>OX467286.1:3898957-5098957 GCA_950108345.1 Malthinus flaveolus
AAGACGATAAGTGCCACATATCTTGTTTTAACAATTCAGTAAAAAGAAGATAAGTGCCACATATCTTGTTTTAACAATTCAGTAAAAAGACGATAAGTGCCATATATCTTGTTTTAACAATTCAGTAAAAAGACGATAAGTGCCACATATCTTGTTTTAACAATTCAGTAAAAAGACGATAAGTGCCACATATCTTGTTTTAACAATTCAGTGAAAAGACGATAAGTGCCACATATTTATCTTGTTTTAACAATTCAGTAAAAAGACGATAAGTGCCACATATCTTGTTTTAACAATTCAGTAAAAAGACGATAAGTGCCACATATCTTGTTTTAACAATTCAGTAAAAAGACGATAAGTGCCACATATCTTGTTTTAACAATTCAGTAAAAAGACGATAAGTGCCACATATCTTGTTTTAACAATTCAGTAAAAAGACGATAAGCGCCACATATCTTGTTTTAACAATTCAGTAAAAAGACGATAAGTGCCACATATTTATCTTGTTTTAACAATTCAGTAAAAAGACGATAAGTGCCACATATCTTGTTTTAACAATTCAGTAAAAAGACGATAAGTGCCACATATCTTGTTTTAACAATTCAGTGAAAAGACGATAAGTGCCACATATCTTGTTTTAACAATTCAGTAAAAAGACGATAAGTGCCACATATCTTGTTTTAACAATTCAGTAAAAAGACGATAAGTGCCACATATCTTGTTTTAACAATTCAGTAAAAAGACGATAAGTGCCACATATCTTGTTTTAACAATTCAGTAAAAAGACGATAAGTGCCACATATCTTGTTTTAACAATTCAGTAAAAAGACGATAAGTGCCACATATCTTGTTTTAACAATTCAGTAAAAAGACGATAAGTGCCACATATCTTGTTTTAACAATTCAGTAAAAAGACGATAAGTGCCACATATCTTGTTTTAACAATTCAGTAAAAAGACGATAAGTGCCACATATCTTGTTTTAACAATTCAGTAAAAAGACGATAAGTGCCACATATCTTGTTTTAACAATTCAGTAAAAAGACGATAAGTGCCACATATCTTGTTTTAACAATTCAGTAAAAAGACGATAAGTGCCACATATCTTGTTTTAACAATTCAGTAAAAAGACGATAAGTGCCACATATCTTGTTTTAACAATTCAGTAAAAAGACGATAAGTGCCACATATCTTGTTTTAACAATTCAGTAAAAAGACGATAAGTGCCACATATCTTGTTTTAACAATTCAGTAAAAAGACGATAAGTGCCACATATCTTGTTTTAACAATTCAGTAAAAAGACGATAAGTGCCACATATCTTGTTTTAACAATTCAGTAAAAAGACGATAAGTGCCACATATCTTGTTTTAACAATTCAGTAAAAAGACGATAAGTGCCACATATCTTGTTTTAACAATTCAGTAAAAAGACGATAAGTGCCACATATCTTGTTTTAACAATTCAGTAAAAAGACGATAAGTGCCACATATCTTGTTTTAACAATTCAGTAAAAAGACGATAAGTGCCACATATCTTGTTTTAAACAATTCAGTAAAAAGACGATAAGTGCCACATATCTTGTTTTAACAATTCAGTAAAAAGACGATAAGTGCCACATATCTTGTTTTAACAATTCAGTAAAAAGACGATAAGTGCCACATATCTTGTTTTAACAATTCAGTAAAAAGACGATAAGTGCCACATATCTTGTTTTAACAATTCAGTAAAAAGACGATAAGTGCCACATATCTTGTTTTAACAATTCAGTAAAAAGACGATAAGTGCCACATATCTTGTTTTAACAATTCAGTAAAAAGACGATAAGTGCCACATATCTTGTTTTAACAATTCAGTAAAAAGACGATAAGTGCCACATATCTTGTTTAACAATTCAGTAAAAAGACGATAAGTGCCACATATCTTGTTTTAACAATTCAGTAAAAAGACGATAAGTGCCACATATCTTGTTTTAACAATTCAGTAAAAAGACGATAAGTGCCACATATCTTGTTTTAACAATTCAGTAAAAAGACGATAAGTGCCACATATCTTGTTTTAACAATTCAGTAAAAAGACGATAAGTGCCACATATCTTGTTTTAACAATTCAGTAAAAAGACGATAAGTGCCACATATCTTGTTTTAACAATTCAGTAAAAAGACGATAAGTGCCACATATCTTGTTTTAACAATTCAGTAAAAAGACGATAAGTGCCACATATCTTGTTTTAACAATTCAGTAAAAAGACGATAAGTGCCACATATCTTGTTTTAACAATTCAGTAAAAAGACGATAAGTGCCACATATCTTGTTTTAACAATTCAGTAAAAAGACGATAAGTGCCACATATCTTGTTTTAACAATTCAGTAAAAAGACGATAAGTGCCACATATCTTGTTTTAACAATTCAGTAAAAAGACGATAAGTGCCACATATCTTGTTTTAACAATTCAGTAAAAAGACGATAAGTGCCACATATCTTGTTTTAACAATTCAGTAAAAAGACGATAAGTGCCACATATCTTGTTTTAACAATTCAGTAAAAAGACGATAAGTGCCACATATCTTGTTTTAACAATTCAGTAAAAAGACGATAAGTGCCACATATCTTGTTTTAACAATTCAGTAAAAAGACGATAAGTGCCACATATCTTGTTTTAACAATTCAGTAAAAAGACGATAAGTGCCACATATCTTGTTTTAACAATTCAGTAAAAAGACGATAAGTGCCACATATCTTGTTTTAACAATTCAGTAAAAGACGATAAGTGCCACATATCTTGTTTTAACAATTCAGTAAAAAGACGATAAGTGCCACATATCTTGTTTTAACAATTCAGTAAAAAGACGATAAGTGCCACATATCTTGTTTTAACAATTCAGTAAAAAGACGATAAGTGCCACATATCTTGTTTTAACAATTCAGTAAAAAGACGATAAGTGCCACATATCTTGTTTTAACAATTCAGTAAAAAGACGATAAGTGCCACATATCTTGTTTTAACAATTCAGTAAAAAGACGATAAGTGCCACATATCTTGTTTTAACAATTCAGTAAAAAGACGATAAGTGCCACATATCTTGTTTTAACAATTCAGTAAAAAGACGATAAGTGCCACATATCTTGTTTTAACAATTCAGTAAAAAGACGATAAGTGCCACATATCTTGTTTTAACAATTCAGTAAAAAGACGATAAGTGCCACATATCTTGTTTTAACAATTCAGTAAAAAGACGATAAGTGCCACATATCTTGTTTTAACAATTCAGTAAAAAGACGATAAGTGCCACATATCTTGTTTTAACAATTCAGTAAAAAGACGATAAGTGCCACATATCTTGTTTTAACAATTCAGTAAAAAGACGATAAGTGCCACATATCTTGTTTTAACAATTCAGTAAAAAGACGATAAGTGCCACATATCTTGTTTTAACAATTCAGTAAAAAGACGATAAGTGCCACATATCTTGTTTTAACAATTCAGTAAAAAGACGATAAGTGCCACATATCTTGTTTTAACAATTCAGTAAAAAGACGATAAGTGCCACATATCTTGTTTTAACAATTCAGTAAAAAGACGATAAGTGCCACATATCTTGTTTTAACAATTCAGTAAAAAGACGATAAGTGCCACATATCTTGTTTTAACAATTCAGTAAAAAGACGATAAGTGCCACATATCTTGTTTTAACAATTCAGTAAAAAGACGATAAGTGCCACATATCTTGTTTTAACAATTCAGTAAAAAGACGATAAGTGCCACATATCTTGTTTTAACAATTCAGTAAAAAGACGATAAGTGCCACATATCTTGTTTTAACAATTCAGTAAAAAGACGATAAGTGCCACATATCTTGTTTTAACAATTCAGTAAAAAGACGATAAGTGCCACATATCTTGTTTTAACAATTCAGTAAAAAGACGATAAGTGCCACATATCTTGTTTTAACAATTCAGTAAAAAGACGATAAGTGCCACATATCTTGTTTTAACAATTCAGTAAAAAGACGATAAGTGCCACATATCTTGTTTTAACAATTCAGTAAAAAGACGATAAGTGCCACATATCTTGTTTTAACAATTCAGTAAAAAGACGATAAGTGCCACATATCTTGTTTTAACAATTCAGTAAAAAGACGATAAGTGCCACATATCTTGTTTTAACAATTCAGTAAAAAGACGATAAGTGCCACATATCTTGTTTTAACAATTCAGTAAAAAGACGATAAGTGCCACATATCTTGTTTTAACAATTCAGTAAAAAGACGATAAGTGCCACATATCTTGTTTTAACAATTCAGTAAAAAGACGATAAGTGCCACATATCTTGTTTTAACAATTCAGTAAAAAGACGATAAGTGCCACATATCTTGTTTTAACAATTCAGTAAAAAGACGATAAGTGCCACATATCTTGTTTTAACAATTCAGTAAAAAGACGATAAGTGCCACATATCTTGTTTTAACAATTCAGTAAAAAGACGATAAGTGCCACATATCTTGTTTTAACAATTCAGTAAAAAGACGATAAGTGCCACATATCTTGTTTTAACAA
Source organism: Malthinus flaveolus (assembly GCA_950108345.1). NCBI lineage: Eukaryota > Metazoa > Arthropoda > Insecta > Coleoptera > Cantharidae > Malthinus > Malthinus flaveolus. The sequence goes on from OX467286.1 coordinate 3,903,514, forward strand.
TTCAGTAAAAAGACGATAAGTGCCACATATCTTGTTTTAACAATTCAGTAAAAAGACGATAAGTGCCACATATCTTGTTTTAACAATTCAGTAAAAAGACGATAAGTGCCACATATCTTGTTTTAACAATTCAGTAAAAAGACGATAAGTGCCACATATCTTGTTTTAACAATTCAGTAAAAAGACGATAAGTGCCACATATCTTGTTTTAACAATTCAGTAAAAAGACGATAAGTGCCACATATCTTGTTTTAACAATTCAGTAAAAAGACGATAAGTGCCACATATCTTGTTTTAACAATTCAGTAAAAAGACGATAAGTGCCACATATCTTGTTTTAACAATTCAGTAAAAAGACGATAAGTGCCACATATCTTGTTTTAACAATTCAGTAAAAAGACGATAAGTGCCACATATCTTGTTTTAACAATTCAGTAAAAAGACGATAAGTGCCACATATCTTGTTTTAACAATTCAGTAAAAAGACGATAAGTGCCACATATCTTGTTTTAACAATTCAGTAAAAAGACGATAAGTGCCACATATCTTGTTTTAACAATTCAGTAAAAAGACGATAAGTGCCACATATCTTGTTTTAACAATTCAGTAAAAAGACGATAAGTGCCACATATCTTGTTTTAACAATTCAGTAAAAAGACGATAAGTGCCACATATCTTGTTTTAACAATTCAGTAAAAAGACGATAAGTGCCACATATCTTGTTTTAACAATTCAGTAAAAAGACGATAAGTGCCACATATCTTGTTTTAACAATTCAGTAAAAAGACGATAAGTGCCACATATCTTGTTTTAACAATTCAGTAAAAAGACGATAAGTGCCACATATCTTGTTTTAACAATTCAGTAAAAAGACGATAAGTGCCACATATCTTGTTTTAACAATTCAGTAAAAAGACGATAAGTGCCACATATCTTGTTTTAACAATTCAGTAAAAAGACGATAAGTGCCACATATCTTGTTTTAACAATTCAGTAAAAAGACGATAAGTGCCACATATCTTGTTTTAACAATTCAGTAAAAAGACGATAAGTGCCACATATCTTGTTTTAACAATTCAGTAAAAAGACGATAAGTGCCACATATCTTGTTTTAACAATTCAGTAAAAAGACGATAAGTGCCACATATCTTGTTTTAACAATTCAGTAAAAAGACGATAAGTGCCACATATCTTGTTTTAACAATTCAGTAAAAAGACGATAAGTGCCACATATCTTGTTTTAACAATTCAGTAAAAAGACGATAAGTGCCACATATCTTGTTTTAACAATTCAGTAAAAAGACGATAAGTGCCACATATCTTGTTTTAACAATTCAGTAAAAAGACGATAAGTGCCACATATCTTGTTTTAACAATTCAGTAAAAAGACGATAAGTGCCACATATCTTGTTTTAACAATTCAGTAAAAAGACGATAAGTGCCACATATCTTGTTTTAACAATTCAGTAAAAAGACGATAAGTGCCACATATCTTGTTTTAACAATTCAGTAAAAAGACGATAAGTGCCACATATCTTGTTTTAACAATTCAGTAAAAAGACGATAAGTGCCACATATCTTGTTTTAACAATTCAGTAAAAAGACGATAAGTGCCACATATCTTGTTTTAACAATTCAGTAAAAAGACGATAAGTGCCACATATCTTGTTTTAACAATTCAGTAAAAAGACGATAAGTGCCACATATCTTGTTTTAACAATTCAGTAAAAAGACGATAAGTGCCACATATCTTGTTTTAACAATTCAGTAAAAAGACGATAAGTGCCACATATCTTGTTTTAACAATTCAGTAAAAAGACGATAAGTGCCACATATCTTGTTTTAACAATTCAGTAAAAAGACGATAAGTGCCACATATCTTGTTTTAACAATTCAGTAAAAAGACGATAAGTGCCACATATCTTGTTTTAACAATTCAGTAAAAAGACGATAAGTGCCACATATCTTGTTTTAACAATTCAGTAAAAAGACGATAAGTGCCACATATCTTGTTTTAACAATTCAGTAAAAAGACGATAAGTGCCACATATCTTGTTTTAACAATTCAGTAAAAAGACGATAAGTGCCACATATCTTGTTTTAACAATTCAGTAAAAAGACGATAAGTGCCACATATCTTGTTTTAACAATTCAGTAAAAAGACGATAAGTGCCACATATCTTGTTTTAACAATTCAGTAAAAAGACGATAAGTGCCACATATCTTGTTTTAACAATTCAGTAAAAAGACGATAAGTGCCACATATCTTGTTTTAACAATTCAGTAAAAAGACGATAAGTGCCACATATCTTGTTTTAACAATTCAGTAAAAAGACGATAAGTGCCACATATCTTGTTTTAACAATTCAGTAAAAAGACGATAAGTGCCACATATCTTGTTTTAACAATTCAGTAAAAAGACGATAAGTGCCACATATCTTGTTTTAACAATTCAGTAAAAAGACGATAAGTGCCACATATCTTGTTTTAACAATTCAGTAAAAAGACGATAAGTGCCACATATCTTGTTTTAACAATTCAGTAAAAAGACGATAAGTGCCACATATCTTGTTTTAACAATTCAGTAAAAAGACGATAAGTGCCACATATCTTGTTTTAACAATTCAGTAAAAAGACGATAAGTGCCACATATCTTGTTTTAACAATTCAGTAAAAAGACGATAAGTGCCACATATCTTGTTTTAACAATTCAGTAAAAAGACGATAAGTGCCACATATCTTGTTTTAACAATTCAGTAAAAAGACGATAAGTGCCACATATCTTGTTTTAACAATTCAGTAAAAAGACGATAAGTGCCACATATCTTGTTTTAACAATTCAGTAAAAAGACGATAAGTGCCACATATCTTGTTTTAACAATTCAGTAAAAAGACGATAAGTGCCACATATCTTGTTTTAACAATTCAGTAAAAAGACGATAAGTGCCACATATCTTGTTTTAACAATTCAGTAAAAAGACGATAAGTGCCACATATCTTGTTTTAACAATTCAGTAAAAAGACGATAAGTGCCACATATCTTGTTTTAACAATTCAGTAAAAAGACGATAAGTGCCACATATCTTGTTTTAACAATTCAGTAAAAAGACGATAAGTGCCACATATCTTGTTTTAACAATTCAGTAAAAAGACGATAAGTGCCACATATCTTGTTTTAACAATTCAGTAAAAAGACGATAAGTGCCACATATCTTGTTTTAACAATTCAGTAAAAAGACGATAAGTGCCACATATCTTGTTTTAACAATTCAGTAAAAAGACGATAAGTGCCACATATCTTGTTTTAACAATTCAGTAAAAAGACGATAAGTGCCACATATCTTGTTTTAACAATTCAGTAAAAAGACGATAAGTGCCACATATCTTGTTTTAACAATTCAGTAAAAAGACGATAAGTGCCACATATCTTGTTTTAACAATTCAGTAAAAAGACGATAAGTGCCACATATCTTGTTTTAACAATTCAGTAAAAAGACGATAAGTGCCACATATCTTGTTTTAACAATTCAGTAAAAAGACGATAAGTGCCACATATCTTGTTTTAACAATTCAGTAAAAAGACGATAAGTGCCACATATCTTGTTTTAACAATTCAGTAAAAAGACGATAAGTGCCACATATCTTGTTTTAACAATTCAGTAAAAAGACGATAAGTGCCACATATCTTGTTTTAACAATTCAGTAAAAAGACGATAAGTGCCACATATCTTGTTTTAACAATTCAGTAAAAAGACGATAAGTGCCACATATCTTGTTTTAACAATTCAGTAAAAAGACGATAAGTGCCACATATCTTGTTTTAACAATTCAGTAAAAAGACGATAAGTGCCACATATCTTGTTTTAACAATTCAGTAAAAAGACGATAAGTGCCACATATCTTGTTTTAACAATTCAGTAAAAAGACGATAAGTGCCACATATCTTGTTTTAACAATTCAGTAAAAAGACGATAAGTGCCACATATCTTGTTTTAACAATTCAGTAAAAAGACGATAAGTGCCACATATCTTGTTTTAACAATTCAGTAAAAAGACGATAAGTGCCACATATCTTGTTTTAACAATTCAGTAAAAAGACGATAAGTGCCACATATCTTGTTTTAACAATTCAGTAAAAAGACGATAAGTGCCACATATCTTGTTTTAACAATTCAGTAAAAAGACGATAAGTGCCACATATCTTGTTTTAACAATTCAGTAAAAAGACGATAAGTGCCACATATCTTGTTTTAACAATTCAGTAAAAAGACGATAAGTGCCACATATCTTGTTTTAACAATTCAGTAAAAAGACGATAAGTGCCACATATCTTGTTTTAACAATTCAGTAAAAAGACGATAAGTGCCACATATCTTGTTTTAACAATTCAGTAAAAAGACGATAAGTGCCACATATCTTGTTTTAACAATTCAGTAAAAAGACGATAAGTGCCACATATCTTGTTTTAACAATTCAGTAAAAAGACGATAAGTGCCACATATCTTGTTTTAACAATTCAGTAAAAAGACGATAAGTGCCACATATCTTGTTTTAACAATTCAGTAAAAAGACGATAAGTGCCACATATCTTGTTTTAACAATTCAGTAAAAAGACGATAAGTGCCACATATCTTGTTTTAACAATTCAGTAAAAAGACGATAAGTGCCACATATCTTGTTTTAACAATTCAGTAAAAAGACGATAAGTGCCACATATCTTGTTTTAACAATTCAGTAAAAAGACGATAAGTGCCACATATCTTGTTTTAACAATTCAGTAAAAAGACGATAAGTGCCACATATCTTGTTTTAACAATTCAGTAAAAAGACGATAAGTGCCACATATCTTGTTTTAACAATTCAGTAAAAAGACGATAAGTGCCACATATCTTGTTTTAACAATTCAGTAAAAAGACGATAAGTGCCACATATCTTGTTTTAACAATTCAGTAAAAAGACGATAAGTGCCACATATCTTGTTTTAACAATTCAGTAAAAAGACGATAAGTGCCACATATCTTGTTTTAACAATTCAGTAAAAAGACGATAAGTGCCACATATCTTGTTTTAACAATTCAGTAAAAAGACGATAAGTGCCACATATCTTGTTTTAACAATTCAGTAAAAAGACGATAAGTGCCACATATCTTGTTTTAACAATTCAGTAAAAAGACGATAAGTGCCACATATCTTGTTTTAACAATTCAGTAAAAAGACGATAAGTGCCACATATCTTGTTTTAACAATTCAGTAAAAAGACGATAAGTGCCACATATCTTGTTTTAACAATTCAGTAAAAAGACGATAAGTGCCACATATCTTGTTTTAACAATTCAGTAAAAAGACGATAAGTGCCACATATCTTGTTTTAACAATTCAGTAAAAAGACGATAAGTGCCACATATCTTGTTTTAACAATTCAGTAAAAAGACGATAAGTGCCACGTATCTTGTTTTAACAATTCAGTAAAAAGACGATAAGTGCCACGTATCTTGTTTTAACAATTCAGTAAAAAGACGATAAGTGCCACGTATCTTGTTTTAACAATTCAGTAAAAAGACGATAAGTGCCACGTATCTTGTTTTAACAATTCAGTAAAAAGACGATAAGTGCCACGTATCTTGTTTTAACAATTCAGTAAAAAGACGATAAGTGCCACGTATCTTGTTTTAACAATTCAGTAAAAAGACGATAAGTGCCACGTATCTTGTTTTAACAATTCAGTAAAAAGACGATAAGTGCCACATATCTTGTTTTAACAATTCAGTAAAAAGACGATAAGTGCCACATATCTTGTTTTAACAATTCAGTAAAAAGACGATAAGTGCCACATATCTTGTTTTAACAATTCAGTAAAAAGACGATAAGTGCCACATATCTTGTTTTAACAATTCAGTAAAAAGACGATAAGTGCCACATATCTTGTTTTAACAATTCAGTAAAAAGACGATAAGTGCCACATATCTTGTTTTAACAATTCAGTAAAAAGACGATAAGTGCCACATATCTTGTTTTAACAATTCAGTAAAAAGACGATAAGTGCCACATATCTTGTTTTAACAATTCAGTAAAAAGACGATAAGTGCCACATATCTTGTGTTTAACCTCTCCTGAACCGTTTTCATGTGCCAGGAGAGAGGGATTAAGTTAGGTTAGATTAGAAAATAAATTAAATTATTGATTGAATTGGCATTTTTATTTATGTGTAAGACTACTAAACGGACGCACTACTTTTGTAGCTAACAACTAAAAATTTCGTATGTTTCACTTTCGATTTTATTTGCATTGTCAAAACGAAATTAATTTTGAAATTTTAATATCAGATTTGACGACGAATTTGCGAGAAACCCATGTTTCTAAAATTTTATTCTAATCCCATTAATATTTCGATGAGCGCCATCTTGAATCCGTCATAATGGCAGATGAAAAACAAAAGAGCCACGTCTATCTTATGGACTTCAAAATACATAAAACATCCCCACAAAAATTATTTTTTCAACTGCTTTCGTTTCACCACAATAGAATTTTAAAAATTTGTAAATTTCAGCTAAAACCCTTCTGAATAGAGAAACTTTCGGTATAAAAAAATTGAGGTCAAACGACTTCTTTTGAAAACTAATAAATTAAGTACTAAACACTTGGTGAATTGTTTCAAAAATTCTTCTTCTTCTTCTTTTCTTCTTCTTCTTCTTCTTCTTTTGAGTTCTTGTAACAGCCCCTACAATTATGACGCGCTTATATGAAACACTTTGTATATGCATCAATATCATTAAATTCGAATTCCATTTCTAGATTATTATTTTTAAATTTTAGCTGTGATATTCGAGTGATATAGCAGTTTGTTATTTTGTGCTAATGCAGTATTTATTTAGTGGTAGCTATTAAATATAAGAAGAAAAATCGACCCCGTTCACTCGTTTTTGTTCACTAATACCTAATACTTTTTAATCACTTGAAGGTAAAACGCATCACAGTAAATTTGTAGATTTTTGAAAGCTATCAAAACCAGAAAGAATATTTTTGTCTGGCATTTATTTTTTGTAAATGGATTGTGGTCTCACACTTCCAGGCAAATAATTTTTACTGGCACATGGTATTTTTATTCGAAGTTTTTTTCCAAAGTACATATCCATATTTAGGTAAATGCTCACATAGAACACAAATTAGTTAAACTAATATTACAATTTAAATTTTTTTTGTGGCCGAGGGTACTACATAGAGAAACTGTAGCTGTATCTCAAGAAGCTAAATCGGACTTCATTAACGAAATAAATTAAAATTAGGAATATTGTGAAATATTTTATAAAAGTTTAGCAAACATTAGTGCTGAATGGAAGAGAGAATGGTTTTTGAACTAAGTGTTTTGTGATTGAATAATCAAAGTTTTCAACATAAATATTCAAAAGTAATTAAAAGTAGTTAAAAAAAAGAAAATTTAAGAAACTTAAATTTATTGCTGCTATTTCTAAGTTTTCTTGAGTTTTCTTTTTGTATTATTTTTTCCAGACATTTGCTAAACTATTTTAGAGTGCAATATCGAGTTAGTTGATTGCAGAGGTTTGCTTGTTGTTTCAAGCTATTTTCAAAAAATAAATATACCTACCTAAGAGTAAATAAATTTAATTTAAATAGTGATTTGGAATTATTGTACTATAACGTTATTTTTATTTATTTTTGTTGTAGCTGTAGTTGAATCAAACAGCAAAGTTAGTCGACACGTTAAAAGAATATTATGTTTGAAATGGTAAAAAGTTCAACTAGTTGTAAAATCGTACACTTTACTCATAAAAGCACTTTGAGTTGTTGGTATGTAGGACGATTCTTAAATGTGGGTGGAATTTATTGGTAAATTCAATTTGCGTAATAAACGAGTAGGTAACAAATATTAAAGTTTTGGCATCGATCCGGAACTTTACTTCATTCACTATTAGAACAATTTTGCTAATGAGGATTTTCACGAAAACTCTCGAGTGACAGAATAATATTTAGCTTTAATAGTCATCTCGGTAAGCTTTAAAAACAAAGATTTTGTTATAACAATTCCGATTTTGCGTCGTTAATAATTAACCAAATAAAAATAAAATTATTCGCTCATGTTTGAGTTTACTTAACTTAATTAAAACGGTTAATGTTTATTTTACTTTGAAGAAATTTAACGCGTGTCTAAAAATTTTAATCTTTTTCAGTTTTCGTATAATTTAACTTTATCAAATCCATTTTAAAGTACACCGGAATAGCTCATTTACACCAAAACCATATAACCCGCACGAAAGGGAGCTCCGAACATAAAGATAACGCAATGGCTAACAGTGCCGCGTCGTGATTTACTATTATTGGAAACATGTAAATTCCAAAACGATGGTCCTTACAGCAGGTGTACCATATTGATCGTTCTATCGAATCTTTAATTTAAAATTCCCCGGCTGTGTGAGTATGTGTACAATCGCCTTTCCGCAATCTCGGTTTAAGCTTGGTTGCACACACACATTTTTTCTCATTTTCCGTTCTATCTACACAACCGACGCAATTCGTGTAAAACTTGCGCATCCAATTTCCACCTTCTACGTCTCATAAAGTTATTGTTTAGGAAATGCATGATTGAAAAGTAATTCGACTAGATACGACATTTTTTCGATACGAGGTCACAAACTTTAAAATAAAAATTTTTGCTTTAATCGATATTATCATAATTTCAAAATTTAAAAACGCGAACACGTTTCATTTACGTTATACATACACCCGCGATTATAATTAAATTTTTTTAATTTTTAATAATATAAAAATGTGTTACCTAAAATTAAAAAATTTAAATATTAAACAAATTAGATTAAAGTCGTATAAGCCAGGTAAAGAGCAATAACTAATAACATTTAGGCGGATAAGCTTTTTTGAACGAAATTGTAGCTTTAATTTGATTTTGAAACGGGTTGCTAAAAAACTAAAAGCGCCGAGTCCTTTGGAAATACTTTTTGACACAAATTTTTAATTGTAATACCTACTCGAAACGAGTTAGAACAAATAATGTTGTCAAGAGTTATTTATGTGAGACAAATGGAAATGATCTGGAATTTAGATAAAAACCTACGAGGTTTAAGCCATTAGTTTTTGATTTTTTACATACAGTTATACTTGGTGAATTTTTTTGTCAGACGACTCTACTGCCACTTTAAATTCTCTTTTCATTAATGTCGAACACGAACAGTGCTTGGAGAAGTCCCTAAACAATACAATATAGAGTTAAATTTTCAATATTACCGAAACATTTACGTTTTGTAAAAACAAAGAATTTAATAGTAAAAAGAACATTTTAAAGAAAATAAGCCAAGCAAACAGTAATCTAATAACATTTGGCCGAATAAGCTATTTTTAGCAAAATTGCGGCATTAATTTAATTTAAAATTGGGTTGCTGAAAAACTAAAAGTCATAAGTTTCAATTATCTATAAAAACGCTGTTACAACTTGAGATAATTAAAAATATTTTGCTTAGTTAAATTTAAACTTTTAACTTCTTGAGCTCTCCATAGGCTACCTCATCTGTCATATCCAGTTGAGAGCACGCTCATAATTTTAATTACCTTATATACTGTTGTAACACTAATTAATTTTTACCTAAGATCGTTTTAATTGCTCATTATTTTTAGCTTTTTATAAATTATAAAGTATGGCAAAAATATCGATGACGTGTTGTAGGTATGTGTATTATTAGAATACATAACAGATTTGTAGCATCATTGATTTCTTTAAATTTTCATACGTTCATGTTTAAAAAGCTTTTCGCATGCTCCTAAACAGATTTGAAAGCAAGGGAATTGGACGTTGCTTTATTAAACACGATTCATTCATTATTCAAAATTTAAAAAAATCATTTATTTTCTGTTTATTCGGTTCAAATAAATGATATTTTTGTAGTATAGAGTTAGTATCTATGGCGAATTGAAAGCAGTTCTGTCTCTTTTTTGTTACCTCTCGTAACGGCGTTTTCATTTTCTTTATTTTATCTGTCGATTTTTTTTTCTTTGGTCCTTTTATCTAAGGTGCAATCTGCAATTTAATTTTGTAGCAATTGTCTGCTTATTTTATTACTCCTACAATTTTAAGAAATACATGCAGTTAGGTAGGTACCTATTAATTTGAAATTGAATCTGTTCGTACAAATAAACTGCCATTGATCGAAAGCCAAAAAATCGTTATTAAAAGACTTCAATTTGGGAAAAGTAAATCAATATTATCAAATCTCGAAAGTTTTTTAAAATATGTATAAGAAACGATACTACAGTGGTGTAATGTTAAACTATTCAACGATGGAAAGTACAACATAAATAGGTAATGATATAAGCCAAGAAAAGCAAATGATTGGTATAGTACTAATAGAAATCTTGGAGCGAAAATAAAATAATAAAGTTAGAAACAGTACTTTAGGGGGATATTAGGTAAAATGAACACGAGCAGATAGAAATCCAAGAACAAATTCTAGAAATGGACATTTGGAGCAGAGGCTATAAAATGTTTAAATTAGAAATAAAAAAAATATGAAAAGCAAAATAGAAAACACACAACCAAATGATTGTTGATTTATCGATGATTACCATTTTTTTGCTTTTACAATATTTTTGTTCCAATTTCTATAAATTGGTTTATAGGGTTAATCTAAAACCGAGTTTTGTATATTATTGCATTTGCAGTTCTTTCTAATAAGTTTTAAAAAACAGTTCAAAATTGTTTGAGACCATTTATGTAAAATTGATCGTCGCCTCGTTTGACATGTTTAATATTATTACAAAATATTTTTTTATTGTTTTAAAAAAGTTTACGCATATCTAACACTCGATTGGGCAGCTGGTGAAGTGTTGATGATCTTGAAATTTACTGCATCACTAAATCATCTGTACATAAATTTTATCAACTATCTCTTACTTTTTTCTATTTCATTACTTTTAGAACCTTTATGTAAAATACAGATATAAATTTCAATAAGCTCATATTTTAATTATTTAGTAAGTTTTTTATAGAAAATCATCTTCTTGAATTTTAAATGAATGAAAGGCGTTTTTATAATTTGTACATTTTCGCATTTCAAAATGTAATAATGTAACCGAAGTAATTCGGAAGGGTCTTAAATTAATACATGTGCGTTTAGTAATTTGTGTAAATAATATTAATCGTACGGGAATTCCTTTATGAATATAGTCCCATATGCTCTCACATTTAGTAATAGGTCTGAAAGTATTTATTACGTAGATTATTTCAAATTTTCTAAATTATTAAATTTATTTACATAAATTTGAAAAAAAGCCGTACATAGTGATGGAAATTTTAATAGCATATATCTAGAGTAAATGCCTACCCATCCACATTTTGATGTAGGTGAATCGACATTAAAATGTCATTTGCTTTATAACAAGTGGGTAATCTCTAGAGGGTGTTGTAAATACGTGATCAATTATACCGCAATACTTTACAACGCCGAATTATATTGTATATGAGTGAACTTAAACTGAGTAATGGAGTACAGATCATATTAAAAATGTAAACAAATTACTAAATTATGCAACTGATTTTATTTAAACGAGCGTGATTAAATTAGCTTACTTAGATACATGTTGTAGTATATTTTGTAATCTATACTTAGATAATATTGATTTAAGTTAAATAAATGTTAAAAAGTAATTTTAATTTAGTAAAATACATAAAGATTTACATTTACGTAAATTATTTATTTAGAACAGATACCAAAGTTTTATCGTCCCTACTACATTAACTCAAAAAATATATTTAAACATTAAAAATAAAAGGTATAATAAAAAGAAAATTAAAAGCCCCAAAAAGCTTTATAATAATATTGTAAGAGACAAAAATCAGTATAAAACGTCCAAAAAATGAGCGTAGAATAAATTTAATTATTATAAGTCGAGCTTTACAAAAAAGCTTCTTGCATCTTTCGCATAAGTATACATTTCCGTTAGGTTAAAATGTATTATTAGACTTAATTAAAATTATTCTACCCTTAACACATTGCACCCTTTAATGAATAGTATCTGAACTTTACTTGATTAGTATAAAATTGTTTGAATTGTTCTTCCGAGGCACGTTACTTTAGTTAAATTACTGTTTCTTATAAAATTCACAATACAAGCTAATAAATTCACTAATTCTAATTAAAAGAAATACATTAACAAACATTATAATTAATTTAGTACGTACTCGTTCACGATTGTTTGATAAAATTAATGTACGTAATTCTAAAAAGGGGTTACTTATGCAATACAATAAACATTACGCTTTTGAATAATACATTAAGATTAAGTAATTTAACTCTTAATAATTTACGAAATAATTCTATTACGTCACCATCGGGAGTTCAATCAATATATTAAGTTCAATATTCATACTTAGGATGGATAATCCGGGCCTCGTCTAAGCTGCCTGGAAAGGTTTTCGGACTGTAACTTCTTGAGCTTTTAAATTTTTCCTCCGCGTCGTTTTTAAGGCATTGCTACGATTTTATAAACTGGTCTTATAATATGTAGAATTGGTGTAATAGGAGAATAATGTTGTAATAGAAGTCGTAAGATAAACTTTATTAATTATGTACTATCTCTTATAGGTTTCATCAAATGAATCTTAACGGTGGTACAACCCTGAACCGCCACGTTATGCCTACGAGAAAAAGCATGACGACATGACGTAGTTCTTTCGTACTCGATAGAAATCATGAAGAGGACATAGCAAATAGTGGGTATATGCTGAAAGTTATAGAATCCTGAAACTGGACCGACACACCCAGACCCAATAAGCAGAAGCACCACTTCTAGCTATGAGGTATACTATGATAAAAATTATATTTTCAGAACAAATGCAAAATGCTAGAGTAAATTTTGACACGGAATTCTTTCTTCGTTGGGCTACGAAATTACCTTCCCTGTTTTTCAAACCCCCGGGGTGACAAAATACGTTGCATTGCAGTATTAAACTAACAACTTCCAAGAAAATAAAACTGTTTACTGTTTCCAATTTGGTATTTTGATCATGTATCATTATAATCTAGTTCATTTCTATGCTCACGTTATTATTTCCTCAGTGTTCGAATTTATTTTTAGTTGGTTGGTAATAAGTAACGTTAACCCAATTTACGAAGCTGCTTTCGTAGAGTGTTGTGCTAAACGTGACACCTTTGGAGCTAACTAAAATGGATTATTAAATTGAGAAACTTTATTTTGAGCATCCATCTACGAACCTTAATCAAAACTATTGTTATTAATTCCCCAAGGCTATTTTATATCAGGATGTTTGTTAATACGATATAACAGGCACTCTAAGAAAAGCGAAATTTTCTCTTATTGTAAACGTTTTGTCTTATTATTAAATTATAAAACAATTTTCGAACAAAGAAAGGTATTTATAGAAGTTCTCTTTCGTAGGTAGGTGGGTACTTATAATTTATATTTATTTATTTCGAAGTAAGGAGAATATAAGCGTTGTTAATAATTGATGGTGAAAATACAAAATAACAGTATACGCTTAATAATTTTAAAAATTTCTTGCGAAATTTTTTAACGTTCTCCTGAAGGAAATGTCAGCAAAAAATTTATAAAAAAAATTAGGATGAGCGATGAGAAAAATAATTTGAAAAAAAACATTCATACGTTTATTGTAAATGATGGATGCCGTTAGCTTTTCTATAAGAAAAACAAGATTTTAGGAAAATTTATGTAAATTTTGTGAGTATAGTAAGAACATAATTTAAAGCTCACTAAGCATAAAGAAAGTAATTAGTAAGGTCACGCTATTTGATAGTTCTTAAAAATAAGCCTTAAAAGTTGATTTTGTTATTTTTTCTCTCTTTCTCAAAGAGTAACTTTCATAATTATTTTGCGAGTTTGATCGATGCTGCTGCAATTAAGTTCTGAACTGTATTTACCATGCACGTAAAGAAAACTATCTCTCTAATTACGACTTAAACAAACACAAGATGTAAGTATTTTAACTACTGTTAAGAAGAGTGTAGTTGTTGTTGAAAACCGTTTAATTAATTCTGAACAAAAACGATCGAATTTTATGAAGCAAATGCTCGTTCAGAAAATAAAAAGATATATCCGAAAATGAGTTCTTTGCAAATCCATTTGATGTATGCTAAACCGACTCCAAAACAACAAAGAAACTAAAGTGGCAGAATGATACAATTCGAGCAATTTGTACTTTATTCACTTAAATGAATTCTCTCAGTAAATTAATAATAAGATATAATTTATTATTTTTTTTAAAACGAACAAAGAACACAACAAAATTTTATTTTATAAACGACGAAACAAATTTTAGGTTCACGTTTATAGGTTCAATTCAGGTTCAGGTTGGCGCTACAGATTGATACCAAACTTTTATTAAAACAAAACGTTTGTGTTATTCAATATTGGCTAGTTAATACACGCCAATCAACCGTAATACCTTTTAACCATTATGTATCATTAATATTTAATATGATCAAATTATTGAACTATACTTTGTCATCAGTCACAAATTGACGTAATAATCAAATATTGCAAGATGTTGCAAGTTATATACCGATAAATCATAGCAAACATCAAAATTTCAATTTCACCAGCAATAACAGCTTTGAACTATAACAGGTTACCGATTTTAATCTTGAAAACTGAAAACTTTTCAAAATTTATTCTTTATGTAGGTACATAAATTTATTAACTGTTCACTTTTAACATAATAAGTAGTTGCAACGCAGTACCGCACAGTCGTGGTAACGGAAAAATTTTCGTGAGCCACCAATATTTCTTAGAGGGCGTTTTTTTAATGACTGTTAACGTGTGGCGTAGCCCCGCTTTTCTTACGGGTCTGAAACTTAGTTTTAGTTCAGACACTCACTAGATATTGCTAAACCAAAAAAGTGGCTATTGCGTCAGAAATAGAGGGCCTAGCTGAATTTATTGAGAATGAGAAAATCCCTTAGACTATCAAAAGCAAAGTATTTTTTTATACTTTCCAGTTATTTATCTATCATTTGAAGTGTAATTGTCAAAGATTATGTTACTAGAAGTTAATTTATCGGTCATTCAAAGTATTAGTGCAAGTGAAAAATGAACTTAACTGGAGAGCATTTCCGAATAATTATTTATTACCATTTAAAAAAGGTTAAGAGTAAGAAAAGTTCAGATTCAGCTTTCAGTAAAGAAGTGCCTTCCTTGGCTACAATTACCGATGATTTAAGAAATTTAAACGCAAAAGGTTTTCTGGCCATCATCAAAAAGAGAAGGGCGCCTTGTTACTGATAACAACATTGCTGCTGTTTAAAAGATAATTGAGGAGCATAATAAAGCAACTTATGCAATGATAGAGCATCAACTCTAGACTAAAGCGATCATACACCTGCATTTAAATGAAACTGTCACCCGTTTTCTGCCACATCAGCTTTTTGAGTTTCAAAAAGCAGAGCGTGTACAAATTTTTCATAAAACTTTAAATCTTCTCAATAAGGGTTGACACCAAATTTAAAAAAAAATTATGACAGAGATAAAACTCATATTCTAGTTTTCGACTTGTCTACCCGTCAAGAAAGAGAGAGGAAACTCGATGACCAAATAAAGCGAGGTATGAAAAAAGTTTCGTACTCAGTTTCCTTTAGAAGTACGAACCTGGTCTAAGCAGTTAACCTCGAAGGACCAGAAGACAGTTACAGCTAAATGGTACATTGAAAAATGTTTGCTTGAAGTTTTCAGCCGAGTTCCAAAAATGACATTATGCTCCATCACGACAATGCATCGTTCTACACAGCTTTAACAGTTTAGTTTTTGACTGAAAGAAAGATTAAAACAATAGAACATCCATCATACTCACCTGATATTTACTAATGTGCGACTTTTGGTTGAATTTTGAACTCGAAAAAAATTCCGCATGTCTGAGGAAATCGATAATGCTTTTCACGATTATTGTGCAAGTATGTATAGCGAAAAAAGAGCGGTTGGGAACTTTCTTACAGTAGAACGAAATCATGGTGTATGGTGTAGGGTTCATTGCTGAAGGAAATTACGTTGAACATATTTAGAGTAAAGTTTTAGAAAATAATATAAACTACTATTCTACTTTGTCTTTTATTCTCAATAAATTCAACTTGATCCTTGCAAAGTTTATTTAGTGACTACACACATGGTGTTCAGATAGTTGATGGTTTTGTGGAAAGTTCAAACCCTACTATCGTGCTTCAAGTTAATAATATTGTTTTATATTCTCAGTTCTCAGAAAGGATTGGAAAGTTCTTCAAAAACCTCAATTCTGTATAATATGTGTAGAGAATAAAATTTTACTTATTATTCACCCTGTATAAATTAAAAAGCAGTTCTGTATCGTTAAGATTAACTTTCTTAATTGAATGTATGATGTAAACCAACCCTAAACTAATCACCTAGTAGTGCGAAAAAACGTTTTTAGGAGAAAATGCTGAACGACCAAACGCCTCAGGAATTGAACCCGAGTCTGCAATATCAGGTCGCATGTACGAACTACGTACGCCAAGCAAGACAACTATTTATCTCCCAAATTATGAACGTCTCGATCTAAACTTTAGAACAACGAGAACTCGAAATATTTAATTACAAATTAAATTAGATGTTGAACAGCTACTAGTCATATAATTACATTTTATGCATGTACGCAGCGTAATTTATACGTGAAATTTTAATATTTTTTCAAATATATACACTAGTGCATTCGAACTACTAGGTGATTAGTTTAGGGTTGGTTTACATCATACATTCAATTAATTATTTCTACCCTAGTGCATATATTTGAAAAAATATTAAAATTTCACGTATAAATTAACTTTCTTCCTAAAAGCATTAAAAAGTTTTCTCTCCTGCTACCTTCGTGTAGAGATGATATCCACCCTGTATGTATCGAAACAATTCTAGCTTCAACTACAATTTTCTTTTCTGTCTTAAAACCAGTTGGTTTTCAATTTAAAATGAAACAATAATAAACTACGTCCGCTTTAATGCAATTACGATTATTACCAATTACAAAAGTGGAAAAGTAAAACATTTATTCAAACCCCACGCGGAAATAAACCACGTAATTATTTGTAAAGCTAAATGCAGTTGCAATATTTTATTTAAGCGGAGCCTGTAAAATATACATAATATGTTAAAGTTAAGGTACATAAAGTAAGTAAAGCTGCACGGTGTTTTCATAGATTTATTATTATTTACGATAACAGCGGACGCGTATATTTGCATCTAGGTTTTCAGCTATGCGCACCGTAGTAAATAACCTCCGGACCGGGAAAGCAGACCAACAAGCAAACTGTAAACTTAATGAATAGTTAGGACATTATCAGTGAAACTAAAACTAATTTCCGTTATGTAGAACCGCTGTGACACTTAACTGCGACACAGCTATTAAAATTAATTGTAAAGGGTAATCATGCGCGTACCCCTCAATGGTTGGTTATCCCGTTATATTCCAATTTTCCGTTTGAGGGAAATTTGTTTGTTCTCGCAAGTTTTTTTCAAGTTTAGATATAGTTTCACAATGTATAGTTATTAGACGGTACTCGAATTCGTTTTAAATGCGTAAATAAGTCAAAACTTCGTGTTTCCGTAATATTTAATGTTACAAAATAAATATCGTATATTTCGCTAAAGTAAATATTTAACAAAAATTATCATTATACACGACGTAATTAATTTGGGTCTTCAAGTTTCGAAGAAAGAGGACGAGCCTATGTAATTAAATTTGTTTAATACGGTGTTCATTTTTTAAATTTCTGTATCTCGATAAAATGATAAAATAATAATTTGTTTTCTGACGTTTCGAAGTCTACGTTCTCGTTTTCAGGAATTTTACTTGTTGCGATATGATTGTTTTTATCTTACTAACAATTACAAAAAAATATTTGTAACTGATACTATTTATATGATGTATATTACCGAAAAGGAGACTTGCCTGAAAATATCAGGAAATAAATAATTACAACCGGTAGTTGTCATGACATAATACATCGTAAGTATACTGTCTGTAATTTGATTTGCCAAGAGCGATAACATTTCATGCAAAACTAAATCTTATTATAACTTTTGTATAAGTTTCAATAAATTTGAAGTATGGAAAGGTTAACAAAAGCAGAAGGAAGGATAAAGTATATCTTTAGGTAAAACTTTATTTAAACATACAAAATTATGCAAATGGCTATGACTTATCCTGCTTAGAGAATTTAGATTTTTTTTGGTAAATAAAAAGTTCTTTATTTTGCAAAAGGGCCTACGCCAAATATATCCACCATTGTTAATAATAGTTATCGTACCAAGAAATATTTGTACCGCGTAACATAATAGCTGCCAATCAAGTCGACGTATGACGATAAAGCTCATCTGTTCATCAACAATCTGAACCTCTGCTATAGCAATTTAATATTCCCGTAACTCCACTAAAACAATGAAAGAGCCATTAAGAAGCTAATTTAACTTTCGGCAATATTTTAAAATGCATGTTGTAAGTATATTATTCACAGAGTCACTTTTAAGAGTGTAATTAAGTTATGCCATTGCTGCAAACTAACAGATTCAAATAGTCAGATGCTTTACGAAAGAAAGAAAGGAAGTTATTATTCTGTTTTCGTTACGGCTACACGGGAAATTTTTAATTTTCTAAAATGGATGACTTTTCCGGTATTAAAAAGGTATTTAATAAAGGGTCAATTGATTTCTCTTCATATCAAGCCCATTACTAAAGGATTAAATTATCGACGCTAAAAGGATTTCACTTCTAAACCGCACGTAAATTATTCGCAAGTTTCACCAATCAAATATAAACCGATTATAATTATTTCACGTACGTACCTATAACTATTTTATTATAACTTTTAGTTATACCCTTTCTTACTTGACATAGTTAAAGATTAATTCTTATTTATATTTATATTTACGAGCAAAAAGGGAAAGCTCCTCCGACGCAATACATTAAGTCAGATTATTTACGAAAAGTTCATCTAATATTTAATGATTTGGGATAATTTCTAGGTCGAATGTTGGTTAAAAAGTGAGGATACGCTCGTATAGGATGATGAGTGCGATTACTTTCGTAGGGCAACCCCTGTTACATCAGCACTATTTGAGCAAACCCCAAGTTTCAAATGTGCTAAGTAGATTACTTATTTATTCTGTCTGTGATAAGCCAAAGGTCTCCCCTTATTACAATCCATTATAAACACTGACAAATGATGTTTTAGGTGACAGCTCCGATAATTGCAGTTTTGTTTATAAGCGTTAGTCATTGCTTAGAGATAGTTTCATTTGCATTGTTAGATATGATGAATGAATGAGTAAAATCAATAAGCACTTGTATTATAGTTCTAATTAATTAGTGTAGGCAGAAACGTTGTTTCTTTAAATACAGAGCTTGCTTCGGCTTAATTTAAGAATAGTATTCAAATGTTCGGTCTTTTCGGATGCATCCATACGTCCTTCTCGGTTCAAAAGTTCCGAATGTCCACAAGATTTGCTAGTCACGTTGTTCTTTAACAGTAATTTACATAAATATTCAATTTACGTGGGATACTTTTCCTAGATTATCTTATAATGTTCATATTGAGCTCTTAATGCACCTATATACCTTAGTTGTAAGAGAATGAAAGAGGCTAATCTAAAAATTTAACAAAGTTTCTACGTTTTTTACGCCATTAATCTATTCATGCAACACTTATACAAAATCGTCTTATATTTAAGACACGATTTACTCACCAAATTCAACTTTTGAAATTATAGACAAACTTTTATGTCATCGCTGTTATATTTAACTAATCTGTTAGTAAGTTTGCATTTGTGCATTATAGTAAGAGCTTTACTAAAATCCTAGTACTTACATTAAATTGAACATGCAGAAGGAGTTTGTTGCTTGTGGAATTTCAGTATTCTACGTTTTAGTAAGCATGTAAATTAAATATATACATATTACGTTTCATAGTTGAAAGAAAAGCTCTTTTTTTGTAATAGTTTGAGAAGAAGTAGTTTAAAACTTTTAAACTATACTAATTCATGGTTAGAAACGTGTTTCTCATTCACGTCTGATTACGACCTACCGACCGAAAAGGCTAAACGGAAGAAAACAAAGTAACTTTTCCAACTTGTTTTTAAAAAAAGCGGCCGTTGTGGCCATAATAAGACTTTTTCGTACGCGTTGAAGCTAATTTAACAAGCCAAAAATTTTATGCTTTGACTTTCGGTTCAGCCGGAAATGAGATTATTTTTCTTATTTCAAATATAACATCTCACATGATTTAAGAATTTTTAAATCAGGAAGAACTCGTGAGCGTATTATTTTAGGGTAGTATTTCCGATATCTTTATTAATATTTTGAGCTTCAACACCAACACGTACAAAAAATTCCTGTCATGACCAAATCAACCGCTTTAATTTGAAAACGCCGTGGAGAGTACGGAGACAATTTAACTTAACACTCTTTACTTTTTTACACGGAGTTGTAAACTTAACTCTCTTTACACAGAGCTTGAAGGCCTAACTCTTTTTACACGGAGTTTGTGATTGTTACTAGTTCGACTTATCTTCTTATATCATTTTAGTTGCCTAATAATTATTATTATAAAATTTGTTTGGCAATTTTTATCTTGGTGTATAATATTGCTTAGGCAATAGATACAATTTGCCATTCTATACTTGTGACTTTTGAAGCTTCAAGTTGTTACTTGCGTATATTATCGTTGTGAAGTTATTATAATATAGAAATTAATCAATTAACCCTAAAAAATTTAAAAATATTTGTAAAATAGAAATTAATAAGTAATTTTTTTTAAATCAAAGTTGTTCACATTTTGGATTTTTGTATAATCAAGTGAAATAAAACCGGCCGGTACGGGCCGGTGCATTGCCATAATGTAAAATCCAGCAATTCGTTGATGCGCGGGAAAAAGATGTTAGGTAAAAATTTTGAGTCCTTTCCAGAACCTACTTACTATTATTTTTATATGTGTAAAGTGTAAACGAAGATAAGTCGGAAACGGAGTCAGATCAACTTGTCTCTTTATGCACAAAAGAAAATTTTCTGTTTTTAATGTTGTATGGAGTAGAGAGTAGATAGTAGAGAGGGCACTATTGAATAAGAACTAATTTTAGTTTTAGGGTTTGTTAAGGGTATATTATTTGAGAGTAACCATGCTTAATTATTATTCGTAACATTTTTGCGCTCATATTGGGCCAGGGAAGTTGTAGACGCAAAAAAGTATAGGTACAGTCACACTAAAATGTATTGGACACTAGTACGTAATAACTTTCTTCTTTTCAGATACATTTTAGCAGATAGGTAATGGCATAAAAATCGAGAGTGCTATAAGCTATAACTATAAAACATCGCATTCGTAATTCATAGAAATTGTTAGGCAGAAATTGCGAACTTGCTGACAAAATAATCATCAAACAACCTATCGGTGGCCAATAATTTTTGCGCCAACCGTACGTACGTAATTAAAAATCGATTCAAAATTTTAATTTCACTTTTTCATTATCTTTGTCTATTGTTTTGGTTCCTCTTAATTCAAAATTAAAAATATTATATCTTACAAAAAGTCAGTTTGAGAAAGTGTGTGTGTGTGTGTTTTTTCAACGGCACAGGTTATATACGTACATCAGACGAGACCTACAGCTTTAGGTGGGTTGCGAACCACCCGAGTCAAGGCATTTGGCACATAGAAAAATCTAGTGGTGTCAGCGTGTAGCAATTGTGTATTTCGCCGCGTTCAAAAGTAATTTGTCATTATAAGAATCGGTTTAAGCTTAAAAGTCGTTAAGTTAAAAATAGTTGTATAAGTCCATAAAAGTATTGTCCCTTTAGCTACCCTTGTAAAACAGCCCGGTTCATTTCGAAGAAGTCAAGACGCATATGTTACGAACAATTTCAGAAATACGAAACGCCCCATACAGAAACCATTAAATTAGTCAGAGTTTATTTTTTTTAGTCGAACGGAATCTTTAGAATTTCAGTAATAGAAACTAGTAAATTTGGACCATAAAACTTCGTTTGACACTTATCCAGAATCCGTTTAGAAAGCTTCTTCTAGGAAGTACAAATGTTATGCAAGGGGATGTCACTTAGTTTTTTCTCCAGTTTTTTCTAAGAACAAGACCTGGCGAGCTGGATTTTACGTAGCCAATGAGAAAGGACATTAAAACTTACAATATTTTGAAAGGTGGTCAAAACCCATAGTTTGGACCAATAATAGTAAACCCCGGATTTTGACCATAAAGCTAGCCCCTCACATTGGATCTTGAAGATCATTTTGTCCCTGTTAGTTAACACCCCCAAGTTTATAAAAAGGCTTTTCTCCCTTGCCTCGGGGCGATATGTTAGCTGACTTCCGCGCGATTCAGACCGTTGACTAATTGCTTTCGTTAATTTGGTTATTTTGGTAAATTGTCATTAGAGTCAACGTGTAATAGAGAAATTGTAAGTTTTGCTTGAGTTAAGATTTAGTGTCCTTCGCCCCGGAGAATATTAAAGTTTGGGTTAAATGTTAAATTAGTTTTTTTTGAGTCCAATGTTGGTTAAAGAAATTGTTAAGTTTTGGTTCATTTGTTTTTGTTTTAATAAAAATCGTTAACCCAAATTCGGAGTGTTTTTCTAAAGTGTAGTTCGACATGACACCCCTGGACCTCGCTAAATGGAATTAAACAATAATTGGTAAGAGAAAGATTTTGAGGAACTCTGTTTTGAATGATCCCGCGAATCTACGTAACCCTAACCATCTTAACTGTCTTCTCCAATATTTTGGGCTCGTGTAAGACATTGTTAATTCACATGGTTACAAGTGGCGCAGTCGGTACTCCTTTTTAATCAATAACCCCCTTTAGAATTATTGTTCATTTTTCACAAAAATGAAGCACTTGGCACTTCTCTTAAATTTATTGGTAAATTTTTGAAACAAAATTTTGCAATCGGTATTAGAACCCTTTTTAAATTATATGCAAAAGCTGTAAAAGTAGTTTTTTTTAGTCGCTTGTATTAACATAAAATTCAGTATTTTTCGATAGGCGTGTATTGTACACACGGAAGTATAGCAGGTATAAGTTAGAAGTCACAGTAAATCCTCCCATCTAAAGTGTAGTATAGTTGTCTCTTTCAAATTAGTTCTTACCCACTCAGTTTAGGAGAATAACCTTATAATAAAGTATATTATGGAGCCAGAAATGCCCGCGTCCGTAAGTAAGAATAAGTTAAAAGAAATTCCTGTAATCAGGTAGAGCCAGAAATGTCCGCGTCTACAAAGTATTTCCCGAAAAAGTCATAAACCTTTCCGCGTGGAGCCAGAAATGTCCGCGTCCACAAGGAACCCCCTTATTATAAAGTGATGGAGCTAGAAGAATCAAGGATAAATTAGAGCCGCGTCCACACAGTAAATCTTTTAATAAAGAAATCGCGAGACGATAGATAAAGTCATCCTAGAATGAGAGAAATCAAAAGTAAAGTTATCAAAGATCGAAGAACTAATTTAGATCGAGTAATCCCCAACCGTTACAGAAAAGAGTAATTAGGAAAAGAATGACAGGAATTAAGTAAAGTCATGAGTCCCCATATTAAATAAATTAAGAGTCAAAACAGAACAATCTTCAAAGTCTTTCGCAAATAATATGTGTTGTATTTTGTGTTCGTAAAATGTTGATTTATGCTTGTAAAATAATCAGTGATTAGTGATTAGAATTTGAAAAGGGGTATAGGAGCTGCAAAGAAAAGGTGTAATAATTAGAAAAAGTTTGAAGAAATAGGGAAATGTCAGCATAGGCAGCTACTTACAAGTTCAGTTAGGAAAATACGATAGTAAAGTTTCGTTACCTAAAGATAGGTATACGTACTCAGTTTAATGATAATGGTGCAAAAATGTCAGAATAAGTAGTTGATAATCAAAGAGGTAATAAACACAGTATATTTTAGACAAAAGTAAAATTAAACTCAATTTAGATCAGTGCATTTTTTTTCAGCTGGTGTTAAAAGCTAAAATACAAAAGAAAAAAGGGTACCAAGTTAGGTAGTAAAATTTTTTAAAGAAATCATAAAACTTGAGTTGCTTTCACAGTCAACTAGGGTACAAACCGTTAGGTCAGGGAACAATAAAGTCATAAACTGAGAAATCTAAACGAAAGTTAAATCATGTTAAATTCACTTGTAGGGATACTAAAATTAGTTAAAGGGACCTCAATACGTCAAATGTCATATAAAAGAATGGAACACAATTTTTTATAGTCTACAGCATATAAGACCATTTAGCAGAACAAGGGTGTGTGTCCAAAAGAAAATAGGGATTTCAGTTAACAATCGTCCGGCTGTTTTAAGTATCCAGTCGTTACTTAGGAATAGATCAGGCAAATAAGTTAGGAAACAAAGATAAAATAACGTTTGGTTTTCTTTGTTTCAGGGACCTTAAAGTCTAATTTAGTAGTAGAAAGTAGAAAAGCATAATTAATTAAGTTCTTTTTCAGAGTAGTTAGTACTTAATGTTTAATAATTTCACCCCTCTAAGATTGGTAAAATTGCATAATATTGTGTGTGAGGTGTGAGTTGCGTGCACTGTAGTAAATAGGTTACCATAGCTAATAGAGTAAAAGACATTCTCCGTTTTCAATTTTTTTTTGGCAAAGGTCGATAAAGCATAAGAGAGGCACAGGTATAAGAGCTAAAAGTAAAGATATAGGTCGACAACCGAATTTAGGTCGACACAAGAGAAACAGATAATAGATTCGACAAAGTAGTTACTCAGGTAAATTGTTAAGCCACTAAAAATTGGAAGCGTTGCAACGTGATCACGAAACCAGGCGCTGACTGTGATTAAAGTAATTAATTTGCATATTAAAAGGTAGCACAGGTAGCACTGAATTGTCAGGTAATTAGTAGAAAATCGGATTGCCAATAAAGTAGATAGGTAGATATGGAAAACGTAGGACACTCACTCGAAGTAGTTAGGTCAGAGGAAACTAGTGACGTTTGGACAGGTAGAACAGGGTTAGATTTTAATTTATTAGGGCTAGGACAAACAGTAGTAGATGCACTTGAATTTTATGAAGGTGGCGACAATTTGGAATTTTTTTTAGATACGGTAAAGGAAATAGGAAATCAATTTAAATTATCGGATTCATTACTTATTTTGCTAATTCAGATTAAGTTAAAAGGGAAAGCTAGAGAATATTTTTTCAGTTTAGGTAAAGATGAAAGACCAACAACAATAGATGAAGCAACGGTATGGTTTAAAAGTGTTTTTGAAAAGACAGTTAGTTCAGAAGAAGTTAAATTAGAGTTAGCAAATTGTATTCGCAATGTTGACGAAACACTAGGTAGCTTTGCTCAACGATTAAAGATAATAGGAAATAAATTAGTATCATCTACCGCGTCACAAAGTTGGAAATGTTACAGGGATGTTTTAATTACACAACAGTTTTGTCAGGGTTTAGATACACAACTAGCTAATCAGGTGTTTAGGAAAGGAAAGTTTGATAAAATTAATGACGCCCTAAAAGTAGCACAGGAATACGAGGAAATCCGTTCCAGAGAAATACAAATAACAACTCACGATAGAATAAAACAGTCCCAGAGTCTAGAAAATCGTAAGGACAAAACATTCCCCCGAAATTTGAACACGGTTCCCCCAATTAGAGATTTTAGTCAATCCCCCAAGTCGCGAAAAAGTAATGATAAATGTTTCAAATGCGGAAATAAAGGTCACTTAGCTAGTAAATGCGTCCAAGATACGCGAAGGGTAGTATGTAGATTTTGCGGGCAACAAGACAAACACGCGACAAAAAGGTGTAAACACATGTAGATAAGCGTTTAGATAGCTAGAAAATGAACAAAGTGCAAATAGGAAATTATAGGAAGTAAACGTAATCGGAGTGAGATGAAAGTAAAGAAATAAGTTGATTGGCAAGCCTAAGATTTTATAGGTGAACAAGAGTTTCTGGTCCGGCTGAAATACTGCTGGTGTACGATTCTCTTTGTTCAGAGATGATCAACAAGGGTTTCTGGTCCGGCTGAAATATTGTTGATATACGACGCTCTTTGTTGATCTAGGACAATTTCAGGAATGCTACGAGGATAGAGATAATGAACAAGGGTTTCTGGTCCGGCTGAAATATTGTTGATATACGACGCTCTTGTTTCATTTTGTGCTACAGGGTTTACTGATGAGGAACAAGGGTTTCTGGTCCGGCTGAAATAATGTTGATATACGACGCTCTTGTTTCCTTTGATGTTGCAGGGTTTAGAAATGGCGAACAGAAGTTTCTGGTCCGGCTGAAAAATTGCTGATATACGACGCTTCTTTGTTCAATTGAGGGAAATTTCAGATTAATAGATACAGTGTTTAGAAATGGTTAACAGGAGTTTCTGGTCCGGCTGAAATATTGCTGGTGTACGACTCTCTTTGTTTAGTTAGGATAGTTCAAGGAAAGCCATTCATTTAGAGAAGGTAACAGAAGTTTCTGGTCCGACTGAAATATTGTTGGTGTACGAATCATTCTGGTTAGGTTAGGGCAAATTAAAATATGCAAAAAGGTACAGATAGTAGCAGGAACTACCGGTCCGACTGAAATACGTTGGTGTAAGAGTTCTCTGTTTAGTTTAGAAAGTCACGGTTAGACCTATCGTGGGCGACGGGTTCATGAAGCCATGGATACCGAAGTTAATAGCGGTTAGCGTTTGGGAGGAAGTTCTAGTTTCACACCGGTGAAGCGAGGCGATCAGTATTCTGGGCCCCGGTTAAGGCTTTTTTAAAGAAGTGTAGTTGTAACTGGACAGCTTGCAGCTAGGCATAGGACCGTGCTATGTTAAATGTGGGACCCCCCGGCTGCTCAGGGTACTGGTATTTTTCTCTCGGGCGGCGTATCAACTGTCATCATCAAACTCTTTCCGACTTTGTTGACCATTCTTTTTACAATAGACCAGATGAAATTGGCAGCAGTTTAGTTTATACGGTTGCTTCCGCCTTTTGGCTGCAAACGGGATGAATTAACGAAATTAGCTACTTCGGAGGTTCCCTGTTTGAGTCCAGTTGTAAAGCGCTAACAACTGGGTGTTGTCAAAAGTCCGGAAAACACCTTATTCAAATTATCTAGAATCCCAAACCTTGTTGTTTGACTCTAGGGGTGTGCTTGCTGTAAACTTTTATGTTGTTGTCATCTTCTTTTATGTTTCACAATACCTCAGGCATGAAATTCCATAAAGCAACTTCAAATTTGATATGTGTGGTGGAGTGGGGCTGCTCGGGTCGGCCTTCGACGGGAGGGCTCTAGCAAGAGAAATCTTGGGCTACTATGTTCTCGTCTGTTAGGGAAGCCGAAAAAGTGAGTCTGTCAAGTGGACACGGTTGCTAGGGTCAGAGAATGTTACGCGATTTAGGAAAATAGTTAGGGTCACGAAAGTCCATCTAAGTAAAAAGTAATAATTGGTATGCTTGGTTTAACACAGAGAATGAGACTACAGTGTAAATGAATATCCCACAAAAGCGCCCTACCCAGAGGCTAGTTATTCCCAAATTTTTCATTAAGAATGAGAGTAAATGAAAATCACAGAAAAGCGCTCTATACACAGAGGCTAGTTATCCCCAAATTTTTCATTAAGAATGAGAGTAAATAAAAATCCCAGAAAAGCGCTCTACACAGAGGCTAGTTATCCCCAAGTTTTTATCAAGAATAAGTGAATATGAAAACCCCAGAAAAGCGCTCTACCCAGAGGCTAGTTATTCCCCAACGCTTCATTAAAGATAATGGTATAGGAACCCCAGAAAAGCGCTCTGCAACGAGGCTAGTAGAAATCCCCAAATAAAAAGAATAATTGAGAGTGCTCTATAAAGAGGCTAGTATTCTAATCCTCACCATAGCAAGGGTACAGAGTATGGTCAAGTTTAAAACTCCCCAAATAGATAATCAAGATAAAAACATAGAGACAGAGAGTGAGAGATAAGTAAATAATTCAAGAATGAAAGCGAGGGGTGGAAAAGTTTTTATTACAGGAACCCCAGAAAATGTCGTTAGAAGTCCACCCACTACCCAGTCACACGTCATCATACCCAGCTCAATCACCAACTCACAAGAAAGCGAAAAGAAAGGATAAAGAGAAAACAATGTCCCAACCAACCCCAAAGCCAAGAGAATCCACCGTTACCCCACCAAAAGCAAAGGCCCTATTTTAGAATAAGAAGTATACGAGGCCACAACCAATCAATTTAAAAGGAGAGTACAGCAAGCATCATAAGAGAGTACTGGCACTTAGTTTTTTTTGTCTGTTTTAGAATATTTGTCAGCATGGCCATCCCAGAGACCCCGTCCCTTCCACCCACTGCCAAAGCAGGATGAAGAGCCCCAATGGAAGCGGAACCGCGCTCATCAATTGCTATAGCGTATAAGTGTAATTGTAATGTAAGGGTAAGCTGTCAAACGAACCAATTTATGATCCTGCGGAAAAATTGATCCGTTCTTGAGGGGGGGGTGATGTAGCAATTGTGTATTTCGCCGCGTTCAAAAGTAATTTGTCATTATAAGAATCGGTTTAAGCTTAAAAGTCGTTAAGTTAAAAATAGTTGTATAAGTCCATAAAAGTATTGTCCCTTTAGCTACCCTTGTAAAACAGCCCGGTTCATTTCGAAGAAGTCAAGACGCATATGTTACGAACAATTTCAGAAATACGAAACGCCCCATACAGAAACCATTAAATTAGTCAGAGTTTATTTTTTTTAGTCGAACGGAATCTTTAGAATTTCAGTAATAGAAACTAGTAAATTTGGACCATAAAACTTCGTTTGACACTTATCCAGAATCCGTTTAGAAAGCTTCTTCTAGGAAGTACAAATGTTATGCAAGGGGATGTCACTTAGTTTTTTCTCCAGTTTTTTCTAAGAACAAGACCTGGCGAGCTGGATTTTACGTAGCCAATGAGAAAGGACATTAAAACTTACAATATTTTGAAAGGTGGTCAAAACCCATAGTTTGGACCAATAATAGTAAACCCCGGATTTTGACCATAAAGCTAGCCCCTCACATTGGATCTTGAAGATCATTTTGTCCCTGTTAGTTAACACCCCCAAGTTTATAAAAAGGCTTTTCTCCCTTGCCTCGGGGCGATATGTTAGCTGACTTCCGCGCGATTCAGACCGTTGACTAATTGCTTTCGTTAATTTGGTTATTTTGGTAAATTGTCATTAGAGTCAACGTGTAATAGAGAAATTGTAAGTTTTGCTTGAGTTAAGATTTAGTGTCCTTCGCCCCGGAGAATATTAAAGTTTGGGTTAAATGTTAAATTAGTTTTTTTTGAGTCCAATGTTGGTTAAAGAAATTGTTAAGTTTTGGTTCATTTGTTTTTGTTTTAATAAAAATCGTTAACCCAAATTCGGAGTGTTTTTCTAAAGTGTAGTTCGACATGACACCCCTGGACCTCGCTAAATGGAATTAAACAATAATTGGTAAGAGAGAGATTTTGAGGAACTCTGTTTTGAATGATCCCGCGAATCTACGTAACCCTAACCATCTTAACTGTCTTCTCCAATATTTTGGGCTCGTGTAAGACATTGTTAATTCACATGGTTACAAGCGAGTCTCGAACCGAGTACATCCAGACCTGAATCCGATGCTCGGTCACCCTGGCTTCGTACAAATTAATTTATTCTAGAAATTTCTGTTATTTTATACTATTTTGGCTTAGGTAAATAACACTTTCGGTTAAACCTTAAATTAGCCACACAAAAAGAGTTATTGAAAACTCTCAGTATATTTGAAGATTTTATAAAATATTGTAAAATTATCTCTCTAGCAGGAGAGATGTCACAAAGCAGGAAATTTTTAGACTTTCGTTTTACTCAAAAATGGGAATAGTTTTTCTATTTTAAATACAAAAAACACTTTGTATATTTTAAGTGGTTTGGAATATTGTAAAATTATCTAAGTGACATCACACATTTTATTTTCTAACTTTCAGTTCTGCTGAAAATGAAATTTGCTTTCCTATTTCAAATAGAACACTCCGTATAATTTTTCATTTTGAAAAGTAGGAAAAGATTCTGAGGATACTCTATTGTTTCACACTACTTTCGATATCTTTTATAATATTTTGAGAGCTTGTAGAATATTAGTTTCAACGCGCACGAAAAAGTCCTATTTTTAGCCACATTAGCCGTTTTTAGATAAATTTCCAAATTTAAGACCTCAGCTTAGACATTCTTCTGCGCTTCGATTTTTCCCAATGTGTTGCGGTTCCGTTCTCGTGTCGTCGGGAATCTGCCTACTAAATTTCAAGCGTTTTTCAAAACCATTTTGTGAATTACGAATTACAAACGGACAGAAGAAGAGACACAAAACTTTTTTTTTTTTAATTAAAATTTTTGGATATAAAAAGTCCCAAAATGGGTATTTTGGCAAAATCGGGAAAGCTAAAATTTGATACGTCGCTCATACACTAACGGTAAATTTTATTGTGCGAAAAGGAAATTTCTAAGTCTTTGAAGAACGGTTTTGAGATTTCGTTATGTTACAAAAATCTCGTAAGAATTTATGGTAGGATATAAATCTTCATTAAAACAATGATATTTGGCACAAATTTTAATTTTCTTAGATAAAACGCGCTAAGCGTATTTTTATTCTTTTTTATGCATACTGAAAAGAGATGAAAATGTAAAGATACTAAAATGAAGCAATTTTTCTTAATATTAATTCAGTATGATAAATCGTCTTTTTGAATTTCTACCAGTTTATTTTATTTAAAATTATAAACCCAGAATTGAAGGTAATCAAACTTATTAAGAGTAAAGTAAAATAAATGAAAGTAAATATTAAGGCAATATTTAATTTTTTTAAAGAAATTCTCGTTTTGGGGGCGATTCTGATTAATGACAACATCACTATTAATCTTTAGGTTTTAGAACTTAATTCTGCTGAAATGGCGCCTTTTAACGGTAAACGTTTTAATACTATAAACGAGGGAATCGAATTATTTTGCAAAATTGAGATATTCATTACCCAATTTCCTTAAAAAATTATACCTATTTTTTCATTTTTTAATTAATATTTTTCTCACTCACCCAAGTTTTCTAAAAGAGTTCAAGATTCTCGAATTTACGGTTGACAAATCCAGATTGTAACCAATTGTAACTAGGCATTCATTGCGACAGTAATAGCTAATATGTATACGTGGTGTACCGTTATTTTTTACAATTTTATTTGCACTAGAGTTGTTACGAAGTTCAGAACACAGCTACACATTTCTAATAAACATTTCCAATCCCTATTTAAGCTCATTTAAGCAAAAAATCTTGATTTTCTTTATTAAATCGCTTGTATTCCGTTCACGTTTCAAAAATATGTTAATTTTGTGTAAATAAGTTTGCAAGTAAGAGAAGCAGAAGGATAAATATTTGTGCACCTAATTATTTCAGTTCAAGAGTTTTAAAACAAGAAAAGAAACCTAGCAAGACCACTTTTTTTCTTTTTCTATCAAACGGCATAAGTATTTTCTATTTACTGTTTACGAAATTTTTGCTGACAAGCAAGTAAATTTTGTTATGTATATTTGAAAGAAGAGACTGTTGATTGAAATATTTTCTGATTACCGTAGCAGAAAATGCACAACAGTCGTTACGTCAACTTGTAGCAGGTGTCGCTTCTCACGGCGTTCATGTAGACAGGGAGATTTGAATCACAAACCAATGCTAATCTCATTTATATTTGTCTAACCCACAAACTGTTTGCTTCCTTTATTTACTTACACATTTCTAAGTTCCCTGGTAAGGTACTATAATTAACTTGCCTTTAGCCATTAATTTCTTACTTCAGGTACTTAAACTTTACAACGCTCAAAGTATTACATGAGTTATTTAAATGTGTGGCTTTAAGAGTTAAGTAAAATGTTTTTGCTTTATTTCCTTTAGGTAATAATAATATAAGTTTTTCGTTTGTTTAAAGGCTTTTTAATGAGGCCGTAAACCTTTTACTACTATGGCGTTCTATATTTTTAGAAGAAATTATAATTGCTCTAGACAAGATTAAATTTTTTTATATAAAAATTTGAGCGCTACGTGTAGAAAAATTAAAATTGCCAATATTAATTATTCTGAAAGCATATATCTGAAAGCACATCCATTTATCTAGCAATATCTTGAAAATAATGAAATGAAAAACCGTTCCAGACCAAATAAGAGGCGATTAAACCGATGTTAGTATTGAGATCAGTCAATGAAAAATGCGAATGGAATGCACTTCAAACTTTTTCATTTTCCTTTTTAAACCGCCCTGACGTTATTACGTAATTTTGCAAAAAAATCAGAAGCCATTGTAAGAGCTGGGGATTTTAGCTCAAGTTCAACAGACTTGTTGTAACCATGTACTGAAATTACTTACGAAATAGGAATTACCCACCGACTGTAAATAATTTGATAAACAATAACTTTCGCAGTACTGCCGTGCGTAATTAAATAAATATTAAATTTGCATATCTTATAACAATAAAGACGAGACTTTTAATAGAAAAATTTACTTATCAAGATGTCTTCTTGCGATTGGTCTGTTGCCTCCCTAGTGGTAGTTTTATTTTGTGCTCAGTTAGGTTTTTGTAAGTTTTTTAATATTTATGAACTGAAACTATAAATAATTAATAATAATAATTGACAATAATTGACGTTTTTAGCCAATCCAATACTAAATGGAAGAATTGTCGGTGGAACGGAAGCCAATATTTTGTCATTTCCCTATCAACTTTCGTTGCAATATCTAAACTCTCATATCTGTGGGAGCACTATAATAAATAAAAGATATGGATTAACTGCAGCTCATTGTGTAGAAAGGTAACTTGATTTGCATTTTAATTTTCACATTCCCAAATGTTCAACAATTAGTAAAAGATTGGTAAAAATTTTTTATGATTGCTGCAATACAACAAAATCATCTATGGAATCATACTCTACCAAAGCTCTGCTTCCAAAAAGATGTTTATGAGCTTTTCAGTGTATTATTAAGTTTCGAGTTCTAAATTTATGTCGGTTTTCCTTAAGTACTTAGTTTCGTCCATTATTTTGTCGGAATAAATAATTTTAAGTTTCTTATTGACTTCTTTCAGTTCCACTTTCAACAAGAAAGTATTATGACAGGCTCATTAGTATTAAAGCTTTCTATAGATCAAAATTTTTTCGATAAAAGTACAATTCAAAACTCTTCGAACAGCATAAAGCTTTTAGCCGCATTTGTTTTAATAGATTTGGAATAAAATCGAAATTTTACAACTCTACATAAGGGATTGTCATTTGAAGGAATCTGTTGAATTAGTCTGCTAAGACGGATCAACAAAGAAAGATCTGCAATATAGACACATAATTTTGAAAATTGGGTTAGAAACTTTTTTTCTTCACAATTAAAGTGCAGGCTTAAGCCGTCTATAGATCACGTAATTGTTCATCGCCCATCGTGACAAACAGCCGTGATTGAACCTCATGTTAGTCGCGAGGACCGAGGCCCGATAAAAAATAACGAGGTCTGTAGGCGACTTTAGTCTAACAATACGATTTCCGCCAACTCGAAACCTACGGCTTAACGAACTGCAGATTGATGCATTTTGTGTGGTTTTCAGAAGAAGATCATGGCATGGAGAAAGCTTCGGAACGCTTCGTACGCGACAAATTAAATCATCTTCCGTGTAATTGAATTTTTAAATCCAGTCGCATTAAACCATCAAATAAAATTTAAGTTTTCTTGGTGGTTGAATAAAATGCTATTGCTATTCTGTAATATCGTCATCATATTATCACAACCTCTTCTGGACTTTTAAATATCTTACAAAAATCAAAATCTAGCAACTTGGTCACTTTGTATCCCAAATACAACAATTGGGTAGATTTTAAATTAAAGTTTCGTTAGGATTTTAGAAAAAATATCAAATTACGTAATCAGTTACAAATCAATTTGCATTTTTATATTCGAAGCAATTAGCTTGAAAGGTTTCGACAGTAGCTCCATAAATATGCACCATGGTAATGTTATAACAATTTTCAACTGTAAATTTTGTAAAGGTCAAGTTTTATTAAAAGTAACATTTTCCTTTGATGGAAATGATTAAAAGATTTCAGCGAACTACATGTAAGAAAACATGAGCATTGAACTAATGAAAAACATATTTCAGTAATTAGAAGTAGTCGAGACTCCATTTCAAGTTGGAATACCTCGAAAGAAACTTTTAATTGTGATCGACTTTCCCAAGAGAATTAAAACTAGAAGTTTAAAATTGCACCTTTGTAATTTGAATAATTAAACACAATATTCATTAATTCTTTTCCAATTACAGCAAGTTAACATCTCTTCTGAGCGTTTACGCCGGCAGTAACATCCATTATAAAGAAGGAATACGAGTAAAAGTAGATGCAGTAATCCCTCACCAAAACTACGACAGCAATACATCAAATTTTGACATTGCAATAATTAAGGTATAAGGCAGATTTAACAATTCCTTTAGTAAAGTTTGTTTTAATTAGTTTTCCACTGACATGCCGTTTAGCGGAAAAACTGTACCTGCTAGTTTACCTGCACAGAATGAAATAATCAACCCCGGAACTTTAGCAGTTGTGTCTGGTTGGGGTTGCGTTCAAGTTTAGTTTTAATCTATTATCGATTAATTTGCCCACTAATCAAAAAGTATTTTTAGGAAGCTACTAATATTGTTTCTCACGTTTTAAGAAAAGTTCACGTTCCTATTTTAAAAACGACCACGTGTAGGTTGTTGTATCGGGCTAAAAATGTCGTCACTAACAGGATGATTTGTGCGGGGTCTTTACAGGGTGGACGTGACGCGTGCCAAGTAATTACTTCTAACAATTCGTTGGCGAATTATAAAAGAAAATAATTTTAGGGCGATTCTGGAGGTCCTTTAGTAATTAATGGAACTTTAGTCGGAATAGTATCGTGGGGTTATGGATGTGCGAGACCTGGATATCCCGGAGTTTATACGAGAGTGTCGAAGTTTATTAATTGGATTGAACGATTAGTCAAGTAATAAATAACTTTGTAACGCAATCACTAATAAATTCTCTCGATAAATTACTTTAATTAAAATGTGCCGTGTATTTTCGTCTGAAATAATAATACGAAACAGGACGCCTAATTTGAATTTAATTTGAAATTGTACGGTTTGCTAATTTAATATTACTTTGTTTGGCAGTAAGAAATCATCGAAATGCAAACTTTGATGTCTTTGTGAAAATTTATTACATAAATTACGTGTTGGCACAAGTTAAATACATATTACATTGCGAGATGAGTATCAATTAAAACTTTAATTTTTCTATTAAATTATTGACCCTATCGCTTAATTCTAACATCACATTTAAAGGATTTATTAGGACTTAGGTTTAAACAAAGCGTATTTTTGGCTCGCGAAATTCGGGATGATCTAATTTTACCACAGGTACAGGAATTTAGAATACAATTTATAAAACTAATAACGAAATTTGCAATATACAGTAACAATTTCAACTGATTGAGCGTTTTCTTATTAAACATCCATTTATTACATGTCTGGTATTTGAAGTTTTTGACGTTCCATCATCTTCAAAGGATCTTTATTATATCTAGCGAATACTTCACGTTTAAATGTCTCAAAGTGTTTTCGATTTACGTTATTTTGATGTTCTCTCCAAGAAGGTCGTCCTCTTTTAACTTGTAGGCCCCAATGGCAAGTAAAAGCTGGAGAAAGTACCAAAAATTCGTATCCCGCCACGAACATTTCGTAGACCTAAAATTATAAAATAACAGTAATTAGCAACCCTTCGAAAAAATGTTATTCTAATTTCTAACTTTTTTAATTGAATTTTTTTAGTTGGCGGTATTTTTATTAAAGAGAAGCCGAATAAAAAAGTATGTTCACGTGGTCCTGTCAAAAGGAAACTCCTGATAGGATTTGCTAAAGAGAAATATTAACCCTAGACCGATCAGAAGACCTGCTAAAAAGTCTAAACGAATGTAATGGATGTATTTTGATAAGTAGTGGCGCAAGTCTGGAAGTCTCATTTTTCGAAGCTTTCAAAATTGTTATGACATGTATAACACTAAATTTTTTTTTTTTAATTGGCGTAGTTGGAAGTGGTGTGGTCTGCTTTCTAAGTTCCTTCTGGTATGTTCCGCTATCTCGAGGAATTTCTTGTCTGTTGATTACTCTGTTGATGACGATTGCATTTGACAATTATTGTCATCAACAGGCCAGGCCCTTGCACAACTCTTTGTTGGGGCAAACCACAGAAGATCGTTATTTATGGGAGCGGGTTTTTCTAGATGAAATTTCCTCTGCAACCGGTCTTCGCCGCTTGGCCGTCAGAAAGGCGAGCACTCCATCGAATTAAGTAGCTGGAAGTATCGACAAAAGCGTCAACAGGAACTTACTTGGGGAACAATTCGACGACTTAGTTACTGGTTTGCATAAGTTGTAAGTGAGATGGGGAGATCCTTCAGAGGAGTGAACCTGGGTAGTCAGAGTACGACCCCGCTAAAGCGCATAATGAAGTGGAAACTCACGTGTGCAAGATGAAAAAATTTAGACGTCCGGTGAGTTTTGAGCTCAAATTTTCAACCAATTATACTGTCGATTTTTTTAGGCAGCGAATAAGAACCACTCTACTACTTGATTAACCATTAACCAATTTTAATAAAGCATCATTCAAAGGTCCCCGAAGTGTTACAAAAACACCACTTAAATTTAGTAAATGACGAAAAATATTGTGATTGTAGAAATTCGCATCGTTTTTCATGAAAGGTACGTAAAAGTTTTTAGTTTCTTTCTTTATTCAAATAACGGAGTAAAAATTAATTTTGTTTGGCCATAATTAAGAAGCGCTTTCGGGAACGTTTAAAAACTTGGCCGTCTCTAAAGCACGGGCTTTAATAAAAACTTCAGGTCTTGAATAAATAAAGTTGCAAAAAAAATGTTTTTGTTTATCCAAAGCAAAGAAAAGTGAAATGCAAAGAGAGAACAAATATTATTCGAACCAACCCAATTTTAGAAAAAAAGAGCTAAGTTTACAAGAAAGTATTAAAATTCAAGTTGAAATTCAAGTCACGTTTGCAAAAATTGCCGTGAATGCGTACATAAAAGGTTTTCTTTGTAGTCAAACAAAATGAAGGGCATACCTGCGTGTTTCTTGTGTATCCATATCCGATGAACCTCTCGTCATGTTGGGGCGCTGTATCTGGCGCAACATAGAACGGTTCATAGAGGAACTCGAAATTCGTGACTGGATGGCTAATATGTAATTCTTTACTTTCACCACTCGTATTTTGCCACCTACAAAAAATTGTTGAATATTTACGGCCCGCAACCATTTTTTTTGTTCGATCATTAAATTTATATTTTAGGCGTACCTCGAAAAGTTTGTAGCGAATTGATTATAAATAAAAACTTTTTTGTGAAACGGTCTCGCTAATCCTTTATTAGCTAATCTAACTAATTCAGTCTTATTCGGTGGAAAACGTACTCTGCTGTCAATTTCGTATGTTGGTATTACATAGGCACACAATTTTTTGCACGTTACTCTTAGTAAAAATCCGTTTAAATCTTCCGCTAAATTTTTGCTCGGGATAATATCGACGTCGGTGAGAAAAGTATATTGACTCTGACAGTTCTTGCGTGCTAAATTTCTTAGGTGATTTTGAGGATACGCATTTTTCATTCTCCATTTAACAGTCGAGCTGGAACGTTTTCTTAAAATTTCGTCCAAAACATTTTCCGGTTTCATACAATTTATATTTGCCGACGCATATTCTTCGACCTCGATTCGTTTAGGTAACTTTTCTTTAGGTAAAGCGATGTGAAAAGTTACTTGATCTCTAATAGGCGGAAAGCACTTTCGCAAGTATAATATGTAAGTTAGTAGTAAGTTTAGTTCGTCTTCGCCTGCAGCAAATACTGCCGCAGATATTGGACCATTCCAATTTTCGCTTACTTGCACGAGAGAACCCAACTTTTCTAACGAGCTTTGCGTCGCTAAGCATACTACGTATTTTTGACTCAATTTAACGAAATTATCACCTATTAATACTCGATCGAATAGTTTGTACGACAGTTTGTTGTCCCATCGCCCAAGACGTAAATCTAAATTTAAAAATTGGGCATCTTCCGCTAAATTTTGTTCTTTCGAATCGCATAATTGTTGAGCTGGTATTATTTGAGCTAAATCCGGTTGTTTCGCATGAAGATTTATTGGACAATCCGCTCCGTACATGACTTTTATAGTTAATACGATGTTGTAAACAGAAAGTAGTATTAAGCCTACTAAGCAAAAATTCCATGGTCCCCATTTACCCTAAAATAAATATTTATTAGCAATTTTAATATAAAAAGTTGAAACTTAGTACTTACGGTATGATTTAAAGACTTATGGTTATCGTGGGTCTTTTTGCCGCGCCATGAAGTGCCCCGTTTTCGATGAGACGAGTTAGATTCAGGCGGCATTAATTAAATGGTTTTTAAAACATGCGATAATGAATTATGTACATTTTATATTGACTTTTTAGTTCCATGTTCTGAAAAAAAACGCGTGATGAAAAATTTCTCCAATTACTAGGTAGGTATAATAATAAGCCGTAACGAAAAGTTATTACGCATTTCTAAATTATAATTATTTAATTGTTGAGCTCGGAGTTCTCGAGGGGATACATTATGTATTTGGCAGTCCTTGTTTTTATTTGGTTCATAATTAATTTTCATAATTAAGTAATTTGTTTTTGCTGTATATAAAAGTTGTAACCAGTTTAAATTTTCAGTTGTGCGAACTTCCTTAACCATTCGTGGACAGCACCTACCCTTTCCAGAAAGCAAATTCGAATTTCGGCTATCCCAAGCCAGCCTTGTAACAATTCTTAAATTAATTATTAAATAATAGGTATCCCAAACCTTTCCAACCTTTAAAATTCTGAAAATTCTAAATTTTGAAACAAAATACCTGTCGGTATAAGAAATTGCCCTACCATATTGTTTTCCAAAGTAGCAAATCTTTTTGAGACACTTTGTGTCACGCATCACAGTTTTGTCAATAATGTTTGACTTCTTTTTCTCGTTTACAACATACACTAGTGTGACTGCGGCTTTAGAAAATTGTACTTAAATTCTTCTTTTGTTTTAGCTAATCATTTAAAATAGTGTTTCTATACAGGGGTCTCCAAAATGTCTGTGTACACCGCTCTACCACATATTTCTGATGCCAAAATAAGACGATTAAACTCAACTTACCTCTATTATCAACGGTATACAGACCTTTTGAGAACACCCTGTTTAATTTTAGACTCTTGATAAAAATGAATAATAAAATCATTAGTGATTAAAAGGTCATATTGTGTCTGCGGAATCAATGATACTTTAAAACTAGTGATAGAAACCATCAGAGTATTACATAATTTTTATAAAGTGGAGAACATATTTATATCGAGCTGTAAAATGTTAATTCGAGTGCTGGATCTTATAAAATATTCAAACAACGATAAAAATTGGAACTTACCTTCGTCATCAATAATTATTAAACTCTATAGTTTTAATATATCTTAGTAAATTTTGTCGTTATAATTTGATTTTAATAGTTTATTAATCTATTATTTATAACACCACACTTTAGAAATTTGTCTACCTAAAAGTTATACAATAGAACAAATTTAATACCCTGTCAGTAACAATAAGAATATATGTGTAAACTAATAACACATAATTCGTGAAACTGCAAACAATTAGTTAATAAAAAAAACAAAATAAACTCCCACAAAACCACTGTCAAATGTGAGAAAACGTTTACAGTTGTGAACCGCGCAAGCTTACTCCTTTTATTGATCCCTACTCGCCCTTACTTTCGAGAGTGCCAAATTCAGAAGTGAACCCTCATTATTAATTTATACTCTTTTTACTTTTAAATTGACACATTTCATTGTCCCGCGTATGTAGGGTGCATAATTTTTGTCGTTACAAACAATTGGCGTCCCAAGGCACCCCTTAACAATCGTTTCTGGTAGTTAGCCAAAGCAATCTTGCCAATCTTGACACTGATGAACTGCTTATGTGCTTATTGCATTTCCGCATATATTTTTATTAATTAAGTACATCAAATTTAGAGTTACAAATAAACGCTATTAGAAAGCTACCCCTTAGTATTTAAAGGCGCACATTGGCACGGAGGCAACGCAGATGACGTAGGACAGTCAAGTGCAGTCAGTTTAGCTTTCTGCATGGCAAATGTTTCCACACAATCGCTCATAATTCGAGTATGTGTGTCACAGAATACAAAGTACGTGATTGTATAGAAACGAGATACACAAAGACACACTGCATTGTCCTAGGTCACCTTCGTTACCTGTCTCTCAATCTGTACCTATTAGCTAAATTCTTAATATCACAACTAATCTAAAGAAGAGAAAAAGTTGAAGTAAAAGTTTTGAAAAAATAATTACGGAAGGGTTGATTAATTTATGAAATCATAAAATTCTTAGTATAAAGTGGAGAAAAATAAATAAAATTGACGTTGCCAACGCTAGGTCAATGAAAAATTTATTTCGTTTTCTCCTGTCTAGGAAATTCATAATTTAGGGATCTCAGTTTATTCTTTCCTATCAAAAACCTAATATGAAAAGAATTGAAGTTTTATGAAGAAGGGGAGGAGGACAAATGTTTGCTATGATTGCTGACCAGAACAAGTAATATAATAGTTTTACCAGCGAGCTGGATCTACATAAGCTGACCACTATTCACATCGTATTATTTCCCTCTTTTTAATTTAAAAACAACTTTTGTGAAAACACGCAGTATAATTCATTTGATACCCCCCTTCCCACCAACCGACAAGGTAAAAATTACAAAGTTTGAACTCGGAAGTGGTTAGCAATTAAAGTACTTGTGGTTCGGCGATTCCTTTGAGAATATTACTTCTATATCAATTCTCTCCGAGTTCTCCACCCACTATACGGTACTACGACGTTTTTCACAAATATCTTGAGATTTATTTAATTTTTAATTTTCGAATATTGAATACTGAGATGTTTTCACTTAAGAAAACTATTGACTTAATAAATTATTCCTTAAGAAAATAACTGTCGTTTTTCAATTTACGAAGGTAAAACTCAACTCGAGTTAAGTTTTACACAAATAAATGACTACTAATTATTATTAATTAATGAGCAGGCTAAACTTTTCCCATTAGCAAAAAGCTTACAAAGGGTTAAACCTTGAATATTTATTACAATAAAATCTTTCAATGTAAAATTCTAGATCGAAAAAGAAAACTTTTATTGTTATGTTAAAGTTGCTAACTTTCTTTTATTTGATTTTAACTATAAGCTAGTACTTATTACAAAGGCCGTTGGTCGACCGATTACTTGAATTTAAATTAAGGGATTTGTTCTATCACTAATAATTTATTGGGGATATTAAGGTTCAATTTTCAGCCTCGATCAGCCACCTTCTAGTTTAGAATTGAAAGTACGCGCAGTCGAATGGGTATTATTCTTTCCTTACCAGCATCGAGATAGAAATAGTAGAGACACGCTTAAATTGGCAAAATGTTTAATTTTTTTAATTATCTTAAACTTTCTTATTTCGAGAAAACCTTTTTTTTTCTCATATAACAACTTTGTCAGTTTCGGTTACAGAAAAACTGTAAAAGCTGCTTTGAATGGCAAGTAACAGAAAACTTGGGAATGTCATTGATTGGAGGATTGGTCGCGCCTTCTTGTTATTATATCGTCTTTTTATAAGCCTTATCCATTCATCCATAATAATCTTATTGTATCTTCCTATATTAATTTAACACAGAACTTATTAAAGACATAGAGATTCTACACCTTAATTTTTTCCTAGGCACCGTTATAATTTTTGAATCATTCATCAATTTTTTCTGAAACGGCCTTTATTTAAGTTAGGGGTCAATCTTCAAAAAAGATCTCGAGATAACTTTAGAGACACGAAATACCGCTCTATTAATAGAAATGCTCTATTAATGTTATAAAGACGCAAATCTAAAATGGAAAAATGCACCAAAAGTTCACATTTAAAATACTAAACAGTTTTGATGCTTTTTAAAGAACGGATTTACATATTATCACTCAACTAGTATTATAATTATTAATAATTAACGATAACAATAATCAAAATCGTTTAAAAACCGCATTATCGTTGGTAGCTCTTACAAATAGCTATTATTGCTAAACCATAGTATTAAAACGTGTTAGGTCATCAATTTTGATATTAAATTTGTTGCTAAATTGGATAATTATACTCGTAGATGCGAAATAAACTTTATGAAAATTCAACTAAACTATTGAATAAACTTGATCGCACTTTGAAGACACCACAGCTCTACAGAAGAGGTTATTTTTAACAAAACCTCATTCGGTTTTATTCTTAACTAGACGTTTCAAGCATTACTTTACTTTTTTGCCTAACTGGTTCAGACATTAAAAATGTACATCCAAGTAGCTCGTTATTTTATTTCATTTGTGTCTTGATATTTCGTCCTTCCAACCAATGGTAAAACCATGGTAAAACTCTAGGGACGATTGAGGCATTGCCTGGCGGTTATTTCCAGTTAAATCAAGTAAAACTTTGAATTGTTATGCAATAATTATTCTATACGAGTCTTTAACATGAGTTCAAGAACAAGTATTACATTCCGATTCAAGTAATTTTAATTGAGATATTCATTAGTCGAGGCATGTACATATTTCCACGGTTATTAGATCTCCATAATGAGCTTTAACAGAGTGATTTGTCATTTTACTACAAATTGAGGTTGAAAGCCTTGAACAAAATTTGACAATTCTAAGGTTTATGGCTATAAATTCAGATTTTGAGCGGCTATTTCATTTTTTAAATGGTTCAGAAAATACATCAATAAAAAACAGGATTAACAGGCAATTTTTATCAAGTAGTTTTTAATTGTGCAATGCCTACATTAAATAACACCGTGTTGAATAAAATTACCAAAGGTAAATAAATATTAATCATATATAATTAAGTTGGTAATGGGGTTATTATGTTATCAAATCGCCTATTTGTTGTTTTATAAAAATACGAATTAAAAAAATTGAGTAAAAATATACCCGTAAATATTTCGTATTTTTCGAAAATATATTCTTTGGGTATTTTAGAAACGCGTATTTTGGCCAATGAGGCTCACCAAATTTAAATAATTTTTTCGTTGTATTTTAAATGTTTATAAAAGTTTACAAAAAGTTCTAAATGAAGCTTTTTACAATATTTGTAACAATAAACAATAATTTAAATTAAATATACGTACTATAAAAAATTGTACCCATGGTATCTAAAGATAACTGAAAAATAACAAATTGTTTTGGTAAAAAGTTCGTTTTTGGAATTACAAAAAAATATTATAAACGTTTTTTGTGACTGATTAGGCAATTCCCTATTTATTATATGTAGGTATACCTCTTTCAAAACCTCATCCACCCTAGATGCGCAGAAGAGGTTGTGAGCAGGAGTGAGAAAGCGGTTAAAAGAGACACCCAATCCGTGTGTTTGGGTTAGTGTGTAGCCTTGGTGTAGCCACGTCGCTGTACGTGATTTGTTCGTTTGCGCAGGTCGGTGAGGTTTTGAAAGATGTATACCTACTTCTTGTCTATTTTAATTCTTCTCCTCTGGTCCATTTTGTTTCTTTAAATTCAGCTTCGTTTGTGTTATTATAATTTAATTACTTATTCTATTTCTATCCTCTTCTTTGTTCTACTATACATTCCGCATTTTTTATGTTTTTCGAACCGTAGTTGATGTGGTCAAGCTAGAGTGTAGGCAGTTCAAAGACCAGTCTGTGATTTTATTTCGCCGAATGTTAAACTTCCTTAAGAACTTCTTACTTCGAAGATTGATGTGATGACTTTTGCTGACGGGGTTCAAAAGATGGTATTGACGAAGTCCACGATAAGTGTGTATTTTGTAGTATTTTCGTTTATTAGAGATTCCCATTGCTCCATGCTAACAGTAACGTCCACAATAAAGACGTTCCCATTTTTTTATGTTTCGGCCCAGTCCGAATGACAGGTTATCTCTTCAGCAATCGTCCATCAATATTCTGTTCCAGTCCAGTCCTATCCTGTTTCTTCCGGTCGTGTCGTTCAATTCTTAGAAA
Source organism: Malthinus flaveolus (assembly GCA_950108345.1). Classification (NCBI taxonomy): domain Eukaryota; kingdom Metazoa; phylum Arthropoda; class Insecta; order Coleoptera; family Cantharidae; genus Malthinus; species Malthinus flaveolus. Next base: position 3,947,640 of record OX467286.1, read on the forward strand.
CGCATTATTCGCTTATTTGCCCGAAATTTTCGGATTTAAGGCGGCATCTTCAACATTGTACATTCACGTGGTGATAGCCGCATCCGAATAACGCCTCTTTGTTGCCGAAACTGTTCGTTTTTAACTGTAAGGCGTTGGCGCATGTAAGAACACTCGACTTTTTTACCCTAAGACGGTAGCTCATTTTCTCGCTTCCGCGCTTTATAAAACTTGCTTAGTGATGTTCATCTGCTGGGCCACTGTTTTAGCTCTCTTTATGATTTCAGTCTCTTCTACCAAGTACCGCAACATTGGATCCTGATAATGATATAATTTTGTCATAACTTTGATTGTGTTTAGTTCTTATAAGAATTTAATCTTAATATAGGTGCAGCAATTTAGGAAGCCCATCCTACTGTTAGTTTTTACGGGTGTGAGTCTACATCCACCCCAAATCCAAGCATGCTATTCCCTAATTTTATCTTGCGAGAGGGTAGACTTTTCGCATTTAATCAGGTTCGTTAAGGTCGTTTTGGATTACCAGCCCTGCCAGTTGCGATGGTGCCGTCTCAAATAGTTTGCGTTTTCAAGTAGATTTATTTAGGGGTTTGGTTCTGGCTGGCCAGTTTTGTGGTGGTCGGTGGTCCCACAGTATTTTTTTTTAATGTGGATGTATAAATTTGTACTAAAATTATTTTTATTTTTCCTAGAAATAGTTTTAACCTAAACGACCCAGAGTCAAAATTTCCTTCAGTATTTCGTAAAAATTAAACAAAAATTTTGATAAAAAGTTTTATCGTGGGACTCTGGCTTTAGATATTATCACGGAATTCACAAACTAAAAGGCTCTTTAGGCCTCTAAAAAATTACATATTTTTTTAAATAATCATCTAATAATACACGGTTTTTGGACGCTTCTTGAATTGGCATGATTGATCTAAAATAAATTGCCAGAGCTCTACACAACGCATTCAGGCGCAATGGCTCCATGTTTTTTATAATACAGTAGATACATAATATTATATTGTCACGTAGTTGACCTATTTTAATAAATTTTGCAAATAAAACTTTCAAATTGTATTTGAAATAAATCGCTATAGTTGATGATATGTATATGTATATTGATATTGATAATTCAAGATTAGTTTATTCCATCGCAACGAAATACAGGAGACGTTCAAAACTACATGATTTTTTATGTCAAAAATCTTACGCAAGGCTAAAACGAGAAAGACATATACAAGGATATAAATATAATGCAATATGTCTCTCTTATTGCTGACTTATCCGTCGGTACAAGTGGTTCAAGAAACTGTAGATTTCATTTTCAAAATCCTTCATAGTTAAAGTTTTATTTAAATACCTATTTAAATTCAATTTACCTACACCTTAAAGCAGAGGTCACCAAACTTTTTGAGAAACGAGCCGGATTGAAGTTTGCAAAAATTTAGAAGGTCAGACGTATTTTAATATCTAAATGTATTGGATATTACATACATTACAATACATGTGTTTAAAAATTTATCATAACTCCCCCCCCCCCCTAGCGTGTAAAAGTTTATTGGGCATCATCAAAAATAGAACAAGAGAAGTTCTCATAAAAAATCCTTTTCGGCTTTTATAAATACCTTTCCAAACAACGATTTATGAGCCATAAAATATTTCATATATTTCATATTTTTGAAACATTATCGAGGGGGTAAATATGTTTTTTTTATTGGGTGTAGGTAGTGTAGGCATAACTTAAGGATTATTTTTGTTCTATTAACCAATTCTCTATCTATGCTAATAAGCGAGATCCCTCTACTCGCATCCGGTATAATTTTTATAAATAAAAGTCCGGCTCGTAGTTTGGTGACCGCTGCCTTCTTGTTCTAAATATTATTTTGTACTAATAATAATGATAATGTATAACAAAAAATTTAGATTACCGCACACATAAATAATATTAATCAACCAACATTGCATTTTACACGTAATTAATTATTAAATACTTATACCCAGCATTATCCGAATTATTAATGCTATGATTAAAACGAACGAGAGTATCAACAACCAAAAACTAATAATACTAACAAAAACTAAAAGTTATTTATATCACAATTGTCAATAAGGACGTTCCTTTTCCTCTTAATGGATGTCCTAAAAGTGCAATTTTATGTCTTATTCAAGATTTGTTACTGTGCAATTTTGAGTGCATTTCAAACAATATCTAATTATTGGACTAGATAACTTTTGGATGCGCAATTGAGTAATTTTGATTCGTGATTACTTAACGTAACCTTGCCATAATTATTTTATATCGACTACTGAAGGTCATCTTTACTTTTTATGATTACCAACATTTAAAGTTAAACATCGCTGCTTTTATTATTTCAAACCGGTCGAATAAGTTGGATTTTTTAAAACTTTTGCAACAATGATAACGTTAACAAATTTTCTATTAGTTTCTTATAAAAACTCAAACCGGTAACAACTTACTTAACAGTATAATAATGTCTAAGTACGTTTGCTTCGCGTTAATACCTATTGTTTGTATTTTAAGTACTGCTTACTCTTCAATATTATTGGAAAACTCGGAAGAGCCCACCGATGAAAATACCTTAGTACTACTTCACGTGGTAAGAATTATTTTTTAATTTTATTCATTTCTCGGACATTTTTTGTAGCTTTTCCGTCATGGAGATAGAACTCCCACTGAAACCGAATTATACCCTAATGATCCGTACCTGAACAAGTCGTTTTCAGAAGGATTTGGTAAACTAACGCAAGTAAATTTTAAAATATACCCATTCATTTTCTTTTTTTGACCCATGAATTATTGTAGAAAGGAAAATTAAAAGAATACATAATCGGAAAAACTCTTCGTAACAGATATCACGAATTTTTAGGAGAATTTAAACCTGAAATATTATATGGCCGGAGTACAAATTATACTAGAACTAGGGTGTCTTTCGAATTAGTTGCAGCCGGTTTATTTCCTCCAACTAAAGAACAACAAATTTACGAAGGACTTAATTGGCAACCGATATTATTTGAATATGAATCCAGAGAGAAAGATTTTGTAAAATTTTGTGGATAATTAATTGATTCGATTAATCATTGTTGGTTTTAGTTACTGGAAGATCCTCATTACAATTGCCCAAAATATCAAGATATGTATAAAGAGTATGAGGAGTCTGTAAAAAATGTATACAAAACAAAAAATTCCGAACTATATCAATATGTTTCTTTGCACTCTGGAATAGACATGCAAGCCCCATTCCAAATTTACAATTTGGGTTTCGCCTTAACTGCAGAAGTATAAGTATTTAAGCGTGTTTTCTGCAATTGTGTTTTTACGGGTATTTTGCAGGAAAGCTTAGGTTTGAAACTTCCAAAGTGGACGGATAGTGTTTGGCCTCAAAATATAACAGTTGCATCTGCCGATGAGTATCAGATACAAACAGGAACCCTTCAAATGAGACAATTATCAGGAGGTGAGTGATGAAATTAGCTGGCGTAATTTAGAACGACGTATATTTTAGGAGTATTGTTGAGAAAAATTTTTGATGACACTAAAGCAGCAATAAATGGAGATAAGTCGGTTGAAAATAAAAAAATATTTTTATATTCGGCCCACGAAAATAATCTTGCAGCGCAACTTATACTTCTGAATGCGTTTTATCCTCATGTACCACCTTATGGCTCTTTTATAATTTATGAGGTGCATAAAGTAAACAACACTTACGGCTTTAAGGTACCTACTGAATTATTTTAGTTTGTCTCGCAGTTAAATATTTTACATTTGTTTAAGATTTTGTATCAAGACTACACTAGTGAAGGAAAATTGAAAGTTCTGCATTTACCTGGCTGTGGCAGCTTTTGCCCTCTCGATCAGTTCGAGTCGTTGTATAAAGATCAGTTTGTTAAAGATGAAGATATGATGTGTAAAAATAAAAACGAGTCCCTGTAAACTGTAAAACTGTGAATTTACATTTCTGGAAGAAATAAGTTATGCATCGTTTTTCTTCCACGTTAATAATTAGTCGATTGTTCTTCAATTTGCAGTAAAAGAGTAACAACCAAATTCGAACATTACGTCACATTCTGTGATGATGAAATTGTTGTCACTTTTATTATGTCCAATAATAATAAACAATTAATTTTGATTCAAATGGAAAGATCCCTGTTAATATGAAGAGCTTATCTGTATTTATGTAGTAAAAAGTCAAGTAAGATGGCGCTACCTGAACAGTTTTTCCTTTAGAAGAGAGAGTTCTTGTGGAACGAGTTTGCAAATATTGTTGCCAATAATAAGATGAAGAGGATTTTTTTCGAATCTATAATATTTAATCAAAGAGGGAATTATTGTTATTAGAATCTGCTTAATTGAATTGAAAGTGATTGAAAGAAAGAGGGAGATTTTTAACTTCACTTTTTTTTGCAATATAATGTAACTCCGAGAGTGACACTAAGTTTCCCTGTCGATTTGGTCTAAATTAAGTAATTGATTTGCAGATTCGGTATCATCGATCTTTAAAGGTCGGATTACCATAGTAAGTGATAAGAAAAAATATTTCCAATTAACTATGTTTGTGTATATGACTTATCTGCTCTCAAAAATTTGTTAGAACCTCGCTAGTTTTCATTTTCCACCTTTTCCACCCTATTTTTAAAATTTTTTGATTTTTAATTTTCTTTGTACGTAACGAGGTAAAACTCTGTCGTTTATGAAATCAACTGGATAGTTATTGTTATTGTTCTCACCTGTCACATGATTAATGTTATAGCAACGAAACTAACAAATGTTTTCAGATTTTAGCCAATTTGAAAAAGCAATAATAATCAATAATTGCACCAATGAAAAATTGGTAAAAATTATACTATTCGTATAATAGTTATAAGGAAGTAATACCTATCCGCTTGACCTTTTATCAATATTCATACTACCACTTAATTAAATGCAATAATAATATACGACACGTGCTTGTCAAGATTATTTATAATTTTGATAATACGTCAATTTATGCTTGTTTCAATTAAAACATAATTATCAACTCAAGATGGTACCTACTACTTTTATCTGACATAACGGAAATAATTATTGGAAATAAACAAGTGCATGAAACAACCTTAATAAAAGGATCTGGATCAGGATGACTTAGAGAGGGGGTACAAGCTCCTTGAACTTAGATCACTTAATCGGAACCTATTGTACTTCCTCCAAGCGGCCTCCCAGTGCCCATCAGATCTTGAACCATCCTACTTATAGGATGAGCTCCAGAATTCTGGCGGAAGGGGTGATGCTTATTCTGGCCATGTCGAGTCAGAAGTCCCCCCCAACAAGAATCTTCTTATCGACGTTAGGGCTGAACAGTGTCCCTGCAAGTTGTAGATTTATTCGTGACAGCTGTATTTTGTCAGCTTTTTAGAAAGAGCTGGTTTGCTTTGGCTTTGGTGGCAACTTACGTATGTTGTTTATCTTTTAGTCTTTAATTGATGGATATTGTTTTTAAGGAGGGTATTAACAGTAGTTACGACTAGTTTGATGATTGGCTCACGGCCACATGGAAGACTGTTTGTGTCTTTCATGGTCAGCTTGTCTGCTGTATCATTACTCTCATTTCCTTGATGTCTTTTGACCCGACAGAGTATAAGAACATTTCTTTTGGATATACGATTCAGTAGCTCTATGAATTCTAACAGATAACAGAAGACCAGAAGTTACCTTACAGGTGTTTAAGGCTTGTAAGACAGCTTTACTGTTGATATCGATATCAGGATTTTTCTTGTTATAAATAGCAGTAAAATCAATTTTAGAATAATTTATTACTAAGAAATGACTTCATAATAAATGCTAACCATTTTTTATTTGTTATCGACACATAATGGAAAATTAATTAATTTTCTTAAAAAAGTTGTTGTTCCAAATGTTTACTAGTCTAAGGGGGTAAGGTCAAGGAAGTGAGGAGTTCAGAATGCGCCAAGCTGCAGGTCTATTCCATTATAATTTATCTTTAATTGCTATAGCTACATTAGTATAGCGAAGTGCACTATTTGTTTATAAGATTGTAACTCCCTTAGGAAGTATACTTCGATACCTACACCCTACACGTGTATAGAAATTTTTTTTCTTAAAGTTACATGTTTGTATTCTATCACTCGCTTAAATCCTAAACATCATTATAGTGGAATCATAATTTTTGCTTGATATTATTCTGCCAAAGAGCTAATTTTCCAGTTAACCAGAGAAAGATATACCTTGCCCATTAGATTTGGCTGTTTGACTAGCAAAATCGAATAAAGCTTGCCGTGAACATAGTATAATTTCTTTCTCTCGTTAACTTGGAAAGGAGCTATTTTGGATAAAAATATCCAGCAAAAATTTTAATTTTAATTGATATTAAAATATTGATTAAAATAAATTTTGTGACAAGTTCTCTTACAGCTTACAATCTCTACAAGTTAGTTTCTTGTCATAAATTAATATTTTTACTTTTTACTATCCTCCAGCTGGCAATTATCGGAAATAAGGAATTAAAATCGTCTTCAAGGATTACCGCATTGCAGGCTAATTAATCCAAATGATTACTTCGATTTTACTAAAGTATCTTCAAGGATTACTGCTCATACATTTGAATTAACAGGATGTCGTGTAAATATAATATTTTTCAATATTTTATTAATTTAAGCAGCTGTAAAATTGCGTTAGAAATATTTTTGAGAAATTTTGTCTCACCCCGACCGATGAACATCCTGTTACCGTTAACCAAGGCTATTACAGACAGAACGTCATTACAGTTTTTTGTTGGAGATTTAAGAGACTTTTGTAGCGCACGAAGCTTCAGGTGCACGGACAATGGTTTCAATAAGCTGGAGCAACATACCTACAGCCAAAAACTATCACTTTGAGTAGTACGACGAGTATAGACCTCATTTAACGCCACCTGATGGATGCATTTGAGACATGCTGAAGGAGTCAGTTTTTTGATCAAAAGATACGCCAGCAAATACTGCACAACTACGACAAAAGATAATACCATATTTTCAGCAACTACGGCAACCTTCAAAAGTTCAAGACCTAAATTTTCTACATTCGGCACTTTAGGTCGGTGAGCGGTTTCTAATGTCACAATTGTTTTCTTATTATTAATTTGAAAGGGAGCTAGCGATCCAAACGTCGTAATATTTTATAGGATTGCATAGATCGTCGTTGATGAGTGATGGGAGGGACCGACAGCTGAATATGTCCTTCTAAACCGGATGCACAAAGTTAAAAGGAAAGTTAATTTTTTCTTTTGAGAATCTGCGACGACTCTGGTGCTCTGGTCACGATATTTATCTTGACTCGCCACAAGAATTTCGCAGTTCAAAAGAAAATCTGTTTCATTGCAGTACGTACCTACATACGGTATAATACTTTCTTAATTACAACTAAATGCATAATTGTCATTCAAGGCCCCGATAAAAATATCAAGTTTATTTGAACCTGTTATGTCGCATTTTTCTTAAAAATTGGTATCATTATTTATTTTAAGTTGTTCATTTATTGAAAACATGCTGCTTGTTAACTTCCTATGTGTACTAGCAAGCTTTGTTAGTTGGTTTTTCCATTTCGCGTCTTGTAATACGAGCTCAGAAAACTGCTGCAACAGTACAAACACTAGCAGTTTGGTCCTGTTACATGTGGTACGCAAAACTGTCCTTGTGTAAAACCGGTGAAATAAATTTCAATTGTAGATCTTTCGTCACGGAGATAGAACTCCCGAATTAGATGGCATATATCCTAACGACCCTTATGGAAACTATACGTATTCACCTTTTGGATATGGCCAGCTGACACAGGTATTTATTATTCCGTTTTAATTCTCACTTATTTGGCTCGTTTCAGGAAGGCAAGCTGAAGGAATACATGATAGGGAGAGCACTTCGCAGTCGATATGGCGAATTTTTGGGCGATTACAATCCTGAAATGTTATACGCGCGAAGTACGGATTATACGAGAACTAAAGTTTCGTGCGAGCTTCTTATGGCCGGCCTCTTTCCTCCAAACGAAAAACAACAAATTGTTAAGGAACTTAATTGGCAACCGATATTGTGCGACTACGAACATCCCGAGTCTGATTTTGTAAGTTGCTCTTTATTGGAACTTCAAAGTGTGAACTTTTAATTTTTAGCTGCACAGGTATCCAACAATTGGATGCCCAAGATATAAGAAACTGTTCAACTACAACTTAAAACTCAAAAAAGAGTACTACTATAAAAAAAATAAACAGTTGTACGACTATGTGTCGTTACATAGTGGTCAGATTATCGATACACCATTTAACATTTTTAAATTACACTTACTTTTCGAGTCCCAATATAATTTAGGATTTGACTTGTTAGACTGGGTACATGAAGTTTGGCCCAAGAATACGACAGACGCTTGTGTCGATGTTTACGAATTAATGACAGCAAATAGGAAGACGCGGCGGTTATCTGGAGGTAGATTTTTTTACGATAACTTTTGAGTTTTTATTGTTCCAATTTCAGGCTATTTGCTCAAAAAAGTTTTTGAAGATACTATTTCAAAAATAAAAGGAGATGATTCCGAGAGACTTAAAAAAATTTATTTATACTCTGTACACGAGAATACTATTGCGATTCAAATGAAACTGTTGAATGTTTTTTTTCCACACGTTCCTCCTTATGGCGCTTATTTACTATTTGAAATACATAGAATAGCGGATACTTTTGGTTTTAAGGTGAGCGAATTAAATATTTTTGCTTTTATTTACATTGTGTTTCTAGATTCTTTATCAAGATTATACTAACAAAGGAAAACTGAAGGTTCTACAGATGCCTGGTTGTGAAGAAATCTGCCCGATTGAACAATTTGAGAAATTATATCGAGATCAATTTCCGACTAAAAGAGATATATGTGCATAATGTCTTCTTTAAAAGTGTACAGTTTTCTGGACCGTTTAGTATAATTTACAATAAAAATTTAAGTAATCTGTTCAGGAACATTTTGGAAGAAACAGATTATTAAGTATCCTAAGAATTTTGAAACATGTTATACTCACTAGCTTATTCTCTAGTACTTAACAGTTCCAGAAGTGTTACAATATGGTACAAAATTGTGCTAATGAAACAAGAATTTAATAAGATTGTGCGAGAAGACTGAATTTTTTCTAACGTGACCGAGTAAGTCATTTTGCCGTACGAAGACGCTAACCAAAATCACAAACCTCATATAAAATTTCGGTAAGATACGTATTTATTGTTTCGATGCTTGCGAAATTACCACAGGACTAGAATTTCATAGACCAGGTGAACTGGTCTTGGTCTTGATCTCGAAGAAGTTTTGACGCTCTAGCCTTGATATTGGGTATTGGTCTTCAAGGTCGAACCTCGACAACAACCAAGCTCATTGGTGGCAATCTTGACCTACAATTACGTAAATTTTAATTTTGTCTGCTAAGTGCTTACAATAACTTGTTTTTTTCTCAATTAGGTATTTACATATTACATATTAAGGTAAATACATTGCACCAAACTTCTACGACGCATACAGCTTTTTATACAAGCGGTTTAATCCAATATAATAGATTTCAAAGTAACGTCACCCGGTAGTTTCAATAGATTTGGGATTCTTCTTTAATTCTAAAGAAACTTTCTGAATAACTTCTTCTTTAATGGGTCCTAATGTAGTTTCAAATGAAATGAAAGAGTTGAAGTTTAGGAATTTGAAAATTTGTTAAAGAGGGTATTTGTTACGTGTAATTGCACGTAACTGAAAGTAGAACCAAGACCAAGACAATACCAAGTATTAATTGCCATTCTATGCTAATGTCGATTTCGATTGTTATTTTGATTTTCAGACAACATCAAGATTGGTTTTGAGGTTTCGCAAGCATCTAATAATAATTTCCGAATTTAATAAAAGAACCATAACCAGTCTCAGTCACTCTAATAGACATTTCTATGCCTTTTCGATACAATCTTATTTTGATGGCTTTTATGTACACTATTGGAAGTATCCCAATTCTTGTTTTACTGCAAAGCGTGGATTAATATTATTGTCAACTGTTACACAGTTCGTAATTATCACAAAATATACAATATTTGTGTAATTACTAATCGCCGATTTTATTTTTAGAAACCACGCTGTCGTTATTTATTTATTTATACTACTCTTTATAATAAGCTTCATAGTTTTTACATTATACATTTAAATAATCTTGTAAGAACGATAGGCAATTTACTAATCTTAATGTGATAATATGAATATCGAATATACAATTATTAATGATTGTGAACGCGTGTAGAATGTTTGATAATATTTATAAAATATGAAATTAGTGGTTTACTTGTGTATATTATCATTTCCATACTTTTACTGTGCGACGATTACTTCTAATTTAAAATTAGTACAACTGGTAAGGAAAAAAAGTGCATAATAAAGTTAGCATTGTTTGTGCCGTTTGGCAACGCTGTAGATATTGGGGGCTATAAATAGTTGCAAATTCAATGAAGTTTCACAGATTTTGTTTTAGTATTTTCGTCATGGAAGTAGAGCACCTGGAAGAGAAGAACTGTATCCTAATTATGTACTTGAAGACAATTACATTAAAGATATGGAATATAAACAATTAACACAAGTAATAATTTGCTACAAGTATAATTTTCAAAATAACAATGATTCTTTAGATAGGAAAACGTTTAATGTACGATCTAGGTCTACGCTTGAAAGATCGTTATCAAGATTTTCTTCAGACCGACAACCCAAATGAAATATCATATACAAAAACCACCAATGTTGTTAGAACAAAAGTAAGTGCTTTACTAGTGTTAGCAGGACTATTTCCTCCAAAAGTATCAGAACGGTTCGATTCAACCCTAAACTGGACCCCTTTACCATATCATTACGAAAAGTTCGAGCACGACTATGTAAGATTTTTAAATTTTTTTATTTGTAGTGAAAATGTTTTTTAGGAGTTTGGATTGCCTTATTTTATTTGTCCAGCTTACAAAAAAGAATATATCAGACTAACTTCATCCGAAGAAGTGCAACAATATATACAGAGTCATAAAGATACATTTGAGTACGTTCAGAATTATACAGGAAAAGCCTTGACGACAGTTCAAGATCTTCATAATATTAGTCAAGGACTCAGCGCTTTAAAAGCGATGAACGCAGATTTACCGAAGTGGACAGCACGTGTTTATCCACAACCAATGCAAAATATTGCTTTACAATATCTGAGATATAATAATTATAATACAATTTTGAAACGCTTTAATGGAGGTATTTGTATTAATTTAGTTTATAGTTGCACAATTGGTTCAATAAGTTTATGAAACATAAACAACTTTTCTACTGTTTCAAAGTTCTTAAACTTGTAAAGTTTACTCGGTTCTAATGGATTTGGGCAAGAAATTGTGCGACTATACTAATAGGCTTTCATTCCTTTTTATAGGTACAGCGATGCAAAGAGTTGTGGAAAATATGGTAGCACATGCGTCTAATTCGAGTCAAAACTTAAAACGAAAAATTTACATAAACTCCGTTCATGATACTAACGTCGCAGCCCTGATGGGAATCTTAAATATTTTGGATCGATCACCTAATTTTGGATCTACCTTATTGTTCGAGTTACATGTTGCAAATGATAAATATATTGTAAAGGTGCTAAGTGCTTCTCTTCAAACATGTTGGTCCTTGCTTAAATAGTTTGTTTTTAGGTTTTTTATTTCGAATATCCGTACAGCGAATTTGAAGAAATATTACTGCCCGAGTGTGGCATAAATTGCCCTTTAGAAACCTTTATCAATATCACTGCGCCGTACATTTCATCCGACGTAAAAAAAGAATGTTCGTTATAACATAATTTTATACACTACTCTAGATTTTTGAAGGATAAACGCTGATAGTCCCCCATCTTCTTCCCTTAACTAAAATGGTTTAGGAATTTAATTTTTTTAATTATCACTTCGCTTTAAAATTAAAAATATAAAAGACCAACTAAGTACGGTCCTGTGATTAAAAATAAAATTGATAATCTTAATATATAAATAAACATTATACTTACATTGCGACTTTATTTAGACATTAATTATTAATAGAACATGTATTATACTAGCAACTCTTTTTTGAAAATTGTATTGTCCTCATGCTTAATTTACATTGTTTACTGTGACAACAACAATTACTACTCCTTGGAGCTTGTGCACGCCGTAAGTTTTATTGTAATTTTTAACGTGAAAACGATTTATAATGTTTTTAGATTTTCCGGCATGGAAGTAGAACACCTGACGCACACGAAGTGTACCCCAACGATCCGTATTCCATAAATGATTTTGATCCCAATATTTTTGGCCAATTAACTAAGGTAAGAGTTAATTTTTAAATTCAAAATTGAGCAACTTATTTCGTATTGACGTCCAAAGTAACAACAAAATATGAACTTTGCACAATATTGTCTCATAGTTTCTACACATTTTAGCATGGAAAACAAGAGGCTTACAAACTTGGAAAATTATTACGTACTCGCTACGGTGAATTTTTAGAAACGAATAGGAGTATAGAAACTGTAAGGGCTCAAAGTACCGATTTTGATAGGACCAAAATGACTCTTTTGTTAGTATTAGCTGGACTTTTTCCACCAACCCCCTCAGAAATTTGGAATCGTGACTTAAACTGGTTACCCATACCTTATCACTATGAAAAGCTGCGTAACGACTACGTAAGAATAATTTGCTACTTCTTTAACCGAGTCATATAAAAAACTTTTTAGACTCTTTGGATACCTCGAAAATGTCCAGCGTACAGAAAAGAATTGTTTCGTCTTTTAAACTCTTCTGAAGTGGGCCAGTTTTTAGAGGAAAATTCTGAAACTATCGGGTACATTCAGAAGCATTCGGGAAAAGACATGTCAGATATTAGAAACATTTTCCGTGTTCATCAAACGCTAGATGCAGAAGCGCATTCCAACTTAACTCTGCCAAATTGGGCCCAAGATATTTATCCAGATAAAATTAAACGGTTAGCAGCTCAAATTTTATGGTATGACAACTACAATTCTTTTCTCCGGAGATTATTTGCTGGTGAGTTGTTACTAAAATTTAAATTCTAACTTCTCACGACTTGTCGCCATTTTTTGTGGATCAGTGTAGCAACTGGATTATTCCAAAAATAATTTTAAAAATCTAAATTCTTTTCTAGACGTACGGTATATACAGTTTCTATAATGAGTTACTTATCTTTTCAGGCAGACATTTGAAACTTATAACTAACAATATGATACAGAAGTCTCAAGGAACTTTAGAACCACCAAATAGGAAAATTTTCTTATATTCAGGGCACGATAACAACATTGTTGGACCTCTGATAACCCTTAATCTATTTACCCTCGAGTTTCCTAGATATTGTGCTGCTCTATTGTTTGAGTTACATCGCTCTAGAACATCCAACGAATACTTTGTCAAGGTTAGTTATCGTTATAACTTATAACTTACCGGCAACAATAATATTACTTTTTATTTTGAAGGTACTTCACCTCAAGGATGTTAACTCAGAACCTGTAGAGCAAATAATACCAGGATGCGATCTTATATGCCCTTTAAATGAGTTTCATAAAATTTTGCAGCCGTATTTTCCTGGTAACTATACAGAGGAGTGTCAATCAAATGTACTTTTAGAATGAAACCATTAGAGACGCTCGCTTCAGTAAATTAATTAATTATTAAATTGTACTTGTTAATATAATTTTTTGTGGATTTTCTATTAAATAAAAGAGAAGAGTAATGTGCTAATAATAGCACATATGAGATCGTGGATACAAGGTTGATAAAGTATTACGTAAATTTAAAAAAATTTGCATATAATCAAATCTAAAATTCGATAACCTGTTACTTTCGGTTGTTTACATTAATAAATTATTCCACCAGACGAACTAGTACTTGCTATAGCTTCCTACTAAGAACATCACTACTGGTTGAAGTGCTCTTTTTCTTTATAACGATTAGAATGTTACCACTAGTTTAGATTAATAGGGAAACTATTATTATTAATGTCGTTAAATTGTAGTAACTATTAAACTTGAATCTATAATGTATGCACAGGTTATGAATACAGTTTGTATAATTTTTGGGTTATTTACCCTTGTGCTCGGTGATAACAGAGGAGATTATACGTTGGAATTAGTACAAGTTGTACGTATTTTATAATTTGGTTACCAAAAATATACGAACATTTCTGAAGGTTTTTAGACATGGAAGTAGAACACCTCAACGAAATGAACTTTATGCTAACGACGTTAACGCTCTAAACCACTTTCACCCTTATGGTTACGGACAGTTGACTAAGGTAGAAGCTATTCTTTAATTTTAGTTGCTCAAACTAATAGTTTTCATAAATTTTCAGCGTGGTAAACATGAGGCTTATCAACTTGGAAAATTATTGTACGCGAAATACGGTAAATTTTTGGAAACTAACAGAACTTCTGACACGGTTTACGCATATGCAACCAATTTTGATAGAACCAAAATGACTCTCTTGTTAGTACTAGCCGGCTTATTTCCACCAACGCCTTCGGAAACTTGGAACGACGAACTAAACTGGCTACCAATTCCATATCATTCCGATAAATTAGTAAACGACCGTGTATGTAAAGCAACTTTGTAATATTCTAATCATTGTATTGATTTGCAATAGATACTATGGAATCCGATGAACTGTCCTGCATATTTTAAGGAATTGGAGCGTTTATACGACTCCAACGAAGTTCGACTATTTGTGGAAAATAACTTAGAAACAATTCGACACTTAGAGAAACATTCGGGTCGAAACATGTCGCAACTTAGAAACATTTTTAAGGTCCATCAAGCGTTAGATGGCGAAGCCCACATGAATTTAACTTTACCAGATTGGGTTAAGGAGATTTATCCGGATGAAATAAAGCGGTTAGTAGTGCAAGTATTGTCGTACGAGTGCTACACACCATTACTAAAGAGGTTACATAGTGGTAAACTATTATTTCACTCACTTTTAATTTTATAACTTTGGTACTTTGGATTTAGGCAGTACTCTCGAAATTATAACCGACAGCATGATGCAAAAAGCCCAAGGAACGTTACAGCCAGAGAGTAGAAAAATTTTCTTATACTCTGGTCACGATGACAATATTATTGGTCTGCTTATAACTCTTGGTATATTCGAACAAAAGCACCCTAAGTATTGCTCCGGAATAATATTTGAGTTACTTCGATCAAAAACGACCGGAGAATATTTTGTAAAAGTATAATGAGCAGTTCTCAAAATATTTTAAAATTTTTATTCTTGTTTATAAGGTTTATCACATAAGCGATGTTGGAGTAGGTGCTGAAGAAAAGCAAATTCCCGGATGTGACACGATGTGTCCAATAAGTACTTTCTTTCAGTTATTCGATCCTTATTTTCCTAGCAACTATCCACAAGAGTGCGAATCTGACGTCACATTGGAAAACGTGGACTAAAACAAAATTTTTGCTTCAGTATCATTTATCATTAATAAATATTTCTTATTAACCTTTACTCTAATCTTCTTTTTGCTTGGCCCTTTATAATTTTCTTGGCCACATCAATGCCGCAACCCTTTAGTTTTTGGAAACCTCACGAAACATCAAATATTCGATTAATTTTTGGAGGGCACCTCAACGAAGCAAACTTTTTGTTACCGCAGTTTACTAAATATTGTTTTGGACGACATTGAATGAAATACTACAGAACTATTGCGAAAGAAACACATACAATGACACATACAGTGATGTTTTAAAAATAATCTACGCTTCAATACAATTTACATTAAGAAATTTGACCCCACTTCCATGATCGTGCGTTATTTTCAACTCCATTCGATAACGAAGTTTAATTAGAACATGAAGTTACTAATCTTATTGTGTTTGATTTCGACTAACTTTTGTTTAGAAAATATTTCGAACCTAAAATTAGTTCAAGTGGCAAGTAAACAGAAATAAATGGAATTGTTTTTTTATTTAGGAATTTTCTACAGTATTTCCGACATGGAAGTAGAACGCCTGGCGCCATCGAAATGTACCCACATTATCCGTATGAGAAAGAAGTTGAAGAAATTGGTTATCGTCAGCTCACAAACGTAAGTAAAATTAAAACTATTAAACTGTAACATACTATGCTGCACTTACTTTTAGCAAGGAAAGAAAATGATGTACGATCTTGGAAAATTGTTGAAAAATCGTTATTTACATTTGATAGAAACGGACAACGCCAATGACGTGGTTTTAGCAAAGACTACCAACACCGACAGAACGAAAACTAGCCTCTTGTTAGTTTTAGCTGGGCTTTTTCCACCGCAAGAATCTGAAAAGTTGGCACCAGATTTAAATTGGACGCCCATTCCGTATCAATATGACCGGTTCGAAGAAGACATGGTAAAACCGATACAAATAAGAATATAATTTCCGCTATTCATTTATTCGTTGTTAGGAATTTAGCTTTTCCCGTCAAACATGCCCAAATTACAACAAAGAGTATCAGCGAGTGACAGATTCCGAATTAGTGCGTCACGATGTGCAAGAGTATCGAGAAACTCTTTCCTACATCCAGAATGAAACTGGAAAAAACACGAACGATATACTAGACGCATTCTTACTCTATCAAGGATTTTCAGCGATAATTGGCATGAATCTTAGTTTACCCGAATGGTTTACCAATATTTATCCGTATCCTATTCAAAACATCACTTTATATCAATTCAACCTAGAAAATTCTAATACATATTTACAGCGTCTAAATGGAGGTAAGTTTCATTTTAGTACTTTTAACTTAAAAAAATAAATTACATTCTTTTTCAGGAAGGTCACTGAAGAAAGTAGTTGAAAATATGTTATCTTACTCCAATAATCCGAACAAAAGTAGGAATAAAAAAATTTATCTCAATTCTGTTCACGACAACAATATTAGTGCTATACTATCACTTTTTAATTGTTTAGACCATTTACCCCTTTATGGTTCTACAATTTCCTTCGAGTTGCATAATTCATTGGCTGATGGCTACACAGTGAAGGTAAGAAAGTTATTCCATAATCAAAATAAAACTTTGTTGAAAAGCTTCAATAGGGAGTGTGCCTTTTGCTATTTTGCTATTGTATCAAAACAGAATAACAGCTGAACTATAAGTATTCTCGACACGATTTTATGTTGATTGACGTACTCTTCTGTTTTACGTTAATTAACGCGTTTTTAATTTCAGATGTTTTACATTAAAACTCCTTACAGCGAACCTGAAGAAAAACCAATTCTTGACTGTGGAGCTATTTGTTCTTTAGAAAAATTTATTAATGTTACGAAGCCGTTTATTCCACTTGATATTTATAAAGAATGTAATTAATTTAGAAAATGAATTAAAGCTCGATCTATACTATTATAGTGCCACTCTCGATAGGCTCTCGGCTCGATAAAATCTCCTCATATCCGTACTTTAGTGGTTAGAGCTGCGATAAATTATACTAGCAAGAATAAGAGCGAAGCAACGAATTTGAAACAATGATATCTTTGTGTACGTGTACATATCATTGTTTTAAATTCGTTGCTTTGATCTGATCCTCTCTAGGATCGTTTATCGCAGCTCCAACTTAAACGTATCCTTACACAAAGTTGTATATAGTACACGCATTTTCGCTATCGCTCTCGCCCCGATACAGCTCCGATAAAATTATTTATTATATTATTATATTCTTTTAGTTCTACCTATCGTCATCAGAGCGTTACTCGTATTAGATAGAGATCGGAGCGAGAGCTATAATAGTGTAATTACACTCATTCTTTCTTGTGTTAGAATAGAAATAAGAGCCACACTATAGTGTGGATCGAGCTTAAACATCACTAATTATTACATTATTACTGTATTTAATTACAAAATATTTACGTAACCAATTTTTTATAGAGCTTGGTGATCAATAACCTTATTATCAATCTTTGATTAGAATAAATTTAAACAGTTTTAATTAGTGGCTGTGATAATGAGAAAAAGATAATTACTATACATAATTAATTTAAGTTTAAATAAATGCATTAATTAAGTGCACTTTACGCATTGGAATATAGATATGAGACACCTCGTATAAAAGCAAATACCTACTAACTGCAGATAAAAGTATTATAACTTAAAATGAAGTCTTGTCGATGCGAAGTCTCGTTACTGTAAATTGAGACTTTCACCTACTTCAACTTCAATAACTTCAATTAAAAGTTGAACGGTTTAGACGCCATTGGCGTGCAGCAATTTAACTTTGGAGGTCTTTTTGAGTCTATTGGCATTTTTGAATTCGAAATTTTTTGGGGCAAACGGTCGTCAGCTGGTCTAGGACTTTTTTTGTTCCCAAGTCTTGTTTTGTTATGATAAATCGGTTCGATTCGTTAATATTTTCGTCCTTAGATTTAGATTTTTCTCCAAGTTTGAACGATACGTACTTCTCCGATAGAACGTTGGGAACTACTCCAAGATTGAACGAAATGTTTACAATTTTTGTATTAGAAGATTAGAACACGAAAGGATTAAGTGTAATGGTTGATTTTAATATCTAGGAGTGGGAAAGCTAATCTAGATTTTTTGTTTGTAGTTGCCAATGAATACATGGACTTGATGGAAAAACGGAAAACGACTGTAAGAACAATAAACTTTATATTAAAATTCAATTTAGTATATGATCAAACCATAAGTCGCATCAACCGACAAGTTTATAGACTCATGACTCATGAATCATGAAGTCCCCATAATCTTACCAGTTAAAAATGTTTTTAGGTATTTAAAGTTGTTTGTTATAAATTATATAAGTAAGGTAATTCCACAGTTTGGCAAAGGATATTTACTTCTTACAGCAGATCTGCTTATTATATCCGAGTTTGTTGTATCACGACTTAAAACGGATTAAGGATAATGGTTGATTTTTAGTACCTTGTGAAATTACCAAATTAGTTGCTGCTACCGAACGCTCGCTATAAGGAAGGCTCGTTGTAAGCGAACCCGACTGTATTAATATTGATTTTTGTATATTTTAGTGATTGTAGTAATTCGTGGATTTGTGCTAATCAGAAATCGAAGAAAATACCCAATGTTACTATTGGCACCTGAAAAGGCCGTAATTTAAATACTAAAAGTGACGACGTCTACAAACCACTTACCTCCACTTTGTTGAATAGAGTGGGATGTTCGTAAAAGGACGTAGTGGTAAGAATGCACTGTTTAGGATATAAACTTTTTGATAAGAAGCTTGTTGTAGGTGTATGAAAAAATATATAAACGAATAAGTGATAAGTTGTACCCAAAGCAAGATCGACTGTAAATCTTCTTTATCTTACCGATAAACTTACCTGGCAGGGTCATTGGCTATGCCAAGGCACACCGATAAGCTTGCTTTGGAGCTGCTAATCTACCATTTGCACTAAGCGTATTAAACTTCTAATATTACTCTAATAACTTTCGATCAAACCGTAAGTTGCGGCAACCAAAAATACAGCCTTGTCCAATGAGTTGCATAAATAAACATCTTAATCTTATTCTACCGTTTGAGTGAGAAAAGCCACTTCCACTCGAAAGAAATGTCAGAGGTTTCTAACCTTAGATTTTAAAAACTTAAAACTTCAGACGAGACAACTTCCAGCCCTCGCATAAATCGTATACTTACAAATAACTACCTAGTTGAAAGGAGCCTTAAAACGGTGAGTGACAAAAGTTATAGCCGTGTTTCTACTCGTTGATTTGTTGTCATTATCACCTGTTATAACCGAAGCTAAGTATTCTATGACCCTGAATTACAGCAGTTACAAATGTTCTTCAGGTGTTAATAATTGTTTGTTTAAGTGAAGTAATTCCATAGTTTAGCAAAGGAAATACGCTAGTTATAGCAGAAGCTCGTATTAGAACTTGCACGGATTAAGTTCAATGGTTGATTTTTGGTAACTTGCGAAATTTCTCACTAAAACTGGCGCCGCTGTAAGACTATTACTATTAATTTTAGTATATTTTGGTGATTGTAGTAATTCAATTGGAGGAAGTACTCAATGTTAGTTCCTATTGGCATTTGAGAAGGAGGCACAATTTGTACACTAAAAGGAGACTCTGCTTCGCAACATTGTCTACTTACATTTATTTGTTGGACTCGGAATAGGCTGTGTGCCTCAATACATAAGAAATAATGCGGTCTGTAATTTCGGTTATAAATTTTAAAAGTAGAGTAGTACCATGGAAAGAAATATCCATCACGTGATGCTTGTTAAAGTTGCACAGAGCAATGAACACAAACTGTCTTGAACTGTTAAATAATAATTACAAGCAATTACAACTGGTAATAATTAATTATTACTTCAAATGAAAATTTAATTCAGTAATAATAATCGTAAGCTTTGTGCAAGGAAATAAAAACAAACATGAATTAGCACTTTTAACCCAACATCTACGACTATGTAATAATTATCGGTAATAACCCCAAGGCACTATCTACGTTCGTTTCTATTCAACTGCAGTTCAAATCTACTTTGAAACTTCAACGATAATCCGTGGTGGTTTTTCTTGCCCTGGTGTCGCTCTGCTACTCTTATGCGAACATTTATATAAAGCGCGTTTCAATTAAAAGAGTTACTGTTGTAGGCATCGGGAACAGCGATGCCTGATTTAATATACGAATTATTATTTTTTTAATCATTTATAAAAATTAAATAATTACAATTGGTAAATAAATATTGTACCTCTATTTATTAAAAATATTTTATAACAAAAAAAAAAGGATGCATTATATAAGGATTTATTAAATTTCACGAAATGCTGGAAACGCAGTCCTTATCTTTACTACAGTAACACTTTTGATTTAAACGCGCTATAGGTATATATTATGTACATTGTACATGTACGTGAGTACGACTTGTTACACCAAGCGTTTACGGCAATACAAAGATTATTTCATGCTTTTCAAATGAAAGTATTTATACTTTACGGAACTGCTCAGTTAATACGCATAGCGTATCCTACACTCACTATCGGGCATTCTTTGAAAGAATGTTTTGCATGATTCAGTACGTGTATGACGATGTCTGAATATGTATTTAATGTTTAGTACTAACTGATAACATAAATTACCTTCAGACAATCAATTTAATGCCGATATTGAATTATTGAACGTTATTATTTTCTAATTTTCAAATTTCTGAAGCCAATTATGAAAATCGTATTGAGGCATTCGAAAATATTAGAAAAATTTTGCTTCATCATCCATAAGTTGATGGAATAATGTATCAAATTCACCGTGACTTTCTTTGTTTTTACCTTTTACACACGCCGAAGCGTCGACGATGACGATTTTCGATTTCTTCATCCAAAATCAACGCCATTGTACCTAAATCTTCTAACAATAAATACGCAAACGTTGTTTTCAATCACTGTGCAAATGAATCTGTAACGTCTGTGCCTGATAGTATAAATACTCGTGTATTTTGTATAAACGGTTACGCTGCGATCTCGTTACTTGTATGAACGGATAGTATAAATCAACCTTAAGCGTAAGCAACTTGTTTCTCAATAGTAAATTGCCTGTATTTTTGGTGCATTTAAACAATTTTGTTCTTTTCGTATTGTCGTATTTTATACTTTTCTTGTTTTAGAAATCTGAAAGCAGCAACAAGCTATGCAACTATCTGGATATTACTGTTGCGTTACGACCGAAACTTGTGATACCTGATGATGAATTGAAGATTTTGGAAATGAATGGTTGTGACTTACTTAAGAACGTTTACTTTAATTATTTGCTGTCAATAATAATTAGAATGGTAAGAAAAGTAATTGAAAAAATTCATGTATATACATATACATGGTGAACCAGGCCACCCGTATCAGGCTTTTTGTTCAAGAACTGTTAGTCGTAGAGAGTTGGGTCAAAATATTTTATAGCAAATGCCTTTTTAAATTTGAGTTTTTTAACTTCAATCAAATATTACTCAAATGGGGTAGCAGTAATAAAATTATTTCTTCTACAAAACTCACTTATTTTTTTGAGATCTTTTCAACGATATCACTTTTACTCTATGGTGCCATTTAAAATTATGGAGTTCTCGACATTCTGCAACAAACTCTTCGGCATGCCGACCTCTCCTCGGAATGTAAAATTTTGAGTACTGGTTTTGTGGTGCCTAGATATTTAGGGGGTTTGAATTGAATGGAGTATTATAGTGCTTTTTCTTATTAATTGACTTGTTTTAGCAAATTAACTTATCCTAGTACGAAAATCGGTTACTTAGGAATAATAAAATATTGGCTGCAATAAGCGTGGATGGCGTCTGGCATACTACTTGCAACAATTTAACATCAAAAAGTTATTCCAACTACCAATAAAGGTAATTTTTCACATTTAGCAATTTTTAGAACTTTTATTTGTTTGGTTTGATACATAATCTTGGAAGTTGAAATTGTGCGTATTTATAAAATAGTGGACTAATTTTCAATTGGGCACTTTAAGTAATTAGATTCTAAATCGATATTTTCCAGGTCTTAAGCGTTTCTTTGTTCTTCTCTCCTGGACTAAGTTTGTCTATTTGTCCTGCTCTAATGATGTCACACTTACCATACTCTGAGTAGATTGGAGGAGACAAATAAACCTAGAAGTTAGTGTCTACTTATGGTGTTAAAAATTTAGTTTAGTAGAAAGTAGAAACATAAAACATGTAGGTCTTTTAATTTTTACAAGTGGCAAACTTATAATTCTGTACTTTTAGATTCAAATGAATACAAGGACATAATGGAAATTAAATGTGGCCTGAAAAATGATCCGAGAACTGCGTTCGTAATGGGACCTACTTAAGAGATCTACCAGCTGAAGCGCTCTTGAGCAGATGAAATGTTTTTCGCTGCAAAATTTTGAATAGTAGATATCGTCTCTAGAAAAACTTTCAAATTGTTGGATGTTAAGGTTGTGGAGAAATTAAGTCGAGCTACTAATTTTCGCAGCATTAATTTGTTTTATTTATGAGTTTTAAATTTAGAACCGACACTGATATTTGTATTTCTTGATAGTATAAGAGCACGCCTAATTGAGTGTATTACTAAATTCATAATTGTAATTAATTTTTTCGTGTTAATAGTGGTTTTCTTGTTTTACTATTATACATCAGGAGTTACGGCATTGTTTATGTATTAAATTTTGTAATTATTACATTTAAGTATATGTGTATATGTCGTTGGAAAGGAGACTATTTCTGCAAGATGCATTTTTCCTGTACAAAGTAATTAGTAATCTCACCAATATTGCTCCTACTTATATTGTTTAATTAAGATTTAATGTTCTTCAGCTTAAGAGCGGAGGTCGTCGCCTGTTTTATTTAAAAAAGCCTCGGACGAATGTGTGTCCTCTGCACAGGCTCTCGGGGACACTGAACGTCGTTGGTCGGGTCACTGACGTTTTATGGAGAGGTTTTAAATGTTAGTGTTTGAAGCTGGTTGAATTGTCACTTGTACTATGTAGTGCAGGATTTGTTGTTTAATTTTATTGTAAACTGTAGGCCTTTTTGTAAAATATGTATGTTCACTATGTAGTTATTGGTTCCGGATCATTGATAGAAATTTTGATATGTTACGACTTTCAGAGCAACAGTGTTGTTTTCTTTCGGCGATTATTTTGTGTTTATATTTTTCTAACTGTTGGCTTATAATTGGGGCGTTTCGTTCTGTTTGCGACAGTATAATAAATGAATCAATTAGTTTATTAATTAGTTAAAACTATTATGCATTTTTGATTCTATATTGACCACTCTAAGTTGAAATATTGTAGAAGTCTAAAATTTGTTAAAATTCCAACTTTGTACGCCTACCAATACATAGGCAACACTTCTTACTCTCCCACTACATTATAAATTTTGTATCGACGATAGAAATTTTGTAAAGTGGGGTAATCACATGACCGCCAAAAGTTTATATAAGGCCGAGTTTCGGCATTTACAATATTTTTTATCTCTACTTCAAATCAGCTTCGAAGAGAAAAATTTTGGTTTGCTCGTGTGAGAAATCAACTTCAACTTTTTGAATTTTTTTTTCTTGGAAGTTGTTAGAGGCATTGTTCTGAATATCTTTAGCGACTTTTGGATCATTTGGTCGAATATTAATGCGGGAAATTAAATTTTTAAAAATCAATTATTTATTCGTACCACAATATTAATTAACTCGGCATTCTTGTTTGGAAGGTGTTTGGCGCTTCTTAAGACGCTGTTATTTCTCTCTACCGAGGAGGATTTATTTTTAAATTTATTTTTGTCTTATAATTTATTATTATTGTATGTATGTAAATTACGTTGAAAAAAATAAACGATATAAACAATAATTTCTTTTATTTAAAATCTACAGTCTTCATTTTCAGACTAAGTGGGAGAGCAGATGGACAATGAGCGTTGGAATCAAATTCTAAATTAAGAAAACGATATTTTTGAATATTTAAAAATTTTAAATTGCGTGCTATCAATATAAGCGATAACGTCTCGTTTCATAACATATTGTCGGTGCCTTTAAAATTCTTTTAAATAAATATTTCTCTTTAATTTATTTCGTTTACCTTATCGGCCTTCTGCTCTCCTAGTACCTAGTCCGAAAATTGTAAAATTTGAAAGAAATTTTTAATAACCTAGTTTAAAAAAATCGAAATTATAGAATTCTGAGGGTGCGAATCTTTAGCCCTACTATCGGGGAGTATACTTGACAAATTTGAGCGCTGCTGGTCTTCTAGTTTAGAAGATATTCGACATAAAGCATAAAATTTTAAGAATTAAAACATTCAAAATAACTTTAAAGTCGAATATTTTCTAAACTAGATGACCAGCAGCGCTCAAATTTGTCAAGTATACTCCCCGATAGTAGGGCTAAAGATTCGCACCCTCAGAATTGCGTAATTCTAATTTTTTTAAACTAGGTTTTTAAAAATTTCTTTCAAATTTTACAATTTTCGGACAAGGTAGTAGGAGAGCAGAAGGTCGATAAGGTAAACGAAATAAATTAAAGAGAAATATTTATTTAAAAGAATTTTAAAGGCACCGACAATATGTTATGAAACGAGACGTTATCGCTTATATTGATAGCACGCAATTTAAAATTTTTAAATATTCAAAAATATCGTTTTCTTAATTTAGAATTTGATTCCAACGCTCATTGTCCATCTGCTCTCCCACTTAGTCTGAAAATGAAGACTGTAGATTTTAAATAAAAGAAATTATTGTTTATATCGTTTATTTTTTTCAACGTAATTTACATACATACAATAATAATAAATTATAAGACAAAAATAAATTTAAAAATAAATCCTCCTCGGTAGAGAGAAATAACAGCGTCTTAAGAAGCGCCAAACACCTTCCAAACAAGAATGCCGAGTTAATTAATATTGTGGTACGAATAAATAATTGATTTTTAAAAATTTAATTTCCCGCATTAATATTCGACCAAATGATCCAAAAGTCGCTAAAGATATTCAGAACAATGCCTCTAACAACTTCCAAGAAAAAAAAATTCAAAAAGTTGAAGTTGATTTCTCACACGAGCAAACCAAAATTTTTCTCTTCGAAGCTGATTTGAAGTAGAGATAAAAAATATTGTAAATGCCGAAACTCGGCCTTATATAAACTTTTGGCGGTCATGTGATTACCCCACTTTACAAAATTTCTATCGTCGATACAAAATTTATAATGTAGTGGGAGAGTAAGAAGTGTTGCCTATGTATTGGTAGGCGTACAAAGTTGGAATTTTAACAAATTTTAGACTTCTACAATATTTCAACTTAGAGTGGTCAATATAGAATCAAAAATGCATAATAGTTTTAACTAATTAATAAACTAATTGATTCATTTATTATACTGTCGCAAACAGAACGAAACGCCCCAATTATAAGCCAACAGTTAGAAAAATATAAACACAAAATAATCGCCGAAAGAAAACAACACTGTTGCTCTGAAAGTCGTAACATATCAAAATTTCTATCAATGATCCGGAACCAATAACTACATAGTGAACATACATATTTTACAAAAAGGCCTACAGTTTACAATAAAATTAAACAACAAATCCTGCACTACATAGTACAAGTGACAATTCAACCAGCTTCAAACACTAACATTTAAAACCTCTCCATAAAACGTCAGTGACCCGACCAACGACGTTCAGTGTCCCCGAGAGCCTGTGCAGAGGACACACATTCGTCCGAGGCTTTTTTAAATAAAACAGGCGACGACCTCCGCTCTTAAGCTGAAGAACATTAAATCTTAATTAAACAATATAAGTAGGAGCAATATTGGTGAGATTACTAATTACTTTGTACAGGAAAAATGCATCTTGCAGAAATAGTCTCCTTTCCAACGACATATACACATATACTTAAATGTAATAATTACAAAATTTAATACATAAACAATGCCGTAACTCCTGATGTATAATAGTAAAACAAGAAAACCACTATTAACACGAAAAAATTAATTACAATTATGAATTTAGTAATACACTCAATTAGGCGTGCTCTTATACTATCAAGAAATACAAATATCAGTGTCGGTTCTAAATTTAAAACTCATAAATAAAACAAATTAATGCTGCGAAAATTAGTAGCTCGACTTAATTTCTCCACAACCTTAACATCCAACAATTTGAAAGTTTTTCTAGAGACGATATCTACTATTCAAAATTTTGCAGCGAAAAACATTTCATCTGCTCAAGAGCGCTTCAGCTGGTAGATCTCTTAAGTAGGTCCCATTACGAACGCAGTTCTCGGATCATTTTTCAGGCCACATTTAATTTCCATTATGTCCTTGTATTCATTTGAATCTAAAAGTACAGAATTATAAGTTTGCCACTTGTAAAAATTAAAAGACCTACATGTTTTATGTTTCTACTTTCTACTAAACTAAATTTTTAACACCATAAGTAGACACTAACTTCTAGGTTTATTTGTCTCCTCCAATCTACTCAGAGTATGGTAAGTGTGACATCATTAGAGCAGGACAAATAGACAAACTTAGTCCAGGAGAGAAGAACAAAGAAACGCTTAAGACCTGGAAAATATCGATTTAGAATCTAATTACTTAAAGTGCCCAATTGAAAATTAGTCCACTATTTTATAAATACGCACAATTTCAACTTCCAAGATTATGTATCAAACCAAACAAATAAAAGTTCTAAAAATTGCTAAATGTGAAAAATTACCTTTATTGGTAGTTGGAATAACTTTTTGATGTTAAATTGTTGCAAGTAGTATGCCAGACGCCATCCACGCTTATTGCAGCCAATATTTTATTATTCCTAAGTAACCGATTTTCGTACTAGGATAAGTTAATTTGCTAAAACAAGTCAATTAATAAGAAAAAGCACTATAATACTCCATTCAATTCAAACCCCCTAAATATCTAGGCACCACAAAACCAGTACTCAAAATTTTACATTCCGAGGAGAGGTCGGCATGCCGAAGAGTTTGTTGCAGAATGTCGAGAACTCCATAATTTTAAATGGCACCATAGAGTAAAAGTGATATCGTTGAAAAGATCTCAAAAAAATAAGTGAGTTTTGTAGAAGAAATAATTTTATTACTGCTACCCCATTTGAGTAATATTTGATTGAAGTTAAAAAACTCAAATTTAAAAAGGCATTTGCTATAAAATATTTTGACCCAACTCTCTACGACTAACAGTTCTTGAACAAAAAGCCTGATACGGGTGGCCTGGTTCACCATGTATATGTATATACATGAATTTTTTCAATTACTTTTCTTACCATTCTAATTATTATTGACAGCAAATAATTAAAGTAAACGTTCTTAAGTAAGTCACAACCATTCATTTCCAAAATCTTCAATTCATCATCAGGTATCACAAGTTTCGGTCGTAACGCAACAGTAATATCCAGATAGTTGCATAGCTTGTTGCTGCTTTCAGATTTCTAAAACAAGAAAAGTATAAAATACGACAATACGAAAAGAACAAAATTGTTTAAATGCACCAAAAATACAGGCAATTTACTATTGAGAAACAAGTTGCTTACGCTTAAGGTTGATTTATACTATCCGTTCATACAAGTAACGAGATCGCAGCGTAACCGTTTATACAAAATACACGAGTATTTATACTATCAGGCACAGACGTTACAGATTCATTTGCACAGTGATTGAAAACAACGTTTGCGTATTTATTGTTAGAAGATTTAGGTACAATGGCGTTGATTTTGGATGAAGAAATCGAAAATCGTCATCGTCGACGCTTCGGCGTGTGTAAAAGGTAAAAACAAAGAAAGTCACGGTGAATTTGATACATTATTCCATCAACTTATGGATGATGAAGCAAAATTTTTCTAATATTTTCGAATGCCTCAATACGATTTTCATAATTGGCTTCAGAAATTTGAAAATTAGAAAATAATAACGTTCAATAATTCAATATCGGCATTAAATTGATTGTCTGAAGGTAATTTATGTTATCAGTTAGTACTAAACATTAAATACATATTCAGACATCGTCATACACGTACTGAATCATGCAAAACATTCTTTCAAAGAATGCCCGATAGTGAGTGTAGGATACGCTATGCGTATTAACTGAGCAGTTCCGTAAAGTATAAATACTTTCATTTGAAAAGCATGAAATAATCTTTTCTTTCGGAGATCTGCTATAACTAGCGTATTTCCTTTGCTAAACTACGGAATTACTTCACTTATAACAAACAATGGTCAATTATTAACACCTGAAAAACATTTGTAACTGCTGTGATTCACAGTCGTAGAATACTTGGCTTCGGTTAAAACGGGTGATAATGACAACAAATAAATGAGTAGAAATATGGCTATAACTTTTGTCACTCACCGTTTTCAGGCTCCTTTCAACTAGGTAGTTATTTTTAAGTATGCGAGGGCTGAAAGTTGTCTCGTCTAAAGTTTTAGTAGTTAAAAATCTAAGGTTAGAAACCCTTTACATCTTAAAACCTAAAAGTAAAAAGTACTATATTAGCTTTCTCACATCCCACTTGTAAAAATTAAAATACATGCATGTTTTATATTTCTAACAAAATTTTTAATTACTTAAGTGTATACTAAGACACTACCATGGTAAAGCCCTAATAATATCAAAATGTGGGAAATTACCTTTTACAAACATTACATTTTCTTTAACAAAATGCTAGTAAAAATGTGATTTCGTTGCAACGTTTAGCTACCGCGTCCCGCCTCAACGGCCAACTGTTGCATTCGTATGAATGATTTCGTTGAAACGACCAGGGTAGTCAAACGGCTAAGACCGTTAGATGCAAATATAGAGATTCTTGGTTCGAATCTGGCTGACACCACTAGATTTGTCTGTGCCCGGGTGGTTCAGAACCCATCTAAAGCTGTAGGTGCTGTCTGCTAATAACCATAGTAGTTGAAGCAAACGTAAACTACCGCGTCTAAAAAAAATTGCTATAAAATATGCTTAGTTATTCAGAATACTGTAAAGAACAACTTTTGATGGAAAAAACTTTTAAAATTATAAGCTAACATTTCAAAAAATATAAACACAAAATAATCGCCGAAAGAAACCAATACTGTTGCTCTGAAAGTCATTACAAATAAATATAAAAATTTCTTCCAATGATCCGGAACCAATAACTACATCGTGAACATATCTACATATTTTACAAAGAAGTCTACAGTTTACAATAAAATTAAACAACAAATCCTGCATCGTTACAACATAGTACAAGAGGCAATTCAACCAGCTTCAAAAACTAACACACATTCAAAACATTCGTCCGTGGCCTTTTTAAATAAAATAGGCGACGACACAAAATAATTCCTTAAAATAAGTATGCTTGTAAAGTCTGTAATTTTACTAGCAAATGTACACACACGGAGAGCATGCTATAAATGAGTATACTACCAAGTAGCAAACAAGCATGTTTTAACCTTTATGTGACTGAGTAGGTACACGTGTACCTTTTGCGTTTTCGAGTTTCATTATTTGTATGAATTTAAAAAGTTAGGGAGGTGGTATTCTGGGACATCTAATAAATGGCAAAGTGTAATCTTTTTATCAATTTTAAACATTAAAAAGTATTATTGTTTTGTCAAAAAAGAAGAAATTGTTTTTTACAAACACTAATGACGAGAAAGGTACACCTGTACCTTGATGTGTTTTATATTGGATTGAATGTTGTTTTACACAAAAAACGAAATGTTATTAATTCATATGATAATTATAATAATAATAATGCCTTTATTGAACGGTAAAAGATCATTTTATTGCCAAAAAATACAATTACTCGTGGAATCTTAGCAAGAGTTTCCACTGCAGGCATACAGAGCTCACGAGCGAGGTTTTTTAGATCGAGATTCAAGCTTCTATCGTGCATACTATAAAATATAAAGGAATCATACAAAGATGTGCCTTTTATGTTTAAAAGAATTTCTACTATTTAAATATTGCAATACAAATAATCAACATCCAAAAAACATTCAAAATTACTGCCAAATCATTAGAAACTACAGCTAGGTACAGCTGTACCTTTCCAGTCATTAGTGTACTTTGGGATTGTCAGTCACATAAAGGTTAATAGCATGTGTATCCCAGGCTTTAAAGTGCATTGTAGCAGTGCTCGACTGCTGGACGTCGCGTCCGGCCAACGAAATCACACCTTAACGTAAAAATCTAACGTGAAGTTTTGATTATTTGCTGCTTTGTGGAACTTTATTTTATAATATACCCACGACTTCATATTAAAAAAATAAAATTGCTTGGTTGACCCGCCATCAAAAAAGGTTCTTCTTTAATTCTTTCAGGTAAAATTTAAAACAAATGCCTAAGATAATCTACACACATATTAATCTGCAGTCAAATGTAAAAAGGCTACAAACAGTAAAATAGTTTACTTACGTAGGAATCAAAGGTGCCGGAAAAACTTGTCTTCGTGGTCTTCCTGGCGGCATAGGTGGAGCTCCCCCATCTGGACTATTAGGAATTGCCGGTGCGGGTCGACCGTTCTTAACCAGAGGTGGAACTGGAGTCGATACTGTGGCCATCGATACATCGCAGATGATATGTAATGTCTCTTTATAAGCGTGATACATTTTTTACTTGTTTTCGTCTATTAAAACCTCTTCTGGCGATTCTTCCATTTTGGTACTGAAATAAAATTTTGGTAAATAAATATATCAAATACATTTTTGTTAAATACCACATCGTCACTGCCACAAAAAATTCCATTACTTCGTCATTGATGAAGGGTTTGGTGTGGTTTGTTATCAAAAGTAAGATGGTTTTAGACACAAGATCACAAACATGTCCTTTTTGTAACTATGCGCATATAGCTGTCCACCAAATTTTTATTGTTTCTACTTGTCTTTCCAGTTGCGGGTCCATTGAACTGCCCTGGCCACTTTCGGGTCCGGTCTGTGACATGATTAACAAAGTTAAAAATCGTTTTAAGGCAAAATTTTTAAGATACTGTAGAAAGTTTCGTGTTATACATAAGGACATAATCCTTACCAACTTACTAACATGCTTTTTGCCGTTTTTGGTACCAACCTCATAGGTTTCTCCCTGCAGCAAAGAAGCACAACACACAAAACGGCTCGGTTAGTAACATGCAGTACTGTTATTGTTAATTAGAAGATTTAAAAAGCGCAGCATGTGCGAAACACAATTATTGGGAAAAATATATGCATTTAACGTCTATTTGTACAATGTACACATCTCGATCTGGCAAATTTGATGTCCTCTTTTCATATTAATAAATACCGCTCTACAAAAATGTACTTATTAAAGTGAAAGAAGAATATAATATTTGCTACAGTTGTGTAGGATCGAATATGTAAATATAGACTTTTATCCACTTCTTGCTCTTTGCTATGTGTCTAATTTTGCTGAATACGAATTTCCCAATTTTATATTTACACAAAGAAAAAAATTAAGATAATGATTAAAAAAAAAAAAAAATTACTCGCCAAGCACATTTATGTAAATAGTAATTTGTGTTTTGTGTGTGTTGTATAGAAGATGTACCATGCTAGGTTATAGTAAAAAATACACACCTCTTTGCCATTTATTGAATCAGTTTGTTTCTCGAAATACACGCCAGCTCTAAAAAATGAAGTTTTCCAGGAGTCGACGTCGTCCAATGTTTCACAGCTTAATTCAAGTTGTTTGTGATCTTTGTAAACATTTCTACCATCCAGATTAAAAAGTTCAAACATGTGTCTATGAGACATAAATCCTTGTTCGATGTCTCTTAACTTGAGCGTATTTAAAGGTAACTAGGTAACGTGCGTTTTTTTGAGTTCCACTTCGTCTTTATACCAAGAAATACTCTCGGAAGTCAAACCAAAACAATAATCTTTTAAACTTTTTTTTTTAACTCCGCAATCGTGAATGCACATGATTCCTTTACGAATGACCTAATTCGCACTTTTCGACTGATTTTGAGAGCTAAATAAAAATAATTTTTTTTAGACTGGAAGAACTAATTATAAAACTTCTTTTATATATCTAAAATCGATTTTGTGTACAAAACATGATGTTTGATTTTTAAATTCATTACAAGCTAATTTCGATTTCGACAAGCAAAAGAGTACACCCTACCCCCAAGTGTCTTACTTTTCAAAACCGATGAAATCTTCTTCGTGATTAGTATTGATCGTGGTATTGATATAAGCCAAGACTAGAATGTCATAGAATACTTAGCTTCGGTTATAACGGGTGATAATGTCAACAAATCAATGAGTAGAAATATTTATGGCTACAACTTTTGTCACTCACCGTTTTCAGGCTCCTTTCAACTAGGTAGTTATTTGTAAGTATGCGATTTATGCGAGGGCTGGAAGTTGTCTCGTCCAAAGTTTTAAGTGTTTAACATCTAGGATCTAAGGTTAGAAACCTCCTACACGCTTTGACATTTTTTTTTGAGTGGAAGTGGCTTTTCTCACTCAAACGGTAGAATAAGCTTAAAATGTTTATTTAGGCAACCCATCGGACAATACTGTATTTTCGGTTGCCACAACTTACGGTTTGACCGATAGTTATTCGAGTAATATTAGAAGTTTATTATGCTTAGGGCAAGTGGTAGATTAGTAGCTCCAAAGCAAGCTCAACGGTCTGCTTTAGCATAGCCAATGACCCTGGCAGGTAAGTTTATTAACAAGATAAAGAAGGTACGACTTGTTGAACTTGCTTAGGGTTTCAATGTACAACTTATCGTTTAATCGTTTAGGTATATTTTTCCATACACCTACAAAAGCTTCTTATCAAAAAGTTTATATCCCCAAACAATTCATTCTTACCACTACGTCTTTTTACGAACATCCCACTCTATTCAATAAAACGCTGGTTAGACATTACATTTTTTTGATGCCGTCGTCTCTTTTAGTATTTAAATTGCGGCCTTCTCAGGTGCTAATAGAAACATTGGGTACTACTTCCTATAATATAAAATACAATATACAAAAATCAATATTACTACAGTCGGGTTCGCTTACAACGCGCCCTCCTTATAGCAAGCGTTTGGTTGCAGCAAGTAGTTTGGTAATTTCACAAGATACTAAAAATCAACCATTAAACTTAATCCATTTTGAGTTCTGATACGAGATCGGATATAATAAGCAGATCTGCTGTACTTAACAAGTAAATATCCTTTGCCAAACTGTAGAATAACTTTACTTATAACGAACAACTTCTAATACCTAAATGATTCATGAGTCTATAAACTTGCCCCCCTCCCCACCCTTTGCTAAATCGAACCCAAGCAGGATTCAGTATTTAGTAAATTAATGGCAAATAATTGCACATTGGTTTGAAAATTAACAAATTCATTCAACGTGTCCCCATACCGACGCGGTCTAGCGCTGAATGCAAGCGATTAGAGCATCCACACTATCGTAAGTGCTTATGAAAATCCTACTTGGGCTACCTTACTACATTCTCAAAATCAACTTATCAATTCCAAACTTTGAACCTAAAGTAGTGTTGAATGGTCGATTAAAGACTGATGCTATAAAGCATTTAACACAATTTCAACATTCAGTTACCCATCGAGAGCACAGTAACTACAAAGGGAATTCACAGGTACTGCTGTGTTTGATTTGGTCCTGAAAATCGATCCTAAACACTGACTGACGTCTGAGGTCAGATGGACAAGGTGTTCATAAATTAAGAAAACGTGAAGATGCTTAAAAAGAGAAGTAACTTTATTTGTTATTTTAGACTAACGGCAGGTACTATAAACTATAAAGCATTTAACACAGATTAAAATATTTATCGTCACTTTAAATAATTTTATCACGAGGATAGATATGACAGCTGTACTATGAAGCTTTTGCTAGCCCAAACTCTTTTCTATCGTTATTCGTATTAGAAAATAGGTAATACTAATTAAATATGCACAAAATAACTTGTAATTTAAATTAAATTTAAATTTGCCAAGTACTGGTCATGGAATTTGATTGGTTGACATCAAAATTAAGAGTTTTAAGTCTGAATTAGTTATCTTAAAGGTAAAGTTGTATTAACGAGATAATCTTGGAGTCAGAGTTAACTGCACGATATGAATATAAGGTTAGATCTTAGCATGGCATTAAATCAGGCTAGCTCATAGACACTTTGCCCAGGATTAATCTAGGAATTTTCTAGAGTCAAATATATTTCATATTAACTCAGAATTAGCTGTTGATTTAGGTTGAGTATGGAGTTAACTCTGGTTCCTAGATTAGCTCGTTTATACAACTAACACTTATAGTACCTGGTTTAAGACTCCGGATCAGTGTGAGCCTACTTTTCCATCGCCAGTGATACACTGTTAATAATGTATTTATTTATGACATTTGTATTGAGTTTCAAACATGTTTGTTAGAAGTTTATCATAAACTTATAATGAACTTCCAACTTGCCATATTTAACACTGTTCTGTTAAATCTCTCATTAATTCTATTTTGTTCGGGAATCATCGGTATTGTATAATGTATTTGGATACCTTTTTTTCTACTAAATACTCATAAGTCTTTAGAACTGTACTCACCACCATTGATCGCACCGAGAATTTCAAATTCTTGTTTCGAACTTTGATGTTACCAAGGCTACATATTCCACAAACTTTTCCAAGAATCCACTCATTTCTTTTAACAGATAAACTTCCACAAAGTGTGGATATTGGACTAAAAGTGATTGCAAGCGGAAATATTGACCAAACATTCTAGGAGCCCTAAAAAATTCCAAACATTAAGTTTTACATGGCTATAACTTTTGGTACTTTACGTATATGAGGCTCCTTTCAACTGGGTTAATATTTGTAAGTATCTTGTATCCACCACGCCATTTAGGTAGGTAGTGTCCATGTCTCCAAGTTTACAACGTTTACAACTAAAAATTTTAGGTTAGGACAGTTGAATTAAGTGGAAGTGGCTACCATGCGTTTCGACAGTAAAATAAATTTCAAATCTCTTGCGTATGCAACCCATCGTACAATGCTGTATTTACGGTTGATGCAGTTTATTGTTCCATCAAATAATGGTAATTCGAATTTGATCGAATTAAGAACTTTGTTATTATTCTTATCATTTAGATAAATTTTTCACTTTTTCCTTTATGGTGCATTTTGACCCACAGCCACCGTACGATTATATTCCTTGCTTTAGTATCTAGTTTTCGAAAATCTCCCCGTGTCAATTTTTTCCACAACTTCTAATTATTCATTTTGTTCTTGAAGTAAGTACAAAAAAAGCGAGATGTAAATAGGGGAACCTCTGTCAGCCTTTAAAAAAGTTGTCACTTCGATCAAAAAGTATGAAAACACAAATTTAAATACGTTAGTTAGAATTATCGGAAGTAATTGCACAAGTGCATCAAAATCACCGATAATTTTGCATGACAGCGTGTT
Source organism: Malthinus flaveolus (assembly GCA_950108345.1). Taxonomy (NCBI): domain Eukaryota; kingdom Metazoa; phylum Arthropoda; class Insecta; order Coleoptera; family Cantharidae; genus Malthinus; species Malthinus flaveolus. The sequence goes on from OX467286.1 coordinate 3,983,498, forward strand.
GTCTAAAAACTGCATGAGTTCATTTTCATATTTTGGAGAAAGAGCCCGACACCAAATGTAGTTTTTCCAAGACAACACGCTCGAATGCAAAATTATCTGGTTATTTTGATGCACGAATGTAATTCGGAAGAATATTTTCCGAATACAAATATTGGTTTAAATATTAAATTCCTATTTCTTTTTTTTAATACAAAATATCCAAAATATTTTTTGACTTTACTTGTCAAACTGATTTTATTTTTAATTATAATGGATTCACAATGGGATTACCGTGGATACGTAAACAACGCAATTATCGCATTGCTCTTTCTCTAATGGGATTTTTTACACATGAGGGAAATATTCAACAGTAATGTATTAAGTGCATAGCGACTTGCCGATAATACTGACAGGAGAGATGCACGACTGCATGTTGCGACGAAAATTTGCACGACTGCGAAGCATAAGTAAAAAGAAAAAGCTAGAGAAAAAATTAAAACTGCTTTTGAAATCTAGTAGTAACAATTTGTGGGTCGCTTTGACAACATAGCCTAAACATAGCAACAAGTAAACAAATCATTTTTTCTGTAAAGCCAAAGCGAAAATGGCAAAACGTTTTGGTGATAAATCTGTGCTAAATATAGAAAAAATTGTGAGTTTTACGATGCCAGAAAACACCAAGAAGTCCAAAAAATATATATGGAGGCAATTTGAAAAGTTCTGCCAAGAAAAAAACTACATACTGGATGAAAACTTGTCGGTAGTGAAAATCGCCGCAGTTTTGGCTGATTGGGCTTTCAACATGAAGAAAGAAGAAAGAGGAACTGAGTACAAGGAAAGTGTCGTTAAGCTCTTGTGGAACAGTGTGGCAAAGCTAGTACAGGAAAATTATTACAAAAATTATGGAACAGTGTTTGATCCTTTTAAGGATGTTACCTTCAAATTAGCCCGAGATGCCAGAAATTCAAAGCGCCGTCAATTGCAGCAAATACCAGAAAAAAGAAAAACCATTTCGGCGGCGATTACTCCAGAGGAACACACAAAAATTGTTAAGCTTTGGGATGAAGACACACCAATAGGGTTACAAAGAAAATTTTACTACCTGGCTGCCCTAGAATTGGCATGGAGGGGCGGAGAAGCATCCAAATGTATTTTGCAACACTTTCATGAAGAGGTCACGAATACAAGTGCCCCTACAGGACGAATAGCATATAATACTATCTTCAGCAAGACTGCTCAAGGTGGAGACAAGCGGCTGGCAGAAACAAAGTGGCTAGTAACGAATACAGAAAATCCCAATTTATGCCCTGTGAGGTAAGTTACACCAATAAATAAATAATAATGTTCGAAATAATAATATTTTTCATTATTTTAGGCTCTACAAGAAGCTATTGAGCAAGAGGACGCCTCAGATAACCATTGACCGGTTTTTTCTAACACCAAATTCGAAATGGCAAACAGGACAGTCATTGTGGTATAAAAATATCCCAGTAGGCAGGAATGAACTTTCGAAGTGGACTGTGGAGGCTCCAAGTAAAATTGGGATTGATGTGAAGAAAGTTAAGATTACAAATCATTCTCTGCGCTCTTCGTCGGTTTCTCATCTTGCAAAGGCGGGTGTGCAAGATCAGGAAATCATTAAAATGACCGGTCACTCAAGTGCGGGGTCCATCAAGCCCTATTTGCAGCTGGATGCAGAGCACCATCTCAACCTTGATGAAAAAATGAGAAGCCAGCGTAACAGTTCTAAAAACCTGGTTCACTCGACAATCACTTCAACGTCGACATGTCTCGAAGACTGCACCAACGTTATAAAAAATATTTAATTATAATAATTGTGTTTTTAACATTAATAAATGAGTATTTCTAGTTACTTGGCTTAACGTACACTTATTTTTATTAGAAAGCTGTCGGGCAGGTGAGACGTTAAAGTCAGACGTCGAACCAAATGGCTATAGGACATAGGTTGTCTAGAGGGGTCAATCCTACTCTACCCGGGTGATGTCCTTGAACGCACTCCTGGCGATAACCCGAAAACGATAAGTGCACACCGATAAGTGTTCACCTTACACTTATCGTTATAAGTGGTCTGGGATTGGTCTGAATTATGAAATAAAAGTTTTCTTATTGGTTCTTGACATACGTATGCAATAGTCTATCTAATTAACCCTAAATATTTAAAAATTTGTAACACAAATTTAGTTTTTAAAAAAAGTTTTATTAATTAATTACAATACCTAATTTTTGTTACAGATAGAAGTGATCCAAAAAAGCCAAGTCTCATTCCATCATATTCTCAGATGAATGGATCCAAAAGAATCCAAGATTGGGAGAAGCGTACCGAACAGTAGCTACGTGCGACAAGAACAAGAAGAAAACTAGGAACTGCTCTCATTACAGAACTGCGGATGGTCATCCAATGGTTCCAGTCTTTTATCCCTTGTCCGTAAAGTTATAATTTGTCTACTTTGAGAATAATTGTACCCCAATTGTAGTTTGTCCAGCATTCATAGGTACCTGAAGATATTGTCACACTCCTTTCAGATATCGCACGTCATGGTTGTATAGCTAAAAATGGCAAAATATTATAAATTTGCAAACTTATGTAAACTTGTATCTCGGACACTATTAGATCTACAAAGACCACTCTAGTCTCAAATTGTAAAAGATTTAGTATTTAGTACCTACTATAAAACTGCTCTTGCTAACAAATTAATTAAAATTAACAAAAACTTGAAAAAGGTTAAAAAAGATCCGAAGGTGGCGTCGATGGACTAACAGTAACAAACATTGCCATTCCAAATAAGCTTGTTGCACTTTAAACGTCTATGTGGGTGTGTGGTGGGATAATATTTAAAAGCTTATTCGTCCTATAATTTGAAATATAAGAAGATATAAAATTTTGTAGCAAAATAACGGCTTCGAAAAGTTTCACGATTTTCCATATTATGAACACTAAAAAACGTGAAAACAGTTTCGAACGTCAGATTTTCACCTACTGCTCCAGGTGCTCCGTCCTTTTGATTAGTGTGGACAAAATTGTGAAATTACAAATGAGAGGTACGTGTACAAAGTAGGTACCTTACGGTATTCTCCTTTATTAAGAAGCATGGTTATAAAATAAGCAATAACGTATAACAACACCTTAACTATCTTATTGTTACAATTGCGTTTTATTACTAAAAACCCTAAGGAATACGATCTATAAACAATATGTTCCCTTTGTATCTCTCTAGGCAGTCTATTCATATCTATAACAGTTCTTAACAAATATCTATCACTAGACATAACGTTATGCACTAGTACGTAGGTATAGTATCTTAATATCTTTAATCTAAGTTCTTTTAAGTTTTAACATTTAATTGTGCTATTTATATTAATAGTTACATTTTCTACCTTTTTAGTCAAATTTTATTAAATCAATTATTGGAAATGTTTTAATTTTTGTGTCTTTAAATTAATCTACTTTATTTAGGTATTACAAAATTTATTGTTAACTTTTGTGTTTTAGAGCAAAATATTCCAAATTGACTTTTCTTTCGTGGACATGAATTTAGTTTACGTTTTTCTTTTTATCCTTATTTAATTTATTTAAGGGGTTTAATTATTAAGGCATAATATACTTAATGCACTTGTACAAAATCCTGAGGAATTGAACCCTGTTTCAAAAAAGCTTAAATATTAGGTATATAAATGAACAAACATTTTATCGAAACATCATAAATTGCTAAATATACAGAACTGATTCTATCTCTGAAATTCAAATCCATGTCCACCTTTTTCTCCCTTCTTGATAGGCTCTTTTTACAACCTCCATATCAGATTGATATGAAAATAATTTTATAGTAAGGCAATAACGATCATTATGGTGGAGGACATCGAACAAAAGATGTTGCGAATTCAGAAAATTTTTTGTCTATCGGTACACGATCGTCGTATAATGTTGGAGCTTGTAAAATTATTCCTGCAGTACCTACGAGTACTGCTAACGCAAATATCCATAAGAATAGACGATCCAGTACCATCGCTACGTATTTCCAATCTTCTTTTACCTTCAAATTACAAAAATTAATTAACCCCTTTTAATAATACAGATTTAATAAACGTGCACTAATGCACATTGCAACAGGAAAAACAGGACCCGTACATTAATAATTATACTGCTAATATACAAATAAAACCTTCACAAAAATTAAATATCAGGTTTTAAAAATCCAATTTTCTGCGGTATCTCGTTTTCCTGTTCAGTGAACCGTATTTTATTAATGCATGGGATTATATGACACTAACTTTATTGGAAATCGCTGTTTTATATTTATTTGCTAGTTTTATAAGTTTTTTGCTATAATAAACACCCATGGAAAATATTTTCAATTTGCTCGTATTGTGCATTTCGTTCGAATTGGATATAAATCCGCTTTTAAAAAGCTGTATTAAAGAATTATAAACGGTTCTTTTGCTTTATCTTCATTTTTAGTATTAGTAAGTGGGGAAAAATAACATATTTCGGTTATTGTTAATCGATTTACCAAACATAAAGCGTTATAACCCAGTTGAAATAAGGTGGTGCATGACTCATCTCATACGTCTCGCTTCCCACCTTACTTTGACCTTTATTATGAAAGATGAACAAAGATAACAATATTTTTTCGGGATGTTATTATTTATGTTACATAGCGATGAGTCATGTGCCACTTATTTGGACTTGGGTAAGTATAGTTATTGTAGCTGTGGCCGTCGAAGTAGTTTAACTAACTGAACCACCTATTTTAATAGGGTCCAGTCAACTAAGAGTTTCACCTTCAAGAAATTCAATAGCTTTGAAACTTTACATACTTATTGGTATGAATATCTTAAAAATCCTGACTAATAAGAGGTGTTTTAGCGGTAGTGGCGGAAGACATGCCACTTATTTCAGTTTTCGGTTAATATCTCAAAAGCTATGAGTTGAAGTTGAAACATTGTATAGATTAAAGATGTAGTTAAAGATTTCTGAAAACAAAAGTCTTGCCAGGTTGCGTTTTCGCCTTTTGTGAAGAGGTTAAAGAAAACTTTTGTTAGAAATTGTGAAATTAGTGAGCTCGCTATGGAACTTCAGAAGCTTCTTATTCCGAATTTGAAAGCACAATAAAGATTTTGTTAAAAATAATCTTTCTTACGTCTTTATACTATGTGATGTGATTTAAGAAATCTTTATCATACCTCCAAGTTGTGAAATGTGAATAAGAAGCTCTCGCTAATGAGAGAAATAAAACTAAGTTCATTATTTTGCTTATTCGGAAATTACATAGGGAGGGTATTGAAACAACAACAGCTTAGGGGTGGTGTTGATACTACCATTGTGCGATGTGAACTTGGCAAAGCATCATCACAACAACAAAACTACGCGCTTCCTGAACAGACTTTTAGTATGTTGCACTGCGAGTTTCAAGAACAATCATACCAATTTTCAAACCTTTTGGATTTTTTCCCCTCAATTTGTTTAATTTGATTGACCTAAAAACAAATCTCTTGTACCCTTGGGATTGGGAACACACCGTATGGCTATAAAATCTAACGTATAAGCCGAAACTCCAACACTGAAAAGTTATAGCAGGTAAATATTTCGTTTCTAATTAAAATGGCAAAATTGTTGTCGATGGACGACGGATTCAAGTTGAGCTATCAAAGTGTCAGTGACAGCGCCAAGGGGGAGCCAGGGTGGGCACGTGCCCACCCTTTAAGTTGAAGTGCCCACCCGAGTGCCCACCCAAATATTGCACCAGCTACCAGTTACCAGTTTTCAGAGGTTTAAAAAATGGGAAATAATTTACACTTTAAGTACTTTTCTGCATCTTGTCCCCATTCCCGAAAAAAAAGCTTAAGAAGAATATTAAAATCAAAATTGAGCTGTGTGTAAAATAATGAAGTGTTTGTATCAGACCTGGATTTAGCCTAGGGCCTTAGGTAAAAGGATCCCCCATCCCCGTAATTATTTCATAATATTGTTTCTTTATTTTAAAAAGTATAGTAATTGAATTCTTAATTTTCATCCCTTGTTTTTGTGAAACATCTTTAGAATTGAATAGATTTGGCTTTTACTTTGTGCAAATCGAGATTGATTTTTGTATAAACTAAATTGGAATAGTGCGGAATTAGTGCAAATGGCTATTCCAATTTAGTTTATACAAAAATCTTCTTTAGAAACACTAACAATGGCTATTAAAATTCCGGAACTTCGTTTTTAAGCCGTTTGACCTTGAATTTTTGCCTGCGGCGCTATTTCATTTCATTTCTAACGCAAGAAATGCAAAATTGTCGAATTCTACTTGCAACCCCCATATATTTAAAAATGTATGTGCCCATCACGAAAATATTGTGCCCACCCACTTAAAAAACCCTGGCGCCGTCACTGCAAAGTGTTAGTGTTTAAACAGAAAATTTATCACGATTTTAGTAATAACTACACTGAAAGCAGGAATTCGAGCAGCTAGAGTCGTGAAGTAAGTATAGATGGCAGCTCAAGTATTGGAGCTGTATATTATGTTGTGCTCGAATTTTTTGACTTCCCAGACTCGAGACTTGATTGAGCTTTACAAAAACGAAGCTGTAGCTAGAAGAGCATGTTTCTTATGCTCTATTATTTCTAAAACTCTTCTAATTATAAAAAGGGACCTGAGGAGTGGACTAACTTGAAATTACCTTATTAAACTTGATGACACTGTTAGAAAAACAATTCAAACTACTAAAAGATGCATGTAAAAGCAAATTTGCATATTATGCATTATGCAGTTTAGGGTAGGTGATGCGCCGGTGTTAGACATATATTTTAAACTAGAAAGCTAGATGATATAGAGGTATCTATTTTGACTGTTTTTTGGAAACAACTTACTGCACAAAAATTCTCTAAAATTTTATTATTTTAGAAAGAAACTATAATGTGAAAAAATGTTTCCTTATTCGTGTTTTGATCAATCCGCTTTAATCAAAAAAGTTTTAATTTGTATTTGTTAGTCAGCGTTCTTAATTTTTAATATGTTGTAGGTATTGTAACTGAGGAAGCCCGAATGTCAAATGGAAAACTACGGCGAAACGCTTAAAGACGACTTATCAATTGCAATAAATTGATCAAAACACGAATAAAGAAAAAATTTTTCGTATTATGGTTTCTTTCTAAAATAATAAAATTTTTGAGAATTTTTATGTAAGTTGTTTTCAAAAAAACAGTCAAACTGAAATAATCTGCAGTAAACTTTGTCAAATTAAAATAGGTATCTATCTCTATGTACTATGTATTTGTGGTTATATCGTGAACACAGGCAACTTGCTTTGTCAGGCTTATGTAGTAGTTAAATTCAATTGAGCATTCAATTCGAAATTATTCAGCTCACGTCGACTTTTTAAGTTTGGAACACCTTACACAACTAACACTTCGTGTTCGTCGATTTTTCATTAAGATACCTTTGACCTTATAAAATCTCGATAGAAATAAATCTTAATAATAAAATAATTATACTCACTTTTGTAGAATCCTCCAACATTTTAGTGTGTTCCGCAATAAAGCGAACACAAAAACATGATTTATGTATTTCGGGCGGACAACGGGAATGCGAAAACGCCGGATTTCTAAGTATAGGACTTTTTAATGCTTCGTCGGTATCTTCTGCCGATAATGTTAGATCTTGAGAATGAGCGTGTGATATACTAACTGGCCCGTGAATTTGGCAACTACCGCCAAATGGTCCTCCGTCGGCCAAACTAATAAAAAATAAATTAAGTAATAAAAAAAAATTCTATTTAACCAATGAAAATATCACCTTGGCGATAATTCCTCTTTTGACGGACTTCTACTGAAACAATGTTTAGGGCTACAATCGCCGGTTTCCGCCGTAGTTTGATATGGATAAAAATAAGGTTGTAATTCTTTTCCGCGCAATATAAGGCGTCTCGAAACGTATCTAAAAACAACAAAAGTGTCCAATATATTATAAGTAGTACATTTTACGATTCTTATGTCAAATAATATAAAAGTATACCTGTGGTTTTCAAAGACGTATTGCGGCCTTTTCATTACCAAAAGTCGCGGTAATATATGAATAAAAACTCTCTTAACCCAAGGCGCCATTTTATGTGTTTGTGGAGAACGAAAATGTACGTTAAGGACTACTACAGTCACACATATACTAAAGAAAAATTTATGTTCACTTAGTAAAGTTTACAAAAGCGAATACTCACCTAATTGAAACGAGTATCATGGCAAATATTAAATATTTTCCTAATAAGGGCACTACCAACGACGTTGGAGGAATAATCTCCACTACTAGTAAAAAGAAAACGTGGAGGCTAATGAGAATTGAAATTGATAATGTAACCTGTAAAAAAAGAACACGTTAGCAGTAAGTTATTTTAGTATAAGGTCGTTTCTGTTAAAATACGAGAAAACGTATTTTTGTTCAATTTTCTCTCATAAATGCTTTTCTTTGGTAACTATAGAAATAATATTTAAGAATGAAGGAAATAACGGTTTTTCTCAAACTGCACAAATCAAATCAATACAAGCGGGACTTTTGATGTTTTATATTTGACATAGCAATGTGAGATCTATTTTGTTCGATTACAGAGGAAGTAGAGGCAGGAGTATCTTATTGTGACACGAGTTCAGCTTCAATGCAACTTTATTTATCGAGGCGTTCTACAATAATTTAATTTATATTTATAACAAAAATATTGAAAATTTAAGAGACCAATTGTTTTGGGGTTGGTGAATTAAAATTTAATATGAGTAGTGGGGAATCTATTAGTGTGAGAGGTTGCACAACCCCAGAATTTAGAAAATGCCTCAAAATTTGCTAAATTTAACCTACGTTTATTGGAAACTGGATTGCTACCCTTTTACAATTATTGTGCAATTCAAGTGAATTAGTGGATCCTTCAATTTTAGAAAAAAATAATTGTAATAGAAGAGCTCTCATTCTGAGACCGATACTGACAATTATTTTCTTAAATAGAAATCGGCTTGCCAAAATAAGAGCTTTAATGTTCATTTTTTTACATATCGATCAATACAAATTTGTTCATAACCATAAAGATTAATAGAGCGATCGTCGTTTTTACTTGGTTCGATTTCATTAAAATTCTTTTACGCTCGTGTACTTAAAAAATGACTTACATTGGTTGGCAATCAACCAATTTATGGCAATCAATATTTGAGAACCCTTAGTTTCCAGTTTGGCCAATTTTTACATCTTATAGCAATGCATACTTGACTCAAAAGTTTATCTCCAGTCTTTGGCCATTTGAATATGACAATAAAATTGCAACTCCTCGCAAAGAAAAATAACAAAAATATGCATAAGATGAAATGCAGATTTCGTATTTATCGTTCTCTTCATTGTTGTTTTAGTGGAGCTATTTTCAAACGAGTTGTCTATAACCATATTTTAGTAATCATTTTTATTACGTTAGTTTATGTTCTACTAAAATTAAATTACTTTATTTGACGATAATAATATTGGGTGGTGCAAAATTCCTGATAGGGAAACACAGTTTTAAAGTGCACTATTTTCTCATTTAACCGTCAGAGTTCAAATTGGTCATTAGGCAGTAAATCAATACTTACGTAGATTTTAATAATTATAATTAACTTTTGATTTTATTGTGCTTCCCTACGTGCAATTTACATGCGGAAATTAAATCCTCGTCAAATATAAGACGAAGACATGATATTGATTTTATTTATTTATTAATTAATAAAGTTGGAACCATTTTAATTTGAAAAAAAATGATAAAACAGGCTTTTACCCTTTTTATTTTTTAGTCGTGGTGAGATTGATAACATGATAACCAAAGGAAGTTTGGTCAGCGAACTATTAATTATTTTGAAGAACGGATACTGAACTGAACAGACATAATATTATACGGAATGAGATCTCGCTTATCATAATACATAGACTTAATCTTTTAATTTTTTGTAATTTTAATTTTTGACTCGAAAGTCGTTATTAGTAAAGTTAATCAAAAACTGAAAAGACTTTCTAGAGGGAACTTTTTGTGTTCTTTCAGACGAAGTCAAAAAATTTTCCTTATCATTCTTAGTTTATTGTATATCAATATTGTATACTAAATTTTGTTTTTCATGAAGTCTATTTTACAATTTTATGCCATTGCATAGAGAAAAAACTCCCGACTTCAAAAATGATTTCTTGATTTTATTTAGGCATAAGTCAGGGATCATTTTTGTCCATTAAACAAGTCTCTATCTCTTATGATAAGCGAGATCTCTCTACTCCGTTTAAAAATATATTCTGTATATTGGAATTTGGCCAAACCGACAACAATTTGGAACAAACACATTCGATAGTCGGATTTGTTTATTCACCCATAATAAGGCCCCTCAAAAACATATTCCTTTAGGGCTAAATATCTGATTTGATATCTGTCGGCTTAACAAATCTTTTCAAATATAAAATGAGAAGAAAATGAAACAATTACGGTGAAGCTATATAATTAATAGGTATGCCTACCCCTACTCGTAGAAGCGTGTTCTTAAATGCTACTTCAGTTTGGTATGATTCGAAAGAAACTCAATTTTGGACCCCCAAGGGTTTCAATTATACCCGACATTAATAACTCCAACTCCCGCGTAGTCATTAACATCAGACGAATAAATATATCGCATGATTTCAGGCAGCAGTAAGAAATGCAAGTTTTTATTTAAAAAAAATAGAATTCGAAAAAAAAATAATGACTGTTTATCTTGAGAATTTTAACTTGCAAAAGTATTCACTGCAACATAAATGACCTAACGCACAAGGCTGGATTTTAAATCCATTATAAATCACTGTGTGAAAATAAAGTGTGCTGCATTTCCATACACCGTTTAAATATGTATTAGTTAATACTTTAATTGACGCTAAACCGACTTCCAATTTAATACTGGCTAATTGTCGAAAAAACCTCCGCTAGATGTTAACAGAATAAATATTTTATTTAAATGGAAAGTTTGAGTTTTCAATTTGTAAAGCATTTTTAATTTTCTGAAAAAGATGTGTAGGTAGTTAATAAGCTTATATTTACCTTTTCTCCACTATCCGAAGGTAAATAAAACGTAAGAACTGTTAAAAATGATATTCCCATACAAGGAATAATGATGTTGACTGTATAAAATAACGTTTTCCTTCTCATCGTAATATTAAACGTAATATCTAGATAGGGTTCATCACAACAGGTATAAAACTTCTCATTTCTGAAAAAAAACAGATTCGAGTTAGCTGAAATCTTAAAACTGGTTGGATCTTCAGAAACAGAGGGCATAGTAGCTTGTAGTTACAACATTAATATTTTAAAGCAATACTTATCATGGTTTTACTATATTATTCAGATCTCATACATTTCGTGACAAAAGGATTTCCAGCCTCTTAGGTATCTACTTTTTAAAACCGTGTCCAATTTCATTTCCGGTATTTTTTATTTTCAATTAAAAAGAATGAAACAGATCAATTAAGAGATATTAATACAAAACTAAACTTTGGTAAAATTAATAAATTTTGGAAACCAAAATTAATTTCTAACTAGCATTAGCATCAAGATTTGTGTATTACAGGCTAGCCAAATTTAGATCGAGAAAGACAGTTTGAGTGAACTAAATTATAAAGTTTTGATATATGACATGGGTACTGGGTACTCATGAATACCTCAAAATCAAATATTCGTCGAGTTACCCTTGGGAAAGTGACGGCTTCTATCCTTTAAGTTCAAAAATTCCGAAACGCCAATGCGAATGTGTAATCGTTGAGTTTGGGGACGGTATTTGAGGCTTTTCCACTGGCCAAAACTTTGCCAGAAATAGTATTAAAAATCTGTACAACAAGATGGACCATTCCCCAAATTTTGTAATTACAGTTAATTACAATTGTTTTTTATTATATTTTTACAAAAGTCTGGGATGATATTTAGTTTCAATTTGGAGAAGTGAATGTGAACAGTCTCAAAACTATCTGAACCCGTGCTTAATTTGTGACGCATTACATTGAATACATCGACCCATTGAGTCAACTATCCCTTTGCTTTATGGCTCAAAAAGACAAGCTAGTAGCCAGTGCATTTTATCCAAAAAGTTTATACGAAAGTTCGTTCTTCAAAGAGGTAAACAATCCAAATTCGAGGGCCTAAGAGAGGAGACAGAAACAGAGATTATATTATGCAGTCCAAGCTATTAGGAAATATTCTTTTTCAAACCACTGGTTCAGAATTTTTGATTTTTTTAACGTGGAGATGCTTTATCATGATGAAAAATTACATATCCCGTCTATTGTTGAAAGTCAAGTTTTGTGAAATGTGCTACCCGTTTATTATTTATTAGTAAAAGAAAAGCAGTTAGTGTCTGTTCAATTTCTTGTAACGCCAGGACGGCTCATTTGCAACACATTTGAAACAAATTGCTTGTTAGGACGCATTTTTGTCATCTTTGTAGCCACTGAGACATTTTTATTGCGCCCTGTATATGATAACTTTATCAATAGCAACCTTGTAATACATTAAGGTTAGATGCTATAGGCTAATCTTTTAGACGACGTAAATGACTTGAGGTTAGAAACGCATTTTCGTACCTTTATAATAATAAATTATTCAATCAATTATGGTTTATAAATTATCGATTTTACCTTACTGCAGGTACTTCCAAAATATCCCATTCTACCGACATGTAGAATTCGGATAGATCCACCCCAACTTCGACGACGTTGCTTCCCGCCTTCTCGTCCATGTGTCGTAAGTCCACCTTCATAAAACAACGTATAAAAAATATGAGAAATAGCTAAAATAAATTCGATACAACATGAAAAGTGTATTTGTTAGGATCAAGTCATATTTTATAAATCTGAAAATAGACATACATAACACGCCAAACCCACTATTAACAGCCATATTTTTCGAGACGCGTTAACATTAAAAAATATATGTACAATAAGTAATAAAAACGAAAATACTTTTTAATTACGTTTAATTATATTAATACGTTAAATTTCCCATTTATTTCGGTAATATGGAGTTAGTATGATATTAAAATTTATTCCAGAGACGCGCGCTTATTTCTTGTTTTAAACGAGAAAGGTTTAATTATAACTGGTGTTTATCATGGTGTATTTAATTTTGTAGGTGTTAAAATAAGCCACGTATTTATTACTGGTGCTTGGAATTATTACTTGTTAGTGTTTAACGTAAATTATGTTCCTTTTTAATTTTATTCGGTCATCGTCAAAAATTTTATCGTCTAAAATATTGAATCGTTATCTATACCGACTACAAGATTGAAGAGAGAGTATTGCAAAGTTTTATAAAAGTAAAACTGGAAATTTTTGGATATAAAATTGAATTTTTATTTCGAGTATCTATATAAAGAAAACTTTTATGTTACAAAATAAAATAAAAGTGAGAAGTAAATGAGAGCATAAATTGCAATTGTCGCCTAGTATACAATGAGATACAAAATGAACTAGACACTAGACAATAGAAAATAATTTTGCTAATTATAATAGATTAACAAAATTAACAAAGAAAGAACGTCAAAACCAAACTGAGAATTTAAACAAAAATTTTATGTTAATACGTTTTTCCTTGTTCTCAATTTTCGTTTCAGAAAATTGCAAACAAAGTATACTTTTACAAAAGAATTACAGTAATTTAAAAAAAAAATGGTTCTTTAACTTTGCAACGATCGTAATAATTAAGGCTCAATCTACATTCCTTTTTCTCACAAACAATAATGTTAACTTAACGTTTAATCCAATAAAATCGATTTAATCACAAAAGGCTCGGTAAAAATCCAATTTAATTCTTTCTATTGGTAACCTTACAGTACAAACGTTATTATTACTTAATTAAATAACTGTAGGTATAACTTGCGTTATGAAAAAGCTGGAAATGTGAAAATTTTTATAGTTTTCTGATATAATTTCAACAAGAGGTGACTTGCTTGACAGTTATCCTTGTAATTCAAAAAATATCAAAAAAATTGCTTTCAAATGGATAGCTTTTGCGATCAGATCTTTAAAAATGAATAATTCAAAAGTAAAACTTGAAAGCGATAGTCATACATACGCTCATCTACTCTATTAAGAATTTAACCACATTAAAAAATCGTTACTTGAACTGCACCCCCTACTTTAAAAGCCAAGAATCATCAGACCGCAAAAGTACAAAAAATTCAATACTAAAACAAAATTTATATTACCTACTTCAGTCGAAATATATTGGTTAATACTTAATAGCAGTTTTAGTTATCCGTTTAATTGTATTTATCGGCTCTAAACGTTTGGCATACGGTGGATAAGTGATGAACTTATTTAGATATATGGCAAAACATAATTAATGTAAACGCTAAGTAAACAAAGTATGCATTTAAACAAATACTAGTGCTCGAATTGGAATAATTATAGACCCGCACGTATTACGAAGCTTCATACGCATAACACGGTGTCCTTAGTGATGTAAATCATAAATATACTATCCTGAATGCCTGGATGGAATACAAAACAACAGACTACCACCTAGGAAAAACAACGTTACATGTACTACTACATCAGCTGAGGGTACGTTTTAGCGTAACAATATTAATAAATTACATACGAGGAGAAAGGCGCCCTGATGAATTACAAAATAGTTTAGGTAAGCGTATCTTTAAGAGCATTCACGTGGAAAATCGCTAAAGCTTATTCGATGATTGCTGAGCCTCATTCGGAAATAGCACTTTACGGATAAGAAAAATTTTATTGCACAAAAAAATTAACAATGAGCCCAAAAGTACAATAAAATATTTTAACAGTACATGTCATATTTAAAATGATATATCTCTCCATAATGTCTGAAATCGTTTCGTAACTGGCTTGCCAAGAAATATAGTAAAATTGAATTTTATTTATATTTTAAACTTTTCTTTGTGTAATTTTGGAAGTACTTACTACACTTTTTCTAATCGTGTCTCATTAAATTAAATTCGAAGTTCTCAGACGGTCGTATAAAACTATAAAATACTCATATTCTATCGACTAGCATCCTTCATTTATTTATATTAATAAAGTTTTACTGTTAGCATTTCCAGTACATGCAGTACGTGTCTGAAAGAGGGGATACCATAGAGAGTGGTCCTATCTATCTGTCATTTTTGTTAATAGTTTATAATTGCGAGTAAAATTTGGATAATTATAAATCAACATATACGTGAAATTTTAATATTTTTTTCAAATATATACACTAGGGTAGAAATAAGTAATTGAATGTATGATGTAAACCAACCCTAAACTAATCACCTAGTAGCGCTAAAACGTTTTTAGGAGAAAAATGTTGAACGACCAAACGCCCCAGGAATTGAACTCGAGTCTGCAATATCCGGTCGGTAAATTAATTTAATTTGTAATTAAATATTTCGAGTTCTCGTTGTTCTAAAGTTTAGATCGAGACGTTCATAATTTGGGAGATAAATAGTTGTCTGGCTTGGCGTACGTGGTTCGTACATGCGACCGGATATTGCAGACTCTGGTTCAATTCCTGGGGCGTTTGGTTTGGCGTTCAACATTTTTCTCCTAAAAACGATTTTCGCTCTACTAAGTGATTAGTTTAGGGTTGGTTTACATCATACATTCTATAAATCAACAGTTTTAAAATTTAAATACAAGCAAAAACTGGCATTAAACCGATAAAGAAACCAGTATTCGGTATTCCTTGAGTTGGAAATTGAACGACGATGTCTTCATTGACTGAATACTCACAAAGTGTACCTACTCAACTGGTTAACTTTGAAAATTAGTTATTATGTTATAGGTATTAATATCAATACAGAATTTAATTTTGCTACTTCATAAATGAGATATGGGTAAAACTAGCAGTACCTATACCTGCTTTTAGCTCACGCAAAACGTTAAGCTTTTAAAAGCTTATACAAAGCTTTCAAAGAATAATATTGTTCTAAAATTACTATCATATATTAGTTGAATCGAGAAAACTGAAACATTTGTAAATGTAACTAAACTTCATTGACGATTAGGAAGCAGCTCGGAGCTCGTAAGAACACATTTTGGGAATAAGTAGAATAAAAGTAACTACAACAAGCTGTTTGTAGAGAATCCAAAAAGCTATCTTAAAATATATTGTAGCTGAAGCGTTTCTCAAGATCCTTACATAACTAGTCTTGTATTAAAAAATTTTAACTTCGGTTAAAATTGCTTTAAGTAGACCCGATAGACTATAGAATACAAGAATAATACGTTTTAGATAGCTTTTTGGATACTTCTCATTCAGTTTTAGTGTTTTCATCCTCTACTACTTCTTTAACCTTCAAGATACAATATTATTTAACCCTTCCATACAATACAACCATTTTATAATTAAATTAATACACAAGCCCTGATAAACTAGCCCTTTTAGTTTTTGTTATAGTCAAATTTTTAAAAATTTTTACAGCTTAATATGTATTTAAATAAATTATATTGCTTTCAAACACAATTTCCTACAATTTCAGGGAGTAGATTACTTATTTTTTAGTTACATTCCTGAGTGCTTTTAAATTAGAGTCGAATTTCTTATTTAAAAATACCTATCCTCTACATTGTTTACTGAAAAAAATATTTACTTTTGTGTCAGCGCACATTCATACAAAAAATGTACCTAAGTATGTATATTTTTGAATTCCAACATAAATAGTCCAATCACATAAGACAGGTCTAAAAGCGCGTTAATAGAAGTTTGATGAAATTTTAATGGTAGATAGGAGGTGGTACTAGGACAGTCCAGTAAAGATTCTTCTGTCGGACTCAGCAAGAGGTTCTATGTGAAAAATTATTATTACAAAATTTTTTAAGGATATATCCAACAATTTTTGAGATACAAGATACTTCGAATTTAAGTGACTGCAACGTCCAAATTAGGGGAGGTAGAAAAAAAATCGTTGCAGATTTGGAAATCTCGTAAAATTCTTAATGCAAAGAACATATTAGTCGATTAGACCCATTTCCTAGTTTAGACGGCACGGTGACCCGAATGAACCAGTACGTAAAGTAATTATTTCATTTTTCGGTTCTGATACAGGATTCTTCTAATTTAAATGACTGCAATGTCTAAATTAGAAGAGATAGGAAAAAAGTCATTGCAGATTTGGAATGCCCGAAAAATTTTCTATGTCGGAAGCCCAATAGTCTATTAGACCCATTTTCTAGTTTAGACGGTCCGGCGGCCCAAATGAACCAGTACGGAAAGGGGATTTCAACTTTTGATTTATTACTATACAGGGTACTTGTACTTTGGATGGCTGTAACGTCGAAAATCGTCGAGCTAGAAAAGAATTAGTAGTAGATTTGGAATTCCCATAAAATTCCCTATATGAAAAGCCTAATAGTCGATTAGACCCATTTTCTAGTTTAGACGGTACGGTGACCCGAATGAACCAGTAATAAAAAGAACTTATTTTTTAGTTACATTCTTGAGTGCTTTTAAATTAGAGTCGAATTTCTTATATAACAATACCTATCCCCACCCCTACTTTGTCTAGAGAAAAAAAATACATTTGTGTCTGTGCACTTTTATACAAAAAAATGTAAGTACCTAGGTACTATATTTTTTAATTCCGATATAAATATTCCAGTCAAATAAGACTAAAGGCTAAAATCGCATTAATAGAGGTTAATTCGTTCTATTTTGAGCTCAGCAATCACCCACTTAAAAGAACGGAACCTTATCCTGAACACCCTGTATACAACTTTTGTTTGGAGTTTGTTTGAAAAGTTTTATTTTTCAAAAGTTATAAGTTATAAGTTTTCTAAAATGACTCAAAAAATTGTTTACTACATGTATATTGTAGAGAAACTCAAAAGTTACAACTTTTCTCATAACCATTTTCGGCTCCAGATTGGCCGTTTTGTTGTAAAATCGAAAAAAACGTTTCCACCCCAAAAAGTGCCATTTATGAAAACCCAACTTTTGAACAATAAGGCGGGAACGTACAGAGGTTGAATAGATAACCGCTTCGGAACCAAATACTATTTTTGAGAAGTAAGTTGTTGTGACCGAAGATCCAAAATCGAACCCAATCAAATGAATCGATTTTTATTGAATAAGATCTTAATAAACTTTTGATAAAAAGAATACTTAGTCTATTTCTCCAGGCACGTTAATCAATTTTCTTCCAATGTAGCTCTAGTTTTGGGGAAGCGAGTGGAATACTTACCCCAATTAGAGGTGCATAATAGAAGAAAATTCTCAACAGACGTTGTTATTTTAGGAAAATTTTACCGAATGCCTATTAAGAAAAATAAACTCTAATTACATTTAAAAGCTTTACGCTACTGAGCAAAATAGCTAACACTCTAAAGTCACAAACGTCTACAAAAACGAATTTTTTTTCTACACTCGCTCTTTTTGGTTTTAATTAAAATATTTTTAGTAAAATTGGTATTGTCTCATTTTTGGTTAATCTTATTATTTTAAATTCCCAGTATTTTGAGCTTTTAAGTAAAAATCTGAGTTTAAATTTCTGAATAAGGGAGATCGAATGCTATAAACGCTTGCTTGTAGTAAAAAAATTTGTAGCAAGTATTTTACTAAGTGCAAAATTTAAACATGGATTTTTATAAAACGTAGAAAGTCGGAAAGATTTTAAAAATAAAAACACCTAGCTACGCTCTTTTTCAAAAAGTTTTGACTCATTTTTAATTAAAAAGGTTTCTCGACACTTCAAAGAGTTATGAGAAAAATAAAGTGAGGAATGAATTTAGCACCACTAAAATCACAAAGTAATTAGAGCTTAATTTTATGAAAGCTAAATAAACAAACGATAGACACTTTTTTAATAATACTTCCAAGCGATTATTCAAATTATACGCCATTTTATTTAGACTGCTCGTTATTTAGTATAATGTTTTAAAATATTATTTTAGCTCGATGTTTAAAAATAATGAATAAGGCATTCTATTAAGCAAAATCAAAAATACGTTTTTTAATAATACACAGCAATTTATATATTTAAACAACCGGCAAATAAAGCTTAAAATAAGCTCATAAATATTAACTGTACCACGTAGCCAAACATTAAAAACAGCAAGCAAATGCTACAACAAATACCTACACAAGGAAACGTTCTAACATTAACCTCCCTCATGGAAAAGGTATAAAATTCATGGTGCATCAAAAATTAGTACACCATTCAAAAATTAATAAAAAATTTGGAGTTTTCAAAAAAATATCAATATACCTATTCAGTTTAATTCTATTTTTAAAAGCGGGTGGGGGTAAAGTGATTATTTAATTGTGTGCAAACACATATTTTTTAAATTAAGGTACATAAACCACAAACATGCACAACAGCAACTATAAAGACACACAAACTTATCTAACTATCCCAGTGCATCGAGTCATCGCATTTCGAAATTATTGAAAAATTCGCTGCTAACTGCGCGAGAACCTCAAGGGAGAAAAACAACAAGAGGCGGAATACGGTGCACAATAATTTATTTAATTAAGAATTGTTTGGGCATTATCATTAATAGGAATAAATTAGTGTGTTGTTGGTAATTATACTAAAAGTATTATGTGCTCGTTTGGCTCTCCACCGAAATAGTTGAAACGCTTTCAAATAATCATTTATACAGTTCTGAATTTCGTAATAACGTAATACTAGTACTAGAAGAAGGCTTATACGTTATTAAAAGCTCTTAAATTAAAACCCGATATATATATAACCACGCCAGGTATTGTATTTGATACCTAATAGTTGCAATTAAATGCTGCCAACTGATTTAAATTTTCAAAGATCAATAACACATTGAGTCTAATGCCAATAACGCATTATTAGTGTTTAATTATGAAAATAATTGCAGTTATTTAACAAACACTCTGGTTATTGCTATTCATGGGCTTCAATTTACCACATGTGCTCTAAATAGCATATTACGAGCGAAAAAGAGCAGAAGAGGAAGTGCCCTAGCTATCAGAGTAAAAAAACAAAATGAAATGAATTATTTTAATTTTTTTTCCATGGAGTGTTCTTTTCGTCCATTCTAAAAATGAAAACTCTATTTCTATGAGCTAAATTTTACACAGGATGTACGGAAATGCGCGTCAATTTTGATGCAGGGAAAAGGCACCGATTATATCTCCTATTCCACTTCATCTTCCAAGTAGGAAGTAGCGACCACTTCAATAATCTTAACCGGAAATAGCGGTCGAGTGACACACGTCACTTTAACGGCCATTTGGATCTATTCAGCCGTGTGTCGTTTTTTAAAATTGAATCAATAGCTATTGAAAATGTACATTGAACATACGATAATAATGAATCGACGCAAATAGAGAATACAAAAAGATAGCACAAATTGCGAATTGGTGGAAAATTATACGAGTGAAATAGTTATTCTCATTATGTGGAAAATAAAAAAAGTTAAACAAGGATTAACTTAAATTTTCCATCATATATGCAAAATTTGAGCACGTATTAGCATATCTGATGCTTTATTTATTATATCGATGTAACGAAATTGGGCTTATATTCTTTTATCATAAAATCTACCCAAGTGGGTATTTTGTAATATAGAACTAAGAAAAGCGTCTAGAAGTTTTTCATAAAATACAAGAGCTAAAAGGAAAAACATGTTGCGTTCCAAAAAATGGAAGTAAAAAAGAGCCTGAAATGTTCTTTCTAATTAACTTAAATTGAAATAAAAATTGTAGGTCACATTTGAACATTTTTTATGCCCAAAGATCTTCTAATACGATAAGTATCTCATTTAATTTGAGTAATGCAGATGAAACGGACTAACGGTACTTTAGGTAAGAGACGGAGAACTGATTGAGCGGAAATAGATATATTAAGAAGCTAAACCATTGTAAATTCTAATACCTCCAATTTAATTCACTTTGATGCGTATTACGGCCATTTAGAATTGGCGACAAGTTAAAATTAGTTTTGGAAACTCATCTCATAATGAAATAGAAAGGAACAATAGACGATCTTTTTAATTAATGAGACGGAAGTTGGAACAATTGTTCGAAAATTCAATCAAATACTGTTAATACCCAAATCAACCTGAAGCTTTCTCTAGTATACGCGTATTATTCAAAATATTCAAATCGAAAACGCTTCAAAGAGGGTGACATTATACCTACTATTTAATTCGAGTAATAGTTAAAATGCGTTACGGGCGACACGATTGGGTTTTCGGGAAAGTATTTGTTGTGAAACTTATTAGTCAACAACTGACGAAGTAAAATGCGAATCGCGCAGGATTATACAAAATAAATTAACTGCATAATTAAAACTTTTTTTAAATAATAATTTAATTATCCCACGAATTATAAACCGTTGAGTTAAAAAGTAATTAATTTCGCCAACAAATAAATCCCTTAAAATGACATTTAAAAAGTTTTAGAAGTAGAATGAAAATGAACCAAAGGTGACAGTTTGATGTTATACTTAAAGAACTGACTATTTTCATCATTTATCAATTTTTGATTAATTCAAATCGAAATTTAAAATTTAAAATAGAAATGCCAAATTTAGTCGATATTGATTTTTTGCAAATCGAACTTTAGCTTAGGTAAGACTTTATTCGAAATTAAAAGGGACGGTTTATTCAGAAAAAAATCAACCCGCTTAACTAAAAAATTTAGAAGGTGTTTTATTTTTAGTCACAACCTCAGGGTGTTTTTTGACCTCGGCTTCGTTTAAATCGACTTTATAGATTCGGTCTTTTGTGCTATCGGAGAATACAATTTAATTTAAAAATTTTATGTTCAAATGATTTTTGCCCGCCTTTCACAAAATCGTTTTCATTTGGATTGTTCTACCGTATGTCCTACCGCTTCAGGTACGTAGACAATTAACCTGGGAAATCAAATAACTCAATATTCCTGATTGTCCCCAGTTCATTAAATTGTAAAAAATGATGTGGGGGAAAATACAATTAAATTTTTATCTCATTTTGACATAGTTAACTTCAAATACTACTAAATTACGTAATTTGCTTTCCAAAATGCGATTTTGACCCATTTCCTATAAATATCGAAGTTTTGATACTTAACTTCAACTTCAACTTCAACTATTTAATACTAGACATACAAAAGTAATTGTATCATAGATGATTTAAATTGAAACTGAAAAGTAATTCGAATTGTTTGGTTTTTTAATTTTAACGTAAAACCACACCCGTGAAATGTTTAAACTGTAAACCACAGAATGTAAATAAATCCCAATAGCATTGAATAAAATATAGGTTCGTTCGCTTTTGCTAAACTACGAATAATTTAGTGTCTATCAATTAATTAAGAGTATTATTTTCGTTAATTTAATTGCTCTCATTTGAGGGCTCAAGGGAGATAATTATAACATTTCAAATTGCACTTTCCACAAAAAATTTAATTTTAAACTTCCGCCTGCACAAATAATTTTTCGATGAAAATGCTACGCCTGTGTGAACCAAAGCTGCACTCTGACAAACACTGGTCTAGCGTCAACTGTGTTTTACCCTCAATCAACGATTTTACTACGCATTCATTAGCTGTTAAAAGTTAAAACCGCAAGGCTTGTTAAAAAGGCTACAAAAAATATTTTCATCCAAATTTTCCAACTAAATTTAGGCTCGTAACCCTCGACTTTTACAAAAGAAAGTTATAAAAGTGTTGTAGAGTGTCTTAAAACAAATTATTTTCAGACTCATTATTAAACAAATAGCGTTTAGCATAATAATAATGACAAACGAAGCTGCATTTTGTTCTGGGAATACTTTGTTTAGAGTTGTAGAGTCGAAAGTATCTAAGAATTTTTGCTGAAACGGAAAACATATTTTCCGATAAAACATTACCAAACCGAAATTGAGCTGATGGAAATAAAAACTAAACAACTAATTAAACTTATCACTTATCACAGCGAGTAATTTTTCAAAATACAATTCCCTACAACTACGGTAGTGCTCGATTAAAATTTTTCTATTTTCCCAATTAAAAAGAATGGTAAATTTTAAATTTCAAAACGAAATCGTTCACGTGTACGTTCAATTTTAATAATATCTCATTTTGCGCGGAAATGAGGATTGAACAGGCGTGAAAATATCAAGTCAAACGGACAATTCCTTGGAGTGTTATCGGATCAAAATTTTTTAGTCACGAACAAACTAAAATTTGATTTTCCGATTTTCTTCTTTTGAATCTGAGTGCAAATCCCATATCTACCTTGCGCTTTGTTCTCGAAGTAAGGCGATTTTGATTTTTAAATTTTTAAAGTACACTCGATGACAAAAGAATAGGGACGTGAAAAATTCCTTCATTTCACTCTCTTTTTTTAGGGTTGCGTATATGAATAATTTGTTATCTTTTTCTTAGTTAATTACTCCGCGTTTACTGAACTAGCGCTAATTCAAAAAAAAAATTTTTGTTTGCCTAAATTGAATAATTTATTTTACGCCCTTATTTAGATTCTAGGAGTGTACAAAATATGTTGTGGGTTGCAAACAGTCGAATTCGTATTTTGTTTCTACTTTAATGCAAATGCAAGAAGCATTAGGAGTTACCCTAAATAAAAATTTCCATTTGCCAGTAACGTAAACTCTTTCGCTACTTGGCTTAAAGTAAAAAGTCGTCGATAAATTTAACAAAATTTAAAAAAAGAATTGTTTATACATTTTCTACGACAGTCGGTGTAACGCTTTGGGGATTAAAAACGGTTAAAATTTAAGATTTGTATTGTTGGATGTTTGCTGATGTATAAATTGCGCAGAAAGATAAAAATACGACATTTTGCGATGTGACTCTTTGTAAGGGTAATTTAATTTTAAAATGCATAACTACGAAATGCTGGTATACAATAGCATGCATCAAGCTCAAGCTATTATTCAACACAAAACGACAAATAAAACCGATGAAGCTTATAAATAAATTTTACTCGCATTTTAAAGTAAAATTTGGCATAGTAGCAATTTGTAAAAATGTAAACATGCACGTAGTTTTCACGGTTTTTAAGTAAAAGATAGTAGATGATAGTGAGTGTGTAAACGGTGGTAATTTTATACCTTTCCCAAGTGTAAACAGTCGGTATGTACAGGGAGCGAGTCTAAACAAATATCACTCAACAAAACACCTCGCGAACCTTGAACCCATCATAAGTCCAACTTCCTAACTTCAAAACGCATGTTTGGACGTCGTACGGAAAGAATTCTACATCTATAGAACAAGAAGACTTATATACGGCTGGCGGCTGCCAAACCACCAGCCCGTTGTAGTAGACTGTAGCCTTCGTCATAAGAGTAACCTCATAGCTTCCATCGGCGCTGCAATAAAATACATTGACAGTGCAAGCGCGCCGCATTCTACCGCCGTCCACGGGGACCCGATAATCCGGAGTTCGCCGCACCGTTACTAACCACGAACCCGAGATTAAACTAAACCGACTTAAACCTAACCTTTAATTCGATATTAACTTTACGATTAAAAGCAAATGTGCGGATTATGCAACGAGGCGGCGACGACCGAATTTAAGAAAAACGCAGTACCTAGTTTTACTGTTTCGTTATGTAAAAGTGTATTACATATAAAATTAGCAGTTTTTATAGTATAAACGTCTCACTTAAGTACTACAAAAACTGCCAAAATGTTAAAGCGTACATGCACTTACCTTAAAACCGTCATAAGTCCAACTACCAAATTTCAGTACACAGGTTTGTTCGTCAAACGGAAAATACTCAACGTCAATCTCGCAGGAAGACTTGTAAATGGCGGGAGGCTTCCATTCGACTAAACCTTGATGGTAAATGGTCGCCTTGGTCGCTAGTGTTACCTCAAAGTTGCCGTCCGCGCTGCAAGGGAATCAACAACGACCAGCAACCGGACCAACTCAACAGATGCAATAGCTGTAATCCGATTGCTGATATGACAACATAGCAAACCAAAAAAAAAAGTAACTTAAAAAAATGAAACTGTAAAGCCAAGCCAACATAAGATTGATATATCGTAAACAGCGTGTAAAGTAATCTGCAAACAAAATATATTACAGCATAATAAAATCTACGCGCAAAGAGCTATACATACTCTTTGTTATTTCAATTTTAAACAACTCGAAAGTTAAGCCACGTTCCTAAGATATTATTTATTTTTTCCACCCTAAATAGAAAGTTTTATTTATTCTTAAGTGCCACGAACTGCGAAGATTAAAAATGTCTACGAGCACGAGATAGCTCCGTATTAAATGGGGCGCAACGTTATAATAAAAGCTTTTAGAAAAAAAATTTAATCTTTACACCCTTCTTACATCCAAAATGTCTATCCTTTACCAAAAGTTTATCGACACTTCAATTCCTAGGTCAAATGACGAGAACGAACCAATAAGGCGCGAGCACACTCGTTTATTCCGGACCAACAGAAAATAATTATATCGACAATTTTCGCTAGGCGCGTTATTGCTGGCCGCTTAAAAGTTTTTCCTTTTAATTTTTGTGCATTTGAGTTGTCTTTAGACTCGGCAGTCGAGTTAGCATCTTTTTCCATTACGTGCAATCCTGATTACTTACTCCCCCACAGTTAGGAGAAAAATTAAATTTTCTTTAAACACGCACAGCAACAATAGATCTAAAGAGATTATCCTTCCTATCCTTTAAAAAAGCGTATCCGTAATTTACTACAAATTTTTTTTTCGAATTATCATATTTTTACACCCCAAGATAATAATTTACTTCCGCAATGTTATTTTAAATTGCGGCTCGTTAGTTTCACCAAAAAGTATTCATCTAAAATACGACCGTAGTGTACGTATGTGTTTACCTTTAATTAATTAAATCCAATTAGTCACGTGTAATTTGTAAATGCTCTAATTTAACTAAACAAAGTGGTTTGTAAACGTGAGCTATTTTGTATATTTAGTCAATTTACACGAAAAACAAAATGGAGAAAACAATTTAGTAGTGTTTAAGTAGTGAGTTAACAAAATTATAAATAATATATTTCGTTTAAATTCGAAATATTGACAAAGTACTATTTCTAACAACGGCGTTATAAATTTAAAATTCAAATACAGGGTATTATGGTAATTTTATCATGTTTTGTATAACTTCAAATTTTAAGTTTATTCGTGTTGAAATGTATAAAATTTAGGTAACGATTTCTGTTTCTAAAATTGCTCGGGAAACGACAAACAACAAACGTAACTGAATGCATTTGAAACTTGACGAAGAAGACGACGAGGTCAGTTCCGTAGGGTTATGTTTATTGAACAACCATAATAGCGGCGAAATTGCTGTTAAGGGAGGTCACACTTAACACACATTTAAGTACCTACTTGTGTAGGTTAAGTAGGTACCTACTAAGTAAAGTACGCCAGATATTCATATAATTAAATTTATTACCCAAATAACTAAAATCGACTAACCCATAAATCCACAAAAATGAATTTAAACTGTGGAGGTGCGCAATATAGTATAGACTTCAACACCTATAAATTAAAAATGGAAAGTCGACGATCGGCGATACAAAATACATACAGAGCTCTCCGGTTTTTTGATTAAATAGCGTCGGTCAAATGAAAGATATAAGTATAAACTCTTTATGCAAGCGCCACGTCATTTGTGACCACCCTGTATGCACTAAGACAAAATAACGAAATAGAAATAAACCGACACTAAATAAAAACAACAAAATATCGTACCCAATTGTCTACTGAAATGATAATATAAATGATAACGAAGTTTAAAATATTATTCTCATAGATGGTAAGTATACATCATGATGTTTACAGCCTTCATATAGCCTTTTAAAGGATGATATTATACGTCAAAAGGAGCCGATAAAGCTTAAAACACCTAAGTAAATGATTCCGTAAACTCATAAGCGAGATAACAATTTTTGTTAGTTTTCACAATAAATGAAACAGGTCGTGGAGATTTTATATCTTGGTCTTCTCAATCTGCTCCATTACCAAACCTAACTTCGAACCGGACTTGGATTTTTATTTGTGGGGCATACAACACCGAAGTTTTCAACCTGGAGGATTTACAAAAGCGGGTGCAAGCAGCAGCGACGGAGATTCGTCAACAAGGTTTGGGTTTGAGAAATATGTGGTGCCGTCGGAAACGAACACGCTTATCGTAACACATCATTAATCTCGCATCGACCAAGATGTTTGAAGGTGTATCGACTTTTTGTGACCTGTACTATCATTCACCCCTAAGGATACAGAGAAGACCGTAAATACCCTGTATAGTAAAATATGAAAAATTATAATCAGTAGAATAAATTATACACCATTAATTGTTCAGGGATACTTATTGAGCTCAATCGTACCTTTACACCGAATAGGCACATAAGTAATTAATTTAGTTAATTTAAAATTGCGAAATAAATTCAAATAATTTGTTGAATAATTATTTGATGCTTTGTTCATATGAAGTTTTCAAAATTCTCTTCCTTTCATAAATTATTGAATCGGTTTGGTTACAGATGGTAAATTTGATTACGCAATAATTAATATTGAGAGGATGACAACAACCAACTTGTTCACGACACACAAAATGAGACCATATGTCCAAAAGCAGAAATTTACTAAGGAGACATTGGCGATATGGCGATAGAACGATATCAAAATTCTCGATAAACGAAAAGTCTTAAAATATGAATATAGAAAAAAATCGAATAATTACCTTAGGATCTCAATTGGCTAACATGTATTTCCTATTTAAAAATCGAAATCCTGTAAAACGGTCGTGCAAAATGAGAAATTAAAATTACTATACCCATCACTACACTCGCACTAATTTTGTTTGAAAAACCTTCAAATTTCTTACTGAAGGATTGATTTAAAAAAAATTTAAACCTTTAACTTTTGAAATCGAACTATTATAATGAAAGTCGAAACGCAAATGTCGACAATTTTGCACCTGATGTGATAGCAAGAAAATTAAAGATAAAGAAATATAAAGGAGACAAACTAAAAGCCTACGCCATCTCATGAGATTATAAATAAACAGAATTTTAAAATTTAAACTCTAAATTGTTACCATGAACGAAGACTTACACAAAAAATTGTAACGCGTACACGCCAAATCATCATTGACTCCTATACGAATTAAATTTTTCCGTCTACACTATCCGAGGTATACGATCGTATCAAAAATCAAACTTATAGTTTGGTCTGGAAAAGTTTTTCACGGACGGACAGACTCACGGACAGAGCCAGATCATAACTCTTTTAAATATCACTAACTTGGTAAAGCTAAAAATGAGGTACCAGCAATGAGAAAAAGACGTAGGTATTGCAATTATAGCGAACTGAATCCTGAATCCTTTGTAACGATATAATCGTTATTTGCAGTTTCTTCGGACCTATTACAGTATAATCATATAATCAACTTCTTTTTAAATTCATGTGGTACAATTACTAAAAATAAATTAATTGCACAATACTCTGCTGACTTGTTGGTCGATGCTATATTGTTGTTAGACGAACAAAATGAGAAACTAACCATCATCGAGAGAACAAAAAAACACTGTAGTAAAAAAGGTAATCTCTATGGGTATTGGGTATGAATGGGTAGGTAATGAATTATTAAAAACAGAGTTTTTTGTTAGAACAGGAGTCATCAAACTTTTTGAGAAACGGGTCTGACTAAAAGTTTCAAAAACATGGAGGTTTGGACGAAAAATATTCTTATTGAAGATGAGCAAAGAATTTTGGAATTTTCGAGGTCAACTTCAGGAATTTTTGTACTGTGAAATTAACCACTTTTTTATACAAAAAAAAACTTTATTTGACAATTTGATAATTGTTTCAGACCTTCATTTTTGTTCATTAAATCATAAAATGTTTATAATTTTTACATGTTGATCATCTACCTACTCCCATCGTTACAAGCCCACTTCTACTTGAAATCGTTGTGTATTTACAACCAAGTCATAAAATTTAATATACTTATTTCTCTTATAATTATATTTCTAAATAAAAGTGAGATCTGGATAAAATTCTTTGGAGGGTCGGATGCGGCCCACGGGCCGTAGTTTGGTGACCGCCATGCTAGAATATAGAGAACAGGTTAACGAGTAACCTAAATTGTCCATTAAGAACTTTACGAGATAAAATTAGTGCACTAATTATTTACTATAGAAATTCTGGCATAACAACGATTTCAATTTAGATTAATTTCCTCTCTTTTCATCATTAAAAGTACTAAAAACGCTTTGGAATAAAAAGCTAAATTTAAATTAAACTTTCAGAGATAGTAACACTTTATAGAAAATACATATTCACCGAAGTTCGAAAACAGCCATTCTCTTGTAACGAAAACAAATTAATACAAATTGATTCAAAATCATAACTTTTTTTAACGAATGTTGTTAACAGGTTTTGAATAAAACGGAATCGTACGTTCCAATAATATTTCTGTTTATTAAACAGAAAGGGAGCTAAGCTATCGTCGTTTTAACTTTAATTAAAAACGTTATTACACGCTTTTAGGTGAAGTTAATAACTCTAGGACTAATTTAATAAGTTTGAAAAGTGAAAAGAAAGTTTGTTAAACGTTTCAAAAGCTTAAAGTTAGAAACAATTATTGCGAAGGGAGTGTTGTACAATGTACAGTATAACAATCGGCGGTTTATCGCCCTCTTGCCCTCCTTAACCTTTCTTAACGTCGGACATAAGAAGATTACTTTTTGAATCGAAAACCCACCAAAACTATACATTGTAAATTTAAAGTGATGCAATTTGTTTGTTAAGAAAAAAGTCAAAAGAATTCCCTTCTGAAAGAACCAAACAATTCAAACGTGAAACGTGCAAATCGATTGGTATGTAGCGTGTCTCGAGACGACTCTTACTTAAAAAGAAAGTTAACCCCAGACAAGAAGTGGAAACCTAATAAAAATTGCCTACTAAACTTTTTTTATCTTTGATTCTCAATTAAGTTTTAATTCGACCTAATTAGGCGTTTGTTTTAACTGTGAGTTTTTTGTTAACAGAGTGTCCAAAATTTAATTTCTTATAAGTACAATAATCGGATTTACATGATCTCCAAGATACTTTCTATTAAAAATAGGCATTGTTCCTACTACAAGAGCTACAGAAAAAATAGTAGAAAAAATATGCATAACCGTAGATAATGTGTGAGCTTCGGTTGTCACGGCTTTAGAAATTGCCTGAGAAGATTCTTTGGTTTTCTTTTACTCATACAATGTCACGCACTGCTACGGAATTAAATGTATTAGGGCAATATGATCCATGGATAGATATTGTTAACAATGCTTCTCGCAAAATAGAGAAATAAGAAACATAGATTTTATATAATAATAGGACGGGTTTATAAAATACCCAATCAAATAAGTTTTAAAGTAGATAATTCCTCTAATACAAAATCTGACATCGAATTTCTCGTATTTTATGATTTTAACACCCCTTTTAGGCTGAACAAAATTTGCTGTTAACAAAACTAAAAGCAATACCCTTGCCCTATAAACCCACAAGGTCAATTTATTTACCCTGCGTTAATCAATTACAATGTTCAAAATCAAAACATATATGGGTGCTGAAAGACTAAAGCGGAAAACAACAAAATTACGTCACAAAATAATACGTAGTTACCTACTGGAGCTAGAATAATTATTTTCATAAACCGAAAATGAGCAGATTATCTCCTGCATGCTACTGCAGTTCGAATTTGCATAATTCCCTTAGAATCTTAGTGTGTTGTCTACAAGCTATAGTATAGTAATAAACCCATTAAGTAACTTACTAAATTATTATCCTATGTGCTATAATTCTTACTTATCCCTTGTCTAATTTAATTGTATTTTATAAAGGAAGTTTTATCAAATTCTCTTTCTTGACTAACTTAACAATTTATGGCACGATTTAAGATTAACCATAACATACATATACGTAACGTACGTACATGGACGTGAAATAAAGCAATAAGTTGTAAATAGTTAATGGGGCAATAATTAAAATTTTACTTTTGCATATAGCATAAATAGCAATTTACTTAAATTTACGTTCAATTTAGCTATTTAATTGGATTGTTGTTGTAGATTTGTAATGTTGATAAGTGATTATCGACGTAACAAAGTACTGAATGAGACGTTTTAGTTTCGGTAGTTGAAGATTTATTACTACTGTTTATTCAACCACCTACATCCAAATTGTAAATGCAAACTGACTACTACCAACAACTGCAAACTCATAGAACACTAGAGTTTCTGTAAATTTACATTTTTGTTTTTACTTTTCGAGACAAAAGCAAACAAATTTTGTTATTATAGTATACCCACATAGGTATATCTATACAATTAACGCCCTTTTCAAATTCAAAAATTTCTAGTAAAAGTATTCAAATTGAAATGTGAAGCTTTAAATGTATTTTATTTTTACATCTCTACTATTATTGCGCTTTTGCCCATTGGAAACCACTGTGAATTTCTCGAGTTCAGTAAAATGTAATAAATTGAATGCTGTTGTGGATACGATCCAAATAAATTTATAAGTACATTTGAAGGTGTTAAGTATCAGAAGGAGGATGAGCGAAAATAATAAAGGACCACAAATAGACCCTTGAGACACACAGAAACTCGAAGAAGCAAAATGAATGCATCGTGAATAGCAAAGAACGGGAATAAGCGTCTTAAATTGTTATTTAATAAAAGTATCATAGATGTAAGAATAGAGGCACTAACAAAAGAGGGTATTATCAATAATAAGGTACGATTATAACTCCTTAATATTCATAAAATTTAAAGTAGCTTATTTTTAAAGCTTCTTTTAATAGCTGCAGCAAAAGAGTAAACTTGAATGAATATTTAAAACGCAATTAAAAGTTCCTTTTCCTCCTAAAACTGATGATACAGATTTAATATGAAACTACCGCTTTTCCTTATTTTGACAGCACCTTATGAAGTTTTCTACACCTATTATTTAAGCATTATCTAAAACAGCAATTTAGTTTTAAATTAAGCAATAAAAATTCATCTGCGAGAGTTTTCTTATTACATTACTTAACGTGTGTTTATGAGATCTTTATAAAAATGAGTATAGTGCCATTTACATAGACAGTAGTGTAATCGTTCTAGTAAGGGCAAGAATCGTCTAGAAGCTTGAATAGGGTTTTTTCTATGTACCCGTTTACAATGAAGTACAGTTGGCAAGGTCGTTGCTAACAATGGTCAGAAAGTTTGTAATGTTTAAACTTCTAGACCACTTTTCTTAGTAAATCGGCACCAGCCAATCATAGAAGCGCATCTCTCTCCCGCGGCCCAGCTATTTGAAATTTAAACAAATATTTGACAAAATAGTTGCTTTGATTTTATTTCTTCATTTTGGTTTTCGGTAGTACTATTTTAATCTCATCGTTCAAGTATAAGAAAAAAAAAGTAGAAAAAAAAAAAAGAAAAAAAAAATGATTACCACTAAAGTCTATGTAAATGGTTTTACGCCACGTTGCCCACTTGGCGAGTTCTAGACCAGCAAACTACACCATCAATCTGCACTAAGTTCTATGTAAATGGGGCTTATAAGTACTTAAACCAGTCACTAGGAGAAAATAAGAGGTAAATCCAAGAAAAAAATATAATAGTTTGTTCTCTATCATTAGTTATGCATTTTTGGATACTTTGCCACCCTGTAAAAGTAAAACTAGTGCGTTAAGAAAAAATTGCAGAATTTTCAATTTTTTGCTTATAATTTAAAAACTACACACTTTTGAAAAAAGTACACTTATACCAAAATAGACTACATCAAATTTTAGACAAATTATGTTTCTTAAACTTTTTTCTTAAAGCAAACGGTTTAGGCGCTAGGGCGCCTTAAAGTTTCGCAAAACTACGCACTTTTAGAGAAAAGTGTTCTTATAGAAAAACAAAGTACACTAAATTTCCTACAAACTATATTTTCGAGATTTTCACGTCAAATGTACGGTTTGGGTTAAGCGCTAGAGCGCGTTTGAATCCGTTCGTCAGAAGATAAAAACTTAATAAACATAATTTGTATTCTTTTCTCAGATGGTGCATAGTTTTCAAGTTATACGTGAAAAACTGAATGCATTTTTAAGCAGTTGCCAGTCTGCGTGCCATCTAAACCTTCCTAACTATTGAATTTTCTGCTTAATTGGCCGTCTGTAGATTCCAAATTGCGAACAGAATTCATGCAAAAAGTAGGAGGAAAAGTATTCCGTGTAATTTCTGTAATGAAGTTTAACAGCTACATTATGCGTGATTAGATCTTAAAATATAAAATTTTTACGAGCTGTTTATGGCCGATTCAGAACGCTACTTACATTTATAGGAAAATGACGATGAAAATTTTTGAATAGTGCCGAATAATAATAATAAAAATAATAATGGAAGTCTGATGCTGCTCAAGTTTTCCTCTAGCGTTTACGGTTTTACAATAGTTAAATTTTTATGAGAATTAATACAAAAATAAGATATTGAAATGCTAAACAACTTAGGTCGTAACACAAGAAAGCACTTTGAAAACTTATTTCTCTTTAGTTCCATAATTTTACTCTAATAAATACGGCTGCATAAGATTACGCTGGTAAATTACTTATTTCTTTCTACAAACCTCAAGGTTTTCTTTAAAATCAAATTTACTATTCTTAGATTTTGAATTAACTTAAATAGAATTTAATTTCAGTGCTAAAACTTCCTCGAGGAAATCTTATCTTATTAATTATATTAACATATTTAACATTAATTCAGAACTATTAATTTTCTTGTTGAGATATACTAATTAGTTCCTAGTTTGGTTAAATCATTTTCAACCGTAAATATTCATAAAGCCCCGACAAGAGTTAGGTGGATGCGTCGAGTGCTCAAAAGGAAATTAAACAGAGTATTCTGTTAAAGCAATTTTGAAAAAATTAACATCAAGGCACGTTGTTTTAATTTACATAAGCATATAAGGGTCGGCTATAAAACTTAATGAAAAAATACCAAAAAGTTATTTGAAATGATCCCAGCTGTCTAAAAAAATTTTATCATTTGATTCCACTTTGCAAATTAGAAATGTTGTTGTGAATATACGCTAAAACGTTGTACTTAAACGATTTTAGCAGTTTTTTGACAAGCAATTAAACACGAGATCGTTACATTTGGGTGTGTATAACACTAAATGAACAAGAAAGTCTAACTATCTGGTTACATTACCAGCATAATATTAGTAATGTAACTGTTTATGAGTCTACTGAAGTCTACTAAATATTATTTGTTAATAAAAGATCAAAGGAGCTTAGTACTACCGCACTCAGAATTTTCTCTTATAGACAATTTTAAAAAAGGAATTTCTGCTCTTTTAGTTCACGTTCACCATTCACTGATTTTCGGCACATTTCTATTTAACTTCAGATGTTTGAATCAATTACTATTTAATAGTGCGTGACATTTACCAATATCGTTAAGGGCTTCTGAGGCAACTTAAATTGGAGCATTCGTATGTAAAATGATGTCAAATTGTTTCGAATTTCATCCACTAACACCCACACCCACAGTTCACAGGAACCCGTTTAAATTGGTAATAAACAATAAGTTGTGTGTCGTCTCGGTATTTTTCATTTTGTTTCTTACTTAATTTAAAATTCACAGTACTTTATAATTTGTTTCTTTCTCATTAAGTAGAGAAATACCCACACAGAAACCAATAGATAAATACAGAGTATTATTATAGGCGTACACATGTATAAAGGAACGCAGACTGATAGATAGCCACAAAGAACGACAGACATAGGAACATGCTTTGTTAAAAGAAGTGACGACGCGATGAAAAATTGTAAAATAGAGAAGAAAATTTTTAAAGTTTAATTTTGAACTGTTAAAGTAATAAGTTTTAAAAGCACTCACAACAAAGTTCCGATCTTACGATTTTATATAATTTCAAGACAAACAGATAGGAAGAAAACAGATTTGAGTTATTGTAATAGTTGGTATTCCGAGGGCATAAAGATTTGCCAACTAACCTATTTCTGTATTTCTCCATGTTAATATAAAATCTATTTTTTCGACATTTAAGTGTTCTTTATCAACATCAGAAGTTACTGAAGATGATGGAAATCAATAGTTTCGCAAGGGCAAAAATTTTCTCGTCTTGTGTTGAAGTTTTAAAAAGTTGGGAATTTATTTCTAGATTTTATATTTTATAATTTTAGTAATGTATTTTCTAACTTTCAAAAATATTTTGTTTTGCTTTTGCTCATTCTAAATGATTCTAGTAAACACATTTTTCGTTCAAGCGCTACTAATTTAACAACTTTGGTATTATTTGACATAATGTCAAAACTAGTTAAGTAAATTAATATTTTGAAGAAAGTGATATGCATAATAATATGCGTACACATAAAAACAGATTAACAAATAGAAAAACAGACACGCATACCGAGAGACAGACTGTGGCCAAACACGGGATTTTTCGATATCTCACGCTTTTACATCTCTAGGAAAATTAATTATTAAAAAATAGCAACTATTTACCTAGTAAACACGTCGAATAAAGTTAATAAGAAAAAAAATTTAAAAGAAGATAAAAGTTTAATAATGCCGTAAAATTGAGTTTGAATGTTAAAAATCCAGCTCTTTTAGTCGTCTCTGAATAAATATTTTGAATATTAAACAAATATTAAATTAATACATTCTACTCACGATTATTTAAAACTGCTAATTTAAACTTTTCCTCTTCTCCTTCTTTCCATTTTCTAAACTGCCATTTAATTTTTGTGTTATGAGACAAAAATTACCTATTCAAAGCTTAATTAGGAAATGTCACTTAATTTCCTATTATATGCCGGGTAATTTTAGTAAATCAGGAAAAGTATTTTTAACAGCGTTCGAGCTTTATGAAATTTCCGCTAAAAACGCGTAATTGAACGGATACGTAATAAGCTGCTTCGTTGGCCGACTATTTATTAAGCGGCCTATTTAAATATTCCGAAAACTCGTTACTCAGTATATAAGGTATACATAGTCTTATCAACACATCGATTTTTTATGATTTGAACTGTATAAAAGAACTAGAGCTAGATCGGCCCTACGGGCCGATAGCTCTAGGTCGGCCCTGCGGGCCTCCGCTCGGCCCTACGGGCTCTCGCGCGGGCCTACGGCCCTTAACCCTAGGGCTCGGCCCTACGGGCCTCGCGTCGGTCCTTCGGACCTCAATTCTCGGCCCTGCGGGCCTCGTTCGTCGGGCCTTCGGCCCTCCAGGCACAGAATACCGTATTCTATACGTCAAATTACGCAAACTTTTATATAGTAGTAAAGTTTGTCGGTAAGCTAATAAATCACCTTGTATAGGTCAGCTTTTAGGGTCTCCGGTTGACCATACGTGTACCCGTAGGTCAATCTTAGCTTATCGTACCTATACCAATAGGTACTAACTTATTGATAGAGAAAAATATTCTAATTTAGATGTTTTTTGAAATTAATTGTTGATCAACTATTAATAATTGCACTGTGAATATAATTGAAGACACGAGTGGATGAAGGTGTTATGTAACATTAAAAAAAATGACTTTTTTTACTGAATGAAGGTGTTATGTACTCTTCTATCGCACGGCACCTTTCAAAATGTGTAAGTATTACTGTAAGATTGAAAACTGCAGCGGATGAAGGAGCTATGTACATCTAAAATAACATTCTCAATGGAAGAAGGTGTTATGGGCACACATAACTCCTTTTTTACAATATGAATGCCATAAAAAGAATACAATTCTCGGTGTGAATGAAGGTGCTACGTAACGTAGATAGCACTTTCATTCATAATGATAATGTAAACTATTAATTGTCAGTGATAAAAGATATTTTACGTTTTTCTTATTGTTTAACAACCTTAACTTGCATGAAATCATACAAAAATCAAAAGTATTCAATTATTGGGTTAAATTAAGTTAAAAAATATTAAATTTGCGCTTCTTCAAAGTTTATTTTATAGGCACCTTCCTAATCTAATCAGTTTTGCAATGCACGTTTAAATAAATATATACAAAACTGTTTGATTCCCTACTGAAAACTGATAAATATTTTTTTGTTTTAATTTTGAAACACCCAACTATGAATGAAGGTGTTATGTAACCCAATATAAATCACTCGGTAATTTATATCCCGAAAATACTCCAACATTACATCCTAAAGTACTCTGTGCACCTTACCGAACAACCTCATAAAAGACCGAGAAGCAAAAAACTCGATTTAAATTACAATTTTACTACATCAAACAGATTAAATAGATCAAATAGAATAAAAAGCTATCGAATAAGTACAAATATGGAGTAATATACCACTTTGAAGCTATCCGATGGGTTAAAGATAGTTACCCGATTGAATTGAAGATCGAAGCCGTAAGATTGTTAACATCGCATTAACAGAAATTTATAATTTGGTTTTTTGCACTACCTAAATTGAAACAGCCATTTGTATTAATTTTGTTACTTTCCTTGCTGCAGTTGTTTCCATACACTGTATCACCTTACTTAATATACCAATATATCACTTCCAAGCTACCCGATAGGTTAAAGATAGTTACCCGATTGAATCGAAGCCGTAAGATTCTTAAAACCGCATAAACAGAAATTTATAATTTGGTTTTTTGCACTACCTAAATTGAAACAGCTATTTGCATTAATTTTGTTACTTTCCTTGCTGCAGTTGTTTCCATACACTGTATCACCTTACTTAATATACCAATATATCACTTCCAAGCTACCCGAGAGGTTAAAGATAGTTACCCGATTGAATCGAAGCCGTAAGATTCTTAAGACGGCACAAACAGAAATTTATAATTTGGTTTTTTGCACTACCTAAATTGAAACAGCTATTTGCATTAATTTTGTTACTTTCCTTGCTGCAGTTGTTTCCATACACTGTATCACCTTACTTAATATACCAATATATCACTTCCAAGCTACCCGAGAGGTTAAAGATAGTTACCCGATTGAATCGAAGCCGTAAGATTCTTAAGACCGCACAAACAGAAATTTATAATTTGGTTTTTTGCACTACCTAAATTGAAACAGCCATTAGCATTAATTTTGTTAATTTCCTTGCTGCAGTTGTTTCGATACACAACCTTACCCTAAACTCCCTTTAAAATACCATCAGAATATAAAAATTTCAATTTTAGTCACTCACTTTCTCTTCGACTAACAAAATCGAAATAGCCACTTGTACTAATGTTGTCGGTACAGTTGCCAATAGCTGTTTCGATACACCGTATAACCTTCCGAGAGGCTTTTTAACTGTTCCGAAGACAATACAGTGGATCGTAGCAGCTGCGGACCATAAAACTGAAAATTTTAATGCAAATGGCTTTTTCAATTTAGTCGGTACAAAAATCAAACTCGATTTGCACACAGTAAACACGCCGAATCTATTAAGAATTTATTAATTGCGCCAAATTTATCTTCCATCGAGCAGTAAAGATGTCGAATTAACATCTCGACTGAAATGTCCCATTTTTAATTTAACACAAATAATTTTAATTTAACACTCTTCGATAACCTTATTTTCGAGTCGAAACGACCCATAACAAATTTTACTTGACTCGAAATAACACATACCACGTAACAAAGACAATAAATGTCTCGGACCCATACATCGTAGAGTTTCCAGATGCACAAAAAAAATTTATGTATGTCTCCAAATGCACTTCCCACCGATTCAGCACGACGTTTTGAATAATAATTTCGACTTAATATCATATTTATCCGATTAAAACGGCTAAATTTTAAGAACAATAATTTACATTTAATAAGCTGTCATAATATATTATAACCTTATTGTCATGTCGGTATTGCAGAGTTCCACGTTATAAAATTAATGCAAAAAAAATGTCCCCTCGCGCGCGGGAAACTAAAAAAAAAGTACAAACGTGCGTTCACGAAACACGTCCCGTGGTCAAAAGGGCCGTATTAAATTTAAAAAGTGGTTTTTATTGCAAAAACGTGCAAACACGAAATGTGAACGAACCTTCGAGTCTCGATAAAGTGAATGCTCCACAAATGAAATTTGATTGTTTTAGAAATTTACGTCAAAATTTGCAATATTTTCCGAGTTCGCATACTCTCGAAGTTCTCCGAGGTTTTCGAATAATTTTCCCGTGCGCACGAGCTCGATTAAGGCCCCCAGCCGCAATTCCAACGCCCAAAAAACTTTCCCCGATTTTTGCGAGTCGCTTGTGGCGCTCGTAGGTTTTTTTCATACTTTTCGCTCTCCCCGGGCCCCCCGACTACCGATCCGCCCCAAAAAATTATCCTAGCCTCTCCCGCCGGTCCCCGAATTTCCGAGCCCAAAATTTTCCCTAAATTCGCCCCCCTTCCCCCAAACCAAAAAACCGTTTTTTTGATCAACTCTTGCTTAATTATCATCGGAAATCAGTTCTGGAGCTTTATAAATATCATAACTAGAGCTAGATCGGCCCTACGGGCCGATAGCTCTAGGTCGGCCCTACGGGCCTCCGCTCGGCCCTACGGGCTCTCGCGCGGGCCTACGGCCCTTAACCCTGGGGCTCGGCCCTACGGGCCTCGCGTCGGTCCTTCGGACCTCGATTCTCGGCCCTGCGGGCCTCGTTCGTCGGGCCTTCGGCCCTCCAGGCACAGAATACCTTATTCTATACGTCAAATTACACAAACTTTTATATAGTAGTAAAGTTTGTCGGCAAGCTAATAAATCACCCTGTATAGGTCAGCTTTTAGGGTCTCCGGTTGACCATACGTGTACCCGTAGGTCAATCTTAGCTTATCGTACCTATACCAATAGGTACTAACTTATTGATAGAGAAAAATATTATAATTTAGATGTTTTTGGAAATTAATTGTTGATCAACTATTAATAATTGCACTGTGAATATAATTGAAGACACGAGTGGATGAAGGTGTTATGTAACATTAAAAAAAAATGACTTTTTTTACTGAATGAAGGTGTTATGTACTCTTCTATCGCATGGCACTTTTCAAAATGTGTAAGTATTACTGTAAGATTGAAAACTGCAGCGGATGAAGGAGCTATGTACATCTAAAATAACATTCTCAATGGAAGAAGGTGTTATGGGCACACATAACTCCTTTTTTACAATATGAATACCATAAAAAGAATACAATTCTCGGTGTGAATGAAGGTGCTATGTAACGTAGATAGCACTTTCATTCATAATGATAATGTAAACTATTAATTGTCAGCGATAAAAGTTATGTTACGTTTTTCTTATTGTTTAACAACCTTAACTTGCATGAAATCATACAAAAATCAAAGGTATTCAATTATTGGGTTGAATTAAGTTAAAAAATATTAAATTTGCGCTTCTTCAAAGTTTATTTTATAGGCACCTTCCTAATCTAATCAGTTTTGCAATGCACGTTTAAATAAATATATACAAAACTGTTTGATTCCCTACTGAAAACTGATAAATATTTTTTTGTTTTAATTTTGAAACACCCAACTATGAATGAAGGTGTTATGTAACCCAATATAAATCACTCGGTAATTTATATCCCGAAAATACTCCAACATTACATCCTAAAGTACTCTGATGTGCACCTTACCGAACAACCTCATAAAAGACCGAGAAGCAAAAAACTCGATTTAAATTACAATTTTACTACATCAAACAGATTAAATAGATCAAATAGAATAAAAAGCTATCGAATAAGTACAAATATAGAGTAATATACCACTTTGAAGCTATCCGATGGGTTAAAGATAGTTACCCGATTGAATTGAAGATCGAAGCCGTAAGATTGTTAACATCGCATTAACAGAAATTTATAATTTGGTTTTTTGCACTACCTAAATTGAAACAGTCATTTGTATTAATTTTGTTACTTTCATTGCTGCAGTTGTTTCCATACACTGTATCACCTTACTTAATATACCAATACATCACTTCCAAGCTACCCGATAGGTTAAACTTAGTTACCCAATTGAATCGAAGCCGTAAGATTCTTAAAACCGCATAAACAGAAATTTATAATTTGGTTTTTTGCACTACCTAAATTGAAACAGCTATTTGCATTAATTTTGTTACTTTCCTTGCTGCAGTTGTTTCCATACACTGTATCACCTTACTTAATATACCAATATATCACTTCCAAGCTACCCGAGAGGTTAAAGATAGTTACCCGATTGAATCGAAGCCGTAAGATTCTTAAGACCGCACAAACAGAAATTTATAATTTGGTTTTTTGCACTACCTAAATTGAAACAGCCATTAGCATTAATTTTGTTAATTTCCTTACTGCAGTTGTTTCGATACTCAACCTTACCCTAAACTCCCTTTAAAATACCATCAGAATATAAAAATTTCAATTTTAGTCACTCACTTTCTCTTCGACTAACAAAATCGAAATAGCCACTTGTACTAATGTTGTCGGTACGGTTGCCAATAGCTGTTTCGATACACAGTATAAACTTCCGAGAGGGTTTTTAACTGTTCCGAAGACAATACAGTGGATCGTAGCAGCTGCGGACCATATAACTGAAAATTTGAATGCAAATGGCTTTTTCAATTTAGTCGGTACAAAAATCAAACTCGATTTGCACACAGTAAACACGCCGAATCTATTAAGAATTTATTAATTGCGCCAAATTTATCTTCCATCGAGCAGTAAAGATGTCGAATTAACATCTCGACTGAAATGTCCCATTTTTAATTTAACACAAATAATTTTAATTTAACACTCTTCGATAACCTTATTTTCGAGTCGAAACGACCCATAACAAATTTTACTTGACTCGAAATAACACATACCACGTAACAAAGACAATAAATGTCTCGGACCCATGGATCGTAAAGTTTCCAGATGCACAAAAAAAATTTATGTATGTCTCCAAATGCACTTCCCACCGATTCAGCACGACGTTTTGAATAATAATTTCGACTTAATATCATATTTATCCGATTAAAACGGCTAAATTTTAAGAACAATAATTTACATTTAATAAGCTGTCATAATATATTATAACCTTATTGTCATGTCGGTATTGCAGATTTCCACGTTATAAAATTAATGCGAAAAAAATGTCCCCTCGCGCGCGGGAAACTAAAAAAAAAGTACAAACGTGCGTTCACGAAACACGTCCCGTGGTCAAAAGGGCCGTATTAAATTTAAAAAGTGGTTTTTATTGCAAAAACGTGCAAACGCGAAATGTGAACGAACCTTCGAGTCTCGATAAAGTGAATGCTCCACAAATGAAATTTGATTGTTTTCGAAATTTACGTCAAAATTTGCAATATTTTCCGAGTTTGCATACTCTCGAAGTTCTCCGAGGTTTTCGAATAATTTTCCCGTGCGCACGAGCTCGATTAAGGCCCCCAGCCGCAATTCCAACGCCCAAAAAACTTTCCCCGATTTTTGCGAGTCGCTTGTGGCGCTCGTAGGTTTTTTTCATACTTTTCGCTCTCCCCGGGCTCCCCGACCACCGATCCGCCCCAAAAAATTATCGTAGCCTCTCCCGCCGGTCCCCGAATTTCCGAGCCCAAAATTTTCCCAAAATTCGCCCCCCTTCCCCCCAAACCGAAAAAGCGTTTTTTTGATCAACGTAGGTTAGATTATCGTTCGAAATCAGTTCTGGAGCTTTATAAATAGTAACTAGAGCTAGATCGGCCCTACGGGCCGATAGCTCTAGGTCGGCCCTGCGGGCCTCCGCTCGGCCCTACGGGCTCTCGCGCGGGCCTACGGCCCTTAACCCTGGGGCTCGGCCCTACGGGCCTCGCGTCGGTCCTTCGGACCTCGATTCTCGGCCCTGCGGGCCTCGTTTGTCGGGCCTTCGGCCCTCCAGGCACAGAATACCGTATTCTATACGTCACATTACACAAACTTTTATATAGTAGTAAAGTTTGTCGGTAAGCTAATAAATCACCTTGTATAGGTCAGCTTTTAGGGTCTCCGGTTGACCATACGTGTACCCGTAGGTCAATCTTAGCTTATCGTACCTATACCAATAGATACTAACTTATTGATAGAGAAAAATATTCTAATTTAGATGTTTTTTGAAATTAATTGTTGATCAACTATTAATAATTGCACTGTGAGTATAATTGAAGACACGAGTGGATGAAGGTGTTATGTAACATTAAAAAAAAATGACTTTTTTTACTGAACGAAGGTGTTATGTACTCTTCTATCGCATGGCACCTTTAAAAATGTGTAAGTATTACTGTAAGATTGAAAACTGCAGCGGATGAAGGAGCTATGTACATCTAAAATAACATTCTCAATGGAAGAAGGTGTTATGGGCACACATAACTCCTTTTTTACAATATGAATGCCATAAAAAGAATACAATTCTCGGTGTGAATGAAGGTGCTACGTAACGTAGATAGCACTTTCATTCATAATGATAATGTAAACTATTAATTGTCAGTGATAAAAGTTATTTTACGTTTTTCTTATTGTTTAACAACCTTAACTTGCATGAAATCATACAAAAATCAAAGGTATTCAATTATTGGGTTAAATTAAGTTAAAAAATATTAAATTTGCGCTTCTTCCAAGTTTATTTTATAGGCACCTTCCTAATCTAATCAGTTTTGCAATGCACGTTTAAATAAATATATACAAAACTGTTTGATTCCCTACTGAAAACTGAT
This sequence comes from Malthinus flaveolus, assembly GCA_950108345.1. Taxonomy (NCBI): domain Eukaryota; kingdom Metazoa; phylum Arthropoda; class Insecta; order Coleoptera; family Cantharidae; genus Malthinus; species Malthinus flaveolus. The sequence continues at coordinate 4,027,023 of OX467286.1, forward strand.
AAATATTTTTTTGTTTTAATTTTGAAACACCCAACTATGAATGAAGGTGTTATGTAACCCAATATAAATCACTCGGTAATTTATATCCCGAAAATACTCCAACATTACATCCTAAAGTACTCTGTGCACCTTACCGAACAACCTCATAAAAGACCGAGAAGCAAAAAACTCGATTTAAATTACAATTTTACTACATCAAACAGATTAAATAGATCAAATAGAATAAAAAGCTATCGAATAAGTACAAATATGGAGTAATATACCACTTTGAAGCTATCCGATGGGTTAAAGATAGTTACCCGATTGAATTGAAGATCGAAGCCGTAAGATTGTTAACACCGCATTAACAGAAATTTATAATTTGGTTTTTTGCACTACCTAAATTGAAACAGCTATTTGCATTAATTTTGTTACTTTCATTGCTGCAGTTGTTTCCATACACTGTATCACCTTACTTAATATACCAATATATCACTTCCAAGCTACCCGAGAGGTTAAAGATAGTTACCCGATTGAATCGAAGCCGTAAGATTCTTAAAACCGCAGAAACAGAAATTTATAATTTGGTTTTTTGCACTACCTAAATTGAAACAGCTATTTGCATTAATTTTGTTACTTTCCTTGCTGCAGTTGTTTCCATACACTGTATCACCTTACTTAATATACCAATATATCACTTCCAAGCTACCCGAGAGGTTAAAGATAGTTACCCGATTGAATCGAAGCCGTTAGATTCTTAAGACCGCACAAACAGAAATTTATAATTTGGTTTTTTGCACTACCTAAATTGAAACAGCTATTTGTATTAATTTCGTTACTTTCATTGCTGCAGTTGTTTCCATACACTGTATCACCTTACTTAATATACCAATATATCATTTCCAAGCTACCCGATAGGTTAAACTTAGTTACCCGATTGAATCGAAGCCGTAAGATTCTTAAAACCGCATAAACAGAAATTTATAATTTGGTTTTTTGCACTACCTAAATTGAAACAGCTATTTGCATTAATTTTGTTACTTTCCTTGCTGCAGTTGTTTCCATACACTGTATCACCTTACTTAATATACCAATATATCACTTCCAAGCTACCCGAGAGGTTAAAGATAGTAACCCGATTGAATCGAAGCCGTAAGATTCTTAAGACCGCACAAACAGAAATTTATAATTTGGTTTTTGCACTACCTAAATTGAAACAGCCATTAGCATTAATTTTGTTACTTTCCTTACTGCAGTTGTTTCCATACACTGTATCACCTTACTTAATATACCAATATATCACTTCCAAGCTACCCGATAGGTTAAACTCAGTTACCCGATTGAATCGAAGCCGTAAGATTCTTAAAACCGCATAAACAGAAATTTATAATTTGGTTTTTTGCACTACCTAAATTGAAACAGCCATTTGCATTAATTTTGTTACTTTCCTTACTGCAGTTGTTTCCATACACTGTATCACCTTACTTAATATACCAATATATCACTTCCAAGCTACCCGAGAGGTTAAAGATAGTTACCCGATTGAATCGAAGCCGTAAGATTCTTAAGACCGCACAAACAGAAATTTATAATTTGGTTTTTTGCACTACCTAAATTGAAACAGCCATTTAGCATTAATTTTGTTAATTTCCTTGCTGCAGTTGTTTCGATACACAACCTTACCCTAAACTCCCTTTAAAATACCATCAGAATATAAAAATTTCAATTTTAGTCACTCACTTTCTCTTCGACTAACAAAATCGAAATAGCCACTTATACTAATGTTGTCGGTACGGTTGCCAATAGCTGTTTCGATACACAGTATAATCTTCCGAGAGGGTTTTTAACTGTTCCGAAGACAATACAGTGGATCGTAGCAGCTGCGGACCATAAAACTGAAAATTTGAATGCAAATGGCTTTTTCAATTTAGTCGGTACAAAAATCAAACTCGATTTGCACACAGTAAACACGCCGAATCTATTAATTGCGCCAAATTTATCTTCCATCGAGCAGTAAAGATGTCGAATTAACATCTCGACTGAAATGTCCCATTTTTTATTTAACACAAATAATTTTAATTTAACACTCTTCGATAACCTTATTTTCAAGTCGAAACGACCCATAACAAATTTTACTTGACTCGAAATAACACATACCACGTAACAAAGACAATAAATGTCTCGGACCCATGAATCGTAGAGTTTCCAGATGCACAAAAAAAATTTATGTATATCTCCAAATGCACTTCCCACCGATTCAGCACGACGTTTTGAATAATAATTTCGACTTAATATCATATTTATCCGATTAAAACGGCTAAATTTTAAGAACAATAATTTACATTTAATAAGCTGTCATAATATATTATAACCTTATTGTCATGTCGGTATTGCAGAGTTCCACGTTATAAAATTAATGCGAAAAAAATGTCCCCTCGCGCGCGGGAAACTAAAAAAAAAGTACAAACGTGCGTTCACGAAACACGTCCCGTGGTCAAAAGAGCCGTATTAAATTTAAAAAGTGGTTTTTATTGCAAAAACGTGCAAACGCGAAATGTGAACGAACCTTCGAGTCTCGATAAAGTGAATGCTCCACAAATGAAATTTGATTGTTTTCGAAATTTACGTCAAAATTTGCAATATTTTCCGAGTTCGCATACTCTCGAAGTTCTCCGAGGTTTTCGAATAATTTTCCCGTGCGCACGAGCTCGATTAAGGCCCCCAGCCGCAATTCCAACGCCCAAAAAACTTTCCCCGATTTTTGCGAGTCGCTTGTGGCGCTCGTAGGTTTTTTTCATACTTTTCGCTCTCCCCGGGCCCCCCGACCGCCGATCCGCCCCAAAAAATTATCCCAGCCTCTCCCGCCGGTCCCCGAATTTCCGAGCTCAAAATTTTCCCAAAATTCGCCCCCCTTCCCCCCAAACCGAAAAACCGTTTTTTTGATCAACTCTTGCTTAATTATCATCGGAAATCAGTTCTGGAGCTTTATAAATAGTAATAAGGAAATATTGAAAATTTAAGAGCGGGAACAGAGGAACAAATTGTGAAAAAAAGAGAGCCTGGAGGTCGCTCCAGTGATCTGAAAGGTGTGCAAATTCAAACCATTTTATATAGAAGTCACTGATCACTTAGTTTTAATTTGCAGCAACACTTCGGTATATAAACAACTGCTATTCACATACAAAACCGCGTTTCGAAATTATCTACTATTATACGAGAACTTCGTCTTAACTATAACTTTGTTTTTGCTCTTGTGACAGATTGATGCAATCGCTTTTAGAATTGACTGACTGTAAGCATCGAGTTATCTCAGTAACAAATAACGTTAGTTCAAGAGCACAATTTTAAGTTATTAGTAAACGTCTATTTCAATTTCCAATAAAATTGATCTGAAAGTTTGATATGTTACGACTTGCAAAAACAGTGCAGAAGAAATTATTTTTATTGACATACAAATAAAAAGTCAGATTATACTCTAATTTTTCAAATTTAAGTTTTATTTATATTAATTGTTAGTCGAGGTTACTCTAACTACCATCTGACTAGACTAGTATTTATACGACAACACGATACTGTATCTGTACAGCGTTCGTGTTCATTGTCTGTGTAAAGGAGACCTGACAGTAACATGAATGTTACAACTAACAGTAGGTATGTCCTTTGTAAAATTTATCTTGTCTAAACCATAAAATACGTAGTTGAACATACCTTCATAGATGCAGACCATTCTATTAACTTTCTAATTTAACAATAAATTATAAATGAAGACTCAAAAATATAAAGTTGAAACAAGAATTTTAAAGCAACTCGAGTTTGGAGAGCACTTGAAAATAAATGTCGTACGAACCTGTTTTACTTCAATGTTAGAAATTGAGACGGTTTTAAGAAGATTCGCCTGGTGGAATATTTAACGCATTGCCAGTAAAAGTTGGATGGATGCACTGTAGACCACACGTAAATTGCAGAGTGGAATAAGGTTTCTACATATTATACAGTGTGAAGCAAAGAAACATATAATTACTTCTAATGTAGAAGCCCATACGTAAATCACACAGACTGGGTAAACAACAACACAACTGAAATCTAAATCGACTCGCAAAATTTCAGAAAAGATGTGGGTGAACCAAAGAAACAGAAAAAAAGAAGGGTTTATAATTGCATGGGCTGAAGCCTGATTCAACTGTTTTCTCCGCCTTAGCTCTCATACACGATGCAAAAGAGTTAGAACATAAGTGTGCGAGTTTCTGGGATAATGAGCCGTGTCGAGAGGTTTTTGGTAAGATACCTACTTCTGAGCTATCAGACATAGGAAGAAATAAACCCTCTTCTGAAGATGTCTGTTACAGTAGGAGTCTAAACGTCAGGTATCTTACCAAGAACCTTTAGACCACGGCTCATTAGCCTAGAAAACGTTTACACTAATGACGCCGGCGGTGAAAATGAAAGCCTAATACTCAAAGTTATAACATATTTTTAAATACCTCTATTTTTATTAAAAATTAACTAAGCACTTGAAACAAACTGTGTAAGTTGCCATATTTCACAATAAAATCTTCAGAATGACATTAAACTACCTAATCGTTTCTATCTATAAAATCTCAAAATTGAATTTGTGTGGGTGGATTAATAAAACGTTTTCTTTCCTTTTTATGATTTTCGTAATAGTTAACAATAACGATCCCGTTTCGCTTCTAATTGAATTCTCTCTTCCGACATAATTTTGTATAATTGTTTTCTACAATATTCCTTGTCACGGCTCGATGTTTTATCACGTTCTTACCGTGGCCACTTTTATAATCTTCTAGAGGAAAATTTTCAGTATCATCGCTACTCGATAGACTTTTTGCATCTTCTCTGTTACTGTAAAATTGTAAATTCGATTTCATTAAACGTAAACTATTTATGCTATCTTCCATGTTACTAATTTCTTTTATACATTTATCTTCGATGTCTTCCAAGCAAGTTCTTACGCCGTTCGACAATTGCATAAAATGAGATTTTCGAGGAAAGCACGTATTTTTATAAATGTAGTTATTCTGTTTATTTTTGATGTCGTGGAAACTTGTAGTGAAACTCCAAATTGGTTGAATTATATTGTAGGTAGATTCTGTAATGTTGACAGGACTTAAAGTAGGACGCTGTAAGGAGTGCTTTTTCCCGAGATTCTATGAGAACAAAGGGTAAGTATTACAACTTTACATAAGATCGTTAGTTACCAAATTTAATTGATGGTTGTAAGACGCTTCAAGCTGTTCTTTTGCCAATTCTGCTTTCTCGGTTAAAATCCGTAGTTTTAAATTCGAAATTTCTTCACTTACTTTATGAATTCTACATATAAGATCGACGTCTTGACCCGTTAATTCGCTAAGAGGTCTTTCGTATTTAACCAACGAGTTTTCGTTTGTTTTCTTGAATAGAGGTATTCGTTTAGTTGCACATTCAAACATTTTGTTGACGTTTCTTAGCCAAAACCGTCAAAATTATCCGAAAGTTGCCGAAAGTTTAAATTAATATGTTTCGTTACTAAAGCAACCGTTTTCGACTAATGACCGCTAATAATAAAAAGTAATAGTGGGGATGCCGAAAAGTTTTTTGGTTGAGTTAAAATGAGAATATCAACACAAAGCGTAATGCTAGATTAATAGAAAAATTCATATATATCTCGCTTTTCATCGAACTGTGGATACATACTCTAATAAAATAACGGTACACATAAAGAAATTTTAATCTCGCCAACCAAAATTTATAGTATATCCGCACTTCGGCAGAACCGATGAAAAGGAAAGTGATATTGTACCTAACTGTGTAGCCTCTAAATCGTTTGAGATTGAATTTGAGTGTTTTAATAGCGATGGAGTATAAAAATAAAACATCAAAAGCCTAAATTTAATTACAAAAAGCGTAGGCGTGTAATTTTTAACGAAAACCCCGATTTCTAATGATGATCAAAACGGAGTCCACCGTAACCCTAATAGAAGAATTTTGGACAAGTGATAAATTGAAAGCAATTCCTTTAACACAACATATAAGACTTTTTTGCAGCTGCGTTTCTCTACAATACAAGACTTTGCAATTGGTTTAGAAGAAAGAAGTGCAATATCTGTAAGTACAGCTGTTCTATAAATTGATCATTTCTATTTTTCGTGTTGTATTATTATATGATCCTCATTTATTGTTAATTGAGTTAAACTAAAGAAGTTTAACCTATTTTATTTTATTTAATTTAGAAATTGAGTTGAAAGTTGCAGGATTTCTCTATAGAGATGATGTTTTCAATTTCAATTTTTCACTTATTCCTTTAATGAAACCACAGGATGAAAAACACAATTCTTGTTAGCTACAGGATTTTTAAAGATTCTTTAATAATATTTGTTCTTTTCACTAATACAGCCAGTTCAAATCGAAATTGTCATAAAAAGTGTGATCTGATAAAGCCAAACAGAACAGGTTGAATTAGAATAAATTCTCCTAATGGCGTAACCTACACTAATTATTCTTCTCTAAGTTCAAAGCCAAACAATGTGCATTTATGGCGCAAATTAAACTGTTGGTGCTGTTTCTTTTAGGGCGAGTTGTACCAAACTTTGTTAAACCCTAGTTCTATTGTCTATCAGTTCACGTTGAACAGTGCTATTTTGGCGTACTCGTGACTGGACACTTGAGCTGCAGTTCTACCGCAAACTGTTTTTGAATAACGCCATTTAAAGGTAAACTACAGATTACAGTGATCTTACGTTGAACGTTGTTGGTACAAGCGGCCCTTAGTCAAAGAGATAATTAAAATTAGAACGAACTCTACGAGTGCAGCAACAAAATAGAATTATTTATTACATGCACAATTTTTAAAACGTTCTAGAGTGGCAAGTGTTGCATACTTTACTATCTATTTATAACAAGCAGTTAGTACGTGATATAATGCTTGCTACAAAGTGTTAAAGCTCCATTTCTACCACCTAATACATTGTGACACCAATTAGTAATTTTATAGTAGGTATAACATATTCCTGAAATATAATGAAGTAGTGAGATTTTATAATTCATTTACGCACGCACTGTCAGGTAGAATTGAATTTGTGAAACGATGCGGAAACTTATATACTCATACTCGCACTTTATTTTAAGGTTTGAAAACGCAGATTAGGTAAAAATATTAAAAATTTAATTTTTAATTTTAAATAAAATATCTACGGGCAATATTAAAAAAAGCAAATACTAGTGAGGGTGAGCTAAAAATTAAATCGCGCCTTACAGAGAAAAATTACCTAACATCCAACTAACCTTGCAATCTTGAAATATTTTATCCGATCCTTTTTCATAAAATTGAAAATTTGAATTTTTTAGACTTTTAAATTAGGAACCGCATCTATTTCGACTCACGCTTCGGCAGAGTTAGAAAGAAGTTGTTTAGCAAATAAACTTTTATTTTGCTTTGATCAAAAACTCATTTGATTTATTTGAAACATTTTTATCAATCGCCTACTTTGTTGCAGTGTAGAAAAGATTGATTTATTTTGTAGAATTTCAGTCAACCTTCATCCTTCAACTTACTTTTTGAAGGGGCCGAGGGAAAATTAGTAACAATATTGCTACTTTGTCGAGACTTTTAATTATTTTATGCTCTCTATAAAATCTTATAAAATTGTAAGTAAAGCCCGAGTAACTTTATAGTTTCACATAAAATATCGACTAAAGTTCAGAAAACTACCAAGTGAGATCAAAGCTTTGGCAATGTATTATGTTTTAGTAGACAAGTTGGGTATCGAATCAATTCTTAACTGTCTTCTATATTTGCTAAACTTTCCGTAGCGTAACTGTTGTGTTTAAAATAAAGCTACCATAGTACTTAGTACTACTATATTTAAATTAGCCACTCCACTAAGTTGCGGCAGTTTCGCTTTTAAAAGATTCAGATTTAAATTAGATTAGCAAATGTTCCTATTAAGCGGCTCATTTTTTGTTGTCCGATATAAAACGTTCCTAGAACTAAAAGTTTTTCTTATTAGCTCTCGAGTACCCCAACTACTTAAAAAGTGAGTAATAGAAACGCGTGTATGTGATTAATGGCAGCACTCTCGGATATAACAAATGCTATGTAAAACAGTAAAAAAGTAAAAATACAGTGATAGCCGTTGGGAAACGAAAACATAAGATGGTAGTGATCACGAAGTGGAAAGGCGCAAATTATTAATATTTTGTATCTTGCCCATCTGCTTCCATGCGCGAGTTGAAAGAAGAATCAGTATAATCTTTCGTAATTGCTTACGTTACAAGCGCAGATAGATCAAAGATAAGTAGCCCTTCTGAACAAGTAGTTATATCAACGCCTAACGTCCGTTCTCATAATCGACTTTAACTACAGTCGTCATTTATACATCTTTAAAAACCTCACCGACCCTAGATGCGCAGAAGGGGAAGTGAGAAAGCGGTTAAAAGAGATGCCCAATCCGTGTGTTTAGGTTTGTGTGTAACCTTGGTTACGTCGCTGTACAAAATTTGGTTGTTTGCGCAGGTCGGTGAGGTTTTGAAAGATGTATACTTTAGCTTATCCATGGTTTCCTAGAGCAACTTTAGTACTTTTAATGCTACTTTAAGGTAAAGTGCTCGGTGAGGTTTCTTAAAGAAAGTTGCTCTAGGAAACCATGGGTATGTTAAAGTATATGTTGATTATGGAAACGGACTTAAGATAGACAAGTTAGAGAGATAACCTCGCAAGATGAACAATGCCAAAGCATTGTGTTGCTTATATTAGAATCAGCATTAGAATATGCAAGGTTTTTGCAAACAGAAAGGTTTGGATTCATCGATAAAGTAAGAATTTTAAGCACCTTTGAAAGAATGTCAATTTTGATAGAAGTTGGCGTAAGCGAGTCGTTCGATAACGTTTGTTGAACTCTGTACAGATATAGAAAATATAACCCAAATTCGAATACTTTCTTACGGCTATAAAAGTATTCATTTACTAACAATAAAATTCCAAATTATAATAAAATGTTCTTGGCAATTTATCCCGTTTAATTGAAAATTCCATTAATGTAATGTAAAATTAGATTTCAGAAAGTACTAATTCTCAACTGCTCGGAAACTGACAATAGAGTAAATGCACTGCTGAAATCTACTTTTTTAATAAAATTTGCAGCTAGATAGTTTGAAGTAATGGAAATGAATTAGTTAAGTTTTGGAGCAAAAGTTTTGTAGATATTGCCGTCATAAAGGTGTTAATAAAATTTTACTACTTGTTTAGTTTAGGTTGATCAAGATAAAGTTTCAAGTCTCAAAATTGCTTTTGTTTCGGAAGGTAAGTACAAAAACGCTGGCAACAAATTCGGTTCTCTAAAATACAATTTTTTTATTTGCTACGGTGAATAATATCGCTAGGCATCTTCGTACCTACTTAAGTAGCAGCAAACTAGATGTTATAAGTACCAAATATTCAGAACTTATTGAGTTTCTAAACAGCAAGTAGTACTAACGGTTTATAAAAAATAATATTAAAGTTAGTATAGCATATAGCACCTATCCTTCTACAAAGGATCCGGCAAGAAAGTCATTTGAAGTCACATTTGAAATCTTCATTTTGAGACAGAAAACAAAAATGTTTTAAGCCGAAAATAAAAACTATGTCGATTTTGTTTTTAACTAACAGAAATTTTAGTTTGTGTGTCATTTAGCTGAAATAATGGTAGAAAAGCGTTTTTACAAACGCCATTACACCACTCTTTAGTTACGCTTTACATAATAAATAGATAAACGCCCTATTGGGAATTAACCACTATTAAACTCACTGCTCATTTGAATCAACATACTTTAGTTAATAGCCGAATTTCAAATTTAGTAAGTAAATTACTAACATGTTTGCTCTCATGCTTAAACAAACATTTTGATGCCAGCATCATTTTTAGTGTCTCAATTAGAAAATTTTGTTTAAATTTGGCTATATATTTCGATTTATGTTATTTTAATTTCGCGATTGCATTTAAAAAATTTTATTATGCTTCTTAAAACAAATTAATTAAAATAAAGCGCAGTTAAATTAGCAAAAATTTTAACTTATGTTTTTTTTATTGTATCTGAAAAGTAACCATTATTTCTCTAACACAACTACCACTAAACTACAGATTTCTAAATAAGAAAACAAAATAATATTAAACGCAACTTACTTATTATAAAGCACTATATCGGGCCTCCAGATATGATCCGACGGTACGTGTAACATCTGAACTCCTCCATATTCTTTTGGCTCCCATCTTAATTTATAGTCGTACCAAGACTGTAATTTACATACGTTAATAGTTACACACAGTGCTATTTATCTAAGACTAGCTAGGCTTTTGAAGCTAAACTATATTCATTAATCCGGGATGTTGCGAGTTAATGTCTTGGAAACGTTAGAAAAATTTCTCGTTTAGAGACACAAATTAGTGATGCATTAAATTACCGGCTCAAACACTAAAAAATAAGGGTCGGAGCAAAAAAGCTACAACAAAATGTTCATATTATGTGATTATTTAAATTATATACCTCAAAAATGTGGTATAATGAGAACGAAATTTAAAATTTGGAATTTGTAAAATTTAATTTAAAGAGAAGTGACTCGGCGAAGCGTAAACTAATATTAAATTAAAAGTAAATTAAAAAATGTCTTTCGTAAAACAGTTAGAGCAAACGAAATAATATATTTTCGTTCATAATCGTGCTACAGAAGAGTAAAGGGCTTGACCTTACCTGCTCGACCCAAAGGTTTGTTGTCATAATTTGATTTTTTAGATTCTGGAACAAACGTAAAGATTAGACTTTTATATTAAAAAGTAAACTATTTATTATATCACTAGTAAGAGACAACACTCAACTTCGAACGAAGCCGTTACTCTATGCTCTATGGGGTAGATATATAAATAAACTCAATTTTATAGAAGCAGGGCTTCTGGGGCTAAAGAAAGTAAGAGTGTACTCTATTGCTCCTATTATTATAGTCCAGTCAAATAGTAGTTTAAGGGAGAAATGTTGTAAAAGTTTCTTTTTCTATCGTTATTTATGTATTTTGGGATGTTGAATCCAAATTTTAACGTGACCACATCGTAAAAGTGACGCATTCTGAAAAAACTACGAAAAACTGCAAAAAATTCTATTTTTTCAGTTTGTTAGTTATAACTTGGAAACCTTTTTGAGAAAAGTGCTTCTATATCAAGATAAGCTAAATCAAATTTTCTACTAATTATGTTGTTTAAGTTTTTCCTTCAGGCAAATTGTTTAGGTGCTAGAGCGTGTTAAAACTTAAATAAAAAATTCTAAAATTTGCCCCAAATTTCTTTTTAGTTTTTCGCTTATAACTCCAAAACTAGTCATTTGTAGAAAAAAGTGTTTTAATATAAAAATAAAACGAATTAAATTTTATACAAATTATATAACCTAGACTTTTTACCTCAGACTTACGATTTAAGTGCTAGAACGCGTTGAAGTTTAGTGTATATCGGGCGTATCACACATACAAATCACAAAATATACAAAGAATAATAGAGAAAAAGTTTCTATAGTTTTTTCCTGGATTTTTCTCTTATTTTCCCCAAGTGACTGAACTATTAAATCAAAAGTTTCCATAATATTTGAGTGTAAATTAATGATATTTACAAATAAAAATTAACTTATTTGTTAACGACTAGTAACTAATTCAGAGTACTAATGAGATTTCTGTAAATTACTCTCACAATATCGGCCTTTTCTTTTTCTTTCTTATTCTAGTGGTATTTGTTTAGTATCGAAATATTTATTTCATCGGCATAGTCATTAGAAGTATTGTTTTTTTGTTGCAAAAACAAACTTTCCCCCCTTAATTAGAGCATTTGCTAGAAGAAAAACTCCAAAATCAAACTTTATAAAAATTTATAATTTACAAAAAACTTAAGACCCTAGGTGCTCCTTAGGTCCTGAGCTTTGCTTTTATAAGTTATACAATTTGTATGTAAAAGCTGCCGTGTATTTCAACGCTCTCGTGCTGAACGTGCCTAGTAATTTTTGCGAAGTAAACTCTTGGAAGCACCCCTTGAGAGAAAATTTTTCGCAAGGGTATAGACTGTCCAAAGGTGCGTTTGAATTACGTGCGTCGGTGTAGCAAGATTTGTAACCATGTAGCTGTCTACGTCATTTTTGTTTTCCTTTTGTCAGTAGTGCACGAGTTTTTAATTATTTAAAAGAAAAATTAAAACAAAATATTCAGATCTCAACGAAAGAACGATCCGTTTCACCCTGTATAACGTACAAATTTTAATTTAAGTCCAGCTGCCGTGAATACTTTTTGAAAACGACCAGAAATACTTTGAATTCACAATTGCGCCTCGGCCTCTGCTATACAAAATTTATATACGGAAAACAAACAAGCAAAAGTTATTGTTAGTCAAATACTTGAATAGTAATTTAGATTTTTCTTTGATCCCGTAGGTATTATTAATTTTAAGCAGTCTACAGGGAAGCGTTCGACCCATTTTTTAACATTAATTAAAAAGAAAACTTAATTTACTTATTATGTTCTTTTACTTCGCCTCTTTCTACAATCATTTTGCCAACTGCTTGTAGTGGTTTTCATATTATCGAAGCGGTTTAGATTTGTGGTTTACGTTTAATTAAAGATTGTCCACGGTTTAAACGAAACCATCAATTATTCAGTAGCAACTTTAGAATAAATATATCGATACCCAATATTACTTGAAATGGTAGAATCTAAAGCATGCCCTTACGTGATTAAATATAAGTGGTACATCGTTACATTGTGGCAACCACTTCTGAAACCATTTACACGTAAATTTAAATCTTTCAAATTATTCGAGAGGGTAAGTTCTACCAATGGTTCGTACGTTATTCGAATATATTTTAAGCGATTTGTTTTACCGTTCATAATAGTTTGTGCATGGGAGGTTTATTTATGTCGAGAGAAACTTGAAACAAAAGCTCAAAGTTAGAAGAACACAAAAGAGAGCAATGCAGATAATGGTTATAAATTATAAATTGTAATTACCTATATTTTGCGTAAATCGCTCGGTTTACCTAGTCTGAATTGTCTTCACATAATAAATCTTTTAAATGTAATTATACTTAACGTTAATAGTAATGCTCGTTAATGGGCGACTTAAAAGTTGCTATTGTTAGGGATGGCAATTTTACAAAACTTAAATGCATTTTAGGTACGTAATAAAAAGATGATATCAATTTTAAACTTTTTAATCGCTTTACATTCGAGTTTAAGTTTGAACGACAAATCCGAGAGATTTGCAACAAGCGTAAAAAGAGCCTTAAGCAACTAAAATTATCTCCTACTTGTTTCGTACTAAACGCATACCTATTTCATTTTACACCTGTAGGCGTGAACCGACACTAACCTCGAGGAAACATGAAAACGTTTTCCGTTTTCGATATTAGTTAATTAAGAGCTTCCTTTATCGTCGCAAAACAGATAATGTTACCTCTATACTCTTTCTTATCTTCAATTTATTTTTCTTAATTAAAAATTTTCCTGCTGCGTTTGACCTCCGAATACGACCTACAATAAAAACTTTTTCCATTCAAAACGCGTTCGAACAAAGCCTTTTCCTGTTTTAATGACTTCAAACGGCCCTAGCTTATAAACCGGTAGAGGGTAGAGGAGCTTTTTAATCTATAGTTTTATTTTATTTCATTTTATAGATTACTCCTAAAACCTCTACATCCCCGGGGAATTTTATTATCGAGTTGATCCTATATTGTGTAAGCTATAACACAATAAATGTAGTTACAACAATTTATTGAATTTTTTCAGCTCAAACTATTTCGAAAATAAAGGAAAAGCGCTTCTTCCCTAAGTGCTAAAACGGAAAACTCGTGCACAATTTTAATCTGGAAATACCCTAATATTATTTTATTTAATGAATAAGACCGACATCTTCTCTAGCTGTTATTAGTAGGTAAGTATAAATATATCCGTTTTAAAATTGTATTTTTGATTTAAATAACGCAATCGTTGCTATTACATTTAGCGCAAAAAGCATTATTTTGCATAACTTTGGTTTAAATACATATTATACTTTCCTGAAATAAATTTAGAAAGTTCAATAAATCTTACCATTGTTATCTAAAACTCCACAAATTAGGTAACTGAACCCTTAATTTCTCATTAGGCTCTACTTTCAGTATTTTATTATAACAAAATGTTAACAGTTTTCCCTAAGCTATAAAACATTACACAACACGCAACTCACATCTCTAAATTGGTAAATATTTATTTAGTTAATTTTCTCTTTAAGCGTAAATGTATTCTGTCAAAATAATAAAATTGTAATCTACACACCCGCAAGACATAAAAAGAATGAGAACAACTAGCAGTAGATCACGATCTAGAAAATTTCTCGCTAAAACTACGAGTTATTAAAAAGCACACTTTTTTGCAGTTTATTCCAATTAACTCGAAACAAAAGCAGATCCAAGTACTAAGTTCTAATGGAAATAATCCTGGAATATTTACAGGTTTGTTAACTAAGAAAAATACAGTCCACAAGTTTACGTTCCTAAGCTTCGCCGAATCACCAACAAGAGTTTATGATTGCAATAAACTTCCTAGCGGCGGATATACAGGGTGTCTCTCAAAAATTCTCACAAACTTGCACATCAAGATCTTTGGGCTAGTAGTGTACGTTTGTGTTTAAAGGTCATAGTCGCATATCAAACTGTAATATGAACTTTTAGAGTATGTATCTACGTATCTCCTAAAAACATGTTCATCTTTAACATTTTTTTCATATCACATTTCTTTATAAGTGGTGAAATAAAGTGCTAAGACTACTACTACAACCACCAATGCTCCCTTCTGTCTCCCTATGTCGTTATTTGATAATCAATCATGTGCACGTTACCAAATTTGCACGTTTGCAAATCCCATTTATCGATGTATGTGTCCCGGATATAGTTTTCAGTGCTAATACAGTAAATTTTTAAGTAACACCTGTCATTCGAATGTGGCGATCGATAAGTATTAAATATAAATTATTATAAATGAAAGTATTTCCTACTCGTTATAGAACTCACTAAAATATATCAGTTGTACAAGACTTTTCGTACATCGAAGTAGCGTTAAATAATAAATCAGTTGTACGAGTTGTATGATAAAACTAGATTAAATAAAACATTTAACAATGCATTTTATGATTATTAAATTATTAAATTTCCCATTTACGTAAATACATAATTTACGCTAAAATCTCCCTATATTACGCAAATTAATTTGAAAATCACTGAATAGATTGAAACATTGTAAAAGAGATTGAAGGATCGTTGGCGAAAAGGTATGTGATGATGTGATGTTCATGTATGCTATTGTGTTCCAAATTTTATCTCATTTTCGTAGGAGGCACTTACGTAGATTTGATTACTAATGGATAATACGTACTGATTACTTAGGCAAAATTAAAATTAAACGGCCACTACTGTACGGTCATACTGCATAATTAAATACAACTAATTGTAAGTTAAATATTACATTTTAATAATTTATTTTTGTTATCGATTATAATTTCTCTCAATTTTGGGTGCTTTCTCAGTACTTAGGCCATTTGTTCGAGTTTTCGGACAGCCACCCCAAGCCTGTGTCCGTAGGACGAACTCTAAAACTGTAAAGACAAGTTGTACATTAATAGCTCAAAGGTAAGTGATATATGATATGATAAGGTAGGATGAGCTTGCTTTGAGGTAGTAATATACAACTCTCGTTAAGAACTGCCCATATCGATGTCGAGCCAGACGCTTTTCTCCTAAAAGTACAATAGTATTGCCTTGAGCAAACTTTGTCTCAAAGATACCGTTATCAGAAATTTTATTTTTTGGGTTCCTCAATCAGTTTTATTCGGAAGGGTGTCTTAATGGTTATAGTATTCTTCAACCACATCACATATTACGCAGCTCTTTATTATTTTAGTCAATTTTCACCAACGCAAATACAAACGCGCGAAATCTAATAATTTTTATTGAGAGAAAAATGTTTTCTGAACGCCTTTATCAATAATCTTTGCCTTCAAACACTTTTATTATTACCCGTACTGGTATTTTATCAAAGTTTAACAAGAATAAAAGCGAAAGTACTAAATTCTATCTTGAGGCCACTTCGTTGTGTTGCTTAAATTGCTAGCTTATTAAATTTTCAACATTTAATATTTCCTTTATTATGAGGAAACTAAACAAAAAGTTCGACAGAAGTTGGTCTAAACATTTTTTTCATTTTCAGCACATATTTTTTAGGTAGTTTATGATAACTTCCAACTAATACAAAAATATTAATCTTCATTTTGTAAGAACGTGAGGAATTTATTAAGCGAATAGGTGAAAATAGAAGAGAAATAAAACTTAAAATACGACAAGACGCCGAGCAGTCGAGAATCACAAAAATATTCAACTCGCCTTGAGGCCATCGCACAATAAAAGATGCAAAGTTTATTACTTTTGGTCTTAAGACTTTTAATAAAGTTCAGAAGTGGTCCAGCGCTGAAAGGAATATAACTCCGAAAGTACAAATATATACCTCAAACGCGCTTCTTGTAAAGATTTTGACTACTTTACTTTACAAAACCTTAACTAAAGATTTAAAATGCAACAATTAGAAAATTTTATATTTTCTCTTAGTATATATTAAAAAAAAACATTTGTAACACTTTACTTATGAGGAAGTGCCAATCTCAAATTTTCTTGAAGATACTAAAATTGTGTTATCGTGTGTCAGATTTTGTTACGATAATGTTATTAAAATAATTAATTATTTCGAGCTCCTAAGTCAAAGGGAAATATATTATTCAAAACCAATATGCACGATAATGTGACAACATGAGCTTAAACTTATAGGTACTTCCCAAATCTGCGATACAAATATTAATTTTAACCACAAAATTAATAAAATATCCTTGTTCATCCTTGTTATTGCAATAGAGTTTTAGAAATGTTCGTTTGTTGAAATTTTACAAAATGAGTTGGTTTTACATAAAATATAATGCAAATCCTCCCTTGACTTATTCTGAGATTGAACTTATCTGTCACTTTCTGTAAGAAAAGAGATAAATTTCGGTTAAATTTATTTTCCTCAAAGCGAGATACAAGTTGTAAAATGTTTAATCTTGAAGGAAAAGAAAGTGCGTCGGTCTAAAATTAATCAAGAGGAAACTTTCGTTTCCAGTTGGATTATTGTGTAGCTCTTTATACCATTTATGACTTATTACAATTTTATTGAGAATGTCATAATGCTTATCCAAAAACACAAATGAAAAACTTTCTATACCTGCTCCTAATGAACTTTTCTTTAGCATTTTCGCTAGTTTTATCAAGAAAACTCACTGACTTAGCTTAAAAATTACAAAATTAGCACTTGCAGTCAAATTTTGAGAAATTTTCTTTTCGCCGTTCAAACTTAGCGAGGTCTGTGAGCGAAAGGAAAGTGGATTTATATAATATAAGCACGCAACAGATACGACTCTACAACTAACCCTCAGGATAGAGATTTTTTCCTGAAGTTCGTTTCGTGTCTAAATACAAAAACGGCACGCCCAAAACAGCAAAAATTAAACAATTAATTTAAAATTTTAAAAAGTTACTTTCTAAAGCAAAGAGTATTTAAACAATCTTTAATTAAATTGATTTTCTATTAGATTCCCTACTACAAGATGAAATAATAAATAACTTTAGGGTTATTAAGAGTTATTACTTTTAAATCTATTAAACTTTGTGTTATTTTTAGTCCCATGTACATCACTTTTAATCGCCCTTTGACGCTTGCAGACTGGAACGAGCTTGATGTAAAAGAACAGTTCGGAAATTGAAATTAATTTTGACTAAACTAGTTTTAATATACAGGGTGGTCAAACACTTTCGACGGACGGTTTTAAATAAAAACCAATAGGGATAGAAAAAAATTTTTTTTAATGAACGAACCACGTACGCCAAGCCAGACAACTGTTAATCTCCTAAATGCGACCGGATATTGCAGACTCAGATTCAATTCCTGGGGCGTTTCGTCGTTCAACATTTTTCTCCTAAAAACGTTTTTCGCGCTACTAGGTGATTAGTTTAGGGTTGGTTTACATCATACATTCAATTAATTATTTCTGCCCTAGTGTATATATTTGAAAAAATATTAAAATTTCACGTATAATTTACGCTGCGTACATGCATATAATGTAACTTATAAAATAGTAGCTGCTTATCATCTAATTTAATTTGTAATTAAATATTTCGCGTTCTCGTTGTTCTAAAGTTTAGATCGAGTCGTTCATAATTTAGGAGATTAACAGTTGTCTGGCTTGGCGTACGTAGTTCGTTCATGCGACCGGATATTGCAGACTCAGGTTCAATTCCTGGGGCGTTTCGTCGTTCAACATTTTTCTCCTAAAAACGTTTTTCGCGCTACTAGGTGATTAGTTTAGGGTTGGTTTACATTATACATTCAATCTAAATAATTATGTCAATCGATAGAGAATTTTCTTCTCTTTATTATAGATGTGCAATTGTTTTTATCCCAACACAACTTTTTTTCTAGAGAGTAAAAATTAAGGAAATAGTCGGAGAATTATCTCTATTGATTTTCATTTAAAACCGCCCGTCGTAAGTGTTACTACCCTGTACAATGTACCTATAAATAGGATTAAACGTCGAAGCTCACAGCTCACAGTAACTGCTATACCTACTGAAAAATTCAATTGCAAAATGATTTGTTTCAGTAATGTAATCAATAAAATAGGTAATCAAGTAAAGCGAATATTGGTTAGTTTGTGAAATGGCTGTTTTTAATTTAATACCTGCAAATAATTATATTTTTCAATAAAACACGATGTGACGAAATAATTCAACTGGATATAACAAAAATTATTTGAACAACGTATAACAAATGCATTTTAATCAATTCAATGGTAGACAACCTATTAACATGATTTTCAATAAACATTTCCTGATAACTGGATATCGATTTAATTTTAACTTTTATACTAGGCTTTCAATGTAACAATGGCAGTTTTTGTTTTCTTTTGTTTTTCAAATACAATGCACAGTTAGCTACAGTAATTTATAATTTAAATCCAGCTGTCTGTACGCTAACATTGTCAGAGATTAACGAGGTGAACAAAATTTAATGTATTTTTTAGCAAAAAAACGAATTTTTCTAAATTTATTATTTTGGTATAAGTAACAATTAAGTTTTGAAAAATGAAAGATCGCTTTTGTTTCAATTTAATTAGTTGAGAAACATTCGGTGTAAGTATAGGGATCTGAGAGCGCCTTTGCTTCATTGTGGATCTATGTAAATATTTGGAGATTGCTCTTGTGATTCTCTGATTAAGCATCTGCTAAATTCCACAATACTAACTCAATTTTTTTTCCTGAAATCATGTATTAATAAATTTTCTTACCAACAATTTATTTTATCGTTAAAATGCATTTATTTAAATAATAA
Organism: Malthinus flaveolus; assembly: GCA_950108345.1. Classification (NCBI taxonomy): domain Eukaryota; kingdom Metazoa; phylum Arthropoda; class Insecta; order Coleoptera; family Cantharidae; genus Malthinus; species Malthinus flaveolus. The sequence continues at coordinate 4,046,443 of OX467286.1, forward strand.
ATTTACGATCGAACAAGGAACTTTAGTTGATTTAAGTTTGTAATTCAGTTCTCGTTAGCGTATAATTTAGAATATGTAACGGTTTTACATACAAGAGCATTTGCTGCATGTAACAGTGAAGGAATGCAATATTAAGTATCCGCAAACGTCCAAGAGGGAATATAATTAATTGTGTACGTTGTGTACAAATTGACATATTGTAGTCTGGAGCTTTAAATAACAACAATAAGTTAATTTGACCCCATACCATCCGAATTACACGAGCATTTCGAGCTCTTAAAATTTGAGCTGAAAAAGTTATTCACGGACGGACTGGCAAACGGACACAATCAAAACAAGATTACAAATCTATAATTTGCCGTGTTTTTCCCCAGATTATTGTCTTGGAGTTTTTTAAATTTTAAGAATTAATTGTGCCAAAATCGTGACAGTTTGTTACTTGTAAATTACCCAAAATTAAATTAAATGTTTACACATCAATTTCCTCTTAGTAAAATTGTTTTATAACGACGACAATGCTTGCCCATTCTGACTAAAGCCTGCAATAATTAATATAAAACTCTCTGAATATTACTCTCTATTTTAAATACTTCAAACTTTTGTTTCGAAATTTCTATTACTCAGATAATGCATGCAAAACTTTGTCGGTTTTACACTACAAATAGTATCTCTAGAAATAGTAATTTTACACGACGAAGCAAAAAGTTTCTTGTTTTGTTTCGTATTGTGCTTTATGAAATAATTTCGCTTACATTATATGAGTGAAATTGTTTTGAAATTTATAGCTTTGCTTCTTTAATAGTTTCACTCACGTGCTAAAGTAATGTATTGTTTTTGATAGCTATTACTGAGCTTTTTTAATGAAACGCATAATTACGACCCAATCACAACGTAATGCTCAGATGTTACCAATTAAGATAATCGATAAGCCTCTATTATTACTACAATTTATACAACTGGACTAATTGAGTAATTATCCCTACATCACCGATACAGAGGTATTCTATGAGAAGATTCATCGATTTAGATACTACTTTTTAACTCAACAATCAATAAACGTATATACTGAATTGAACTGATTCTGTGAGAAATTTAGGAGAATACAAATTAATCGAGAACAATCAAAATATTATATGCATTTATGCTACTCACGCACTAGAGTAATCAAGATGGACTACAGGACATGCCGATTTTTTAAATTCTTTCGTATCTAAACATAATTTTAAAGCTGCTGTCCGCTTGGGAAAAATATTTAAATAAGCGGGTTCAGGAATAACCCTCTCTTTTTTTAGAAAAAAAGAGCAACTCTTAACTATTTAAATTTCTCCACTAAAAAACCTATCGACGTAGATTAGGGAATGTAAAGCAGTCAAAAACAAAAACAATCTATTTAAAATAAAAAAGAGGCTCTTTTAGACTCATCCGGAATGTACTTATATCAAGCATTATGCATTAAGCACTCGCACCCCTTACTCAAAAATTGTAGGAAATTTTGTAGTTACCTACCACTGAAAAGGTCAAATTTGTATATCTCGATAAAACTCGAACATTTATATCAGAACGGAACTTCCATTCGAAATAATGAACGATGGAAAGCGATTTACAAAGCAGAATCAAAGAATTTTTACTTTTTCAGTGACTTCCTCTACTTTGAAAACTTATTACAATGGTATTACCTATATTATAATCGAACAAAAATATTTTTTTAAATTTAAATTCACGACGCTTGGGGTCCCCCTAGATCAAACAATTTTTTTAATTATTAAACCCCGTTGTTTGGTACATTTGCTATGAGCAGATCCGGATCTATGATTTTGTGAAATTTCAAATTTCAAAAGTTTATAATTTCTTTTGTAATAGAAATTTGTAATTGCAAGTTCGTATATTAATTTATTCTATAAATTTCTATTATTTATTATACTTTTAGGTTAAAAACACTTCTGGTTAAACCGGAAACGAGCCACGCAAAAAGAGTTTTTAAAAACACCCTGCATATTTTATGATTTTAAAAAATATTCTAAGATTAGTCGTCAAATGATACCAACCATGCTAAATGTTAACTCTCGGTTCAACCGGAAATGAGATTAGCTTTCTATTTCAAATAGAAAAGCTCCGTATGATTTTAGTTTTTTAAAATCATGAGAGCTTCCGAACATACTATTGTTAGGTCTTCTAGTTCTGATATCTTTTTAAATATTTAAAAAGTCCTATTATGACCACATCAGTCGTTTCTTTTAAAAGATGATACAGGGGTAAAAATCTATACCATTGCCACTTTTTTTAAAATTTTAGTGAGGCTGCACACTGTAAGTGCATCTTTAACTGAAAGTACGAAGTCGAAACCGATAGTTTTAATTTGATTAAATTCTACTCAAGATTCGGGTATTTGTTGAAGACTAATAATAACTCATAGACCCTTAGATAAACATTTCTAATTTAGTTCATCATTAGATATTCGCTCGAGCATACGCATGCATGATTGCCCTTTTTGTGAAACTGTGTAACCCTTATCAAACTGGTTATTCATCATAATTTGGTAATTACAAATCCAACAGCAACAAGAAAAGGTTTTCATTTAATAAATTTATCAAGTTAGAAAAATGCAAATTTAATAAATTTAATAAGGAAGTTGAAAAATGTGAGAAGAAAAAATGGAAATTTTCGCAAACTTAAGTTTAATCAATTTCTTCAAATTCCTCAACTCGACTTCAATATTACAATTTATCCATTTTAATTAAAACAGACTTGTTAATTTTTTTAAATTACACTAAAGAAGATAGATTATTTTTGAGTTAATTTGAGTTTATTGTTTAATTGATTTAATTAGGTTTACTATGCATAGTAGGAAAAAATTTAAATCCACTACACACTGCGAGGGGTTAAAAGCGGACATGTTTATCACGGCACGTTCTCATTAACTGTTCCCGGGGTTGTCGATATCACACAAATATATGTCATCCTGACACTGTCAGCATTCTCGGAAACACTGCGAGAATTTTTATATACTAACTCGGAAATATGATGTTAGCACGCGAAGCTTAAAAATTCAACATTTATCTTCACGAGATAAATTTTGAGTTAATCTCAAAAATTGTACTCGAATAAAATGCTATTATTGTTGCGGTTAATACGAATGATTGAAAAAACTGTTTTCTTTTGGGTGACTTTTAAATTGAAAAATACCATCTCGATAGGATGACCCGATGCAAAAATATTAGTTTTTAAAATTAATTCAAGTTGAGCTGGGTCGATTCTGAATATTTTCGACTTCTCCTCCCTGAATGTGTGCTTTACGATTTGTTTACTCTGTTAAGTGTGATTAATACGATGGAAAATTGTATGCACTAACTAGCAACTAGGAGCAGTATAACGTGAGAAACTGTAACAAGTATAAGAAAATTTAAAAAAAAAGTTAAGTTTTCCATTGATTTCATCAAATTTTTGTAGTAAGAAACGAAAAAAATTGTTATAAATTTTATCGGCGCATTGGGTCGAATTAAAATAACAAGCAGTTGTGTCTTTTAATAACAAGTATTTTATATGGTAAATTTCTAAACTGTTGATGATCAAAAGAAGAAAATATGTTTTCCTTGGCCGTCAGCAGCGTACCTATGCACTCGTCACTTCAATAGGAGCGCGTATTTGAGCTGGAAAGTAATTCGAAGTCATTCGTGCAACAATTTTAATTAAGTTGATCGAATTTAAAGAAAAATCAAAGATGAGATTTCGTGTGAAAGGAAATTGAATTTACTTGGGAAATGAAATACCACGGTGAAATACCAATATCGTTCTAATGCTAAAAAAGATTGATATACAAGTTGGAAATTGATGATTGCGACAATTATTTTGCGAAGGTTCTTTGAAAAGTACCAAGTGAAATAAAAATTAACACTTTAACTTAAGTTATAAAATCGACTAACGTCAAAGGTAGGTAAGTACTTAATAATGATTACACTTTAGGCTAATAAATAATTCAAAAATAAATGGGAATCTCGTTATACCCTCTGGCTTCGACAGTGATTTAGAGGAGTTGTCAACAAAAAGCATTACGAAATTTTAAATATTTAAAAACTGTGAAAACAGGCAATAGTAGGCAGTTTTAGCAAAACTTGAAACAAATCAATGGTCCGCTGAAATTTAATATACGAACCTTAAAGGGTTTTGGAAATAATATCAAAAGTCTCCTAAGTCGCGTGTGTGCGTTTGCATGCACTTCAAGCATCGATCCTGTGTACTACAGGTAGTAGAATAAATGAATCAACCCAATAATGAAATCATTAAAGCTAATGCTCTTCTAGAGGTCAGAGCGTACCTACATTCAAATAAAATTTAAAGGTAAATTAAACCTCGTGATACATGACCTGAGTAAGAGAATTTACGTGTAAAGATTCTGTAAGTAATATATTATGTGGGTGCTGATCTAATGAAGAAGGGATTGCTTAAGCCAAAACATCGGAAATGACTTGAAACATGGCTAAAAGACAGCAAATTTATTTTTGTCTCATTGTTATTTATGAAAATAAAAAAATCTCAAAGCGGATATTATCGCTATAAAAAGCTCTTACAAAAAGGTACTCCGCTTCTCCTACTTATTACAACGAATCAACAATCGCAGTTTTAATTACGAGCATTTTATGGTGTGGATGAATTTTATAGCAGAAGTCAGATCGCAATAAAATGTAAAAAAAACAAAATGTTAATTGAACGTGGACGACCTCACAACGTAAAAGCGTCACGTTTACGTTGCGTGGAGATAACGAAGATGATGTGGAGTTGTAACGGAATTGGGAGACATTTAAGTCAAAAATAAAAATTATTAAAACCAGCACAAAACACTAAGTTAGATAGTGTATTTATTTGAAAATGTTTATTTTTATCAACATAGGAATGTTTTTTAATTTATTTTGTCTACTCAACAGTGAGAAAATGTAAAAAAGAAACTTCGGAGAAATCGAACGTTTTTATATATTTGTAGAGTGGAGCATATCAGATTCATTTTAACACGGGCCTTTTTGAAAATGTAAAAAAAGTTATTAATATCAATTTAAAAATATCTTGAAATAAGTTTTTGAAATAAGTTAATTTAGCCAAACAAATTTTAATAAAGGCAGTAAAATTAATATCTGGCGAAAATGGCTTGGGAATTGAGCCTTATTTACTTTTGTCGTACAAAGGCGTATTCAGTTCCTGTTAAACAAAATTTTTAATTTATCTGTTACAGCCATATTTGTGGAAAAACGGATTTACCACAACTTTCCTGTCATGGGAGCGCTAAGTAAATATTTAGTCAATTAAAATAAAAGTGACGCTTTCAAACTGATTGCTTTTATATCGCATTCCCATGTCGAATCTTTTTGAAATTAATTTCATTTGATTGGACGTATCTTGCGATACGTATCTCGGAAAGGTTTTTGAAGTCGAATATAAGAAGCAAACACAATTATTTAAGACGTCTAGTCAAACTAAACAACTATTGCGAAACGCCTTTAATGTCATCTCATGTAAATAACTGATGTTTGTGATTTCCATTCAGCACCAACACACTCCACATGACATTTCATATCTCGAGGGAGTAAGGATTCAAAGCTACACGCTCGACAATCTTTGTAACTGGATTGAGAAAATAACCGTTAGAAAACTCGGCTTTCCCTAATCTTATTTACTTTAGGTTTTCCTAAAATCGTGTTACTGTGTATCGCGATAAAGCTTGGATTTTTTAATAAAAATTTTTAATAAAAATGGTCGGATTTTAGCTTAAAAACTCGAGTCTTAAAAGTAAGTAGTCAGGATACAGTATGTGCTCGGATTAAGTTACAAAGAGGGAAAGAATTTTCATGTTTTATTACTCAAGAAAAGTCATTGTTTATAAAAACCCCTCTACCAGAAATAAAAATTTGTCAATTTAAAACCAAACACAAAATTGTCAATATTTATTTTCATGTTAAGAGACAGATAAAGTCAAACTAACATGTTTGTGTCAAGGAGTCTGAAAAGCGGTTTATAAATTTTTTTGAGAAATAAAAAATATAATTTTTCTCCCTATGTAACCCAATCCACGGACATACTGTATATATAAATGGCGCTCGAATATATTTATTTTGCTACGTACAATAAATAAATGCAATATAAAATATAAGTGTAGATAACTGTTTCTATGCTGCACTTATAACTTCGTATTTATTTTCAATCGTTGAACGAAGTTTATATAGCAATCTTTATGCTTTAGAAATCGACCTTTTTTCAAAAATTGAATTTCGAAAGAAATATAAATTATAGAAAAAGAGAAAGCTTAAGTGAAGTTTTCAGATACGCTTTCAGTGTCGATTAGCCGGGTTTTAGATTACGAGTCGTTTTCGTAAAACTGAACTAACCGTATTAATCGGGAGATACCTCAAAACGCAATTTTCCAGGTTTAAATTTAACCAGGAAATCTGATTTTAAAAAATCGGAGTAAATCTACACTGACACAAATGATATTTTTATTGGCTGAAAAGTTATAAAATAAATCTTAGCATATTTTTATGTAGAAAATATCGCCATAAGACGATCACAACTTCAAGATATCGAGAGCACTGCTACATAAATTTTATAGATATGTAGAATCGTTTGCTCAACATGTCAGAGTAGTATTGATTGTTCGGTGGTTTTATTAAGAATAGATCCAGATTTAAATTGAGCCGATACTAATACGATAAAGCAGTAAGACTGGCGTAGCAATGGTAAATTTTGATCCAATTCAAAGTCTGGTCAGGTCAGGTTAGTCAAGCAAGCACATATTATAGACCGAGATAAAATAGTTTTAATAAGTAGAGTAGAATTTAATTGTCCGCTTGCCGAAATAATGTTATATTTAGCAATCTTCATAATATTTATTACAGTCCGATTTTTAATTTCTTGGACAGGTAAATTAGCAGACACGCAGGTAGATATATTGACAGACAAGCTAATAGCTAATAGCCAGGCTGTAAAAATCAGACAAACGTGTTAGTGCTGAAGTGCCAACCCACGTAAAACTCGACTTTATTGAAAATTCAAGTTCAAAATGTTTATAAAATCCACTTCTACATTTTATTACTTTCCTCTTTGAAGATTTAGATCTACTTAACTTTTATGGACTTTCTAGAAATTATAAGTAACGCTCCATTACGTATAAATCTTTAATAGAGTTACAATAATACCGTAAAAACAAAGTATCAGTTTTTAATTAATATTTTGTCGTTCTATTATACTTCAAGTGTTGTACAAGAAAAACAGGAATATTATTCATAGAAAAAACTAAAAAGAGGCTACGCGACGTAGCGAACGACAAGAGCGATTGTTCTGTGCTATAAAATCGTTACTTTCTTATATTGGAAAACAAATGCAGCGAGTTTTAACAAAGATAAGCTTTTAAAAAGAGTAAAATAAAAATTGGAGCATCAAAATTAAGCAAAATATAAGCCCTAGAAAATTAAAACTAAGCATTAAACGCGATGAACAAAATAATTAAAAAATCTCTAGTGCCACTTAATATCTCGTTAAAAACTAAAATAAAATTATTAGGTAAAGAAAATACTATTTCCCTACTTCAAAATATAAAAATTTAATTACAAAATAAAAAGTATAAAAAGTTTTCATCCTCTGTTTTTATACTGTAGATAGAGTTGAATTCGTATTCGCTAAATAATTCTGGTAATTAGCACTTACTGTCATCAAAGGAAGTAAGTAGCAAACAAATATAAATAAAAACTGGTGTAAAGAAAATTATAAAAGTAATTAGGCCATCTGATGAAAATAATTAGGAAACATCAAACGATAAGTCACAAAAACGACTCTTTCAATACTACAACTGTCCTCTACCTAAGCACGTGGGCCAGTGAGGATTTGGCAATAAGCTTCTAAACTTTTAATAAAATTTATCAATGGCATAAGAAAAATAAATGAATATAATTAGTAAACAATTTTAAAACCAGTAATTGTATCGCGTGTTGTTTGTTCATAAGATTTTTCCAACTGCTACTAACATACTATACTGAAAAGCAAAATCTGCTTAGCTCGGTAATAAAATTAAAATCGTAGTGCACACTCTCTGCAGACAATTATTTTTTATTGATTAATACAGGCGGGTTTTTAACAACGCCAAATAGAACAATAAAAAAAATTTTAAGTGGAAAACTGAGTTGGTGGAAGCTTTACGCAAAATATGCTAATGAAAATTAAAATAAGACATTTCCATTATAATTGTGAAAATTTAAATTAATGAGACAAGAAAAAAACTAAATGAGCTAATTTTGATTGACGAAGATGTGTCAATGACATCTAAATTTTATAATAAAGGAAGAAAAGAAAATCTTAATATTTAACTCAAAAGTACACTCTTTATCATTTCTATTAATAACTTCTGTAAAAGTTACTTAAAATTTATATTGTAAGATGGGTTTAGTAAAGAAATACTTATTTAGTTAATATTTTGCGGGTTGTGTTGGGAAAAAGTTTGTATTGCTCATAACTAACTAAAAATAAAAACTCTCCAAGAGTATTAGATTTGACATCTCCCAAATAACTGTCTGCTTAGAAATTTTGCGCACGAGAAAAACATGATTTGCCATTTAAATTTGTATCTGCAAACCTTCGGGATACCACAAAAATAAAGTAAACCAAAAATTATATTTAAAACGCGTTTCTCGTTTGAATATTTTTTAGCGAGAGTCATTTGGGCTTAGAATGAATAATTTTCGTTTATGCCTGTTGTTTAAATTTGGAAATCACTATTAAAGTTTTTACAAAAATTTGAAAATTGGCTAAACCTTACCTACCCTAAATTCTTTAGCTGATCCATGAGGATCGATAATTTAAACTTTACTACTATTAGTAACCGCAGTAATTTAGAAACTAAAACAAGAGATCAAAAACTTTTTAATCTTTTAAAAGTATGGAGGCTCACTTTTAATCCTCTTTACAATCCACCACGCCAAATTGAATAGAAAATTCAAGAAATATCGAATAATGAGTTTAAAATCAAGAACGCCATTTTTAATTGTAATTAAATTGGAAATTTTAGCTTCACTATTCAATTTTATTTAATAAAAAAACTCGACGCTTGAGTTTAATATGTGACGTGCTCAAGATATCGTCTCTTCCACCCCATTGTGATACCATCATTACGGATACATTTCTTGAAAAGCTAATGAACATTGAACATGGCACGACGGTCACAGAAAGACAATCACAATACTGTCTAAAACCATCAAATGGATCGTTTGTGTAAAATTCACTTTCCATTCCATTTTATATTTGTTTGCGTCGTATCGACTTTTGAAATTTTTGTACGTGCCTGTACCTGTAAAGTGTCACATTTCACGGATGAATTTTTCCTTCGAGTAATTTTTAACTCTAATTCAAATAATAACAAATTTCGCTAGAGAAAAATTAATGACACTTTTAGTTTTGTTTCTTTTATAGTATTTTTGTGCTTTTCTTCCGATACTACAGCATAAGCCACAAAGCCATGTTTTACAATCAATTTAAGATGACAGGAAAGCAAAAGTTTCTAACATATCTTGATATATATTAGTCGTTAGTGGAGCTATATATAGATATATATTCTCTTTCTGTCAGATAGACCTTTAGAAACTTTATCTTAACGTGTCAGTGTAAAACAAGAGACACGCGTTAAAACTGTAGCCTAAAAATTTCGTCTGAATTTTCTTTTAAATTTCTACATCATTAAACACAAATCGGTAAATTTTCCTTGTATGAAAAATTTTTATGTGTGCCTACTTACAACTTACAACCCAATACTTACACTTCGCATTAAATTTTATTCGGTTGAATGGGCATATTGGGTACGCTATGGAAATGATTGATAGCGGAGAAGCTTTTCACAAGGTATCTACTTTAAATTTTCTCAATATAGCTGTTCGTTCTTGTGGTAAGCTAGTAAATTGCATCTAGAATTTGAATCTGGGTCAGTGATACAAATTACCTTAGTAACATATATCGCATCACTAGTCAGGCTACGATTTACATGATCAAGTTTTCAATTTATTCCTAATAAAATTCTCTTCTTTTACAGTGTGCCGTGAAATAGCTAATCAAATGAGTTTTCAAGCTTTTATTTCTTTGTATTTTACACTTGGAGGGACGAAATTTTATTTTGGAAAGAGTCACTCGGCGTTACAGTTGAAATTAGCTAAAATCGCTATGTTTGCTCTTCGGTACTTTAACTAAGGAAAACTTTTATCTGTTTCTAAAGGGCTTTTAAATTTTGTTTACGAAATAAGCTTAAGACCCGTTTACCCGTTTGAATCTTATGACCGAGGCCAGTTTTTCAGACAACTCTCAAAATTAACTTTTGAGCAGATGCAACTGTATAAAAGCATAAAAGCTAAATGCGACAGTGAAGTGAAAATGTAAAAGCATTCGGTCGCTAAGTACTACTGGTACTACGTATTTAGTTCCATAAAACTAGTATTTTGTTATAGTCTGCAAACTTTTAACAAATACCTACTATGTTAGAAGTTAAAATAGTAAATTAAATTTTCTATTCGGCAAAGGCCATTAGTCATTAGTTATAAAAATGGGTAGACTCGTAGACTGATATACAGTTATTACAGTTTGAGCTTACATGCATTTATGTATTAATTAAGGTCACAACTCGTTGCAGGTTTCGCAAAACGGTGAGTTAGTTTTTGTCAGTAAATTTACTATTCGTAAGTCGGTTCGTTTGTCGTGTAAGTCCCATTTTGAGTCTGGAAGTACAATAATTTTTTATTGTCTCGTCAGTTTGTTAGTTTTAGTCCAGTCTGGTCTTGTAATTTGTGCAGTGTCCTGTTTTGTCCATCGTAAAAAATTACGTATAGTCTTTAACTCATCACTCATCAGTGGTTATTATTTGCATAGTCTTCTGGAAATTTAATTTAATTTATCGGAAAATTAGATATTTAAATATCTGAACAAGTGTTAAAAACGCTACACCGAAAAGACCGAACTAAATTAGTTAATATATCGTTACATAATTTCCCATTAAATAAAAGAGTCCTTGGGTCGATATAGGTAAACTTAAGTTAACTTATTCGTGTCAAAAGGTTAGTTCAAAATTTAATAAAGTGTGCCATAATCTGTTTTTAAGTAAAACGCACACTTCGTTAAAGCAACCCTTAACTTTACTAGCTGAATATAAAAATTTGAGTCTAATATATAAAAGTTAAAGTTTATATTACAGAAAGTTAATCTACTTCTAGTACAATGCAGCATCTTTATCAAATATGTTAATGGTATACCTAAGGGTTGCAAGAAAAGGGTGTTTCAGTGAACTGGCGGCATAGCGGCGCATCTGCCAAACCTGTCACGTGGTTCTTCGGCCAAGATCGATTAAGGCTTCAAGCTTAGATTTTAGTTTCGCTAAGATAATATTTATATAAATAAAAGTAATTATTTTCTTTGTCGATTATTTTGTATTGTACCTACCCATTAAAGCTATTCAAGTACTTTACCCCTACAAGGAAGTAATTTATCTATAAGGTCTTTTACTTTAGTTATTTGTACGTCGGAAATTTATGTTCTCGTACAAATGCTATAAATTTATAGACGCTCAAATTTGTTTATTCCATAAATTTTATTTAAGAACATACACAAATTTTGAGGCGAATTTATTTTTTTCATTCGACAAATTCGTCGAATGTGGCGAGAATATTACGATAATCTTCGTTCCTAAAGGTTCCGTTTGTTTAATAAAAGGTGCAGAATTTTCGAGCCTGTAAATCAACATAATAATTGTTAATAGACCGAAAATTTTAAGGGTGAAATATTCGACTCTCTACTGTGATCACATCACTAAAGTTAGGGTTACGAAGATCGCGATTTGAGATTTACATCTCAACAAAAGCGAAGTTATAAAGCTCGTGGCTGCACTATTCTAATTCCAACGTAAAACGAGGTTATAAAGTACGTGATCGAAATAGGAAATTTATAGAGCAAAATGACCTTTCGGGAGAATCGCCTAAAACTTGAAAATTCAGCACGAAATTAAAATATCTTTAACTCAAAGAAGGTATAAAGTTATTTTTTGTTAAGACACACTAAATGTAAACCCTTACATCAAAAAGTCTCAAGTATGATCTATGTTTTATCTCGCAAATATTTTTTCTACATCTCGACGATTTAAATAACTGCATTTTTACTCTAAATGGGGATGTTTTTGTCTGCTAATTTTCTAACGTGACTTAAAAAAATTATTAAATCTTTCACCTTTTACCAAAGTTTCCGCTGATTTAATTTTACCCTATCAAAAGACCGACGAGCCGTCGTAGCGGACAAAACCCTATTGCTTAGTCTGAGAATGAGAAGCATGTGTTTGAGGTTAATTTAGAAAGTAATTCAACATGATGGAGCTCATATTCCCTTTGTCATCAAACACAAAAAAATCGGGTTCAAAGAATATTATTTTCTGCTGCTCTGATTCTTCATAGATTCTACTATCTATTTGTTAAAAGAAAATTTACTAGAGGGCCAGATCTGGAAAATACGATGTTAAAGTACCTAAGTCTAGCCATATATGAATCTACATGGTGTACGATTAGTGTGCGTGAGTTTTCCTGTTTACAGAAACATATTTGGATAGTTTTCTGTGTTTCTTCCGCAACTTTTCTTCCAGATTTGTTAGTAATGAGAAGAATAATCAAGTAATAATCAGTCAACAATACATTTTTGAAATTTACAACCCAATTTCCATGGATCACGGTTTCTAAATTCTCTTTAAAAAATTGCTATACCTAAGTAAGCGAATTTAGTATTAAATTTCTAAGAAATTAAAGTTTCGAAAGATAACTCACTAAAACCTAACAGCCCTTAATGGAATGACTAAATAGATAGTTTTGCTTAGCTCTTATCACGATCTAAAAGCTCTCTTATAGTAGAAAACTTTTAGTATGTAAATGCTATTTAGATTATCTCTTCAAATTTATTAAATTTTAGTAAAGTGGAATTACACATACCACAACTAGGTATTTATTACTAAAGTAAAAAAAATTCACCTTCCTTTCTTACTCTGAAAACGCCCTTCAAACTTTACATTTTTCTAAATTACGTATTTACTTTTCAAACTTTTTTTTTTGAGTTTAATTTCCCGTTATTAAACTTTTGCAATAATAAAAACACAATATCGAGGAACGCGTCTAAAAAACTAATTTCAAAATTAAAAAAGAGAACTAATTATTTTTCTTAAACTTAACTCGAGAAGCAAATTTACATTTTCCGAATGAAAAATGTTTGCATTTTTAATTTTTATTTAAACGATAAAAAGTTCTTCTGATAGTTTTTCTTTTGTTTGAAAGCAACTTGAGAATTTTTACTAAGATCGAATAACGTTTAAGTTAACGATAGCGCAATAATGATAAAACTTGTGAATGAAGAAAAAGTTATAATTTTCTCGAATATTAATGTCATTTAGCATTTCATTTAGAAGATTTAACTCAATTTAATTGTGCTTAATTTAGTATAATATACGTCAGAATAACAATTAAAGCGACTGCAAAAAAAGTTAAAGGAAATTTTTGACAGTTAATTTGAATTAAGACTCATTAAAATGAATTGTTAACGAAAATTAAGTTTCTGCTTCTTTGTACTTTTAACGAACTGATGACAACTTTTATTGTGAAGTTTATAAAAAGCGAAAAAGTGCTCGACGATGACTCGTCAAACCACACAATTTAATTGATCTCAAAAATGTGAAAATTAGAAAATTCCGGAAAAAACATTTTACGCCCTTTCGAAAAGGCGAAGTTTAAACTGATTTGGGTAATGTGTAGGTACTGGTTTTTGACGTCAACAACTTTGGCGTTGATAACTTATTTATTCGAGACGTTGATTGATGCAGGTGTCATAGATAGTAAAGGAAACCCCCGATGAGACTGATACGTGCGTAAATTGTTTATTCAGTTATTCGGTATCAAGCAAATACTAATGCAGATATGTCTACACTACTAAAAAATGTATGTCACTCTTTATTGACATTGCTACAGACAACTCCTATGAGTTTTTCCCAAAGTCTATAGCTATTTTTGTAGTAGTTTATTATAAATCTACAATGTACTACATTATACGTTAGAATATTACATGTAAAGAATGTAAATGTAAAAAAGAATCTTGCAAGACACTTGGAAATTTATTTCAGCACTTTCTGACGGCTTATAAGGAATTTACTAAAACTATGTCATTAACTAATACATGGACTACCTATTAATCAAAATGTATCGTTGGAAAAGCTCTCAAAAGCGCTATCGTTTGAACTATACACGATGTTACGTCAAAATGCTTTATTTGATGCCCAAGTTCGTATCTAATACGAGTTTGAGAGTGCACACTCTCAGATGTTAACCTTTGATAAAAATTTATTTAATGTAACTAGAAGCCTCTGGTAAACATCTCATAATTTTAGCCTTTAGTTGAAGTACCATGTCTGGTTTAAGTTACCAAATTTATAATTCAGTAAGGGGTGCAAATTGATACCGACAACCAAAGTAATGAGATTTTTTCATTAAAATTCAATTCTGTTATCATTATGGAATCAATTTACATAATTAAAAGGAGCACATGTTCATAAAGCTGTAAATTTACCGATGAACACGTTAAGTGAGTATTTTATGTCACACAAAAAGAATTTAACCGAGTTTTGTTTTGAAAATTATGGAAAATCAAATTAAAGGTGTATATTAAGTTAGTTGTATAAGTTTAGACAAAAAGCGAAAAATTAGATAAGACAGTTAATTCGCGATATACAAACTAACTATGAAACTTAGTTTCACTTGAAAAAATTTTTTCTGAGTTTCGAGTTACTTATACCATTTGTTGAGTTCTGTGTTTAAAATTTAGCTTTTTAAAGTTAATTAATAATATGTTAACAAATTATTCTATTACAAATTTTTAAATTTTTAGGGTTAATTATTTAGATAATTCTAATACGTTGCAAATGAACCTCAACATATTCTATATTGGCATATTCCAACTTTCAACATCGTACAGCAACCATGCATTTAAATAAGACATTTTGTATTTAGTTTTCTGTCGTATGTACGTATGTAGGTTCTTAGGTAGGTAATACACGATTCAATTTATACATAATATATCTATACATTTTGTTTCGTAGATACATTATTGTGTAAAGGCCTTGTGACACTTACGTAAATTTCATAAGAAATTTACAAACAAATTTATTTGTAAATTTTCTATAAAATTTAGTCAAGTGTCATACACAAAATAGTTTTTGTAAATTTGGTTGCAAATTTGTTAGTAACTTTTGTAGCGCTGCCTGTATGACACTTGCATAAAATTTTATACAAAATGAAGTATCAACGCGTGCGTACAAACTGATACCTGTCGCAGGTAAAGACAACTTTCACCCTTATCGTCGGCTTGAGCGTGCGGATTCCAGTTTAAACAAACAACCGCGTTCAAAATTCAAAACTCAATTTCAAAGCATAAAAGAGAAGTATTCTAAGAAAAACAAATTAAGGACAAAAGAGAAATATTCTAAGTTAACCCCATAAGCACAGAGTAGAAATATTTCACGAAAAAGATTTAAAATTGTTGAGGTTATGCCTTAAGTGTTAAATGTTGAGTATATTGTAAAGTTTTAAGTACTTTTTGTAGCTGTATGATAAAATAAATTTGTAAATCTATTAACAAAAATACCACGTGACTCCCTGAGAAGGAGAAGCACATATTTAACCGATAGCATAAAGTACCCTTTGTGACTGCGCACGTTTTCGCGCACATTCACTATCAGAAATTAGAACACGTTTTAAATATTTACTACAAAATTTGCAACTAAATTTGCACAAAAATTTTTGTGTATGACACTTGACTAAATTTTATAGAAAATTTACAAATAAATTTGTTTGTAAATTTATTATGAAATTTACGTAAGTGTCACAAGGCCTTTAGGCACAGACTCGTATAAAATTGCAATATAAACTGAATCGAATGGAATTATCTGTATCAGTCAAAGATTCTCATATTTATATTAACAACTAATAATAATTCTAACAACACTGCATTTTCTACTATTTATTGGAACTGCTAAAAACTGTAGAGTATCTATTTAAAGAGCTACAAACTTAACACAAGTTAAGAAAGGCACGAACCCTTTAAATTGGAGTCCCTTAGGGTTTTACAATACTAATTCGTACTTTGGTAGGGTTCCTAATCATATCCAGAACATTTCACATAAAAACAATAGGTCTCTGACAAAAACGGAAAATTTATCAAGTTGAGCATAAAACTTTATATTAAAAACTTCAATAAAAATGGGCAACATGTTCCACATCTACTAAAAAAACTGTGCCATAGAAGAGTTTAACATTTAAGTCATCCTGTCCGGCAAATCGAAAATATGACCAGAATACTTAAACTCAAACGAAGTTATTTTTTGTATATTTCTTTTTTTGAAACTTTTCAAGTTTCCGTTAATTTTCAAAGAATTTAAACGAAATAAATATTTTTCACGTTAATTAGTGGGCGAAAAGTAGAAAAATCTTAATTATTTTTATTCCGAGTCTGAGAAAGCTTAGAAGTTTTTGAACTAAAAAAATCTACTTTAGTTTTATCTTACACGCTCGAGTACTTATAAAGGAATTCACCTTTGACAGTTAAATATATTTCTGAATATTTGTTTATCGAATTTCTTGGACAAAAGAGGATTTGGAAGAAAAAGAAAACTCTCGCGAAAACGAATGTTTTTAGTGATTTGTTTGCTGCGTCTCCGAAATAGTAAAATTCAGATTACTAAAATTTTTATTTTCATTATGTAAACTTCTTAAAACCATCACTCAATACGCAATTTTACAAAAAAATAGCTGCTTATTTTAATTAAAAATCGTAAATGAAACACTTACTGGTGGATTTGGGAGACTTTGCGGCATCGTTTTACAGCAGAAGAAATGCACGAAACATGAAAACCTTAACGGAGTCCGTGGGTGCAAGAAAAGAACAGAGATATTCTATTTATGTTTATGGTAGAAGTTTACTTTTCAAAAAGATTTTCATTTGAAAAAATTTGTTTATTTTGTTACTCTATCTGAAGCGCTCTGTGTGGCCATTTAAGGATGTTTTACGCCTTTCAATAATATAAAGAGTTCGAAAAATATTCAAAAACGAAGATAACAAAATGGCGATGAACATCCGATAATTTTAAATAAGTTAAAACTAAATTACGTTAAAGTCATTTTCTCCCTTTTAATTTAATTTTGAGCAATTTACATATATTGGAGAAAAGCCTTCTAAATACGTGTGTCTCATAAATAATTTTGACATAACACAAACCTCAATGTGTTACGTAATATTTATTTATATAAAAGGGGCTCTGTTACAAGTTATGCAATTTCTAAAATGGATGTTACCGGATGAAATTCAAATTTGCTTTTCAAATTTTAGAGTGGAAATAAATAAATTTCTATAAAATTGAAAGAAATTGCAACCAACTTTCAATATATTTATATGTAGATATACTATAATGCGCCCCAATCTGCATGACAAAGGCGAGTGACTAAAATAGATCTTGTGTTTTCAAAGTTCAAGGATTAAAAATATTTTCGCGCTTCTTCAACACCCACAGTTTGTTTGTACAAAAAATCCAAAAAATATTTTAATAGAGAAAAACATTTCAGTAAAGCTTAGGCTGTTTAGCCAACACTCGAAATAATAGTATTGTGAGAATATTTTGGGTTTCGACCAGCCAAGTGTAGTAATGGCTAGCTTTACTCTGACTAATGACCACGAGTGTACCCTTGCCCGCTTATTGAAGAATGTGAAAACTTGACGCAACAAAATGTCTTTGTATTTCAAACTACCCAACGCCTGTTTGCCTTTATGCACAATGGCCAGCTTAAACTCGAAAAATTATTTCGAGTTTAGACACTTTATAAACTCGTCGTTTCGCATAATGTCCGGACAATACTGATAGAGATCAATTTGCTTTGGCCGTAACAACATACATACTGATTATAAGTAGTTATTGCTGTGAAGTTTGAAACACTTCATAAAAAGATATACCTATAACACAAACTAATATTCGAATTTAAAGAAAATTTGATATTGAAATTTTTTTTTCCACATCGAACAATACAAAGAAAGAACTACTTTAATAAAATATTATTTTCAAAATCACGGAATTGGAAATGCCTCCGAGCTCTTAGAGTACTATTAAGTGCTACCTACATTGTACAAAAAATTTAAAAACTTTTCCTGAAAACTAAAAGCAAGTATTTCAGCAAAGTAGATAAATTGGAAAAACGTGAAGAAAGACCTCCAGAACTTCCGACCGCTCATAAAAAAGGAACAAGGAAAGTAGTAGGTATTACTATAATACTACTGCTTCATTGAGCACTGAGCAGGGCAGAACTTTTGAATGTATAAAATACTCCCTATTGAAAATAGTATTTTACAGACAGACGTACAGAATCGTTTTTAGTAAGATATTAAAACAATTTATTTTTTGTAGATAAGTAGGCACTTGCTGACAGAATAAACTGTGCCATTTTTCCCAATCTTGAAAAAATTCATTTATTTTAAACTCGAAGTAAAATTTAAGAGAATTTTCGCGTAGTAGATGGGCAATAAATTAGTGGCGAGATTAGGTATAAATTATTATGGTTAGATTTGAATTTTCAAATTTAACATTTTTATGTCCTGCGCAATAAATTTAGAAACTACCCCCGAAATTAACCCTTCGTTCTCTGCGATTCTTGGGAGGTGTTAATTAAGATTAGGCAAAACAAATGGAAACGTCGTGAATTTCTGTTATAACAAGTATAAAGAGTGTCGAGTTACAATAAAAATAATTGAATGGGGTTGAGTGTTTACTTTTTTTTTACATTAACATGAGAAACTTTTTGAAACTTAGATCACAGCCTAGGTTTACGATTTTTGTAGTAAATACGTTTTCTTTTATTATCGCGTAGTTCGCCGTTTCTTTCTTAAACGATTTCAAAAGCGTATAGCACATTTTCTCACGCTTTGGAAAGTGTTGATTAATGGTTTTTCAATGTTTTTATTTTTTTGCTAAATTTGATCTTGGGAATTATCCTACCCTTTAATTCACCTTCAAAGTTCCTTCTTTTACGCTTTTAGATGAAAGTAAGACTTTTTTAGAGCAAAATAAAAGAGGCCTTTTCGTAAATTTAAAATAAATTTTATTCTGTAGAATTTGTAACCTACAGTAAATAAATGCTCACGACATGTCACGAATGTAGGCAAGCGTTTACACGTACCTACTGTTGTTTTGACAAGTTTAAAATTCATAACATTTCAAAATAACAACTTGCTCCTTTTGATGATGTCTTTATACCCTTCGCGGTGTTTTTCATTGTCCACATTTTTAGACAACTCCAAGCTCGAAGCGTTTGGTAACTAACAAACTCCGAATTCTAAAGTACATTTTTAAATTTATGTAAATAACATCTTTCGGAACTGAAACGTGACGTATTGATTAATGTTTACTTTAAGAATCAAAATTAAAAAACAAAAGAAGAACGGAATAGCCTTGAGTGGTTCTGGCGTTTTTCCAACATCTTTAAAAGTGGTTTCAGTATCTTTTTGATACAGAAAACAACTTTTATATATAACTTAGATTGTAGGTAAAAGTATACAACACAAGAAATTTGAATAATTTCTATTTTAAAATTACTTCTTTTCTTTTGTTTGTACTGGATTCTCACTACCTGCCATTTTAAATGTTTTTGGTGTCTACCAAATATTTCGTGTGAAGTACAGGGATTTCGCTTACTTATTGGCATAGATAGAGTTGGTTAAATGAACAAAAATGATCCTGGAGTTATACCTAAATAAAAATAAGTAAAAGTTACCTTCTCCATAGCGTTTCTGAAGTATGACAGAAAGTAACAAAATTAGCTTTCTAATTTTGGCTCTAAAATCGTCTTTTGCAAAGGTATTAAACAACTAAGAAGGCTTTCTTAGGAGAACTTTTTCTGTTCTGTCAGATGACGCCAATAAATCTTTATCATTATTCTTAGTTTATTTCGCCATAATGCCAACTTATGTTTTTTGTATGTCAGACATTTAAAAGTTTGATGACATGATATAGAAAGAATGAAAAATACAGGTTTTAAAAAGGTATAACGTGTCATCAATGATAGAATCAAACTTTAAAATGGCTCCCATATGAAAAAGAAAAGTTGGTATCGATATACGCTAAAGTAATAATTAAAGACATTTTATTGGCATTATCTGAAAGACCAAAAAAGATTCTGTAACGAAGGTATTTTCAGTTTTTTAATATCTTTCCAAATAACGATTTTAGAGCCAAAAATGTAAAACGCAAATTTTGTTATTTTTCTCCATATCTCAGAAACTTTATGGGGGGAACTTTGTTTTCTGATTTAGTGTTGGCGTAACTACAAGATCGTTTTGGTCCATTTACATCATCTACTCTATATCTATGTTAATAGCAAGACCCCGGCTATGGCAAAAGCGTTGTTGGTTATTACGTAGATAAAATGACTAGAAACGTACCTGTAATTTTCTAATTTTCACTTCTGCAGAAATGTAGAAAGCTTGCACTACTTCCTCGTTTAATGTTGCACTCTTAAAGTTAAACTGTTATACAGCTTTAACAATAAATCGCTACCATCGTAAATTATGCAACATAACTACCTACTTCTTGTTCAGTTAACAATTTATTATCTTTATTATTAACTTAGGAAACCTTAAATAAAATTTCTGAACTTTCCTAAAGATGGGAATTACTTCCGAAAGTTGAAATATTGTAAAAATGCTGAAAAATAACACACAAGAGTGTCAAATCGTCAAACTTAATTTATCAGAGTTCAAGACACAAAAGAAGTAAATAAAAAGAATTAATTCTGTAGACGGATGGAGTCGATCTATTACAGTGCCAATAAAAACTACAGCATTTAAATAGAAAATTTTCAACTGCTTTTTTCAATTTTTTAAAACCTAAATTTCTCTAGCGCTAGTTAATCAATACTGTAATACCTACCTAGAGTAAAAATGAAATGCAAGTAACCGAGATAAATCTAAACATTTCTACATTATGCAAACCACATACTGTAAATTATTGATAACCGTCATAACAAGCAGACGTATCTGTCGTTGAATAATTTAACTAGTGTAGCATAAAGAGTGCGTTTTTCACTTTTATACTTATTTTTGCCTTTTCAACCGAAAGTCCCCCCTCTGTTATTTTTAGGATGATGAATGTAATCGTTTTAATGAGGAAAAAAACAACCCTTTTAACGCCCAGACATACTGAAATTAAAACACTTCAAATTACATTCACGCAAGGTACAATTAAAGCAGATAAGTTTGAAATAAAGCGCCGGATACCAACTCTTGTAATCGGTCGTGCATTTAAGTCTACGCTTGTGAAAAATTCCCTACAAGATTCCAATCAAATCTTACTTTGCAGAGATTAACATAAATATAATTTCAATATTCGGTTATCAATCGAGAGCAAAAGGAATTCACAGGCACTGTCATGTTTGATTTGGCCCTGCAATCGATCTCAAACACTAACTGTTATTTACTTTTGCTTTTAAATTCAGACTGTTCTCCTTTTTTTACTTTAGCCGTGATGGCTGGATCGAACTCGACCCTATTACTTAAAAAAATTCTATACCTATCTGTTTATCTTATTTATAGTTACACTAGATCATCCTGTATTATATTTAAATAATTTTCCCAAAAGAGTGATTTTTAAAACCTTTTCACTATAAATGAAAAATGGTGAAAAATATTCGTTCCAAATGAATGCATTTATTTGTTTTCCCGACCTGTTTTCATACTGCTGCAATTGATTTTCTACATACACGTCTATAATTATGTAAGTACATAAGTAGTGTTCAACGTACCCGCCAATCCTATTTGTTAGTTCTAATAGGTAAAAATGTTAGAAAATATGTACTTTTGTTTTAGAGAAACCTATACTTTATGTACACTCACGATACCCCATTATTCGCACGAACAAGAACAAGTTTTTAACAAATATTTAAATATTTCAGTTTTATCGCTGTTATAAACAAAGCGCATAAGTAGATAAATTTGAATTCTCTTAGGAATTTTTCTACCACAATGACGTAATAAATTATGGTTGCTACGCAAACAGCAACAACAAAGATGGTTTTCCGAAATTGCCAGCACTTTCTATTACACGTGACATCCATGATATGTGTTCTTTTAAACTTTACAATATACGCTGTTTAGCTTGAATTATCACTTCAAAACAAAATACAAATAAGCATACTAAGCTGTTGGAAAATGAACAACAGAAGCTCATTGATATCGTTAGAAATACGAAATTGGAAGTTTGTTCAGTTTATTTCTTCCTAAAACCTTCTCTTTGTAAAAATGAATTTCAACGGTTCCCAATAATAGACAGTTATATCTTTATTTCATACAGGATTTAAGTATAATAATCCTTCAGTTAGGATTATTTTATTACAAATCCAACTTTAACTTGACATAATTTTGAAGATAAACATACTAAAGTCCCACCTTCACTTTTTCTTAATATTTATTAAAATTTATCCGCATAAAGTTTTAAATTTACATTTCCGACTTGGGTAAGTTTCTAAATCCTGAAAGAGAGAGTTCATAAAAAATTCTAAACCCTACACTTTGTAAGTTTATTCAAATCAACTCTGGAAGTTTGAACTTAGTCGGAGTCTTAAATAATTAAAGGTGAGAAATTCGTACCTCAAATACATATGTATTAATTTATTCATAGTAAACAACTTGTTAAAGTCTATGAAACGTATATTCAACACAAGTTTGGCAAATTTGCTAATTATCTGTTACATCATATAGGTAGGTAATAATATGTGTAAATGACGGAACTTGGAACTAATTTATATACTACAAGTAATGCATGATCACTTTCTTAATAAGACTTTATTCTTCCTCTTTACTACGCTAATTCAGTAATGTTGTATCCTGAAATCATTGTAGAATATAAGAGTATTGATTTTAATGTCGATTTTTGATACAATCAAATTTAAAAACAGCTCACTGCTACTATAAGCAGCAAAGCTGTACTAAAACTAGCTCGTTTAAATTAATCGATCAGTCCAAAAATCATCAGTAGGTAAAATGGCATAATTCTCGAACGCGACTAATTTAAGATTTCTCAATAAACATAAATATTTAAAAAATGGCTGGTGTTGCTATGACAGAACTTTTTCGTACGCTTTGAAGCTAATTCTACCAGCTCTCAAAATATGAAATAAGATATCGGAAATAGTTTCAAACAATAGCATGCTCAGAATCTCTCCCTCACTTGGCAAAAGTCTAAAATAAAGCGGTGTTCTATTTGAATAAGGGATGTAGTTTCCGGATTAACCAGAAAATAAAACAAAAACTGATTGTTATCACTAGATAGATAATTTTTGCAATCTTTCAAATCATTCAAAATATACAGAGTGTAAATACTAAGTGATGAGTACACCCGAAAATGGCAGTTACAACTTATCGAAATAAACAATTTTTGTTGGTGGCAATTTTTTATTTGGAGCTCCAGTTCGTATAGTTATTCAACTCCTTAGATTTTTCTAACAATCGTCATAACTTCCTTATTTTAAGGAGCAATGACAAAAATCGAAGGTTTTCAGAATTATCTTTTATTTTCTAAATCATTTGTATTTACAGCTAATATTACGAAATTTTCTCAATAAGAAAATGGCGACCGATCAAAACTTTCTAGCAAAGATAGTTTGAAAACTATTCCATGATTTTTTGAAAAAAATACATTTACAAAGTCCTTCGAGTATCTACTACAACATTTGCATCAAACATTTTTTTCGTCTACGCAAAATAAATGTCTAAATGTAATTACGAAGAAGTACCTACATAACTAAAAAACTAAAAAACAAAAACTTGAAAAATGAAATAAACTAAAGAAGTAATTACCAATTACTTAAATTTTCAAAATGCTCACGATTCGTTGTAATGCAAGTCCGGTGTCGAGCGTTTTAATTTTAATATTTTTTACGGCAGTCAAGATTTGAGCATTATATGTTTTGACAAATGTTGTAGTAGATACCATAAGGGTTATACAAAATTTAAGTTTTGAAAAATCCATGAAATCGTTATCAAAATATCTTCGTTGAAAATTTTTGATTGGTCGCCATTGTGTTATTGAAAAAAATTCTAAATAGTTGTAAATACAAATGCTTTAGAGTTTAGAGAATCAAAAGATAATTCTAAAAACCTTTGATTTTTGTCAATGGTCCTTAAACTAAGGAAGTTATGACGATTGTTAGAAAAATCTAAGAAGTTGAGTAACAATATCTGGAGCTGAAGATCGGGGTGGTCTAGCGGCCAACATCGTCGCATGCGGATGCAAAGGTCGCCGGTTCAAAACCGACTGACACCACTGGAGTGTCTCTATGTGTCAAAGTGCCCTGGTTCTGGTGGTTCGGAACCCACCTAAAGCTGTAGGTCCCGTCTGCTAATAACCACAGTAGTTGATGCGGACGTAAAATACACATAAAAGAAAAAAAAATAACTGGAGCTCCAAATAAAAAATTAGCACCAACAAAAGTTGTTTATTTCGATTAGTTGTAACTGCCATTTTCGGGTGTACCCACTTACGTTATGTGCTGCTTTAATTACAGCACCTTAAATATTACGAATGAAAATTTTTATACTTTTCGAAAACCAAAAATTATTTATAAATTATTTGTGACCTTTGTACTCTCACATGTTCATTTATTAAAACCTGTAACTGAAATTAGTTCTGGTTAACTAGTGCCCTAACTGCGCATTTTCAGTATTGAAAAGTGTAGAAATTAAAAATATTTCAGTAATTCAAAATTATTTTGAAAGTTTCCTTGATAAAGTGCAAAAATCTTTTTTAAAGTTATGCAAGATACTCTCTAACTTGTGCTAACTTGCAATTATAAATTTTAATTACAAAAAAACTATAAATTTTTGAAATTTTAAACTTCGAAAAATCTTAACACTCCGTTTGGCTTATAGCCTTATAGCAAAATAAACCAAACAACGGTGTTTAATTAAGAACTTTGATATCTATAGCATATCTAAGCTAAACCGATTTCATCAAAATCGCCTTATTAGTAGGTATTATTTGTTTTACTGCGTTTACATACACACGCTCTTTCACCTATAGCCAGACTTTTTCTATAACTTTATTTCTTTATATTTTTGGATTCAATGGATTCAATAGAGCCAGAAACGTCAAAAAACTAATTTTAAAAAAATTATTTTGTTTTCGATTAAAATTACCTTTTCAAAATAGACGAAGTCTACGAAAAAGTTGATGTATCGACTTTTTGGATTAACACAGTTAGAAGTAGATGCTGAAGATGCTATAAATTATAAATTAGGTTCAACAAGGGTTTATACCTGCTTTTCGTTAAACTTATTTTACAAAAAACATGAATGTCGATTTAAATTATAGAAATAGGTTACAATTTACATATAAAATAGGAAACCACATAAGAATTGAAATGAGAACTTAAATAGTTATTGAGTTGATTGATCTGGCCGATACTAGATGAAAATCGGTCTTCATAAGTCATAAGTAAACCAAATTTTTCAGAATGCTTTTATGCTTGTATTATAACGCAATTGGACTTTGGGTATTTTAATTAATATAGGGTAGTATATTATGGATGATATTCTGGAGGTAACGATAAACTGAAATCTTGCCTGTCTACTACGCACAATTTTAATATCTCTCTTAGAATCTCTAACATAAGATTAAACAATCGATTAGGTATTATACAGGGTGTTGTTAATTAAGTATGTACACAAACTTTAAGGATTTAATATTTGATTGATTGTAAGGCAAAAAGTTAATATAAACATAGGTCCTCAACGACTCTGTTTTCATGCAAGCTACACCCCGTTAAAATCTGATGGAAGATCGGTTTTACAAAAATAAATTAAAAAATTGTGAACATGAATGTGTCAATGAGAATTTATTCACGGGGCGTTTACATAAAGACGGCGTGATAAAATTTCAAAACTGAATAATGGCCAAAATATCAATTTTTGCGAAATTTAGGTACCTCATTCATTTTCTAGAAATTCAAGAAAATAATTATTTTACTACTAATCGGAACCAAATTAACTAAAATATTTCCTCGGCCATTTTTGAAAATATGCACTTACCAATGAAGCAAAAATAACTAGGTACGTTCTAATAAAAAATTCTAAAATTACCTTTAAGAAAACAAATTTTCTGGACTCATCGGTCTTTACGATATGTTCTAAAACACAGTTGAGAGTTTATAGGGTGTTTTAAACCCTCTAAATACGACGATTTTCACAACACTCCACTCGCGTCATTACCGTACTCCGAATTACATTGAAAAGAATTAATTGAACAAAATGCGTCGAGATACAAGTTCAAACTACGATAAGTTTAGTGACGCGCTTATCTCCTAACACCTGATGAGCCCATATGCGTATTCAAAGTTGTCGTTTATAAAAGTTTTAATTCCACAAAAATAATGAAAGTTGATTGATTTAATGCAATGTATTCTTAATTAAATTAATTGGCGTAAAATGTGTACAGAGGCATAAAGGGTGTAGGTAATTCTCTTATATCAGAAGAAACACAAACAAGTATAATAGCGGGCAAAAATTTAGATTTTCAGTACCGACACAATTCGAGCACTCTTTTTAACCTTTAAATAATACCCATGTGCCAATAAAATCTAGTAAATGCTCATATGTCGGGGATCTCTAAAGTCTAAAGGATGTCACCGAATTTTAGGAGTTCGATGATATATTTTTTATAATAAGAAAATATTATACACATACATATTATACTTACGGTGTTCGTCAAACAGTCGGTGTCATACTATGAGAAAAAACTTCTATTGTCGAATTTAGGTGGAAATCGATTGGAGCAATGTTTGTTTAGGGCATGCCAAATAACGACTGACGGGCGCAATGTGCAATCCACTAAATTCGCCCCAAAAAATTTTTTCGTAATAATGATGTCCAGCTTTTGGCAGACGTTGGACAAAATTGTAAAATTAAGTGATAATTGAAAGGCCAACTTCCTCTTCCTTACGAGGGCTGTTCTTAAGTACGTCGGGTCCGGTTTTAACGAGCTATGCTTATAGCGAGATCTCGGTTTTATCGAGTAATTTCTCATGGCAAGAAAAATTCGCAATTTAACATGTTAAATCTGTTATAACGAGCATTTTTCCCTTGCCAAACGCGGTCAAATTGCGGAATAGCATCACTTATAACGAGTAATTTCTAATACTTGAAAAACGTTCTTAACTGGTGCAATTATTTCCTTCATTGTGGAAGATTTGATAATTTATTGGACGGTTAGCTTCTAAAATAAAGCACGATAATGATAACAAACTTATTTTAGCTCGCCGTGTAACTCCTCGTAAGCGATTTTAAACGTATATATCACATAATACATTTGTCATTGGTCATTGTTTCTTGTTGCTTAGTGTTACTCTACCCTAATCAAGTCTAAACACAGTAGATAATAATTAATAAATCCGTTATAATTAAGATCGTTTACAACGAGCGCTCGGATATAACGAGCCCATTTTGTTG
The DNA here is from genome assembly GCA_950108345.1 of Malthinus flaveolus. Lineage (NCBI taxonomy): Eukaryota > Metazoa > Arthropoda > Insecta > Coleoptera > Cantharidae > Malthinus > Malthinus flaveolus. The sequence goes on from OX467286.1 coordinate 4,074,004, forward strand.
GCTCTAACGTGCTCGTTATAACCGAACCCGACTGTACAAAAAATCTCTTTAATTGACATTAGCAAATATAAAGTTCTAATGAATTTTATTTTTGAGTTTATCAAAAACCGATAACGTTTGTATCTTTCTTGAATTAGATTCTAACACTTCGTAACTAGAAAACAGAACCGTTGCGAACTCATGTTTATAGGAACTTTTTGTGCCTTGTTATATCAAAAACACTCGAAGAAAAATTCGATTGTCTCACATACATTGGTAAACCTTTGTTTTCCTTAATATTTATTGATAGTTACGAAGATCGATTTTCATCAAGTATCTGCCATATCAATCAATCCAATAATTATTACGTCATTCTTCTATTTTTGTGGTTTTCTCAGTAATTATGTTGAATTATTATTACCCAAACATTTTTTCTATTTTGAATTCTACAAGTTAGTCAATTTCCTCGTTGTTTTTTCTTCTGAAACTCATAATAGAGATACTACAATTGTACAATTTATTAATTTATGTGCGATTTCCCTATGTTATAAAAAAATTAAAAACCCTAATATAGTTTTTATTGTTCCTAATTGCTTCGAGATTAATAGAGAGTATAGTGGAATTAGATTATCTACTAATTTGTTCAGGATTAACATTTTATTCGCTACACGCTAAAATCAAAAATGCTAATGCTCTATAATATCTTTTTTCGAGAAAGGTTGGAAAATGGTGATTGCGAAGGAGAATATTTGAGTGAAAAATATAAAACCGTATAAAATAGCAGCTGTGTCGAGTTATTAAGATGTCGTTTCAAAACGTTTCGTATTGTTGTTTGTTTTATATTTTTTGATTTCTCTATATCACCTAAGACTTATTGTTTAAATCAACAAATCTTGTTATTTTCGGTGTCTTATTGTTTATTTATTCATATTGGTAAAGCAAACACTAACGTTTGTACAGACATTGTACTTTATCGAATCATATTCAATTTCTAGTTGAAATGTAAATTCGATGCGGAAATTCAACTTTTAAAATTGCCACTTGTAAGTTCTTGTATTTCGCATCGTATAACTCTCCGAATTATTCGAAAGTATTGTTGACCCATAAACAAAATTTTGGATTCACCGCTATAATGGAAAATTTTCCCCATTTTTATGGAATAAATTCGACGTTATTGATAAAGGTGAGATACTTTGTTGTTAATTAGGTAACAGTAACAAGGCGAGAAGTTCTCGCTAACAAAGGGGTAAGTTTAAACACTTAATACACATTGTGTTAGGTGAGCATACGTTTACTAAGATAATGTGTTAACAAAGTTATATCTATCTAATAAAATACAAGTCGCAAGTCCTATCTGATAAATTTCTATTTGACAAAGTTTTCAAGTTAAATTCTTACATTACGGAATTATTTGAAATGTTGGCGTATGTTCTAAATTTTTGCACCTAAAATTGAAATGTAATCGAAAATGAAGGTCCAAAACGAACGATATGTGTGAAATTTAACATGAGGCCAATAATTCTGCATAGTATGTATGTATAGTGGGGTGATGCGAAAATCAACACAACAAAACACAAGCATATTATTATGACTACATTACATCATAATAGATTACATTATGTTTCGAGTTGTAAAAATATGATTCTGGTTGTTCTCTGAACACGACGTCAGCAACCACAACAGTTTGATTTATGTTTCAGTTTCCAAATTCATGAAATTTTTACAACATTAAATTTGGAATTGCATTAGAAAGTAGTATAATTTTTTAGTTTTAGTAAACCATGTACCTATTAAATATGTTGTGTTAATTCTAAACAATTTTGTGCCCATAAAGAAAAACAATTCAACTGTACTTCCAGCTGAGCCTAGTCATCTCGATATAACAGAGGCCAGGCCACAACTTTAAACTCTAGTCACTGTGAATGTGATGAAAAACATAAAACTATAAAAAACTTATTAACTAGTAAATTTACTATCCTTCTTTCGGAACAAGTGCACGAGCTTTAATTTTATGCCCTAACTTCTGAAGAAGCGTGATCTATTAATGACTCAATGTAGTCTAAGTAGAATCTATTCATTTTAAGTTGAGTGCCTAGTACCTAATTATTTTTTTTTGCTTTTACAAGAATAAATTCCTCATGTCGAAATGGTTCGCATTTCTTGAACGACCATTTGAAATCTGACAAAAACGTCGATGAATTCAATCTCGCGATCGGAATAGAATTTAAAAACCAAAGTTGTGGGTGTGTCAATACATGATGAGAGATGAGATGTAAAAACCTTTTCTTTCTCGAACTTTTAACATGTTTTGATAAAAATGGTTGAAATATTCATTTTGTTTACTCCAATTCTTCCCTTAACTTTTAACGATTAGCTTGCAGATTCTAACTTTTTTTTTCTCGTTTTATGGGTTTTGTTTTACTTTATAGATCTGTCGAGTATCACTACCTTTTTCTTCTTTCAATTTTGTTGTAGAGAAACGAAAATGATGTCGAAAATAGTTATAAACTTTATTACTAAATAATAGTTCTCTCTTAGAAGACCTACGAAGCGTATGATAAAATTACCTGTCTGGCAAAACAATATTAATTTTAAAACTCGGGATAAAATAGTTCCTAACATCTCATTCGCGTCGTCATAATTTAATTCAAAAGCATGTAACGTCGTACCTATTTCAGAACGGTCCTTTAATATATATACTTTCAAAACTACATAGTCTGCAGAGCCAGCAAATCGTTTATACAATAGACTAATACATCATACGTACCGAGTTTAATCTCGGTACTCGAAGTTGCACAAAGGAACACCAAGCATTCGATAGTTCGGAAAGTTTAAATAAACAACTTAAAGAACGGTGTAAGTTCGTGCGAACTTAAAGCCTAAAGTCATCGAATCGTAATAAATTACACCTTAAAATTAACAAAAAACATTTTGACGGCATAAATTGTGTTAGGTAATGTTGTTCACCTTTTACCTCCCGAATTTCCATATACAAGTAGTGAAACGTCGCTTTATTCGAATGGAGCTCAAAAATGTTGCTTATTCGAGTTGTTAAGAGGTGGACATTATGTAAAGTAGGTGAAGTGTAAATACTTCATTTTGTCTCCCTTTTGATGAAAGCAAAAATCTGACGGTAAATTTTAATATATTTGAGAGTTTTTATCATTAATTTTCTTCTATATCTTGAAATTGAGGCGTTCGTTTTTCTCGCAATTTGTTATATAAGTTCAACAAAAATATAATTAATCAGGCAAATATTTTTCGAAATTTAACCAAGAGCTATTAGTTAGAAATGTACGTCTTAAATACCCCTTAATGATGATGTTCTGTGCGAAAATAAAACTGAGTTTTATTTTAAGGAAGTTTAATTTACCGAAGGTATTAAAACTTCAATTTTGAGAGAAAAGCGATTAAGTACATTCCACGATGAAAGAAGATTACTCTATTTAGTTCAAACGCCGTCAAATAAACAGTAAATTTAATTTACGAAAGTTTTCGGATTATTGTCTTTTAAATTTAAAGTTAAAACGATATTAATTTCTTACCACATCTATAAGTTGAGAAAGTTTAAGTTTAATGCAAACTCGTAGAACATCAGAAGTATTGACGACGGGACGCACAAGTTTATTGTAATTGGAAAGTAGGTCATCGTAAAGTCTTTTAGCATCAGGATTACCGGCTACAGCACCGTGTATTACGAGGGCGGATAATAACCAAGCCTTAAGCGTTTCAGCGATTATGGGTGGCATCGCGACGCTCTTTCGCGGCACTTCGAAGCACACTGTTAGTGCGAATTGCAAGGTGGTTAAGCTCGGATTTCTACCCGAACTGTTGCGAACTTTGATCGCTATTTTTTTGCAAAATTCGTCAAAGAAGCGAATTCAAAAACTTCGATATTATCGTAGAGCTTTGTTAAGCTTTCTACCAGTCTAATTACTAACCTACTATAAAATACAACTCGGCAAAGTGATATTCTAATGTAAATACAATTTAGCGATGCAATTCTCGTGACGAGTGATCCAATATTTGGATTAGGTATAGCGCGCATATAAAATTTAATTAAATTTTCAATTTAAACTCGACTAGTGTGAACACAAACAAAATATTTTCGTTAAAAAAAGCGAAATTAAGCAAATAAGTCAAGTTGAACCGCAGTTTTAGCGTTACACTACAAATCAGCGAAATTAAAAATTTACCTTCGAACATTTTTCCCCCTACCTAAATCAGATTCAAGTTGGATATTTCTCCTGTTTACAGAAAAAGCTCTACTGAAAAGTTTGTGAAATTTAATATCTACGCCGATGCGGACAATTTAAATTATTTTTTAAATTGAGCTTTTAGCTCAATTTACAACTTTAAAATTTTTTATCGTAAAAAATAAACGGCATGTAAAAAAGGCAACTAATGAATGATACCTAGAGGACAAAAAACGCAAATTGTGCCGGTGGCAATAGTAGAAAATTTCATTTTTTACATATTTTGTAACTTTTTATCAGTAATTGGCGTAAAATGTACAAAAGGAGGAAAACTGTGATTCTGACAAGTTTTAATTGGGTTTACGCTTTTCATATTATTGTTTAAATAACACATATTTGTTAGAATTTTTTAATGCTATTACGCTTTATTTTAAAAATTGTAAACTCTAAATTTACATAAATATATTCTTCAAATTAAAGCAAAACCAGTCTCCGGGGTTTTAATTAAATATGTTTTCTACAGAACTAAATTTAAAAAAATAATTAAATACTAGTCTAATTAAGTCAACCTCATAATAATATGCGTAAATAGTGTAAAAAGCGAGAAATAACGCTCGAGTAAATACGAAATAATTTCTACAAATTTTGAGTGTGATTAACAAGTTGAATGGTTATTCGCTTTTTAAAAAATATTTAGTAGGTGCCTTCATTATATCGAGATGCTAACTAAATACTCGTATACAGAAAATAATCACGTGAGAGTCCAAAAATGCGTCTCGTTGGAATATCGTAACGACCCACGATGGTTTCATTTGAAAAAAAGTAACGATAACCAAACACATTATTTTTATAGATTTGTTTTCAACAAGTCTCTAAATAAATTTTTATAATCACTATTTCATTACGCGTAGTAAGTTATTTAATTACTACAATAGATCAAATTTTCCTTAAGCTCGTTTAAATCGCTAGAAATGTAAAATCTGATTAAGTTCTTCCTAGTTTTTGCGGGAAAAAGACTATTTGTAATGAAATTTTGATTGAGCCCCTATAAGTAGTATGAGCCCGCATTTAAGCTCTATAAATCTTAACTAGAATTCTATCTCCGTGCTTAATTTAGATAACATGTTTAGTTGGTTTCATTTTTATTTTTGATAAGTTTTCCAGTGCCTAATATTCATTTTACCCTCTTAAAAACCATTAATTATTATTGTATTGTTCTTTTTGTTTAAATTCTTTTTTGAAAATTTATAATCAATCATTAAACGGTTACGGAAGATTACATTAGCCTGAAGAGCTTTTTTTGTAACAAAATTACCTATTCAAGTTGCTAAACCAATTCCGAGTGTTCTCATCATAACAGTTTCATTACAAAAAGTTGTATCGATTTTGTGTTGATACCGAGAATGAAAATTCCTATACTGAAGGTATTGAGGCTCAGCTTAAAATTTTCAATAAAATGTTTTACACCAGATAACTTTAATTTGAAACAATTTAAAAAAGCTTTAAACAATAAGCATAATGGAGATTACAATATTCTAGCTAAAAGTCTTTCACCTACTACTGACGTGTGGGCACAAAGCTAAGAATGTTACTTATTTTAATCATTAATGAATTGTAATGCTTTTCGTCGCCTTATCAAAGCCTTTTGATTAGTGTTGAGTATATTGTATACTCTTGAAATTATATTCGGAGCCTCAGTTCATAAAAAATTAACAGACTCAAACAGTTTAGAACAATGGCAAGTAGCTTCAACATTAAAATTCTGTATATGGCGTAAGCCACGAGCTTAATCATGCCAATTCATTATTTCAGCAAGTTTCACGAACTTTTATGAAACTAGCAAGTGCTTTTTACTATATTTTAATTTGAATTACAAATGTATCACCAAATGGCCGCCACAGTGCACAGTATCAATTTAATTTAATTTATAATAGTTTTTTAGCTTTCTTGTTAATGATAATAATTGATATGATAATGATAATAGTTGATGATAATAATTGGTGAAGAAATTGGAGAGCCTATTGGAACGCCAAACGTCTGTGAATATGTTTTATTATTGAATGAAAAATATGTTGAATTTAGGATGAAGTTTGTTAATTTTATAAATGTGGTTTGATCTATGTTTGTGTGTTTTTCAATTTTACTCCAGTTAAATAACAGTTTTTCTCAATATTAAAAGATAAAACACCACTATTAGACACTTCAGAAATTGTTTACTCTATAAATTGTCAAGACTGTAATGCTACATATATTGGCCAAACAAAACAAAATTTTAAAGCAAGACTAAAACAACACAAATATTCTGTCCAAAAAAAATTAATAGATCCAAATTTTCCAAATACTGCCTTAAGCGACCATTCCGTCCAACACCTACATCAATTCAACTTTAATCAACCAAAAATCCTTCAAAAAGAATCCAATTTAAACAAACGCTTACACCTAGAAATGATAGAAATTCAAAAACACAAAAATTTGATAAATTACAGAAGCGACATTGACAATTTGAATTCAATTTACTATAACCTAATTAAACAAATAAACATACATTAAACAAAAAACTAGACACCCTTTTCTATTTTAATTATTCCCATAACAACAAAAATTTTAAAAACAATCTAAACGTCAATTAATTTGTCACGTTTATTTCTATTAAAAGAATTTTTAACCTAATTTATTTATTTAAACGCGGGAATTTCAAAAATTTTCAAGAATCTTCTCCGTTATTTATACTAGTAAGTTTACATATCAAAAATTTATGCATTTCGCTAACCTAATTTTGATTTATTTCCTTTACAGATTTTTAAGCTTTATTTTTTAAAGTTTTTTACTTTTTTAATTTTTTTAATTTTATTATCTGATGAAGCCTTAAGGCGAAACGCGTAATTATATTTTTATTTTTATATTGGCTTTATTATCTTCAAAATATTATTAATTTAATTTAATTTCATTTAAATACTTTTATTTATCTCTTTTCCTTTGCACTCTTCGTATTTCTATATAAATTGTAAAATACCAAAAGGGTGCATTTTTGAGCGTCTTACGGTAATTTAATAAGTAGGATATTTTTCGAGGAACTGAGTCTGTTACTACACAAAAATAGAATGTAACGTCAAGTTGTATTTTATTTCGTATCTGCGTACGAAAATTAACAATCCAATGCAAATTGTAAAAATAAAAACAAATTGAAGATGTAAGGTTTTGAAGCGATTGCCTCTGCTGGACAAAGAATAACCATCGCTGCTGAAAAGTCCCCTTTTAGCCCCGAGAAAATTGTTAACTGTTTTTTGTTTGATTGTTTGGCAGGTAGTACTCGAAAATAACTTAAGTGTTTAAATAATGACTATTTTTGTTCCTAAGTCCATTTTCGTGTCCTTTCCAAATTTAAAACTAAAAAGGTAAACAACCACAAATCAGACCAAAGACTAAAAACTCGATTTGATTGTTTTTTAATGTAAAGCACTTAAATCTCTCTCCAGGCATTTAAGATTTTCAACGCCAGTTCAATCGATTTAATTTGGAGAGCCTTAATAATGGTTCAATAAAAAAAAAAAGAAACCACTAAATTAATTAAAAAGTGTGTTTTCTCGCAAGTCTTCGATAAATTTAGTTATTTTGTAATTAGTTCGATTAAAGTTATTTGATATAATGGAATAGTCTCTTTTATTTATGTTATTACCTTCTATTATTCGAGGGTTGTAAACAAAGAGTATTCGAGTAGATTACATTTTCGTTTTACCGATACTTTTATTTCTTCTTATGATGAACCACTATAGTAACAACTTTCGCATTTATCAAAAAAACTTCCTTTAACTTTTATTTTAGAAAAAGTTTCATCAGATATTCGAGCTATAAATTTTTAATGTTTTAAACAAGATTAACTGAGAAAAATATACGAAGAGGTGCATCGTAGGTAGGTACTGAAAACTTTAAAATCACATTTTTGTGCGAATATAATATAATTGCTTGTAGTAGTAAATCCTCGTCCTACGAGAGACCATAAATCTACGAGCAGACACGAGAAATCGAATATTTTACGTATAATACATATGCAGTGTTTCATCTTTCTTTTTCCTAAACCATTGTCACTGTGATTTTTGATCTATTGTGTGCATAATACAAGAAAACAAATAAATTAAATCGTAAAATATTGCTGCTAGAAATTTGTAATTGGAATTCTTTTCTGAATTCTTGTTACTACAATTTATGCAATCCCTATCAGAAAACTGCGTTGGTAAGCCGAGAAACCCATGAAATTTAGACCATCAAGCACGAACAGACGATGATGATGGATAAAAGAACAAAACGTTACGTTCGGTAGCGTCTAATGCTTCAGCTCTCATCCGCTATTTTTTAAACACCCTGTACATTAAGCGCGACCTACGTTGATTATATTTAATACTTAATCGCAATAATTTATAAACTTCGCTCTTTTCTAATTGCTTCTTTCAAGTTTACCTTTAGTTCGATACAAAATAAAAAAGTACCTAGATAGGTTTCTAATGGGGCATACGACGAGCTAAACTTCTATCTTCCATTAGTTTTTCACTCACCATTAAATTCTGAGTAAAGAAAACTTTAAACTTTATAAAAAAAATAGAATTGAAATATTTATAATTTAAAAGCTTTTAAACTTTTTTCAATTATATTTTTTGTTTTCTTCACTTAAAATAAAACACAAAAATTGAGTGTTTTTTAAAGTATTTTTATACCTACTACTTTAAATGCCTGTAAAGTAAGTCAAATTTGGATGGCCTCTTAAGTCTCGTGTTTCGCATATAGTAGTATCTGTGAGAATCAGTAAAGAGTGGCCAGTGTTATTATTGATGAGGTCACTATGGGTATCCCAAACCATAAAAACTACAAAATTGTTTAGATGTTCTCTAAAGCTCCAAAAATTGCAGAGTTCGGAAAAAATCAAAAACATGCTTTCGAGCGGAACGGATAAAATTTCATCCTTCATCCTCCAAACCATGTCAGTCAAACAATACAACCATGCTGAAGCTAATGAAACTATCTTTAGGATCACTGTCACTATGATAAAAGAAAATTAAATTTTAGAAACTTGAAAGAAGCTAGTAGCTCGTATCTAAATAAATTTTCGAATTAACCAATTAAAGATCGTAGTAAAGCGTTCCAATGTTACAATGCTGCATCGACGCCAAGATGCAAAACAGCTACAGGACGACTGGAAGAATAATTTCGTGGATTTTCGTAAGCATTTCCTCCTGACATAAATAATTATTTCTATTTTCTAGTCTCAAATAAAATTATACTTAGAATGTGAAATTTAATAAAAATTGGAAATGAAATGTGTATTTGATAGTTTACCGTGTATCCACTCGTGAAAATTAAATAAATAAATTTGAATAATAGTAGTTTTCGTTAAACATTTTCGTAAATGAAACGAACATAACGTATTGATTAACAATACAATGAACAGCGCGCAAGCAGCATCTAGTGTTAGCTACTAAAAAGAGAGAAAGAAGTAACCTGTAGCGAGCCAATACTTGTACTATTTATTTTCCAACAGTTTTCTCTAATTTAGCTTTTTCAGATTTCTTCAATTTCAACAACCAAATTAGCTAATTCAACTCGTAATTAAATTAAGATAAAATAAATAATTTTCTTAAATAAAATCAATACGATCTCTTCTTTCTTCTCTTTTGTCTCTTTCGCCTTTCTTTCGCTAAATCGCAATTATTATAAATTAGTTCACAATCGGCTTTTCCTAAGCCGAGCAAAGCTGATTTTAAACTATCCAGCATAGTGGTTGCGCGTGGTTGGCTTTTAATCAATCGACCAGACAACCAGCTCATTCCTAAACTGAAAATTGATTTATTAATTAAGCGTTAAACGAAAACTTAATCCTAAATACCTCCAAACAGGAATCCAATACTTTTGATCGTTGTTTAAGTTTCTCGAATACAAATTATTCTCGCACAACGACTTTCTTAAACAATTTCCATCATCTTGATGAGCTACCAAAGCGGCTTCGATCGAAATTAAGATTTTTCTAGCTAGTTCGTTTATTACTTCGTTATTTGGTTGAGAAATTACGGGAATATCTCTGCGTTCTCTGTAGCCTATGTTGTCTCTATCGCCGTCGTCGTCACCTGTAGCAGAGTCTCCGGTATATTGAGTACCCCCCAAACCTGTACCGGTTCCTGTACCTACAGAACCATCCTTTATAGATTTAGTATTTCGGTCATTCGATTCCCTACTACTGTCATAACCAAATATAATTTGATACTCCCTACCAGTCGTTCCTTCACCAACACTATAAACGTCACCAAAACTACCATCTCCACTTTCTGATAATTCGTCCGAAGTTTCACTAACACCGATAGGCGATGCACTGGTACCTTCCTCACCATCACCTAATGCTTTTCTACCAACTTCACCCACACCTGTATTATCGCTTGCAGTACCCCCTTCTTCGAAACCTTCACCGACAGCATCAGCAAATTCCCCTAAATCCGTACCATCTTCCTCAGTACCGTCACCACTTACTCCTACATAGCTATTCCTATTCATACCTGTCGCTTCGACGGCTGTGGGACTCATGCTCATCGGCATCATTGTCATTGCGGGGGCAGTCGTAGTTGTCTACAATTGGCAACTTATTATAAAAAACGTTTTCATAAAAAATTACTTACCGACATAGAAATGCACATTATGACTTCTACTATGAACATACCAAACGATAAAAATGCTAAAGCTGTAAGAGCTACATCAAACAAATCTGCTAACTTATCTTTTTTGCTATTTCCTTGACTCTGTACGGAATCGTGACCTCCATATCCACTAGCACTTCCAGCTAAAATTGACTATTAAAAGAGAGACTTCTTAAGTGCTTAAACGCTTACTTTCTGTGATAATTATATGTTCGGGTCCGCCACTATTTCCATTTCCAGATCCACCATGTCCACCGAATCCACCGCCACCACCATACCCACCGCCGGCACCTCCACCATATCCTCCTCCACCGCCACCACCACCGCCGTATCCTGCTCCACCACCACCACTGTATCCTCCTCCTCCGCCACCACCGTATCCTCCTCCGCCACCACCGTGTCCTCCACCGCCGCCACCAAAACCTCCGCCGTTTCCATATCCACCACCACCACCGCCGCTTCCACCTCCGTAAAGCCCGCCACCTAGCGCAACTCCGGCTTGTAGATTTCCTGCTATTCCTGCAGGGTAATTATTATTCGGATTTGGATAAGAATAACCCCCACCTCCGCTGTGGCCTAATTTTGCGGGTGAATTATTAGGTGTTAAAGGTTGATGATACCCATATCCTGTTACTTGTCCTGTAAAGTCTTCATTTGGTTCACCACCTTCACCTTCCGATTCTATAGCTTCTCGTTTCTGAGCAGAATCATAATGTTGATATATATCTTGTAAAGTGGCGCTACTATAGTTTAAAGAAAGATCAATTAATTAGTAACTACCGTTTATTTAAGATAATTAAACTGAACACTTACTTTTTCAGCCAACTTTTATATTTTGTCGAACCTTCGTCTTCTAATAAATTATCCTTAAGAGAATAGAATGATGATTGGGGTAAATTTTTAGTAATTGCGGGACTGCCTAATCGTCGTTTTATTCTAGTGGATTTCATTTCACTTATAATCTGTTGCGACACGTAACTTCTACATAAATATTCGTTCATCATTTTTCTATAGGAAAGTTTGAAAATGGGCAATTTAAAAGAAAACTGAAAGGTCTATTAATTTTATTACCTGTGAAATCCCATAGTGCTAAATGCATCTTCAAATGTTCCTTGATACTCGATTAATTCCGTGTCGTTTCGAAATAAAGGGCTATTTTCTGGATTTTCGAGCATTAATAAACTTCCCGGCATGTAATCGACGTTCAATATATCACTTAAGTCGATTAAATCATAATCTGCACTCACACTACTGCTGATTATTAACACGATTAAACGTAAATACGCGACAGTCATTGTTCACACGCTTATTATAAGATTTTAACTAAAATAATTTATAACTTTTTTTACCGAGAAATATTGTAAACATCGCTTCGTTGACTCTCTCATACTAAAGCAATTTTCGTAGTTCTGTGCTGTAAAATATAATAATTATTTAATGGTTTTATGCATGATAAATAATATGTTACTGTTCTTAAATAATTTTCACGGTCTGTAGAATTAATATACATTACCTTTTTTAGAGAAACTTAATCAGATTCTAATTAAAACATAAACAGCTATTCGAATAAAGGTGTTCTGGTACTTCCTTCCTAATCTTAACGCAATCTTTTATGTTTAGTGGATTAATCGGCTAAATAAATTCCTCTCAAAATGTGTCCGGATTACTCGTGCTTGTTGACTTCTTAGTCTAGGAAGCAGTGAGCACTTTACTAAACACTTTTCTCTACAAGTGGGTAAATTTCTAGTTATAGGTAAGCGATAGATAAAAACAAACAGTTTTTAGGCCGATTTAGTAATTTTCGTCAAACTTTAACGCGCTCTAGCTCTTAAACCTTTGGTCTAAGGAAGTAAACGTTCAATATAATTTGTTGGAAGTTTGATATAGTTTACTTTAATATACAAACAATTTTCTCCAAAAGCATGTACTTTTGGAGTTATAACCGATAAAATGAAAAACAGCGAAAGCCTATCCTTTTCGAGCCGCACCCAAGTTAATGCTTTATATAATGACTTTATTATTCGTTTGCTATGGCCCTTCAGGCCAGCATCGTAAACGTCCAAAATCTTGTATTTTGGTTGGTATATCTGCACTATGCCTCCCAGACCGCCACGTTCGATGTACACTAAACTTCAACGCGCTCTAAAACCTAAACTGATAAAATCTGATAAATCTGATAAAAAAACTTAAGAAACATAATGTGTAGGAAATTTAATTTAATTTAATTTTTATTGGTACGATTTTTTTTGAAAGTGCGTATTTTTTTAGTTATAACCGATGAAACAGTTTTTTGGCTTAGTTAAAAATTTTTGTAAAACTTTATCGCGCTCTAGCGCCTAACTCGCTTCTTTGAGGAAAAAACTTAAGAACAATAATTTGTAGGGAATTTTATGTAGTCTATATTTATATAAAAGCATTTTTTTTATAAAGTGCGTAGTTTTCGAGTTCTGAACGAAGAGCCGAAAGAGATCAAACAGCTCTTCTCGAACCACCTTCAAGTTAATATTGCTATGTTGGGGTGACAGTACTTTATCGTTTGGTAAAACTGCTCTCTGCCTTCCGGACTACCTATCTAAAGAAAATATTAGAATTATTATTAGTGAGATTCTAGGAGCAGTTACGAAGTTTAAATTTCAGAGTCTAGTCGATGGTGGATCAATGATTATATTATCTGTTTTCAAAAATTAAAATATACAGACTAAGAGTGTTCTATTGTCTGATTTAGAGAAGAGTGAATCAAAGACGTATATGAAATAAATTAAAGACATTTTGACCTTTCTGCAATGTTCTTTTTCAGTTTTCAATCAACGTATACAATAATCAGCAGTAATATTAAAGAACTGTGTCTATCACTCCATCTTAGTGTTGGAGACATTAAAACCGCACATGATGTGGCGTAGGCGCACAGGCTGAAATTTTTTACCACCGTCGGCTTAAGCCTAATAATAAGCGTATTCGCAAATCCATGCCTGCACAGTGCACAGAGTGATCACTTTAGGCACACGATTTCAAATTTTAATTTTGATAACTCTTCAGCTTGCATTTATAGGTACATTAGTAGTATATTTCGACTCCATAATAGTGATGCCGTTTTTATTATCATTGTAAAATATTATCTTTTATAGTTGGTGCTTTATTCATTTATTCATATACCTATTACACTTTATCTTTAAAATCATCTCATGAAATGAAGTCTTGAACTGTTTGTTAGTCAAGTGATTTTTCAACCAACGCAAATTGGCAAATCTAGTGATAACTTCTGAACCGCGAGAGCCTTGTGTCTTCTAAACCGAATAGTTAAGTCAAAGATTACTTTTTTTTCGTACAAATTTACTGTTTTCTCTATCAATAAGTTCGGTTCCTTTGTTTTACCATGAGCTCTAAAAAAATTTGTTACGTCGATGAAGTTCACCACTGAGTACTGTGTCTCAACTTAACATTTTAAAAACATTTTATGACATTATTATTTATATTATCATGTTCCTCATATATTTAGAAATTTCAGATTTTTGCTAGCAAAACTAATACCTACACAAAGTTTGCTCACGACAAAAATTAAGTACACGAGTTCAGTTTAAATATAATTATATTTATGTGCAAGCTCCGTATAACTTTTAACAGTAGTTATTATTTTATACCTAACTGTAACTGATTACGATATATTCCTAACGTTCTTTCTCATTATAACGTAATAATATCTACAGAAGATGACACGCTAATTTTAGACTCAGGACATGTAGATGAGAACATCTATATTATTATTATATTCATTTGTTGGCCGAGATTTTTACGCCTGTTGATGCCAATACTACGGCATACAGACCCAATAAATAAAACTAAATCAAATCAAACATAGATTATAGGATGAAGTAGACAATTTAAACGATTATGTGATGCTCAAATCGTATATTTTTAAAACTGTTTTTGAGAACTTTTATTTTTCCAAAAATTATTTTTATACTGGCTTAAAAAATTCATACGCTCTTTCACAGCTTGCAAAATTTGTATTTGATAAAAGCATCATAATTTTATTTTCATATTATCTAGTTATCTTGTTTGTATCAGATTCTAACACCCGGTATCTTAAAAACAGAGCCATTTAGAGCATGCCCATGTTTATATGAACTTTTTGTCTTAAAATCAATCAAATATGAATTCCTTAAAGTTGGTGCATAATTAAAACCCTGATGTAAATAATATTACCTACGAGTATGTATAGGTATCTAAGTATACATTAATTTTACTCGGCTTTATATGAGACGTGGCTTCTCTTCTTAAATACTCGTATGGCCGTTTAGCCACATTAATGTACCTAGTGAAATATCGTTTCTCATGGATAATTAAATGAGTAAATAGATAATCTTATTGTATATTATTGTTGTTTAATTGTAGGGTTCTTACTTTACTAATTTGTTAATTTCTTTGTAAAGAAACGTAAACAAAAGCTCTGTTTTAAGTAGTCAATTTTTTGGATGAAGGTAAGTGGATGTAGTATTTTATATAACAAGAACGTAAAAGAAAAAGTGAAATATTTAGAGGCGATTTACTACAACAACTTAAACACATTCAGCGCTGCTTTCAAGAGGAAAATATATCCCATTTACTACCTCTATTTTACAGTGTCTGTGAACATAAGAGATCATTTATAACTGTGACAATAGAGCAAAACAGCGAATGGGTATAAAATTGGTTAGGGAACAAGAGCCATCCAGAAAGAAGCTATCAGCGCATGACCCTTTACGACCAATGAGATATCTGTAAATAAGTCTAATGTGTGTGTAAATGGGAAGAAACTATGAATATTAGTTTTACTCATTAACATATAAATAAACAATTTAATTTTTATTAAAAAAAAATGCTTAAATGCATTACTTATATACGTGTTATAAAACTGTTTGTTTTAAGAAAACACGTAGTATCTACTACATAGTTCAAAATAGATTATAATTTCAAAATACTAATAACGAGAGGCTTTACTAACTATCAGTTTCTAATTCACATTCGGACATTAATTTTAACTTTAGGTAATAAAGTGCCTATGAGAGATTAAACGGGGCTACTTGTATAAATACTAAAACTGTGGATTATAATGTATACTCTGTTCCATACAATTGCGACTTACTAACGTTCATTTTTGAAATTTTTATTTCGAGAATTGACCAACTAGAAAATTCTTATAGTAAAAACAGAAGATTAGAACAAAAAGTCAGTGTTCATGGTTATGCTGAAAGAATATCTCAGGCTCCTCACTATTCACCGTATAAGTTTACACATTAGAAGCTAAGGTTTAGGGCACATTTTTCAATGCTTAATTTTTTGTAGAGCGTTTAGGCGACTCTCCTAACATACTACTGTATCGTCTTCTGAAGAGTAGTCTAAGTTATTAAGGTACTCAAATTTGAATTTTAAAATTTCTTTGTCCCTCTTAGTTAACTGAGAATGACTAAATGTGACGAGTCAGGGAATATAATTTTTATAAAAGTTCAAAAACATATATATAAAGCAAATTACTTAGCTTAATATTACGTCTTAAAATTAAAAATGTGTAGAATCTAACATCTAAAAAGCTTTCAAAAATGATTTATTTGTTTGCGATTAAATGTGTTATGGTCGACAGCACAAAACAGTATATAGGCTCCTGGAAACTTTAACACGTGTTTTGGACACTTATTTTCTCATTCACCTTAAAACACTAAAATTGAGTGGGGTTTTTAAAATACAATTAATTTTTCGATCATCCCTCGACTCTACTCGAGAAATGGCAGATTATACTTTTGGCGTGGCTTTTGAATCGAGCCTAGGAGTTTATTAATGTCACACAATTGTAACTCTATCGCTAGATACCTATAAAAGAAAATAATATTTATATACGAAAAAGCCGTGCGTAATTGTCTACTTATCTATTAAAAATTGTATAATAGCATTAAGGTAAATGTAATAGTATAATTATCCCTCTCGACTAAATTTAACTCAAACATAACAGAATCAATTTATTATTTGTAACAAGATCCATCAACCACCTCTGAAGATGCTTTCAAATCACTTGCAACAAACAATAAAATACTGGATGCAGATTCATGATGTAAAATGATATGAACCACTTAACAACATTTATCTCCCCCATTTGCCAAACCCTGTTAACCAAAGAACATTAAATAACTCACACAAAGGGTGTTAATGCGGCTATATCTCGGCGTTATGAAAAACTCAGCGTTCTGAGTAGTGTGGGAGAATTATAACAGGTACGTATGGATCAATCCAGTGATTTTCAACAAGCACCAAATTAACAATTTTGTAAAAACAACAAATTGGAGTGCCTATTTGTGTAGCTAATTGTTACCGATACAAGAATAAAAATCCGAAGGTGTTAAATAAATTACTCCTTTTTCACCGACACTTTTGTTATAAATAAACTATTAATAAACAATAATAAACAATTTCTTTTTAACAATATTATAAGAACAATTGTATAAAAAATTACTGTTATTGTTGTAACGATAATTGCGGGTGTTGTTTATTTATCGACGTTTAATATTAAAAGTTGAGAACCTCATGTAAAAGTAAGTATAAAGGTGTGAAGATAGATTTTAGGGAAGTTGAAAACACGCGAAACACCAATCTGTGGCGGTGGCTGTCGAGATGAGCAGCCAGCCCAGGGAGGGAGTTCCTTGCAGGGAGGAACAGGTACGAGGTGCTAGTTGATTCAGCAAAGGACTTAATGGACCAAACGAACACGCTACAGTTACTGAAAAACGGCCAGTCTCTATTAAAACTTCTAATATTTCACATCTTTTAAACAATCGTACGAGTACATACTTACGAAAATTTTTATGTCGAACCGATTATTTACGATTGTTAGCACTATTCGTTATGGAGCTCATTAAACGCGATCCGTCGGTTTATGATCATAATCATGATCGTGATCATAACGAAAGTGACGTCGATAATGAATCGGAACTCGAATTAGAAGACTGTTTAGACATCGTAAATAATTCTCCGGCTCAATTTGAAGAAGAAAAAATAAATAGTGACACTAGTGTCGGTAATGTTAATAAGTTTTCGATCGACAACATATTAGGATTGAAAAAGACCGATCAAAGCAACAAAGTGAATGATTTATGTGAGAGGACAAATTGTGGTTCTAAATTTATTAAACCGTCATTTTTTATTCCTCGAACCGGTAGTTATTTTAATAAAAGTTCTTGATTAAAATGTAAAATAATAAATTTTTCAGCTTCTTTATATCAATCTATAATAGATCTTCCTCAAGTATCGAATTCTGATATTATTCAAAGTGAACCTGGTCTTTCGGGAACGCTTTCTGTATCCAAGTTGTCACAAGGATTTGAGAGCTCTTCCGATACTGCGTCTTTTCCGATATCGCTTCATTCACATTTTGATAGCAGTTCATCTGCGCTCTTATATGGGGGGTGGGTTGGAACTTCGCCCGAAAGTAAATCGTCGTCTCAAATATTTAGTTTGCAAGGTAAGAAGAATTTGTTTTATAATTTTCCTATTTATTTAGTTTAACTGCAATAATAAAGGCAGGTTTAGATTAATTTATATGATCTCTCTAAGACAATTCTTTATGTTTAATTCGGTTCAGCTCAGTTTTTGCTAAGAGGAAATTATATGAATCCAAAGAATTAAACTATACCTATTTCCATTTTTTCAAATTGACGCTTAGTTTTCTCGCTACAGCCAACTTCTTGAAGTTTTGTATTTTTGACTTGTTTTCCTTATTTTTTGAGATAGGAAAAAACTAAAAATATACATGTAGTCTATTTAAAAGTCTCTATAAACAATATTCATAAAGTTTCAATATATCTATAATCATTTTAAAATGGCGAACAATTGAAATGTTTGAAGTTCGGTCTCTTTAAAACCAAAACAATGTCAAAATGTCTGAACTGAATCTCTCAAATTGGTGTAATAAATTAAACCAAAATGTGATTTAAAAATATTAATCTAAACGAGTGAACAACAATTTATTGTTATCTGTAGAAACGGTTTGCTGAAATTATGAAGTGAATTAATCTGGAAAATTCAATTTCAAGTTATTTCAAGTCCTGGGCTATCGGTTTTTTTCCAACACCGGTATTATAGCGAGAAAATATCTCTTATACTATTAATTATAGTTATATTATACAGAGTGTGTCTATGAGGTTCCTAACTTTAGGAACAAGTTCCTTAAGCCAAATAATAATGAAAAAACGTTTATATTAACATGTAGTATTATTTGTAGCTTTATTTCTGCGACATCGTGTCCGCCAAAAATTCAGCATCAAATGGGAGAAACTTGTATTATTCAATTCAGGGGGTTGATTGCGGCAATTGTTTGTGATTCTTTCAAGATTAGAAATGAACTACTCTAGTGTGCTCACGACTCATGAAACTTTCAGTTGATGTTAAATTGGACAATTGCATAGTTTTCTTGTCTTCTTTCCAATTAGTCCCTTTATCTTCCTTAAAACAGAATCTGCTTTGCAAATGTCCAGTCATAGTAGTTGAGGTAACGAAAAATTAATGAAATTATACCAATTGATTTAGAGAGATATCTCTCGAGTGACTAACACGGGATGGGGTTGGGGTACTTAGATTTTTAACGATCCGGTAGTTTGCGAAAGGAAAGGATGTTTAAAACAGTTGATCACAGAAAATTCAAAACAAAAAAATTTCGCTCGGCCAGTTTTAACCAAACTGAACCTTCTATTAATCGTAGCATTCCCTATATTCTCAAAATATTTAAATTTATTGTAATCTGGTCTCAATAAAATGAATTATTCAAATTAGAATGCAGTCAATATTTTACGTAATAGTAAAAGTAAATAATGAGCTTATGTACGAGTCGATTAAATTAAAATCAAAACACAATATCAAAATGCTCGTAATCTGAACAAATGGGATATTTAATTAAATAAATTGAACCTTAAGAATAATAGCGATATAAATTGAATCAACGCCTTTTTAAATGAATTATACAGGCGACGTAAATTATTGTACAGCAATTATATCGCAATATAAAGAATGTAATATAAAATGGCTATAATGACCACATTGCGTGTGAGAATTACCTACAAATTGCACACAAAAGTGTAGCCACCAAATGAAAAAAAAATAAATGGAATATAGTTATTAATACAATTTAGTTAATTAATATTTTTTTAGCCTCATTAAAGTTGTTTGTTTTCAAGAGGTATATATAACAACCTCTACTTAAGATCCCCATAAAAATGGACCCAAGAAACACTTTAGTTCTTAGAGAGCTAAAAACGCCCTAAACGAACTCTGCATCACATTTTTACTTTACAAAGCATGTTTTGCGCCCTTTGAGGCTTTTTTGACATTTTTTAAAAAGTAGCTTCAAAATGCAGTACTAAATTACTTCTAAATTTTACTTTAAGCTTATCTACAAAAAAACGAGAGAGGTGTAACACACGTACACATGTTTTAGTGGTTTTGAACTTGGACCATCTTATAACTCTTCTCTCTTCAGCGTTTCAAGTACCTATGCGTTGAATTTGTTGCGCCTCTAGAATTTGACGCTTTAAGTTACAGGGTGTAAAATTTGTTTTAAATTGCCCGCTTTAAAATTTAGTTACAGATATGATGTGCTAAAGTAAAGGTAAACTCATAAATCTACAGAATATGTCAGTATTATAAGTGACTTCCAAGAAAAATTAAGGTGTGAAAAAGTATCTTTAAACTACTTGTAAGTTGTATGTGTTACCCATAACTACTTAAGTAAACTTCAAGTTATGGGGAATTTAAGTTGGTTCTTCGTTTAGTTTTCAAGAACCAATAGAGTTTCATTTTGCTAATTTTAAAGCTATTACAATATTGACTGTTAAATAAATAGCACCATGGACGATTTAAACATAATTTGCATTCAGATCACTATAAACTTAAGTAAATGTTGTTTTAAGTTTCTAAATTTTAAGTCAATAAAATTGTAAGGAAATTGTTTAATCTTTAATTTGCTAATGAGACGGAACATAAATTAAGAATTTAACACCTATACGATATAAAATTAGTTTGTTCTTAGAAATCAAAACAATATGTAAGTAGACGAATTAATAATAAATATACGACTGCGCCATAAATTAGCAACTGGAACGGCCATTTGCAAATAGAAAATATTAAAAATTGGATAAATTTGTGAAAAAAGACTCCTGAATTAGAATTCGGCTATACAGTCTTCTAGTGAACCAAAAACACGACACTTTTTACCTACCTAAAGTGTTAATTTGTTGTTTTTCTTTGTGACATTAGAAGTATGTGACAATATAGTGCCAACTGCATTTACAAATAAATTCTAACTTAGGCATCTTGCTTCTTTTTTCTAAAACGCCCAAACCAATACTCGTCTTTGATAATTACTTATTCAAACAATATTAATATTCGTATCTAAATTTGTTGTTAGTTCACAATAAATATATTTTACGTCTTTTACAGCTCCGAAATCGTCAAATAGAAGATCTCGAAAACCTGGCCTCGATCGTAAACCACGTCAAGCTTATAGTGCTAAGCAGTTAGAAAGATTGGAAAGCGAATTCAAAATTGATAAATACTTGAGCGTTAGTAAACGCATGGAGCTTTCGAAAGCTTTAAATTTAACGGAAGTACAAATAAAGACTTGGTTTCAAAATAGAAGGACCAAATGGAAAAAACAGTTGACTACAAGATTAAAAATGGCGCAACGACAAGGATTGTTTCCTCCACATTATTTTTCGTCTACAACCCAACACTATTCGCCTCTATTTTCACCTTATTATTCGCCTGTTGGTTGTATCTTTGGTATTCCGATGCTAGATGACGTTAATGTTTCGTTACCACAACCGACATCGCCAAGTAATCGATCAATCCCAATTCCCAATACAGAGTAATGAAATAAGTCATTTTTATTAAATGTTTGTTAAACAAAATTAAACTGCAGGGTACGTCTTAAAAATAATATTGTTGTAGAATATTAGTTTTTTAAAACGCGAGCAAGGCTTCCAAAAAGATAAATAGGCAGAATTGACATTTTAATTACTGGTACTGGTACCAAAAATACTTTTGCAAGTTTTCGTCACTCCACATGCCTATTATTTCTACAAAATACTATTGACTTTTGTTTTTATTCCATCGGTCTTTATAGCTTTATTATTTTTATTTAAAATTACTTTCCATAGCCAATATAAAATCACTTGTCTACCGGGTTGTTTTGGCCGCGTTACAGGAAGAGACAATTAATAATTTGCGTAATCAATCTGTTAAAACAGGATTGAAGCAGAAGGTAGCCTTTGTTCGGTAGACGCTGTTTCTAATTTCATATCAGTTTAGCGCATACGCGGCAATTTCATAGAGCGAGGCGTCTTCAGCGGGCAGCGCGTAATTGGCTAAACAAAACAATTATACAATCTTTCCAACAATGCAGGCTGAAAGAACATTGCAAATTAGTAATAAAATTGACGACTCTCCCTAGAAGGAAGGAGATTTAGTCTCCTAAGTAGCAGCCTTAACTTAGGAGGCTCGAGAAGGTTGGGCTTTCTCTTGTTTCATATTTCCTCTTATAACTTGAAAAATACGCAACTTCTGAGACAAATGATTCTATATAAAAATAACCCAAATAAAATTTTATACAAATTATATTCAATAAGTTTTTTTCTTCAGATAAACGGTTGAAGCGCTAGAGCGCGATAAAGTTTGCCAAAAATTCCAAAATTGGTCAAAAAGCTTCTGTTTTAGCTTATTACTTATAACTCAAAAACTTCTCACTTTCAGAAAAAAGAGTTCTTATAGAAACATAAAGTATATTTAATTTCCTGCGAATTGTGTCTCTTACGTTTTAGGTTACGTTAGGCACTAAAGAGCGTCGAAGTATATTGTAGAGAACTGTCCCGCACGTGTTTTCATCAGTTTCAAAAGCGTATTGCACCATGAATGCTTCATACCGTTTACCATAGTACAGGGTGGCGCAGAGAAACGGAAAACTTTGAAATAATCATAATAAACCAATAAATTGTACAAAAAAAAATTTAATGCTAAAAATGTGGAAAGAGTGGAAATTACATGAGAAATGTTGGAAATAACAATAAAGTTAAAAATCACTTTTTAAAAATCACATCAGTTAAGTGCTGTCCATTGCGCCTAAGGGATGTTGGCGACCTGTTCTTCAATCTGAGTCTTGGGCTCAATAAGATTTCTTAGCCTAGTCTGGTACACAACGCTCTTTTGATGTCCCCATAGAAAGAAGTCGCATACTGAGAGGTCTGGAGGCCGTGTAGGCCAAGCGACGTTAGCGTTTCTTGAAATTATGCGCTCCCCAAACAAACGTCTCAACGCTGCCATTGACAGATTGGCAGTGTGTGAGGTGGCTCCATCTTGTTGAAACAAGATGCTTTGCTGAATTTCAATATCTGGAAAAGCATGAAGCCGTGGAGCAAAAAATGTCTCCAGACCTCTCAGTATGCGACTTCTTTCTATGGGGACATCTAAAGAGCGTTGTGTACCAGACTAGGCCAAGAAATCTTATTGAGTTCAAGACTCAGATTAAAAAACACGTCGCCAACATTCCAGAGGACACATTGAGTCGCACAATGCTAAGTTTTCAAAATCGATTGAATGAATGTGTTAGACGCAATGGACAGCACTTAACTGATGTGATTTTTAAAAAGAGATCTTTAACTTTATTGTTATTTCCAACATTTCTCATGTAATTTCCACTTTTGCCTAACACATTTTCAGCATTAAAATTTTTTTTGTACAATTCATTGGTTTATTATGATTAGTATTTCAAAATTTTCCGTTTCTCTGCGCCACTCTGTATATTCGAAATTAAAAAACACAGAAATTTCTAGGTAGATAAATTTTTCGTACTTTCAAATAAAAATAATGAATAATTGGAATAATATCAAGTGATGTAATGTTTGCTAGCTCTTTGGAGCTTGGATAGTCTATTCTCGCCTTCGTCTGGCCTAACTGTCTTAATTTGTATTTTCTTTACCATTTCACATTGTGAAAGATATATTATGTACCTACATTCATATCTTAATTTTTGCTAGAAGTTCTCAATTAGTCCCAGTAGTATAAACGAGATAATCTCGGAATCAGAGTCAACTCCACGATCTGAATATAAGTTTAGATCTTAGCGTGGATTAGATTAGGTTAGGCACTTGCTCCAGGGTTAACCCATCAATTTTATGGAGTCAAATATATTTCAATTTAACTCAGAATTAGTTGTTGATTAAGGTTGATCGTGGAGTTAACTCTGACTCCGAGACTAGCCCGTTTATACAACTGTGTTTTAATTATTTAGTTGCCCGATTGAAATTTAAAACTAATCAAAATATAATACGTTTAAGTACAACAGGAACAGGAACATAATAATTGCTGTAAAAATTACCAAACAGTAAGTTAAAAATGTACATAATAAATCGATAATCAATTAATGAACTTAAAAAGTCTATGAAAGATCTTATTAACTTAATAAAGTAGATAACATTTCGGAAATGTCATAACCGGATTAATCTAAATAAAGAGAAGGTAACGTTTTGAACAACTATTCTGTAAATAATCTAAAAAAGTTGTAAACTTGAACATTAACAAATCGTTAAATCGTCGATTTAAAATTTATATTAGGTCATTTTGGTTAGCTATAAAATATAAGAGAGTTTCCTGATTAACTGAAAAATGATGGTCTCATAAATAATGATTACTTAATTGTTAATTTGGAAGTTATTTTAAACAAAATTATATTACTATAAATAGTGTTTTAATATTATTTATAACATTTTAACATACGCATATACGAAGCATCTTGAAGATGCATACAACATAATATTATATAATTTGTGCCGTTTTTTTATTATATAAGTTATTGTGCAATATTTTGTATATACAGTGTACTCCAATTTAATAAAATATTTTTTAATAAATAAATAATTTGAAATATTGTTATATTAGTAAAAAAATTTGCTAAAGAATATAATGTATGTACAGAACAATGTAATAAATAATTAAAATAAATATATTAAAAATAGTTAAAATAAAAGTACATACATATACACAAAGCTTTTACAAATTAAAATCACAATTTTTATATATTCTACCTTATTCTATTCATCTTGTTGAGCGACCAATTATTTATTTCGATTAATTCTAGTAAGAACAAATGTTTCATTCTGTCATCGCTTTTAATCTAAAGCCCTGTTACCAGTACTTGGCAACATTAGACAAAGTAAACCACTTCCTTAAATTAAAAGATCGATTAAAACAAAAGTTTAGTAATACAAATGACGCCTTACCAAATAACATAACTGCAAATAAAACTATAGGTACGACACAGTTCAAATCGATGAGAAAACCAAAAATTAAATTTCCTATTAGTGCACCTCCTCTACCGAATGTAAGTGACAGGGCTGCTGCCATCACCCTACAAATTATAAATTGGAAATAAACACTCGTTTTAATTAAAATTGTTAAGTCTCAAAATACAGGTGTGCTGTATTGACCAGTTTGTCATTTATATGTTGAAGTTAGTACAAATAGACCTTTTACTACATCAAGTAGCTTCGGGTGAACTTGTCAAGGTATAAACTGTACAAAGTAGTCAATACACTAATCTTATTTAGATTTGGCACCTTAAATGTTAATTCAACGTTAGGGCATTTACCTTAAGTTTGTTGGAAATAAGTCTACCATGACACAATACACTGTACTAATGCCCAAACTGGTAAGGGCCTCAAATATACACGATAGCACTAGATTTGATATTGTAGACTCGACAAAATATAAACCAATGGTAACGGTTGAAGCAACCAATAGACTAAACACTGCAAATATCATTTACTTACAGCTCTCTCATCTACTTGATCAAAAAATATAAGGGAATTATAGCACTAGAAACTACGTTAAAAAAGTAATTACTACAGCAGTGCAAGGATTCCCTAATATCTTATTTCGACAAGCTATACCTATTAAATATTACCTAAGAAAAATTTTGCTCCAAGTCTGTGCACACACAGAGGTAACCAAAAACTTGTGGGTATACAAGCTAAGCCAATAATTAGAGTATGTAAAAACACGGAATCGGCGATTGGTTCACCACAGTACTCTTCTATGGGATGAGTACTATTTACGTTAGATAAAACTACGGACGAAACTTCGCAAACGCTTGCCTTCTCACCAGGATGAAGACTTTCAAATTCTTCAAATCGATAAAATAGTTCAGGAAACCAAATCATTAAAGTGTAGTAACTTAAATTTAATAAAATTTTAAGGAAGAGTTTACGAAAATTTAATCTCTTACCTAGTGGTTAATCCAAATTGAATTAAACAGGTGATAACGGTATATTTTAAATGTGGTGGTTTACATAAAGATTTAGTTTGTTCCCAAATTTCTAATAAAAGTAAACGAAGCTCCTTCGGCTTTCGAATACGTAAACTTCGAATACTTCTAGTCGATTGCTGGGAGACAACACTCATTGTACGTGATTTTTCTCTTAAACTATGCACCTATAAAATAATAACTTATTAAAAAAGTTTATTTAAATCGAAGGAAAACAAACCGGAAAATCTTCGGCAGGCTCTCCTGTATTGCTCGCGTACATGTTTCTCAATACCTCCAATGCTTCGTCCGCTTCTCCACATTCCAGTAAGAATTTTGGACTTTCGGGAAAAAATAATAGCCAAAATCCTATTAATAAGCTTGGAAATGAGCACACGGCTACGAATAGATTCCAACTCGCAAATTTGAAGTTTGTTGTTATTATTTCGAAGTCCATTGGGATCACGATCCAGGCGATTCCTTAACATTGAAAAAACATGATAATCGTGCCCTAATTATGTCTTAACATAACCATTTAGCAGCTCTTGCTAAATATTGATCCACCTGAATTGTACCGAAGAATTCTCATTCAAAACGTTACATCTAAATATGTTATGGATACATAAAAAGAGCGTTAATATTATTAGTACTATTATTATAATGCAAACATAGGGAAAGCGAGAAAGCTTTTTCGTTATTATCTGAGATTTTAGTTCGGATGATATTATTTTCCTGAATTTTCATTAGGTTAGCTATCTCTTTAAAATCCGTAATAGTTATAGAGCTATAAAAAAAATGGGTCCCACTGAAGGGTGTAAAACCCTAGTACGCTAGGTGCCTATAAAAGTTCGCTCCATCGTTTTTGAATTTTTGAAAAACCAGACCGAAGCTTATACCAATAATTCAACAAATTTTTTTTTTGGCATAGGGTCTGTAAAACGCTATCGAGGTCTCTTGTACAGTACAAACAAGCATTTATTCCTTAGGCTAACTAGGTTTTGAAAATCACGAATTTGAGCAATAAAAATAGGGATTATTGGACCACTATCGAAAAATGAAAAAATGCCCTGTTCAAGTTGGAAATAGAATTACTCAACTTGAGCAGTAGTAGGCAGCACTCTGTACATGTGAAGACAGAGTATTAACATCACATACAAATATTTCAACATTATAGTGCAGAAATTCATACTAAACGATTGGAAATCGTAAAATTACAACATTTAAAGTTTGTTGAATTAAAAATTAAACTTTCTTATGTAATAGTATTTTTGCATCACTAAGATTTCACATTTTACGGACTGTAGATATTTCGTGGTACATCATGCAGAAATTAAATTACTAAAAACGAATTGAGAACTCACTTACGGAAAAATCGATCTGTTAATGTTAATTTAAAATTAATTAAACGAACCTGGTAAAGCTATAACTCCAAGAGTCCAAAATAATTCCATCCAACATAAAATAGTCTCGCGATATTTGTTTGGTTGAAATTCTCCTAAATATGGAAAGCATATTCCCATAGCACCGGTAATTCTAAAACCGTAATTGCCAATAGTGATAAAAATATAGGTACTAAACACGAATAAAACTTACGCAAATCCGTTGAAAAACCTAAGCAACATAAAAAGCCAAAAAACTTGAGATAAACTTGACGCAATTCCACAAATTCCATCCATAATTAATGCTCCAATTAAAACTAGCTTTCTACCTTTAGTATCAGCTAGACACCCCCAAAAATAAGATCCAAGAACCATTCCTAAAATCGTCCAGAAGCTAAAAATGTTTCTAAAAATTAAATTTTTTATTTACCTAACATTGGGGCTGCCGTAAGCCACCCTTTGTCTTTCGATGTCATTTTGAAATCGCATTGGGCCGATGGTAACACGAACGATATTATGGTAATGCCCATTGCGGTGTTTAAGTAAATTAGTCCACATATCGTCAATAGAGTAAAATGAAATTTTCCAAATCCTACAATCGGATAATTATTTTTCAAATTTACAAAAAAATAAATTTTTGTTTACCTGTACTCTCCAAAGCTCTTTCAAAATCTTCTCCAGGTCCTTCGATAAAGTCGAGTCCTGCAATAACAAGAAACACAATGTAGAACAATGTTTATTTAATAACAAAATCGTTAATGTTTTTAACTAACCCATAGTATAAAATGTTACGTTAGTTTCTTTTCACAATTAAACAAAATTGCGAGACAGGTGCGCGTGTAGAGTCAAGATACTATAACAATCACTCGTAGGTATTGGTAAAATCATACCCAAGAGTACATAGCCTTCATAGAATTGTCTGTGCCATTGGTTAAATTAATATCCATTTGTTAGCAATTTGCTCAAGTTCACCTAGTCTCGAAAAATTTATTTAATCGACATATCGCTACCGCAGATGAATAAATTTCTATTAGACCATCAAATCCATTAATTAAAATGAGGACTTTGATGTGTGGAAGTTACCAGACGATATTGTAAAAAATGTCTTAACAATATTGCTGCTAGGTGAAAACTAAAAATAGAAAACAAATCGATTGACAAATTAATTAAGTTAATTCATTCAAACAACCAGCTATTTTTATAATTATAAGTTTATAGCAGCACATATGTGTGCTCAAAAGGCTAACAATATCAATTTGAATAACTTAATATGTTTGCTTTCGAATTATTTATTAAGGGTAACTAAAAATACCTTTTGAATTTAATTGGTAATTATTCAACTAGCACGAAATATTAACAAATTAAAAAAATTAATTTCGTTTAAATTAGGATAATTGAATTGCAATAGTAATAGCTGTTTATTGTGTACTATTCTTGATCAATTTTCCTTTTGTATAGGTTTTCTACTAAGCATATTATGCAAACAAACTGCATGTTAGTCAGCAATTTTATATTTGCTTAGAATTTTTGCATTATAAACATTGAGGAATTTGTAAGATAATTACAACTAAATAATTAAATAGTTGTTAAAAAAATTTTATTGGTGAATAATAGATGGCATAAAATTGATTTTCTTCTGTTTACAATATAAATAAATTATTTTGTACTCCGATAAAACTTTTATTTTTCCTCTTTTCCGAATTGTAAATTATTTTACTACGACAGGAAAGCCCTGTCACAAGCTAAAAAAACATACCTATTAGTTTTCATTCCAATTGAGAGAATGTTATCTACTTTTCCATAAACTATGAATATACAATTTAATTAGCTCGTGGGTCGATTTTTATGCTCGAGAGTTTATTTTTTCTTCGACACTCTCTTGCAAGACATAATATTGATAGGACAGCCTACTACAGCAAAAGTAAAACGGGATATTTTTTCAGTTTTTCGTTTATAATTTGAAAACTACGCATTTTTTGAAAAACTGCATTGATATAAAAATAAACTACATCAAGTTTTCTACAAATTATATCTCTTAACTTTTTTCTTTCGATAAGCCGTTTAGACGCTAGAGCGCGTTAAAGTTTGCCAAAAATCCACAATCGGCAAAAAAATGATCTTTTTAGTTTATAGCTCTTAACTCAAAAACTACGCACTTTTAGAGAAAAGTATTTCTATAGAAAAACAAAGAGCATTAAATTTACTACATATTGTGTTTTGTGTTTTTTTTTGTCTAACGATAAACAATCGGTTTAGAGTGGCTCGGGAAAAGTGTGCTTTTTGGGTCCAACTAAATCATAGTATAATAGGGTACTTACACGAAAAATGTATCTACGAAAAAATTGCATTTTTTGTGTAGATTTCGAATATATTATAGCAGACGCTCTTAAGAGTAGCATTCATAGTGGTAGACACGTTTGAAGTGAAGAAAGCTCGTACCAGACACGCAACTCAACCCTATTATCCCGCTTATCGCTATCACTGGGATAGTCTATACCTAGTGCACCAAATCTGGATATTCAAAATGCAGAAATACTCGATAGATATTACACAAATTGTATATAAATCAGGATATAAGCTTGAGATTAATTAATTCAAAGTAAGGTCGATATAATAAAGGAAGATCAGTTAGTAGGTAGAGCCAAAACAACAAGGTTCTTGGTAAAAACAGAAGGTTTTACAGTTCCATTCACCTCTGGAGTGATTTTGTGTTTTGCAGATCGAAGGCGATATAGTTGACACAAGGGCGACACATGTTTGTACCGCGTTCCTTTAGAGATCAAAAATCTGAGATAAAACTGTAATATTATTTTGCAAAAAGCCAGTCTCTAATATAAGATAAGTCAAAATATCAATTCACAGCATTTCCGACTTTTCAGAAGTTAAATCTTTCGCAACTGGAAAATTTTGAAAAGACTTAAAACCCGAGTCCTTAATTTAGAATGGAAATTCCCTTGAGCATTAAGCATTGCTAATTTGCAAAAAGTATATCATTTTTAATTACGGTTACATAGTAATTAAAGAAAATAATTTATACTTTTAGAACCTTGTCTTAGACTATGAGGGGTCAATTCATCAATAAGTAACGCTGTAGAAAAAATTAAAAAATCACCACCAAGGAAAAATAACACATAGAATTTTACAATTAGTCAATTAATGGAAAATTACTACAATTATCAAATGAGTTCAATTTTTAAATTGTAATTTAATTCTTGAAATTGTTCCGTTTGTTATATTAAAAGAGTGACCCTCAATACTGCCCGGCGCACTTGACATCGAATTGTGCTGTAGCGCAAGGTCGATATCTTGCATAATTTATTGTAGGAATCGGATATTTTTCTAGGTGCGAAATCGCATTTAAATGGCATATTAGAGTAATTCATTTGTCTGCTTAATTATTATTGACGTATGACAAGTTTGCACATTAAGGTTTGGCAGATAAAAACTAGTGAAAAATTGAGAAAATTAATCTTACTTAGATACGAGTTACGAGATTAGTCTACTTTTCTCAATAATGAACAGGCGCGGATTTATTAGAAAAGTAAAGAACCCCTCTTTAAACAGTTACATACACTTTAAGCCTAAATTTGTCTCTAAGTATCTGTCTTCCTCTTTCCACCAAACCTCAGAATTACTGTTTTTTATAAACCACAACTAGAAAATGCTATTCAAGTCACCACCCCCTTAAGCATAATCCTAGATCCGAGCCTGATAATAAGAATGAAAGTTATTTGCATTATTGCACAATGTTTTCTTATAAATTAGGCAATGTCACAAAAATCGTGAACAAAATAATGATAGTATTTTTCTAAATTCTTAAAGGACTATGTTAAGGTTTATTAAAGCTAAGGTTATTAATTGAAATGCAATTTAGACCACTTCAATTAAATCCTACTCAAAATTATTAATTTCGTACTATACCAAAACAAATTTACGTTTCAAGTATAAACGTGCAATAATTAACCATTATAAATTTTTATAAATAAATCTACATAATGTAAAAACATTAATAAAAATCGCGAATTTTATTTTGTGGAGTGTAAGTAGTTCAATAAATTTCTAAAGGCAGGGAGTCAGGGTAGACGCGAACGTCCTTTAGAGATATTTACTGTTCGTCGCAAAAAATATTAAATTAATAATTAATTTCTTAATGACCGATTCGTATGTGTTAATGTTTAATGTATATCCAAACAAGGACAAACTCGAGCAAAATAAGAATGCATAAAAATATAGGTACCTTAATTTATTGAAACATGCCAATAAGCAACAAAGTAACCACTTTAATACCTACTAAAAAAATAATATGAGCATTGACTTAAATCTTGACAAAAATAAAAAAAGGTACATGTCATAATAGAAGATTAATCAATAGTCGAAAATGGGCTTTCTATCATTATACCACTCAGATGTCAATCACTCAACCTTAGAAGTATATAGGCCACCTTTAAAAAAACATTTAAATTTATAAGAGACTGTAATAATTAAATTTTAGTAATTGTTCAAATATGTATCTCTAAAAGTATAATTAATTAATACAATTTCACCAATAGTCTAAGATGGAATTTTTATAGTGCACACCGCCTTGTTAAAAGCGTAATGAACTCGTTAGAAACTATTTTGCAATAGATAAACTTAGTTGCCTCATTTTTATAAGTGTAAGGGCATTGAGAACAAGACAGTGACAGGCAATCGTAGCACCAAGATTCTATTTAGAAGACGAGATGCATTTTTTCCTCCGGGGGTTCCTTATAAAGGCCCCTTGCACTTACGCCACAGTTCTTCCTTTGAACATCCCTGCCGTGTTATACGTCCGTCCGCAGTTCAGTATTGTCGAAAACGGCTGCACACTATTTTCATCACTTATTCAAATTTAATAAACTATTGACTCGATAAACCAAAAACTATTAGCGAAAATAAAAAATAGTAAACTTTCATTTACTGTTACACCAAAGTAAATCTTATTAGGATTTAGTGACTATAGAGAAACGATTGATGAAAGGAGGGTGACATTCTCATCCAATTTGTGCTTTATTTGATGACACTAATAAAATTGCATTTACTTACATAGGCCATTCCCAATGGAATAAATTAGCTTGTGTAGCGAACAACAGTGAAATAAATACAAATATATCCACAACCTACACGGGATTTGTATATAATTGCCAAATATTGCCTTTCAATTTCGACAAATTTATTTTTTTCTTACCCGCATATTTTTTTTTAAAACATGATCTAATTTGTTTATCGATCTGTTATGATTAAACTGTAATTCTTTTTCACTTTCGCGTAATTTTTCAACTGGAAATAAATTGAAGCCGTATAGATGTTAAGTAACTAATACTATAGTTAGTGTGAAGTTAACTTCGATGCAAGTAATAAAATGATAAATTCAAAATGACTCGAGTAATTAGTCTACTTTGGTTAATTTAAAAAAATTGCTAAGAATTTGTTCGAGTATTTGCGCAGATTCCCTACAATCTGGAAGCGTTCGTTGGGAGATGAGATTAGACCGAAGTTTCAGTTGAAGCTAGACCGAAGTTTCAGTTGAAGCTGTACCGAAGTACAATGGTAAAGAAGTTTTAGACCGCGATAATTTTTTTTGAGTCAAAAATGGTGGAAAAATTAAGTTATTATGAAGGAAATCTAGGCAAATTACACACTTTAAGAGACTCGATTAAAGAAAAATATTCTGCTTGGAAAGAGGAAAATCCGAATGGAATTTTGGGAGTTTTAAAAAGTTTGTGTTCGACCAAACCCGACGAAAATGATAATCCAATTGACTACTCACACGTCTACAGGTCTAAAATTGAATTGTTTTTTTGGGGGTACTAATTGAAAAAATTATTTACAGAAAGAAAACTCGTAGAGAATTAACTAGAGTTTCGGCTGCTGTTATGGGAATTGAGTTTTCTTACGCCGCAGAAACTGCTTTTGTATCACCAACTCTACTTAAAATTGGAGTGGAACATAAAAAAATGACGTTAGTTTGGGCGCTATCGCCTCTTGTAGGCTTTTTCCTCACTCCAATTTTAGGCTCAATGAGTGATAGATGCAGATTGCAACTTGGGCGCCGCAGACCGTTTATTATTTTAATGTCCATAGGGGTACTATTTGGTAAATGGGCTTAAACTAATTTAATTATTTTCCTAAATTAACATTTTACAGGCTTGCTCCTTGTGCCAAATGGTGAGTATTTTGGATATTTAATGGGAGACATGGCACCTATTCATCGCTCAAATGCTTCACTCGAATTTAACGATACTGGAACGGAAACTTTCAATCGAATAGAAAAAGGATCGCATTTTTGGGGAATTTTCTTCACTATTTTAGGAACTGTTTTGTTAGATTTTGACGCTGATGCGTGTCAAAGTCCATCGCGTGCTTACTTACTCGACGTTACAATTCCAGGTTAGTCCACAGAGCACATTCTTGAATCAATTCTTATGATTTCTTTACAGAGGATCATGCTAAAGGCCTAAGTACTTTTACTGTTATGGCCGGCCTGGGTGGATTTCTGGGTTACGCTACAGGCGGAATAAACTGGGACTCGACATCAATAGGTAACCCAAAAAATTATTCCGTAATTAGTATAACAATTTTGTTTGTAGGCATTTTATTAGGTGGGCATGTTCGTGCAGTTTTTACCTTGATCACAATTATATTTATAATTTGCGTTAGTTACACAATAACTAGTTTTAAAGAAATACCACTGGATGTATTAGAATCATTTGGTAATTGTAACTATCAAGCTCCAAATGAGTCACCTTTAAATAAAAACGAAGGAGCTGATGAAACTCAAAACATAGTTTCTCAAGCGAATGCTTCGTATGGCGCTTTACAGAATCAGGACAACATTGAAGTAGACGTTAGTATGCTCTAAAATATGCAGTTTAGCAAACAATTAGAATTTTAATTTTACAGTCCGAATCAATAAGGATAGAAAACGAAAATTTAACACATAAGCAAAGTATAGTGCCGCCTAATGCTTCCTTAACAATATATTTAAGAAGTATTATATTCATGCCACACTCTTTGAGAATGGTCTGTTTGACAAACTTATTTTGTTGGATGGCTCATGTTTGCTACTCTTTATATTTTACTGATTTTGTTGGAGAAGCCGTATTTAATGGAAATCCTCAGGTACAGTAAGTTCTAAACTGTTTACGCGACAGTTTTACATTTAACTTTTCTCAGGCAGAAGAAGAATCAGTTAGTAGACAGTTATATGAGGAAGGAATAAGATTCGGCTGTTGGGGAATGTCCATTTATTCGTTATCTTGTGCTTGTTATTCTATTGTAATCGATAAATTAATTAAACGTTTTAGGTAGGTAATTAACTAATAAAGAATGTATTTAAATTTACTTTAAAATTTTAGTGCACGTAACGTTTACATTGGAGGTTTATTAGTTTATTCGATAGGAATGATGTTTATGGCTATAACTAAACACAAAGTTGGAGTAATTTTATTTAGCGGAACAGCTGGAGTAATGTATTCCACGTTATTTACAATGCCATATTTACTTGTAGCACATTATCACGCAAAAGAGACGGTAGGTTCATTTTTTAACTATAAACAGCCCTCCTTATTTAATTTAAAAAATAATTTCCAAAAAGTCATTACAAGGCTCATTTTATTTTTAGTTCGAATTAACGGAAGAAGGAGTAGCAAAGATTGGCACTCAAATACGTGGAATGGGAACAGACATCGCCATAGTATCAAGTATGGTTTTTCTAGCACAGTTTATTTTATCAATGTGCATGGGTACAATTGTGTCGATTACGGGTACAACAACTGCAGTCGTAGGGGTTGCAAGTTTTTTAGCATTTCTAGGTGCTATTTCAGCTACTCAAATTATGTATTTAGATCTTTAAGATGTAAATTAATGTAAATCAATCGAAATAAGTACAAACGTTTTCTCCTTTAACTGCTACAATAATATGTTTATCTCTACAAATGTAATCAATCGGTGAATTTATTTATAGGTATGTAGTGAGCTAATAAAAATAAATGTTGTTGATCGACCCTTTTGATTTTTTCAAAATTGTTTACCAAGAACTTTCCTGTTCACCGTCAAATATGTCACAAATTTTACTTGCCTTCAACAACATTTTATATTTACAACAAATTTTATTTGTAATTAACAACATTATCTGTTTAAAATGGCACATCAAATATCTACATATTCCTAAAGGAGCACTCAGACAAACAATTTATTAGTTTATCAAAAAAATTTATTTTCAACAAAACAATTAAATTACTTAAAAGTTTTGCTTACATGCGTTAACTCACTGACCCTCTGAATTTTCTTCATCATTATCGTATTCAATAACTGTTATTTCATTGGATTTTGACCAATTAACTGATCTATTCGAGTGCATGTTGGTCATGGCAGTCAAATCAATGCAAGGTCTCAATGATTAGTCGGTTACCTGCCAAACATGCCAATCTGATACAGAAATAGTACATCAACATTATACACTGTTGACGAATACTAATTACCAATGTTGACAATTAATAGTAAATAATAACATTCAATTGGTGCAAAAAAAGTTTTTAAAGATGTACAATGAGAAAATATTTGCAATAAGAGAAATAAAAAATTAATAACTCGTGTATTTAAGAATTATAAACTTCTACAAGTAGTGAAAATTAAGTGCACAGTGGTTTTTTGAGTCAAACATGTAAAATTAAACTAAAAACTACTATCTATGTCCTTAAATTAGTTAAAGCTTTATCTAAAATATCTTTTTTAATTCTTGGATAATCTGGATGACCCTTTAAAACTTGCTGACACACATCGATAGCTTCGGCATACCTTTTACATTTCAAGTTATTAAATGCCAATTTATATCCAATTGTTGGATTAGTTTTTCCACCAAATTTCCAAGCAGAATCATAATAAATAGCGGCTTCTCTGTACGATTGCTCTTTTTCGGCAATAAAACCCGACAACTCGTAAGCTTTCGTACACGCTTTATTATGTTGTAACACACGTTTTAGTAATTCTGTCGCTAAATCATATTTAGACGATTGAATATAATAATCTGCAAGTAACAACCAACAACGCTCTAAATATTCGGCATCTTCAAATGACCACAAATTTCTAGCAACTCTCTTCAATTGATTTTTAGCCCTTTGGGTTTGTTTTAATAATGTATGAGCCGTAGCCATACCTAAAATTACACCAACTTCAGATCTGTAAGGGTCTTGAGAAGCCATATAAGTAAAATCATCTAATGCTTGTTCTATATTTAACTTCTCTTTTGTGGCTAAATACAAAAAGCTTCCAAGAAGTCGATTTTTGAAGTCGTCTTCTGGACCTTGACTCTTTTGTTTTAACTCTTTTAACAATCTATCGGCCGTTTGTAAAGCCATCGTGCGAGAATCTTGATACTCCATGTCGTCGCTATCAAAAAATTGCTCTCCAAGCATTTCGTCTTCCGGATTAAGACAAATTTCGATCATATTTTCTAAAGCTTTTCGACCCCATTCTGGGTCTAGTCTCGCATTGTTGAAATTCCTTAAAGCGCCATTAAGATTGCCAGAATACCACTGATACAAGGCGGTACAGTAGCAAAAACCTAAATAATGTTTTTAAGTTAACAACTTCGCTTAAGTACCGTACAATTGAATAAATTTACCAGGATTTTTGTTTGATTTTACAATAAACGTTTCAGCTTGTTGTAAATAATGGGGTAGCTCATCTAATTCTCCAGTACGACGTACAATTTCTATAAATCTCATTAAAGCATTCCAGTTTGTGGGTTGTTTACTCAACAATTGGGTGAAGTGAAAAGTTGCCATATCAAAATCGATCTGAAATGCAAAATTTCAAAAGCTAGTTTTAATAGGTATAATATTAAAGTTCTTACTTTTCTAAATGCAATGTCTGCCATCATTAAAATGGCATTTTCACTGTCCGGATCAATTTTCAATAACATAGCACACGTTTGTTGGCATAATTCGAGATTGTTCATCTATTGAAAATAATTTGTTTAATACAAAGACGAAGCTCTCATTCATATAGGAAATATCATTACCATCATATAGACTTTCGCCAAATCGGTTAAAAGTTGTGGATCACCATGAAAAACAGATAATGCTTCTTTATAATAAGACACTGCTTTTTCGTTTTCTTTTAGTGTAATAGACAACTGGGCAAGTTTCAAACAGATACTTTTAAACATTGTGGTTTCTTCTGAAGATATATCTACAAAAATAAATTTCAAAAAACCTAGAAATTTGCTCGTAATCCGACAGCCGCCACGAGAAACTGGTTTTGGTTTAGACGGTGTCGTCTATCCAAGTGTAATTAAACTTTCTTACCTGATTCTTCCATCGATAATCGTTTTAAAACCCTGCTTTGGTTATCTTTTGCATGTAAAAGCGTCTTTACTGCTGCAACATTTTTATTAGCATGTTCAAGAATTTCTACCAGCATAACTAATAGTTTGGTTTTATATTGCAAAGACAATAAATCTTCCACGTTTTTGGTACTTTCAATATCTATTTCCGACGTCAAAAGTGATTCGGCTTCCTCAAACTTTTGCAATTTAATATAAAGATCTATTAGTTGTAGCTTCAAGTCTGGATTATCGGTTAAGCTTATCGCAACTTTATAGTAGGATATTGCTTTAGCAAAAAAATGAGTCTTAACTAACGCTTTGCCCATTTTAGAGCACAAAAAAGAATCTTTTGGATTTGTTTGCAGAGCTTTGTCGTAGGAATCAAGAGCTTTCTCTATTTCTAAAATTGAAACAGTATAAATGTTTTGTAGTTTGTTTAAATAAATAAAAGTACAAATGAAAAAAACTTACCCAATATGTTAAGATACGCATCACCTAACAAAATGTAGCTTTCAGATCCAGGATTACTATCAACCATTTCCTCAAAACATCTCAAGTAAGCTTTGGAATCCTTTCGATGGTCCAAAAATATATTTGCAAGCTTGGTTTTGGCTTGAAAATAATACGGATCGCTCGGTTGTATCCTATTCAACATATTGATAGCACTTTGTATATCATTATTTGCAATAGACTGATCGGCATTTAATATAATCATTCTAACTTCTTCCGAGCTACCTTTAAATTCGACAATTGCGGCTTCACTTAATTTAGTAGCTTCGTGCAGTTGATTGGCTCGTGTATGAGCGTCAATTAATTCAACGTAAATGGACGCTTTATCTGCTAAGGAAAACTCATCGTGCGATTTAGTGTCAAACAGATGTAAGGCAGTTGTGAAACACTGAATGGCTTCGGTTAAATTATTTCTATATTTTTCAATCACACCAGCAGTAAAATGATAAATAGGATTTTCGCGCACTTTAAAATTATGACTAAGCCCAATTTCTAAACTTTGAGCAGCTCTATCATACTGTTCGGTAAATACTTGAATTTGAGCTAAGAGAATGTATCCATCGCTGAAAGTGCCATCTGTGCAGGTAAAAATATGTTCGAGTGTGTTCTTAGCTTTAGTGGCTTCTCCACTTAATAATTGAACTTTCGCTAATAGATAGGATGCATCTTGTAGTCCGGGACAAGCTTTTACAATTGCTTTCAGGAGAGTTTCAATTCTTCCAGTTAAATTTGAAGATGTTTGGAAATGTGTGCCGGTTGTCAGCAACCGAAATGATTGAGGTAAATGCAGCAACACCTCCTTAGAAACGTTTAAAACAAAATCTGGATCCAAATTAAGGAGGTAATCCGAAGTAAGTGAGAAACGTTGAACAAGAACCGTTTTCGTATCACAAATTATGTTTAAATACTTCAACGATTCCTCAGACTTGTTCGACATTTTAGCCTGCATAAAGAGTACTATAGGAGAAGCATTTTTCTCTTGCAGCTCGATTAAAAAGTCAACTTGATGACGAACTTGATCGGTTTTACCATTTTCTGTTAAATCGCACAAAGTTAAACCAGTTAAAGCTTCTAAACAAGTATCGTCCAACTTCGAAGCCGACTTATATAAACGGGTGGCTTCCTTATACTTTTCTTGTAAAAGGCATCCATAAGCCAACTCAACTATAAATTTAACTTTGTTCGAAGTCTGATCTAAAGCTTTCTCGACCATTTTATGGGTTTCCATTAAAATGAGTTCGCTTCTTCCACAAACGCGTGTAAAGAGTTGGGCATTTTCCAGTACTACAACTCCGTTGTTGGGCTCAACTTTATCTAATGCAGAGCTGAATTTTTTGATCAAACTTGCCCCTTCATCATACTTTGCGTCTTTGCATATTGCGATTAAAATACTCATTTTTAATACATCGAGTGTGTCTGGTTCCATAAGCGAAACGCGGTTTATCAGCTCCTGGCATTGATCCCAGTTCTGTGTAGCGAATTCTAATTTCATTTTTTGTATTAAAGGCAAGTGAATTGAGGGAAAACGAACTATAGCTTTATTCAAAACGGTCATAGCCTCTTCATATCTTTTTTCCAGCACGAAATACTCCGCGAGTCCTAAAGAGCCTTCTAAATTTCGCCTGTTATTAATTAATGATTTCTCAAAAAAATCAGAAGCTTTAACATTGTCGTTTGAATTACTTCTACTTAAACACAACTCGATCCATCCTTTTAAACAAAGAAAGTCAGAAAGAGATGATTCTAGAGTTAAAGCTTTATCGATATAGTCGCGAGCTTTTGAAAATTTATCAAAAATATAAAAGATGTATGAGGCGTTATAAAGATCGTGCGAACTGGCAAATTTTTTTAAATCGCGTACTTGAGATTCCTGTTCTTGAGTTTCGCCCAAGCTTCTTTGAGCATAATC
Organism: Malthinus flaveolus; assembly: GCA_950108345.1. Classification (NCBI taxonomy): domain Eukaryota; kingdom Metazoa; phylum Arthropoda; class Insecta; order Coleoptera; family Cantharidae; genus Malthinus; species Malthinus flaveolus. The sequence continues at coordinate 4,114,309 of OX467286.1, forward strand.
TAAAGCTATTGTAACGGCTAACCTATAATCACTCTCAGATTTAATAGATTTCAGCTCGTGAACGCTGTCTTGTATACGATTGCATAAAATTAAGGCTAAGGCTCTATAAAAACGAAATGATAGGTCACCCCGAAATCTATTTATACCATCTTCACAAGAATTTAACATACAATTATAGTATTTCTCTCTACAGTAAAAAAATATTTTTGCTTTTACATCTAGTTCTTCCATTTTTCAATTTAACTCTTATAATAACTCTGGTATTTTGCTTTGTTTGCTTGGTAAACCTTCATAAGAAATTCGCATGAGATGGTCATTTGTAAGTTATTCTTAGCTATATAATCAAATGTTTTCTGAAACAAACAAACTATCAACTTAAAATTATAAACTACACATGCTATTTTAATTAAAATTATTAAAGGGAAATAAACTACTCAAAGCAGAAAGTGCGTGTGCGACAGTTATCTCAACAATCTATTCTTAGCATTTAGGATCAAGTCTAGGCCATGCTTGCAACCTCATGGCCTGTATCTACCAGATACATAAAGTTTCTGTTGATACAATTTCTAGTTAGTTATCGTTTAGCCATATTTCAATAAAGTTAATAATATTTCTATTAATAGACCTAATACGTTGTAAATGAACCCCAACATACACACATAAGTGAAAAAACTTTAAATGAGAAAATTTGTTTTCCCGAGGCGCTTGGTGGAAAACAAATTTTCTCATTTAAAGTTTTTTCACTTATGTGTGTATGTTGGGGTTCATTTACAACGTATTAGATCTATCTAACTAATTAACCCTAAATATTTAAAAATTTGTAATTTCTATTAATGTTATTGTTTATCCAATTTTCTTTTATAAGCAGTTAATTTAACATCAGTAAATCCAACGACTTCTATGCCTTCTGGAGATTGTATTCTAAATCTCAAGCCTGGACATTTATATACATAAGAATCAATGTAACACACATAATAATTGCAACCTGGTCGCAGCAGCATTCAGGTCACAAACATGTCTGTAGACTAAAGTAAACTAAAAAGGAGTACAGAACACAGCAAAAGCCATTCTTAGCAGTATTAAAATTCAAAACTAATAGGTTGTAATGAAACAGTTGTTAGAAGATGGTCATTAACAAAATAAAAGTATTGACCTCTGCTAAGGTAGTTCCATAGCCTTGACCTTTGTATGTATCGGGAACTTCGCTGTGTAGCAAATTATAAACATTGCTTTCCTTGGAATATAAAACTGTAGCAAAATCATTATTCATTTTCATTTTAAACATATTTTCGTCTGGTTTATGATCCACAGCCAAATCATTTTTTGAAATAGTAGAGGACATTCTCGAACTTGCTCTTGTTAGTACCATAGTTGAACTCGTTCGTGCTAACGTAAACATTATTAACTAACTAACAGAATAAAGCTGTGCTACAAGAGAAGTAGTGTATTTTAATTTAGAAAAATTTATACGTACACAAAGATAAGGAACAATTAATAATTAAGATACTTTTTCACTAAGCTGGACTGTTTGCTGTCAACTTTGTTTATATTTGACGTTTCTCGTATCCATAGCTACGTCATATACGCAGGTGCGAAAAAACAGTGGCGTTGTCATTTATTTCAACCAAAGGGGCCCAATTTAAAAACGACTGGCCATAACAGGACTTTTTCGTTTTTATTCGATTAAAAATCGAATATATTTGTAACAAATTACGTAACTTTTAATACGAAAATAACTAAATAATTTTGCACTTGATAGTGATTCGCCAACTGGAGAGATTCCTCTCTTGGAACCTAGTCCAGCCTACAGTAAATAAGAAACCCAGTCACACACAAAGGTTCCTCCCTAAATGTACACTAAAAGAGCTCTCTTATAATACAGGAAAACCTTAAAACAAAACGTTAGTGGCTGAAGCTTCTTACCACACGATGAGCAGAATTCCAGCCCTTTGGAATTCCTCTAACCAGTTGCAATCGTCTCGACTGATAGATGTAAGATTGTTGTTGTTATAAGTTGGTTTCCAAAATTCCCAAAAATTTAACGTTGATTATAAATTATAATTCAAAATCCAAATATACGAAAGTCAAGTGTATACTCAAAATAGAGTATTCGAAATAAAGCCCTAAATACAATTTTAAAATTACCACGAGGTTTAATAAGATTCGATAATATACCTAAGATGTCGAACGGGCTATTTGTACAATTTTTCTTCAAAATTCAATCTAATGGGCATTTGCGTTATTTTAATAATTATTATAAATTATTTATATCGTGCCACTGCCAAATCCAATAAAATAATTGTCGAAACTACTAAATATACGTGGCACGTGTGCTCTCGACGAAATTTTTAGTCAAAGAGAGTTAACTTTATCACCGCCTCAATTATTTCAATAATGTAAATTTAAAACTAATTACTTTATTAGTATTTATTAAAAATCAACTCATAACAATAAGCCAACAAATCCGTGAAAAAGGAGATAAGTCAACAAATCCGTGAAAAAGGAGATAAGTCAACAAATCCATGAAAAAGGAGATGAGTCTTTAAATTCCTGTTAAAGGAGATAATATTACGGTAGCAAATTAAATAAAACACCAGATAAATAAAAATTTCAAACTCGGAGTATAAATTTAATTTCACTGGCTTATTGAAACGACAATTCAAGTCAGGTAAATGGTACGCTCACGTTGGTCGAGTTGTTTCAAGTTATTTGAATCAACCGGCTTAAATTTATGTTACTCGACTAATCTCATCGACGCTTGCAATTACAAATTTTAATTATTAGAAAAGAAATTATACATTTGGTACCAAACAACTGTGTTTAATTAAGAACCGATGAAGTTTTGTTCAAGTAGCCGAAACCAAATTTAAACAAAATCCCTTTAGTAGTTTTTATTTGACGGTAAAACACGGTACACATTAACACACGGGCAGACTTTTTGAATAATAAGAGTTTTATTTTTTCAGCGTTTTGGATTCAGGGGGGCCCGAAACGCAGAGAAATTAAATTTTATTTAAAAAAATGTTTTTTGATCATAATCATAAGTTTCTTTAGATAGAGTACCCGATGTGGAGGCTGTGTGTTCGGTAATCATCACTGTGTGCAGTGTGCAGGTGCCACACACAAAAGTTATGTCCACATATAATTAGGGCTAGTCCCTGTTTGTGGAAGATAATAGAAGAGTAATGTAACAGAACACAGCCGCAGTTACAAAAAATAGCACATCACTTTATTATAAAAATTGTATTATTTATATAAACGTAAACATTAAATTTTAGACGTCTGTAAATAAATATTAAGAAAAAAATAATAATTATCCACCATAACTCTTAATTATTTAAAAGCCACGTTGAAACAGTTTCCAAGTGTGTTTTCGACCAATAAACTCTTTGCTTTATTCTGTCGACTACATTTAACATCAAGGTTGATACAGGCTGTAGATTATTCTTATGAAGTTTGTAAAACGAGGTAAGCTAAAATTGAAATTAGAGACTATTCGTACTTTAACCTTTGGTTACACAAGACTTTCTTAAATATTTAAGAGCGTTTTAACCTCATATTTTGAGGTTATGACGTTCTTAAATTTTAACAAAATTGTGCAACTCAGGGTAAGTCTTATAGTATTTTTAAATAACTTCCTAAAGCAACATTCTATTAGAAACCAGTAGCTAATATAAATAATTCTGTACAAAATAACATACGCTGAATACAAGAACGATTGTTGAAGTCATTTAAAAATATTTACGACTGTTAGTGTACTGTGTACAAGTGTGCATGTTATAAAACTTACATCTTCTAAATCAACACTCGTTGAAAGTTTCGATAAGAACTCTTCAAAAATTGCTGTTATAACAGGAATATTGTCGTGAAACCGTTCGTAAATTCGTTCCCAGTTTTCCCTTATAAACGAAAATCCAGTTCTAAGTCCTACAGGGTGAGAAATTGATTTCCAGACTTCTGGTACGTATTGAACACCAATACTTCCATTAAGAGACCTTTCTAAGTAACTAAAAAAAAAGTTATGCAAATGGTATGGTGTTTGGAGCATCACAAACCTATTAATTATCCACGGCTCTTGAGTACACCCGAGACTTGCGTAGGCGATTTTCATATCGGCGGAGGAAATATATGGATACCTAGTTCTCTCCCATAAGAAATCCCATTCTATTTGTTCACCAGCTTTAATTGCGGTGCATTGCACCGATTCGCGAACATCAAACTCGATTCTGCAAAAAACAATTTACATTTCATTTCTTCGAACTTACAGTAACTTACAAGTTCTCCACATCCGGTTTAGGAGAATTCATCCATCTCTGAAAACTTTCTTTTGCCCAGTTGACGCAAGGCTGATATTTTACGCTACAAGAAACTTGAACCATAAAGGTTTTTAACAACTTTCCATGTTTAGTATGGTTGAGAGAAGGAAAATTCATTTCTTTGAATGTCGGTTGAGCTATCTTAATGATGTAATCTTGAAAGGCTCCATTGTAATGGGTACTGGCGAGAACGTATTCTAACGAGCGCAAACTATTATACACAGAGTGCCACGGCCTGTAATTGCGTTCTACTTCTAAGTATTTTGTAAGTTCAAAAGCAATTTGGTAATCCAGTAACCCTGCATAAGCTAATTCAAAAGCATCGTTTAAAAGTTGACCGCGATTTGATGGTAAAATTTTGGTATGATTTTTGATTAGTTGTTTCTGAATGAGATTCCAATTACGTGTATCATAATTTACACGGTAGAAGCCTAAAAACACGTGGTTAATGGAATTCTTAAAAAAGCTAAAAAGGTACCTGCTTGTTCTGTGTTGAAAACAATCCATACATCCTTTTCGATAGTGGTTAAGTTTAAGACAGTCAGAGACTTTGCTTTTTCCAACCACAAAGTACTTTTTGCTCCAATGTCGTCTTCTATAGTATATGTTAGCGGTATGTACCATAAGGTGTCGTAAGTAACGTCGCTTTGCACAAATCTCGATTGATTAATTACCGCGTTTCCATTCATGTAATTTCTAATGACTGTTACAACCGGATATCCTTCCTGTTTGATCCAAGAATTCATAAATTCTTTGACGGTTAAATTGGAAGGAAAGATCGTTTGGCCCTTCGACAACTCAGTAAACGAGTCCCAAAAGCTATCTTCGTCGCTACATTTATATGCCCTAAAATTGCAAATTATCGATTTGTACCCGAATTATTGTTTTACTTGTACATAACGGAATCGAACCCGCTATCTTAAGATATAATTCACCGACTTACCCACTAAACTGATAATTATTATTATAATCAATTTAAATATCTGAAATCTACAAGGGTAAAAATCCATCTGAATAAAAACGTACCAGTTCCTTAAGTAATTTTGAACTCCTTTTTTGAAAAGATCTTCACCTAAAGTGTAATTCAACATACGAATGACACAACTGCCTTTGTTTATGGCAACATCGTCAAATAATTGTTCGATCTGATTAAGCTGTTCTATTTCTCCGTGCAAACTGCGTACAGATTTTAGCTGATCTGTATCTAGAATTGCTTGAGTTATTCTTAATGGAAAGCTATCGAGATCTTCAGGTACTGGTTTCATCTAAAAATTTGTTCTTAGAAATTTCAATTTTAAGAAATATTTTGATCATACTTCATTTTCCACTACGTCTTGCATAAACGTAGAAAATCCTTCGATTAGCCACATTTCTGACCACCAGTTCATCGTAACTAAATTTCCAAACCATTGAGTAGATAACTTCCGAACGATGGTTTTGAATATATTATTTTCAATTTTCCAACTATTCGTAGTGTTAGATATCAACAACGAGGAATCTCTAAGAACATTAATAAATATATGAAAAGATAATAATATTTTGAAGCGGCAATTTTTACCTAAATAAAATTATGCCCCAATTATCGGTAGCTTCTTGTGCTAGTTCTGGTAATGCAACCAAATCAATTTTTGATAAAGGATAATTTACCCCAAAATAGTTTTGCAAATAAGAAAATATTTTGGGACTTATTTCAATTGCGTATCTTGCATCATATAATTTTTCTTTGGGAGCCCATATTTTAAAAGTGGGACCTATTTCAGGGAAGCTGGGTTCTGAATGTTTGAAATCGAATACGGTAAATGCAACTAAATAAGAAGGCATACGTGGTGACTCTTCAAAATGATCCCAAACCCAACCAACTGCACCAATTCTAAAATTGCAAACGTTTACTTTTTGAAGATGCAACAATTTTGACTTACAGGGGTTCCGAATCTTTCCAAGGCATGTTCGATAAGATGGTCATGTCGGTTCTTCTGGCAATGCTAATTTTGAAAACTGATTTGAACGATGGTTCATCAAAACAGGGAAAAACACGCCTGGCAAAAACTGGTTGTAAGTGTGTACTTAGCAACCATCTAAAAATTTAAAAAAAGGTTAGTTTAGGCTCGTTTATCTAAATAAATTTAACAACTTACTTTACTTGTTTATCGTGTCCCAAATAACTTGTTTTATATAGTCCAACTAAATTATTTGAAATTTTTCCAGAAAACTTCACATTAATACTGTAATTAACTCCAGGTTTAAGCCTTTCGGCCAAATTGATTATCAGTAAGCCATTTTCAGGATCCAATTCGTGCGATTTAATTCCAATATTTATAGTTTTTTCTCTTTCGGGCTTGATTTCACGTGTGTCGGGTAGGACAGATCGAGTCACTGATTCAATTGTAGCTGCACCCGGTGGTTCACTTGGAAGAGTAATAGTTTCAGTAGATAAAGGAGTTGGAGTAAAAACGCCGATTGGGTTTAGTCTCTTAGTAGCACTTGAAGTCCATTCAGGAAGAGTTGGAGAAGAAGTGCTTAGTTTTGGTTCTGAGTTGTTACTAACACTTAAAGTCGTTTCTGGAAGAGTTGAAGCAGTAGCGGTTGGTGTCGGTTTTATGTTTTTGGTAGCAGTTGAAGTCGCTTGCGAATGGGGCGATCGAGTAGTGCTCAAATTTGGTTTCATTTCATCAGGAGCGTTCGACGTTATTTCAAGTCCTTTTACTCTTGGCACTGAATTATTTGTTACAGAAGATGTAGTCGAATTTGAAGCAACCGTTTTCGATGTATCAGTTTTGGGTGGAATATGTATATCGGTTGAAGTGGGAGAACTGTTAACCGGTTGCACTGCACCGTTTTCGATGGACTTTGTATCATTATTAAGGTGTGTTTCTTGAGGTTCTGCGATCTCCCTTTTAACAATTTTTGATAAAGATCTTAAAGTACCCTTTGTACTTGAGAAAACTTGAATATCATCTTTATTAATATCGAGAAATTCGGAATTAAGTACAATTTGATTTGTCGATTGCGAACTAATAATTAAAATTCTTACTTGACCACTAAAAGTAAAATTTTTCTCACTATGTTCATCCAAGTAGGGGTGAATTCGTAAACGATAATGAAGAGGTGTTATATGTGCCGGTAACCGTTTTTGTTTATTAGCGTTATTAATAGATTCGTTAATTAGCTTCTCAATATCTGCCGTAAGTTCTTCTTCCTAAAACCGCAGTTAATAAAAAAAATATTTTTGTTCGAACTAACTCCCGTTACCTTTTTATTTATGTCTTTTCCATAAAAATAAACAAAAGCACCTACAGCTATTAAGGCGAGAATTGCTATAACTACGAAAGCTATAGCTTTTTTTGTGGTCACAAAACATCCCCCAGTTCGAGCATATTCCAAGTTGGAGTCGAAATTATTTTCTGCCGTAAATTCATTTCTTGTCGTGTTAAAACTAGCCTTTCGTTTGCCCATTTAAATGAATTTGAAAATTTTTAATTAATTAGTCGATTCGAAACCTATAAAAGTCGAAGTGGATTTGTGGCACTTTTCAGATTCTACGATAAATAAAATACATTTTTAATAGCTTATTGTTCTTATTGTCAAACAATACGTCACAAACTCTTTACTACATAACAATTTTTCATTATACCACTTCTACATATTTAGTATCTAACAAATTGTACTAATAAGAACAAAATCACATGATAAAATTCTAGAAGACGAAAATAATTGAAATTGTATACCTACGTTATTTCCTTAATTTTATTAAGTATTGCAAATTCAAGTCAATGTCAGAGGTACATTAGTGGCTAAGCTCATTAATTAGTTTTTATGAATTAAAAATAAATGTATTCAAGTACTAAATTGCTTTACAAATTACCTACGAGGTGTGTGTATTACGAACTTCAAAAATTGATACACGACAATCGTAAAAATTTCAAGAGATATTTTTTGTAATTTTACTTCACTTACCTTTTAATTAAAAGTCGATTAATTGGTAGGAGTGGACTTAATAAAAGTTTCAAGTGTGTACACTAGTTTCTCTATGGTAGTTAATTACATTACATACGCCACTAAATAAGAACACAATAATAATGAGATATCGATGAATTGGTACACCTTCCTCTCCCCACTTGTACCTGTTGTTAAATGCGGTGATAATTTTTTGATTAAATTTTTGAAACGTGGTTAAATTGCATTTATAGCAGCGCTATTGAGTGAATAAAATTTTTATTCCGTAATTTAATTTTTAACCACAGTTTTCATTTAGTATAACGCATTGTCTCATTTCAAAAACGGCTTATTTTGACCCCAAAATATGCATCGTTTTTGCTATACCTATCAATTTTTTTTAATGTAATTATTCTAAAACATTTTTTCTTGGTACTAGGTACGAATTACTTTTACCCTAAAACATTATTTTGGAAAATGGACAATACTGTCCTGCAAGCCACTGCAGATTGTATTGAGTAACAGCATCTCCTGCGAAAATTTTGTATTCCAACCCATATCAACCTACAGCGTTTTTGTTATCGTAGGTGTGGAATACCTATGTTTTATCGTCACACTTTTCTCTGTAACAGGGACGGACTGGGCCAATTGGTTCCCAGCCGATTAAGTAGTAGTTTATAGTTACATTCTCTAATTATATACTTCCTGCTTCCACTTCATTGCTTCAGTTTCCACATTGGACCGAAAGGTAGATATATTTATGTTGATATTTTATGTTTGCGCAGATTGAAAAACCCTTAGAGAAAAAGTATAATTGCTTGCTTCAAGAAGTTTAATAGTCCTGTAATGTAAAGAAACTAAAAATTATTATTTGAAAGAAAGTGTATTTTTCAAAAGTGAGTCTGAGACTACCTCAGCTGACGAAGTTTCAAAATGCTATTCGTATTTAACGGGCCTTTCGCAGTTGTGACGTAGTCTACTTTATAAGGGGTACGGCTTGTCCCCTCTTAGGTGTTCATATGGAACACAAGTGGAAAAAAGATACAAATAGTTTTTTATTTTCTTTCAATGAAAAATCAGGTTGTGATTGGCTATCTGTTATTATTTATGAAGCGTGATATTTGTGACAGTTGTCAATTAACTAAACGTGGACTCGCTCAACAGACCACGCTTTGTTTTAAATAACTACTGCTAATCTTCTCTTGTAAAATGATACTTAGATACGATTTTTATTTTAAACGGCTTGCAGTCGTATATTTCTGTAGAGTTATAAAGAATTCTAAATATTGCAATCAATGCTTCCCCAACCACCGTGATATTTTAATATACAGGGTGATTTATTAGCTCACCGACAAACTTTGCCACATGAAAGCTCATGTAATTTTAAGAGAAAAATATATTTTGGGCATTTGTCCCACTTCACTTATTTAAAGACATCGAGGACTTCAAAGTTTACTGCAGCGAATTTAATAATAGTAATAAAAAAAGTGGACTTAAAACAACCAAAAATACGCTTTCAGCACTCTAAAGTATGCCGACTAGTCTGGTCAATCTAGACCAAAAAATGAGAGTGAAGGTGCATAAAGTCCCAACAAGCTGAAAGTTATCGTTATCGTCATAATATGCACACGTTTCCATTCCACCATGAAACTTTTACAACTTTTTGAATCGTTATATCTCAGAAACGGTGGCTCGTAAGAAAAAAAGTATTGATACATTTTTTATACATAATTTTATGATCTACAATTTTTGTCTGGGGTACTTTTATGATAAAATTTGCCGTTTTGCTGAAAATCGCGAACAACTCATTTTTTTGACTTTGACCTCGAATAAAATTTTTTCCATGAGGAACTTTTAAATTTTATTTATAATTATGTTTTTAACAATTTTACCGATTTTCAGCTTGTTGGGACTTTATGCACCTTCGAATGTCTAAATTGACCGGACTAGATGTCATTTTTGTGTATTGTTGTTGCATTGGAAGTGCACCTATTTAATCAACAACACAATATAACGCGGTTTATTGCCGCAAATAACAAATTTTGGTCAAGAAATGTGCCAAAATTATGAATTTTATCTTAATCACATGCTACCTTTTAATAAAAAAAAGTTTTAACTAAACCACACGTCTGTGGCAACTAGTTATTCTGATACTGTAATAAAATTAGTAATTATTAGCTAGTACATATTATAAAAAAAAGTTTAATCATTTTAATCGATGTTAATTACTTATAGTCCAGTCAATAGGGAGAAAAACAGGCCTTTGCTCTACAAAAGGTGGTGTAGTTCTGATTTTTTAATATGTTATTAAGTTAGGGGCCCTGATAAAACATCCAAGTTTTCGACCTTGAGGGGGGTCCGCGCGATCCGCCATCTTGGATTAAAGGTACGAAAAATTGGTTTTTCCGATTTAACTTCTTAACGGTTGATCCTACGACAAAACTGTCAAATTCAACTTTGAAGAGAACAAAATTCCCTACAATATTTATTCTATTTATTTTGTCCCTATCTGTTACGGTTTCTGAGATATAAGCTGGAGAAAATCGCTATTTTTAGAAAAAATGAATTTTTTTTGTAAACTTCACATGGAGACTTTTTTACCGTTTATTTAAGAAAAAACTCTTTGGAACAAAAGTTGTAGGATTTTAATTGTCTTCAAACCGAGTCTATCGCTGATATTTTAGCTCAACTATCAGATCCAAGGTTAGAGCAGTTTTAGGACAACCTATAAATGTCGAAAAATGAGTCATGAGTGTTCGCAGCTCCAAGTTTTTGTTACCCCCCCCCCCCCCATATCAACCCATAACAATTTCTCTCACATTTCAACATTTATTCAATTTAAAATGGTTATGGGGGTAGAAATGTTGAGCGAATTTTCTCTTTTATATTGCCAACAACCTGTCTCATATGTCGACAATTATTGTTGGAGGGTAGTGTTTGTGAAGAGGGGATTGGGGGGGGGGGCTTGACCTCATATAACATTAAAATCGGTTCTGGGGTTTGGCAACCACACGCGTTCAAAGTTTGCGGTAAGTCGCACTTCTCCATGAAACCAGGTTTGTCGGTACTCTTTTGGCCATAACTCCAAAACTTTTTGTCCGATCCGCAATTTCTTTTTTCATCTCAAAGCTGGTTAAATTTACTATCAGATCCTTTATATGAAATTTTGATTAAATCTCCTAAAATACCCACACTAGCTCACTGAACGTGGAAATCGCGTCATATTTCGCAAAAACGTACACATTTAGCGTGCTGGTGTGAGTATTTCACGGTATTTAATCAAATTGCTTATACAGGGCTGATAGTAAGATTAACCAGCTTTTAGATGAAGAAAATAAATTTTAGATCGGATAAATAGTTTCGGAGTTATTTGGAAAAATGTGCCAAGAAAACTTGGATCCCACAGCAGTACGCGGTGTTTAAAGTGCTAGGATTTTTATTTCATGGGGCTTGATTAAAATCTCATATATGAGGTCTGATGGGAAATTTAACCAGCTTTCAGATAAAAAAAGAAACTACGGATCGAACAAATGTTTTTGGAGTTATAGCCAAAAGAGTACCGACAAACCAGGTTTCATGAATAAGTGCGACTTACCGCAATCTTTGAACGCGTGTGGTTGCCAAAAGACTACCCTCCCATAATAATTGTCGACATATGAGACAGGTTGTTGGAAATATAAACGGGAAAATTCGCTCAACATCTCTACCCCCCCTTCCCTAATAACTATTTTAAATTGAATAAATGTTGAAATGTGAGAGAAATTGTTATGGGTTGATATGGGGGGGGGGGGGGCTGTAACAAAAACTTCGAGCTGCGAACACTCATTATTCATTTTTCGACATTTACAGGTTATCATAAAACTGCTCTAACTTTGGATCTGGTTGAGCTAAAATATCAGTGATACACTCAGTTTAAAGGTAATTTAAAATCCTACAACTTTTGTTCTAAAGAATTTGCTCTCAAATAAACGGTAAAAAAGTCTCCATGCCAAGTTTACTCAAAAAATTAGTTTTTTCTAAAAAAAGCGATTTTCTCCAGCTTATATCTCAGAAACCGTAACAGATAAGGACAAAATAAATAGAGTAAATATTGTAGGAAATTTTGTCCTCTTCAAAGTTTAATTGGACAGTTTTGTGGTAGGATCAACCGTTAAGAAGTTAAATCGGGAAAAACAATTTTTCGTATCTTTAATCCAAGATGGCGAATCGCGCGGACCCCCTCAAGGTCGAAAACTTGGATTTTTTATCAGGGCCCCTGACCCAATAACATATTCAAAAGTCAGATTTACACCACCTTTTGTAGGGCAAAACCCCCCATTGACTGGACTATTACCTAAATGTATGTTTATTTTTGTAGTAAAGAAAATTATACATTTTTTGGAAATTAACTTTCTTATTAATTATTAATCTCACATAAAACGAAAAATAGCTACTAATTTATTATTTCTAAAGGTTCTTTAAAAGTTTAAAATAAATCGTAACATTAGTAGTTTGTATAAGATCAAATTTTTATGTTGTCTTATCAGCTCAGACAACCGTAGTACAATTTCTAAGAAATCTACAGTTTATAAGCTCCGCCTCCTAAAAAACGTTCAGACGCGCCTCCGAGCTCAGAAATTTAACATTTAATTCAATTTTTTCTCCCTTATTAAGACGAATTTTGATTTGGGACTTTTTGCAAACTTTTCAGAAAGTACATTAAATTTGGTTCATGTCAGTGTTTAAAAAAAAAAAAGTTCCAAAAACGGCCTTTCCGACCTTTTTTCGAAAAAGTACTGACATGGATCAATGCAGAATATGGCCTAAAATGTGCTGCAAAAATTTGAAACAAATCGATCAATAAATAAGGGAGAAACGCCTGAATAACGTTTTCAGGCCTGCGAAAGGAGCCTTAAGTAAAACTTTAAAGCCACACTTAATAACGACCGACAGATTTAATTGAATACTGCTATTATGGCTAAGCTCCATGTAGCCTTCTTTTCCTTAAAAATTTGGCACAAATAATACAAATTTTCAACGCCCTATAACTTCGTAAACTTCAAGAGTAAAAAAACATGCCTACATTCAGTTTTGTAGTAAATTTTACCACCTTTAATTTATGATATAATCATGTTTCAACTGCAACCCATAGTTTAACGAAAAACCAAAAAAGTTACATGTCTTCGACCACTACCGCTAAAGCTCACCTCTGGCTCATTAGGGCTTTCGGGTTTTAGGATATTCATCACTAGATACTTAAAAATGACTATGTATAGTATAAAGTTTCAAAACTATTGAATTTGTTTGAAGGTGAAACCCATTTTTGGTTTTCGTTGACTGGACCAATTCTGCGCTTACTTAAATTAGAATGAATGCCGGCATTATCAAGGTCAGATCTGGTAGCAATAAGACTGCAAGGGTATCGTACGAGATGCGAGACAATACTATCACAAAGTCTCATCTCGTTTCGTGAAAAAGTTTCGTTTCGAGTCTCGCCTCGAAGACGAGACTTCAAAAACGAGACTCTCGTGAGCATCACTATTAATTCGCTTACCTATGTTAATTTATATTCGTCTTTAATGAGCTTCTAGAAATGAATAATATCCTCCGAAAAATTCACCTTTGTACTGAAAAAGCTTAAGTTGTTAGTAAAATGGTTAAAACGTCCAGTACAAGTGGAGCTGACGTAAATTTCTTCAAACTTTTTAAGATGTGATTTCGTCAGTGAAAAATAGGTGCGTCAAGCGAATCTTCTCAATTGATGATATAAGATTGGAAGCTATGGAGATTCTTTTATATTGAATAACTCATATTATATTGAAATGATTATTTCTACTTAAATAAGGGTTACTATGTCAATCTTAATGTAAAGAAAAAACTAACAATGACAATCAAATGCGACTTGTTTACTAGCAGTAATCCGGTAGCATCTAATTTAGTTGTAATTTAACTATTATATTTTAACTAAATAATGAACCCTTATTACTCGACTCGACATGACGTCGAGATTAGAAGAGTTTAAAAAATAAAAATGAAAGGAGACGAGCATAAACATTGCATACATAATTACAATTTGCGCAACAGGATGAGCCATTTTCCAGTTGCTTTCAATCTCAAATATGTTTAACAAGTAATAACAGCAAGTCGTATTAGTGTTGATTAATTCTAGAGTGTTACAATTTTTGTTATAAAATCATACTCATTGTAAGTAACAATTATTTATTTATTCGTTACATTGTTCCATGCATTATTTTGGATTTCTCGAAAAAAAATTAATAATAATTAATTGTACAGAGGTAAAATTTTACTTTTATTCTTAAATACAACTTTGATTTATGAACCTTTTAATTAAGAGATACCATAACAATCTGGTATTTTTGTCCAGGATTACGTAAAAAATAAATAATACAAAACCTTGCAAGGTTGCAGTTATACAAAATAAGTAGATGAAGACGTAAGAAAGTATAGAATCGTGGTCGATGAGTTCGGAGAGCAGTCCAAAAATCCAGGGCAATCCCAATAAAAAAAATAATAAAACGGCCAAGCACAGTTGTCTTCGTAAAATAGTATGAGAATTATTTTGAGTTTCCACACTTAACAAAAATACATTTCTTATAACCATCACGAAGACTCCCAAATTAGCAGATACGATAATTGCGATTGGCAGAAGTACCCCAAAATACAGACTATAGCCTTTTGGGTAACAAAAACCTTGCACTCCTGCAGCGTAACTACTATAGTCGACGGAACAAACGATTATAATCGGAATTAAAGGTAACCCCCAACCCATCACCATAGCTTTTAAAAATAGGCGATTTGGCATGGGACCGATAACTTGAACAAATCTAAAGAACTGCAAAATAGCAGCCACCAACATCCAAGCAAACTCTGCAATTAACACATAATGTAAAACAACCCCAACAATTGCGCAATAATTTTTAGAAATAACCGCAGGCTGACTTACATTAGCAAAATTGATAATTATAATTTGTAACAAAATAGTAATACATAATTGAATCAAAATCTTCGTACCGACCTTTTCCCTCCACGACGTAAACATTACATTTGTAGCAAAAATTCCCATAATTCCGATAAGAGACAAACAACAACCGATATCTGAAATTATAGTCAAAACTTGATCGTGTTTTTCGCTGGTTAAATCGTACATTAAAACATCTTCTTCGGATGCAGATAAATCGTCGGTTCGGACGAGTAAAGCAAAATTTGTTAGATGGGAGAATAAGCAGCCCTCGACAGACGAGTTTTTCAACTCGCCAATGTAATTACCACCTAGCAAACTCCAATAGCCAAAATAATTTTCCGAATTCATGCCGTAATTCCAATAAGCGCACTTTAAACTATTATTCTGCTTCTTAGAGTTGAATACTACGATTAAGGGTTCTTCCAAAAATTCTCCAAAGCCAGGAATCGAAACGCTCACAACGCGGCTCGCAATCGTATCATTTTCGTTACTTGCACTATTGAAGAATTTATCGTTGAAATATACGGTCGTAATTATAATTATGTTCGATTTAACTTCCTCCGAAATGTTAAACGAAAGTAATTCCAATAATGAGCTCGGTACGAAAGTTGCAACTTCCAGATCGGTATCGTGAAAACTGTTCAAAGTCGTATTCGATGCAAGAGGTACAATTTTGGAACTTTCAAACGAAGCTTCCTCTCGTCCGTAAATTGCCAATCCTGATATATTATTCACGAACGGTTTGGAAAATTGAATAACTAAATTATTTCGTTTCAAAATCAATAAGTCGTTGTTCGTGCTAGCGGAAGTTAACAAATTGTCCAGTGTATCTAACATCTCGTCCGTTACGTTTAAGTGAATTTGAGATTGTTTCATAATTGACCTATTACTAGTTTTGATTAAATTGTCTACTATCTCACTAACTTCGTCGATGTACGTTATGGAACTACTCTCATTAAACGAGCGCATTTGTATTAAAAGATCCGAAATGTAGTATAAGTCCAAAATTGAAAGATCTGTCGAGTTTTGAGTAATTAACGACACCTCTTTAGTAATGCTGGTCGTTAAATTAGACAACCTTAAACTATGCAAAGTTTCGGTTTTTTGTGAAAAATGAGCATCTTTCGAACAGCGCCCATCGACTTCCCCCCACATAGAACCAAATGTAAAATTACCCTTGCACTGTCTTATAACAGGAATTAAATTATTCTGAATGCACAATTCTTCGGGTATGCGAACGATTCCAATCGACGACATCCTCCATTTAAGAACGGCGTTGTCTAAAATTGTGACGTCCGGTAGACACACTTCGCTGCTTCTGAAAAATACCACGAGGGCACCTTTCAAAACAAGCCGAAATAAATTTCTCGAAATCAAATGATATTCTCGTATAATAGGAATGTTCGACTCGCTGGTTAGGTGTAAGAGCACATCTACGCTTTCGTGAATTTTATTAATTTTATAAATATGGAACAAACGAACATTTTTGATAAATTTACTAAAAAATTTATCGTCGAATAATTCTTCGCTTATATCATTTATGAAAGAAATTGTAGGATTTTCACACTGTTCTTGAGAAAACCTGCATATTCGTTGAATTTGCAAACGTATGGCGTACTCGTGCCCTTCGAATTCTTTATACGCCACAACTTCGTTCGATTTTAACATTTTTAAGTTGGGAAGCTCGAAGGCTTCGCACCAATAAATTCCAGGATGCTTGTCTTCTATCGAAACTTCGAAAACTATAAACGTTTCCTCCGAGTTTAAATGCTTTTTTGAATTACTCACTCTTTCGACTTTTAGCCTCTTCTTTAAATTGCCTTCGGCGTTCGTAAAGCAATAAACTATGGTGTCGTCCTTATCCTTCACCAAACTTTCAGGAAAATAAACCAGCAGGTACAATTCTTTTGATTCGGTTTTAAATTTCAGCACTAAACTTGCGGGGTTGTAACTTAATGGGCTCGCCTTGCAAATGGAGCACTTGAATTCGTTCGTTTCGTGAAGAGTAAATTCGTGTTTGTTAATTCCTACAAATAAGTTGTTGTCCGAAATGTAGCCTCTCGAATTTTGTTGGAAGTTTTGTATCAAACAAGTGTCATCTCCGGCAAGTTTTCGCAAAATGCTTCTTTCGTACGAATATTTCGGTACGGCTAAGTCTCCACATTTACCTCGATTTTGGTAAATTTTGCAAAAACAATAGTCACTTCCTAACCCACCAGGAACACACCCATGTGGACAGTTGTATAAAAATTCGTTATACTTATAAGAGCAAATGTGGGAATATTTTACGTCACATGTTGTTAGTGCGACACCATTTCCTGTAGTGATAACACAGTTTAAGTCAGGATTATCGACAAATTTAGGTAGTGACGATGACGTATATTTAGAGCCATATTGCTCTCCAGGAAGAACGTGTTCGTATGGACCGTATAAACTATTGCGCCTAACTGGTACCCAGGCATTAACATAGCTAACTTTAACTTTATAAAAACCTCCAGAATAAGGACAATTTCTTTCCCAAGTTTGAGGTTTTGTAATGTAAACACACTGATCTTCGGTTTGCGTAAATTCGACAGGACATAACTTGTTTTCTTCTACGTAATTGCACTGTTTTTCTGTTTTAATCCAATTACCGTTTAAACAAACTCGATAAATTAATTGGTGGTTTTCGTCAAAACATGGCGGATTAGAAAGGACGACTGTGTACGAATTTGACGATTTGGATTCCCAAACTAAGGTGTGAGTTTTCCCCTTTTCTTCTTCTTTTGGACATTCGTTCTAAAATTAATCGATTATTAAATGTTGGTCGCAAGACGATAACTTACCTTTTGTATGCTAAGAGGAATGTGGAATAGAATTATGATGCTGATAAGAAGGGGTGTTTCTGAGAAAAAAACTGTTTTTGAGATGTGAAAATTAATAGAAATTTAATTTACCTTTATAAGAAGTCATTGTACACTGTATAGCTGCTGGTTATTAAAATAATTAAGTGCAGATTTTGTGTTTACATAATAAAAACTAATAAGATAACGTAGGCATATAGACATCATTACGCAAAGTAGACAAGGTCTTTCACTATAAATTAGAGAATAATCATGAGATAACATACGTATGGTAAATCATCAATGATCAACAAATTTTTTTAATAAATAGTATACTACGTTTATTTTTACCTGTTATCAATTACCCCACTTCATTAAACAATAATTAACCATCAATTAAAATATCGATCTTCTAGATAAAGATGACATTCGAGAAATTGATTGGTGCTTATAAAACTGATTTTTGCGTGGACGGAACTGTTAACGATCGACCGTTTAGCATTAATCAAACGAATTAACATTAATAAATATGTACTGTCGGTATTATTATTTGTATGTATTGTTTACTAGTTTAGATTCTTTTGTGAGAACAGATATTAACCTCGATATTTTTTAACGACAAACACGTTTAGTCAATTTTTACAATTTTTACCCATGCCCATCACTTGGAAAATTACTCACTCGAGACCACCTCTCCTAAAGGCGTGTCCTCATTACGCCGAAATATATCAATTTGCAGTGCCAAATGACGAAGCCAAGAGTAATGTGGATGTTCCGCCGGCACGTGCCAGTTGGCAAAATTGTGCTTACTGGCATTTCAACCCAAACCCAGCGAGAGTCGCTCTGAATCAGAAGAAGACAGTTGGCACCTTCTAGTGAGGACGTGCCAACTGGGAACTGGCTTTTCCAAATATGAATCTCCGGTCACTAGAAACCGCAGTGTAACAGCTAAACGTTCCTGTGCTGGAATGTCGCTTCAGAAGCACTCTTTCAGATTGTTGGCCTGGCCAAATTCCCAACAAAGTCAAAATCACACGAATTGGTACATAATTCGTAAAAAGTTCTGGAAACCACATCATTTGTATTTAACTCGTCCACATCAACCAATTAAAGATAAAAAGTTTCGTCGGCCATCTCCTATACGTATAGAGAACCTGATATAATTTGCTTACAGAACATGTAATTCTGTTTCTATTTCAGGTCCATCAACAATGAGGCAATACGCTTTGCTGCTCATGTGCGTTACTTTGCTGTTACATCAAAGTAGCCAAGTATTAAGCAGCAAGGTAAAAAGAAGCATAGATTTAATAGCGGCCCATAATCTAATAACAGATAATCGACTTCCCAGGGAAGTATCTCCAAACCATTACGAAATAGATCTACATCCATTACCAGAAACGGGAACTTTTAAAGGACGTGTAAAAATACACGTAACATGGCACGAATCGTCAGACAAAATTACACTTCATACTTTCGAAAACCTTAAAATAGATGAAAGTAAAATTAAAGTAACACAAATATCCCTAGACGATAGTTTGTAAATATTAGAATCACCTTAAAATTAATTTAGATTAACGATTAATTTTTGTAGAGCAAGACAAAAAAGTTCAAAACCACCAGAACCAGTAGAAGTTAAAGTACTTCGCACAGAATTAGTACCTAAAAAGCCATTTGTTGTGATTGATTTGGAAAAATCGTTACACCGAGGTGCACAGTGTATGATAGAAATTCCGTACGAAGGAAAACTTTACAACGAAACCAGTGAAGGAATATTTAGAAATAGTTATGTAAATCCCGAAACTGGAGAAAAGAAGTGGTTTGTAGCAACAAATTTACGACCAAATTCAGCAAGAAAAGTCTTCCCTTGTTTTGATGAGCCCGCATTTAAAGTTCCTCATACAATTAGCGTAGTTCGACATGTGTCCATGACGGCACTATCAAACATGCCGTTAAACAGGACCGAACCACTGTAAGTTTAAACTTTACTCTTTACCCAAATGAAACGAAATGCAATTTACTATCATTTACAGGAAAGATACAAAGGACTGGGTTCGTGATCACTTCCAAACAACACCTGCTATGTCTACTTTTTCTATGGGAATTCTAATTTCTGATTTTACGTCGATAAAATATAACAAAACAATCGAAAAAGACGGTGTAGGTAAGTCGCTATTGTAGTTACTTATATTAAAGATACTTTTATTTATGGAATAATATTCCAGATATTGACATCAAGATTTGGGCTAGACCAGATTACATTAGTGCAATTGAAAGCTCTTTAGACAAAATATACAAATCGATAAAATCGTTACAAGAATTTTGGGGACAACCATACCCTTTACCCAAGGTAGATTGCATCGCAGTTCCTAACTATCAAGGAAATAGGCCTGCAGACAGTTGGGGTCTTATTCTTTTCAAGTACGAACCATTAACACGTTAATTTTTGTGATTGCTATTCCTTCTTTTAGGGAAAGCGAACTGAGCTCTAAAGGATCCTGGCAAATCACGCACGAATTGGTTTACCAATGGTTAGGAGCTCTAGCTACTCCATTTTGGTGGAGTGACGCTCACATCAACAATGCTTTAGCACGATACATTACAACGTATACTACTCTTAAGGTAATTTGTTTATCCTAAATAGTGGGAAATCATAATGACCACTCTCTTTTACGCTTTTTAAGATAAGCGATGGAAAGGAAACTTTCCACAACTGGCCAATGACTATGTTATACTCGATTTATTACGAATTTAGCAAACGTTATCCTCACGGAAAAGTCATGGCCATTAAACAAGACTCTGGATCGACCAAAACTGAGTTGCTCTTTAGAATGTTAAATTACACTCTAAGTGAGAAAACTCTTATACGTGGTTTACAACGCTTTATTGCCGACAGGTTTTAAACTTTCGCTTATTTCGACAATAGTGTTCAAACTAAAATTTTTAGGGAATACAAAACATTCTTTGGTGATGATGTGTGGGGAGCACTAACAGAACAAGCACGTTTCGATTCGACATTAGAAGATACAATAACAGTAAATGAAATTGCAGCTTCTTGGATAACTAAAGATCGTCTTCCAGTACTTAACGTTACAAGAAATTATAAAGACAAAACGGCAACATTATCGCAGGCACGAAGTTGCAATAAAACTAAATTTTTTAGTAACCTCCCGATTATTTTTAGCGCGTTTATTTAAGAGAAAGGCCGCACGATGTTCCGGATCAAGAAAAATTCTTATGGTGGATACCTGTGGTGCTAATACGACAGGATAAATTGAATTTCACTAATTCTACACCTGTTACGTGGATGCGGAGGCAACGAGAGATTCAGTTAGAAAAGCTCCCAGCTGAAAATCAATTTATTATTGTAAATCCAGAAGAAATTGGTAAATACTAATAGAAAACATTCGTTGCGTTTTTTTTTAAAGTTAATTGCAGGACCTTTCCCCGTTAACTACGACACCAAGAATTGGAATATGCTGTCGGAATATCTTCAAAATGACGAAGGAAGGCGTAAGATACCAGTAAATACACGCGCTAAATTGTTACACGACGCTTGGAATCTTGCTTATGCTGGAGACTTAAACTTTGGAACAGCATTAAATATGACTCTATTTTTAAAATTAGAACGCGAGCACTTGGCTTGGGACCCAGTTTTTACCATGATCGATCATATTGGAAGACACATCGATAGTTCTAAAGTTCACAAAAAATTCTTGGCAAGTTTATCATTTTGAAAGCGAACTGCAGTTATTTACGAAATAGTATTTGTAGACTTATGTGAGAATGTTACTAACACCATTATATGAAGCACTCGAACAAATAGCGAATGAAAGCGAAAATGAAGGAATGGTTAACTTGAGAAGTTCCGCTAAAATTTTCTTATGTCAAGCCGGATATAAACCTTGCATTGAAGAGGCACAATTTGCGTTCGATCAGTGGATGGATGCTGAAAATCCAGATGAAGGAAATCCGTACGTGCATATAAAACTTCCGGTTAAAATCACAAAAAATTATAAATCTCTATTTCAGAGTTGCGAATCAATATATTTGTCCAGTTTTCAAATGGGGAACTAAAGAAGAATGGGACTTTGGTTTACAACGCGTCATAAATTTCCCTGCAAGCAGAAAACAAAGCGAAAGAACTTATTTATTAAAAACGTTAGCTGGGTGTCCTGTCGATTCTTGGAAAATTGAAAAAATTCTAGATATTACCATTTTGGAACAAAATGGAAATTTTACAGATAACGACATTTACTTAATTTTCAGCATGCTTACAGGAAGTTCTAGTGGCTACACGACACTATTCAATTATCTAAATAAAAACTGGAACGCTTTGAAAAAAGCGTAAGTTGTAAATATTTAAGTTTTCCAAAAGACATTAAATCTTTTTATTAGATTCGAAAACAAACCTCAGTTATGGAACAGTTTAATCTCATCCTCCACGACGGTATTTAAAACACAAGAAGGATTAGATATGCTAAATAAATTATACTCGAAAAAGAAAGGAGAATTTGGAACTGCCGAATTTGTTATCGAAAGAGCGTTGAAAAATACTAAGGAAGAAGCTAAATGGAGTAATGATAATTTACCAGTAATCGAGAAATGGCTTGACGAATATTTAAAAACGAATGGAAAAGAAGCCGAGCGAAATAAATTTTTGTAAATTTTAATACTTACTGAATTTATATTTTTAAAAATAATCTATAATATTAAAGTTGTTTGTTATAGCAACCTAATTAGTGATTGTAGTTATTTGATAAAAGAATACATATCGTTCGACGTTTAAATACCAAACTTTTAATTAGTTCATCATAATGGTTTATATGGAAAATCGTTAATCATTATTTGGATTGTCGCCCTCTTCAGTCGAAGAAGTATATAAAAGATTAAAGAGACTTTAGCACTCAAAAAGTTCAGAAAAATATTTATAACCAGAGATCAATTTAAAATTGAAGTCCTCAGACGTGAACATGGCAAATAAACTATTACTATTTTTTGTTCATTTGCCAGAAGGCTCCATTTTCAATTTGATGTTTCCAAATGAAGCTGCAGATATTGGCGTAATAAACAATTTGTTATAAATTATTATAAACCGTTCAAAAGAGCAAGAAATACAATTAATAATGCGCTGTATAACAATTTAATACTATCCACCGTTACTCGCCATTAGGTCCAGGAGGAATTAGGTAAAATGATAATTTAAATTTATTTCACCTATTTCACAATCAAATAACCTCAAAATTATAAACTAAAACCAAATTTCAATTGCCCAATAAAACGTAATCGTCATGCGTTAATAAACCATATGTGGAATAAATTAAACGAATTATATAATAATATTTATAAGATGTGCAAAGTTACTACAGTGCAAATGTGGAATCCTGCCGATATTTTTAATAACCAACCGTGTAAAACTCCGTACGTTGTTATTATTTTAAATCGACCTATTGCACTTACGTTTAAGGAACAATTTATTTGGAATTTGTGGAGACAAGGTATTTTTATTTTTAACCTACTCTTAAAATTTTTAATCAATTCTTTTTAGCTTCTTTACGCGTAACCGTTGATGGTGGTACCGATTGTTGGTTGTCGTGGTTAAAACTGCACAACTACGATTGTTATAATGGGGTCGAACCCGACATAATTACAGGAGATATGGATTCTATATCTCAAGAAAATATCGAATATTTTACAAAGAGAAGTGAGAAAGTAAAAGTGATCAAAACCCCCGATCAAAATGAGACCGATTTCACCAAAGCCTTGAGGGTGGTTGAACAATATAAAACTAAGGAAAATATAAAAGTAAGTTAATAATCGAAGTGAAATTCGCGTTAATTTATCCATTTATGTTAGATTGATGCGGTGATAATTATAGCAGATACATCGGGACGAATTGATCAGATTGTAGCCAATATTAATACTCTCTTTAAAGCGAGAGAAATTTTACCAAACACGAACATTATATTATTAGCTTCTAATTCGCTCACGTGGCTTTTAAACGAAGAGGTAGTTCATAACATAAACATTCCTTTAAGTTTACGACAAAATCAAGAATGGTGTGCTTTAATTCCTATAGGAAGTTCGTGTCGTGTTACAACTACTGGATTAAAATGGAATTTAAGTAAGCCAACACTCGATAAACTAACAAATTGAATAAATAACTTATGTTACTTTTAGATAATACTATATTGGAATTTGGTAAATTAGTTAGTACGTCAAATACATATAATGGAGAACCGACTATTACGGTTCAGACTGATAGCCCTTTAATGTGGTCAATGGGTATTGAAAATTTAATTTAAATCTTGAAGTGCTTTGAAGAATTGCATTTAGATTGTACAATTCGATGCCTGCTGTAGAAAATTTTTACTAGGACCCATGAGATAAAAATAGATATTTGTAATTGCTTTGTTTATTCTATTGTAAATGGGTCAAATTTAAAAAGCAGCTTATGTCTACATAGTTCTTGCCTTAAGGTGCCTGTTACCTTTTTTAAAAATAATAATTTTGATAGGGAGTTTTATAAAATTGATATGATTATTTTTGTGTGTAATATTATACTGGATGTAACTTTTTTGCCACCTTTTATACAGTATTAATTGCATCAAAATAAGCACTTATATTTTTTGATAACAATTTAGGTACTTAGGAAACCTGAACAAGATTTTAAATAACAGGAAAAACTTAATTAGTACAAAATATAGTGTAGTCTGTGATAGCTATTTCTTATACTTGAGTATGTAAATAAATAAATAATATGTACAGTTTGTATATAAAAAAATTTATGTTGATGTAACTTTTTATAAAATTGCAGTAATTAAAAGTAACAAGTGCCTGATTCAGTTGTTATAACTTATACCAAAAGGATATAGACTGTAATACCAAGAGTACCATCTAATTTGATTCGACTAAAAAATCTAATTTAGAATAGTGTAGGTTATGTGAAAAATTACCACTACAAACATCTTCATTAAACGTGTCATAAAAAATAAGAATTTATTTTATTAAGTTACTTGGAATGTGGTTGGATTATAAATAGAATGGATATTTTTTAAGTTGCATAGGGTGAGACACTAGAATATCTTAGTTGACATCTCCCTAATAATGTAAAAAGTAGGAAAAAATTATATTACCAAACTAATGAGAACAAAATCCACACTAAAGTTATTTTCAGTTTCACATAGCTTGTAAGAAATCGCGTTGGTTAGTCAACACGTTAATAACCAAAGAATACAAAAAAAATTGATATAGCTCCGTCCGTCTATGGACAGCTTCTCAACCCAAACTCTAACAGTTCTACAGCTGAAATTGGTATGATTTCGAATACTAGAGGCGGTAAATTAAAAGTCAGGTTCATACGTCTGCCCGCCCGTCCGTGAACAACATTTAATCCCAAACTGTAAGAGCGGGAGAGCTGAAGTTTTAAACAACTGTATGGCTCTCGAGACTCTCCAATAACTCTCATTTGCAACCTAACGCATCTTTAAAATTGAACTTCAACTAGAACATGATTCCGTTGTTGATATAAGTACGTATTGTCGGGACTATAGACTCTGATCGTTTATTTCAGATCAGTCTGTGCAAGTCTATTGGTTCATTCAAAGTAGGAAGCGTTCGGAAAGACTAAAAATAGGAAAGCGCTTTTGGGATGTTTAGTACGTTACTAGGAGGACTGTAAATGAACTCAACGTAAGGGTAACAATGAGAATACATAAGAGAATGAAACACCCGTATTGGTCCGGTACGCATTCTTTCCCCTGAATGTAAGTCGGCATTACAAGTGTACCTTCCTACATGAAACGACCGTCATTTGAGATCCAAATTAGACAAGTTAATTTAAAATCTGGAACCAGTATCTTAAGCAAACATCACTTATGCCCTTTTACTAAAAGAGCGAAAAATTATGGAATTTTTTCTTTAGTGCTCCCCATGGTGCAAGGGAAAAGGCAAAAATTCCACGTGATTTAATTCTGTGCGTGTGGAAATATTACTCCTGGCTATTAAGTCAGAAAACTTAAACGATATATTATATTTTTATTTTAAAAATTTATTTAAAAGAATATCAGTTGCCAATTAGTTTCTTAATTGCCATATGAGAAAACGAAGCGTTTTAAAATTTATCAGGGAAACTCTAATTCAACAGTAGTTCCGTTTTTTATTACTTTACGTAAAACAGCTTTTTTCTGAGATTTCATTGGTAGAAAATAGCGAAGTTTATTGTGCGCGCGACGCTTCTAAGCTAACGACAGGCGGTGTCCAACTGTCCTTATTAGGTGAGCGCCACGACGCCGAATACCTCAGTTGATTTTCAACATGCACATAATTAGAAGCAAAGTAACAGAAAGATTATTGAGGATTTTACGTGGATTTGCAGTAAATAAAACGCGATATAATTACTTTTAAACCATGTTCAAATTTCAACTAGAATAGTTGACCGGTAATAGCTGTAAGGAGCAATTTATTATTCCAGTTGGCAGTCTAATTATGAGTAAAGTTAATATTTCTATAAAATTATGGAATATTCGGTTTTGAAACCACTTGTCGTAAAAGCCTAAAATACACTTTTATGGACCCACTATAAAATCATGAAAACTCATATTTATATTACTAAAAGCAGATGCCCAACTTGTAACTCGTTTTAGAAAGCCTCTTCCCTAGACGGTTTAACTTTACTTACTAATTACAATGATTATTTTCCCACTTCATAAAAAATTATCTGTGAAAACCGATACACCTGGGCGAAGAAAATTTCTAACTTCTTAGGTATTGTAAGTTCGTTAACTTGCCTAGTTTCTTAAAATATATAATTCTATATTTTAAAAAACTACAGTGCCAGTAACTTAATTTCTTGTTATCTATATGTAGAATTGAAAAGTGCAAAACGTAGGTGGAGGCGTGCGCGCTGTTAAAGAGTTTTCTCAGGAGGTATTAGTTATTGAAAAAGTCTAGTCACAACGGACTCCGTGAGTTGTGTGGTGCTCCTGGACCGCTCTTTCTATTTAATTTGGTGTAAGTGAAAGGTTCTTTTTAGTGAAAATTTATTTAATATTGTGCATTTTATTAAAATTAAGTAATTCATTTAAAAATTTGTAAAGAAGCTCGAGTGTGGATTTAAATAATAATAATTTTGTGTTGGCTCAAAGTTTTCGAATCATCTTCACTCGGTTACACTAAACACATTAATTATTCCAAAAATTATCGTAATTAAATTATAAATCAAAAATCGATTTGTTACTTTGATATTTAATACAATAATTTAAAAATAGATCTTTCCTGAATTGAGTTGTAGAGAAACGGAGCGCATCTAAGAATAAACTGTAGGCCCACTATCCTGGCCAAATATGACTCGACTAATCAAGTTTCAATTTCATGGCCCGTATTTTTTTCCCTTTGCTCTATTATTTTTTCACTTGGGTTTTTGCAAAAAAACTTTATTTTTCGAAACAATTTTACAATTTTTCATCCTTAACTGAAGAGGTGGGGGCGTATAAAATGAAATTTTTAAATAAGCGAAGGTTGAGATAAAATATTTTTAGATCGCGTCTTAAAGTAGATATTCGCCCTATTTACACAATTACGCAAGTAATTGGAATTTTTACAAAATACATTTTTTTAATAAACTTTAATCAGGTGGTGATGTTTAGGGATTCTTTCATGTTAAACTCGTGTTATTGGATACTTTGATTCGATTGGATATTCTAATTATAAAAAATAATAAGCAACAATTGAAAAGCAAAATTCCTTAAAACGAACCTCCGTTTGTCTAAAAATATTTGCGGTGATCTATATAACCTAGGACTATTAAGCAACGTGTTGTATTCTATTTAAAATGTATACATGTTACACATTTAACTCACTATTTTAATATTTATTACAGAGCCTTAATACCTATTCAACATGTCCGACGATGAAGAAGTTTACTCGTGAGTAACATTTTTATACAAATACCGCTGTTAGGAGCTATGGCATGATTTATTTTTATTTAAAATTTTATATTTTGTTTTTACGCTTTGTCGCTACCAGAGGCTAATAATAAATGTTAATATAATTCTTTATGTAATTTATATTTTGTTAATATTTTAGCGAAGAGGAGGAGGAGGAAGTCGTTGAAGTGTAAGTATTTAAATAAACATAAATATTTTAAGCTATTTACACATTCAATTAAACACCGATATATTTATGTAACAACCAACAGTTGATTCATAATGATTTAATTTTATCAAACATACACTCTTGAGCCAAATGTTCAAACATTTTTAACTTTAACATACCACAATTCGTGCCATTAGGTACATTGTTACATTATAAATCATCGACAGCATTCGGTATTTTAAAAATAAATCAATTGCAATTTTGTTCGATTACTCCAATGATGGAATCAGACATTAGGTACTTGAAGAAATCGTTGTACGAGTACAAAGCCAGTTGCAGTATTGTCTCTTTCGAATATAAAATAATTTCAAAACATAAATTAATTTGTAATATTGTTATCTTGAGCACGCTAGATAGGTTTCATATACAGCGTGTTCCAAAAATTTCGTACATACGGTGCTACATCAGATTATTCAAACTTATTCAGTACTACAACATCTCTAATCAGTATAATATATCGATAAGAATAAAAATTAGAAGCAAACGTCATTTATCATTATCGATATTGAAAGATATTTATGTAAATATTCCCATAGTAGAATTAGTTTTTATGTTTCTAACGAGCACAGCAACTTGACTAAAATTCGAGAACAGTGCGGAACCTTGACCGATTTTATCGTTCGGCGATCTTAATTTTTTTTGTAGAAGAGGTACATCCATCTATTTGCCCCCTATTACGTTTGTTGTGCTTACCCAAACCTTCAGATTCACGCCTTCATTCTTGCAGAGATCAATCTTAATCTTAAAATACATTCATTTCACAAAGCGTTGTTGATATATTGCGTCCTCTTCCACAACTGTTAAATCTTCACGAGTTTTACTATACAAATAAGTTGGGTTCAATCAATCTATTTTGACCCTACTCTGTGTCGTTGATAGTTTTAGAACGCCCTGTATGTTTCTAAACAACACAAATTTATAAAGGCTGGAAGTACTAATGAACTTTTTTTTAATAAGTGAAGGAGCCTTCCCACGAATCTTGAACATTTGCTATACATAATCAACACACAAGAAATTCAAAATTGTAAATTTTTTTATAATTAATGTGTATTATTTTCTTTTGCAGAAAGTAAGTAGTATTCAGCAATTAAGAAGCCCGTTTTCGTCACAACCCAAATTGGAATATGGAACAATTAAAAAAATTCAAATTCATAAACTTGAAAAATCCCATTTATTTTTAACGTAATTTCGGAAATATTTCTTCAAATTTTTAGTTTTCATTTGTCCCCTTACATAATTATTTTTAAACGATTTTTTAAAATAGTTGTATTATATTATATATTTTTAATTTTCTTCTCTCGTGATCCTGTTCTACCTACTCGTTGATCCTGATGTAAAAAAGGAAAGTCGAAAAGAAAGTGGAAGTCGAGTAAGTGAAATAAAAGCTCAATGAAACTACATGCCAACGCTACAACGCTTTACGCTACAATAATTATTCGTTGTACCATTAATTTTGAAAAAAAGGCGCAATTTTAAAAAATAAATTGTACAACGAAGGAGTGGAAGAAAAACTTGCTAAACTTTCAGTTCAGCGGCTCTTCGGCGCTTAAACAGCTTCAACAAGAAAAAAATTACTTTGTGTTCGTCTATTTCTAATTATATATTTTTGTTTTGCTAAAAACACGATGCACGCAGTTTTTTTTAATAATAAGTTTTAATAATTAAAATCGTGCGCCGTTTTTAATGTACTGTTGTATTATTGTCGATTACACAATTTTTGCTTAATCTTCGCTATGCGTTTTTAATTTTTATGAAATAATATTTTTATCCGAAAACCTATGAACGTATATCCTTCATCCACAAAAAGTGCATTTACTCTAATTCGTGCACACATTAATAAAATACGTATGATTTAACTTTCCTTCAAAATTATAGAGAAACGGGCGATCCAGAGTTCGTAAAGCGCCAAGATCAAAAAAGATCAGATTTAGACGAACAACTCCGGGAATACATTACAGAATGGCGGAAACAACGCGCAAAGGAAGAAGACGACTTAAAGAAGTTAAAAGAAAAACAGGCTAAACGTAAAGTTACGCGCGCTGAAGAAGAAAGAAAGCTTTCGGAACGTAAGAAGCAAGAAGAAGAACGTCGCGTTCGTGAACTCGAAGAAAAGAAACAACGCGAACAAGAAGAAAAGAGACAGCGTCTCGAAGAAGCCGAAAAGAAACGCCAAGCTATGATGCAATCTCTTAAAGATCAAAGCGCAAAGAAAGGACCTAACTTTACGATCCAAAAGAGAGAACCTGGAGTAAGTCTAATATCAACGTTTAAAAAATGAAATTCTAAACCGTCCGCTTTAGGCAGCCCTTAGCCCCATTCAAATGGAAAGGAATAAAACTAAGGAACAACTTGAAGAAGAAAAGAGAATATCTCTATCAATTCGCATTAAACCTTTGACCATTGATAACCTTGGAGTCGAAAAACTTCGTGAAAAGTCTATCGAATTATGGGATTTAATCGTAAAATTGGAAACTGAAAAATATGACTTGGAAGAAAGACAAAAACGTCAAGATTACGATGTAAGTTCGTTTTAATTAAAACTACACTTTTGTAACTTTTGACTTAATTTACAGCTTAAAGAATTAAAAGAAAGACAAAAGCAACAGTTGAGGCACAAAGCTCTTAAAAAAGGGTTAGATCCAGAAGCACTCACTGGCAAATATCCAGTAAGAATTTTAATTAATAAACGAACCTTTAAAATTGACTTTATTTTTTAAGCCCAAAATTCAAGTCGCATCCAAATATGAAAGACGTGTCGACACAAGATCGTACGGCGACAAGAAAAAATTGTTCGAAGGGGTAAGTTTTATTAAGTGCTGAATTTTACAAATTATAACTGTTACACACACATAAACATACCCAATAACTAGAATACTGTGAAACGATATTTTAAATTTATATAAAATCACAGTTTGTACTAATGTAGGGCTTTGACCATTTAACGATGGAAAACATGGAGAAAGTTTGGCAAACTAGATTGGACGATTTTATGAATAGAACTAGAAGTAAGTCACGATACGTTTTTAATTTTTTTAAGATGGATATTTTTGTTACTTTTAAAGTCCATTTTGTTGTTAAAATTATGAATGTTTTATGTTGGTAAATGTACTTTACAATCGTCTTTCGATACTTCTTTGTCTATTTTACCTTACAATTAATGTTTATTGTGTGTTCGGTTGTATTTTTGTATCCTCTGTATATAATCAAACCAATGTCTATTTATGTGGTTGTACCAACGTAATTCCTTTAACAGGGTCTCGAAGATCAAATTAAGGATTACATCGATAAAACCTGGAATGACAGATCTGGCCAATGGCAATCGCGCCAAAAGGGTAAGAAATTTATGCCATGCTCGAGTGCAGATTGTAATGTTTTATAAGTTTCACGAGACATCTACAACTAATTTCTTGTAGCTCGCCTTCCTAAATGGTTTGGTGAAAGACCTGGTAAAAAAACTGGCGATCCAGAAACACCCGATGGCGAAGAAGAAGGTAAACACGCAGACGACGACGAAGACTTAAAAGAACCAGTCTTTGAACCAGAACCAGAAGAAGAAGAAGAGGAGGAAGAGGTCGAAGTCGACGAAGAGGAAGAAGAAGATGAAGAGGAGGAGGAAGAGGAAGAAGAGGAGGAAGAGGAAGAAGAATAATAATAGGTAGCTTTACTACGAAATTTGCTTTAGACTCTACTAAATGCACTTTGGGTGTGTTTCAGCAAAACCGACCTTCGACTAAATTAATATTCCACTACATAATCATGATGCAGCTTGAGTGCCAGCTGAATTTGCAAAAAGGTTATCATTTTATTAATGATTTATTAATTACATAAATAAATCTTTTCTGGCTATATATTTTATTTGTAAATGTAATAAAGTTGTATTTGTAATCAGACCTCTGTTTTTTTATAAATATCTTCAGTTGAGGACAAATTAATAAAGTTGTGAAATTAAACGAATATAATTTCCATCGAAAATACGTAGCTGATGGATTGCAAAAATCTTGACGAGTTCATTTATAGCATCTTAAGATAATAGTGACCTACTGTTCCTATTATATCCCTCCTTGAGCCCAATCTAATTTTAGATTTATACTTGAAGAGGAACTGCTTAGAATTACACAGTGATTGGAAAATTTCAAAGATACACATGTGGAATGTTGAAAACTATATTTTTTAAATTTTAATTAAAGTAATTACAATAAAAGATACTGATTAGCATTTTTAATATTTCAAATTTGACTAATGCTACAAAAAAATACACAAATGAAAGTCAAGTGCTATGTACTTATATCAAACTATTTGAAAAGTAATTTTTTATATTAAGCACCATAAGCGAACCTACAAAAAATATTTATTTCTTAAAAAAGCGTTTTTAGATACTTCGAACTTAACTAACAAAATGTTGAACTTATCCAGCTACAACTTTACTTTGATGTGCTTTTTGTGTCATATTAATTTTATCTCCTAAACTAAGCGCCATACCCTGAATGAAGAAAAAATATTTTAGACAGTTAAAAACTCAATATTCAATCGAAGCGTATTTACACCTCATTTGTAAAGAGAAATATATAGAAAACTCACCTGACTCTTGGCTCTAATACGAATGTGACCTGTAACGGCAGCTTCTGGTTTGTTAAATGGCTTCTCAATACTCAAATTAGCTAAAGCGTCTTCACCAAAAATAGATTTGGCGTACATATTGGCAGCCATAAATCCACACTGCCCCGAAAGAGCCTTTTCTGGTGTTAAACATTTCATATTTGTACTTTTAACTAAATGTTTCAAATATTCGGACAAATCTGTCAGAGTGGTATTAACAGAAACTTTATTCTCCCACTCAAAGTCGGCCCACATTTGTCGGAACTCCGTATCTGTACAACTGGCGGGAACGATGTAATCCATAATATCAATATGAATGTCATCGAGAACAACGACATTTCTATCAGAAGCAGCTCCAGTGATATCGTACACAATATTCCCAAAGATGACGCCATTTTCGGTGGAAGCGACCTTTACGTTGGCTTTGATGTTGCAAAAATCTTTAGGTGCAAGTACGATAGGTTGTGGCTTTTCTACCAATTTCAAATCACCTAGAGTGGCAAGTTCTAAAGTGCAATTTTGAAGAGTATCGTTGGTTTGATTAACTATTAAAACGTCCAAAACAATATCATACTGATTAACGTGTACGTAAGCTTCGGCATAAACGGGATCAGAAAATCCGGTTAACTGAGTAACTTTGTTCAATTTGCTCATAGAAGTACTAGATTCGGATAAATTAGTTCTACCACCCACTAAAGCTTGTGATAAGGATATTTCAAATACATTTTCTCCAAGCTCAGATCTATCAGATTGGAATTGTAAAAATGAAACAGGGTCGTCGACTTGTATCGCATTGTTAATTTTTTCTTTAGCTTTCTGGCATGCGGCCTCTTCGACTTCCTTAGCTACTAGCATATCGTTTAATGCTTGTCGACAATAATTGTTAAATATCGTTACGATAAGTGTAGAACGATCTGATAAAACACGCAAACAAAATAGTAAATGATCCACATCGTCATTTGTTATCGCTTTAGTAGGTAGACCTAAAGAGCATTCAAAATTATATTTGTAATCAACTGAAAGTTCAAGACTAAATTACCTGATTTTCCTAAATGAATTATCCCAGCTAATGCGAGCATAATTTCTGCATCAAAATGATTTCGTTTTGTGTCGTCCACTAAAAGTCCATAACGCAAAGCGAGTTTGGTTAATGTTGTCCCCAATGCAGCTCCAATAAAAAAGTCTCCATCCATTAAATACTGTCTTAAAGGAGGCCGTTCCTCTTTTTTAGATTTTCTGAATTTAAAATTGGTCAATCCAAAACGAATAAATGTATTTCATCAAATATAACTTACTGCACTGTATTAAAAGCAGATTGAGTAGCGTAAGTTCCATCAGACGTTACCAGGGTACTACTCGGTTGATTGCCGGATGTGATATTATTTGTATTGGATTCGATAGGTGCTTCACCCGCAACTAAGCGCTGTTCTGCTTCTAAGATGGGCCCTTCACCAAGAGCGTGATAGATTTGTTTTATAACCGACTCGATATCTAAAATTGAAACGGCATATTCTCCTAAAATCCATAAGGCCGCACGATGTACTTTAACAGATTTGATTTCTCCAAAATACTCCAACAATTTCTAAATAGATAATATAAGCATCAGAACCAGTACAAAATTTTGTAATTCTTACAATAACTCACCTCGATGATCAATGGTCTTAAACTCTCAAACTTTTGTATGGCCTCTCTAACAAAAACTAATACATCAGTAGCAGCCAATTCATTCGTATCGGATAAAAACTCGGCAAGTACGGGAATAACGGTGGCAGCAACATCTGGAAATTTAATGCAGCAAGAGTGCAATGTGCGAACCAACAATTGTCGATATTTTCCAGTATCTTCATGTTCTACATCGTGAGTTTTAGAAACTTCTTTTTTCAAAACGAGAACCATTTCTTCGATATTTCTAGATGAAACCAAATCTAAAGCCAAGCCCAAGGTTTTATTTCGAACTTCCAAATCGGGGCTAGCTAACACTCGTAATATATCCATGACGAGGTCTTGAAGAACACGTTCGTGAGCTGGATGTTCTCGAAGCGCAATTAAACGATCCAAAACAATAAGTTTGACGTTATTATCGCTCTCTTTAACGATTAATTCGATGTAACAACTTGCGGCTGCACGAATTGCAGTAGGTGCGCTCGATAATGTGACCAAAGTACCGGCTGCTTCGTATCGTACGGCGGGACTCGTGGAGTTTAGCAGATTATAAATGCACCTGATAAAACGCGAACGTTCAGATGGATTTCCGTGACAAACTTTATAAATCAATTCCACTATAACCAACTGCAAAATATCTCCAAAAGTGTTAACTTGATCTAAACAAGAAGTCAAGTAACTTAATGCACGTTCTTGATCAGCATGAAGAAGCATTAAGAAAGCATTTCGTTTACACGACATATCGTGTTCACCATCCAAAAAAGTAGCAATCAGTTCAGGCGCATCCGGTATTAAAAACTCAAAGTTACGATATATGGTAAAAATCGCCAAAACGGCATTACGTCTTACATAAGAGTGACGATGTTCAAGACAAGCACGAATTGCCGGCATCAAAGGTTCTAATAATTCGGGTTCCTTCAATTTGCATAAAAATCTTAGAGTAGACCCTCGTACAAATTCGTTAGGATGTTGCAAATCTTTTCTGTACGCATCACACACTAAAATCATTTCTTGAAGTAACTTCCCATCAGGATAGGTTTTAGGTACGATTTCCCAGAAAATAAGAAGTAATTTTTTAACCGTATGATCTTGTAAAGGTAAAACAAATCGAATTATCGTCATTAGAACACTAGGCAAACGCTCTCCAGAGAGAATTATATTAATTGTTTTCTTTAAAGCATCAACTTTCTGTTTTACATCTCCTTTTTCCAAATCCATCTTTAGTTGCATTTCATTGTAAGGCTCAGAATCAGATAGAGCATTTATAAGAGTATAACAGGGTTGTTCTACTACTGCAGCCATTCTGACTCAAGTATTAGATATTCTCAAATCTACAATAATTTGCTTAATAAAATATGAGAAGATAGAAGGAAAAATCAGGTTAGGTTAGCCGCATAATTTAAAAATTGGCAAATTTCAAAGTACTTACTTGCAAACGATATCCAAAACTGTCGATTTTTTTATGAACTTTAATACATTAGAATCTACTTTGCATGTAAAAGATATATAAACATTTGAAGTAACGTTAATAACCCGATTTGACGTACTCAAATTCTACGTGTCAAACCACGTATCCTGTTTTATCGGCTCTCTAGAAAAATGTCAAATAAGTAGTTCTAATGTGAACTTTTGAACAGTTTATCTACATTGTTACTTGAACTACTAACGTCAACGTGATTTCCATTTGAGGTTAAGTCCGAGAATTTAAATCTTTGATTTTGTTAAAATGTTTTATATCGTTGGCTTAGGATTAGGAGATTGCAAAGATATTACAGTAAAAGGTTTGGAGATTATAAAACGATGTGAAAGAGTATATTTAGAGTCATATACTTCTATACTAACTTGCGGTGCGAAAGCTTTGGTAGGTAAGTCTCAGAATGTTTATAACAATTTATAGCAATTGCGTTTTTAAAGGAAGAATTTTATGGTCGACAATTAATTATAGCGGATCGAGATCTCGTAGAACAGGACTCCGATAGCATTTTGAAAGGTTCAGATCTCTACGATGTAGCACTTTTAGTTGTGGGCGATCCATTTGGTGCAACAACACATTCGGACCTTATTTTAAGAGCTAAAGAAAAGCATATTAAATTTCAAATAATTCTGAATGCTTCTATTTTAACTGCTGCAGGTCTTTGTGGTTTACAATTGTACTCTTTTGGTGAAACAATTTCAATTCCATATTGGTCGGACACATGGAGGCCGGATAGTTTTTACAGTAAAATTATTGAAAATTATAATAGAAATTTACATACTCTTTGTTTATTAGGTAATTATTAGTTAATTTTTTAAATTTCATATACTATTGAAATTTTAATGGTTTTAGATATCAAAGTAAAAGAACCCACTCTTGAAAGCTTAACGAAAAAAGTTAAAGAATACATGCCACCACGTTTTATGTCAGTTTCAGAAGCTTCATCACAACTCTTAGAAATAATTGAAAATTCTGAACTCAAAGGTTAACTAACAAGAGAGCGATTTAAAACTTAATAACAAGAGATATTTTATAGATATAACTCCTGATACACTATGTGTTGGATTAGCGCGGTTAGGTTCCGATACCGAAAAAATAGTGGCTTGTTCCATTTCAGAAATGTCTAAACTTGATATAGGAGGTCCTTTGCATTCGCTTGTAATTCCAGGACCAAAACTACATCCATTGGAAGAGGAATATCTTGAACAATTTAAAATTTAACAAATTGAAATTTGCACATGAAAGTTTTAAATTTGTAACTGATTTTGTTATATTTTTATTAAATTCAGATGTTGAACAAACACTAATCTTTGCTGATTAATGATGGATGACGAGTGTTTTGCTATACCACTCTTTCTATCTTACATAAATTATATACCCATGTAGGTAGTAATACCATTTACTATTTTGAGAAAATCATTTTTAAATTTTAATTAACTTTAGTCTTTAAAAAGTTATGTGGCTATTCTAATTTCTAATCAATAGTTAACTTTTGAGGTGCTTCGAGTATTTGAAGAGATGATCAAGTGAAAGAAATTATATTCAGCAGAACAGGATTAGAATATGAGATAACTAAAATGAGCATAAGATTTATATATAATCTATAGCATACGATACTTTTCCCACAGGTTGTACAAACAATAATTTGAATGAATATGAAAATACGTATCTACGTACGCTACACGTGTTATCTTAAAGCACTTAGGTAGGTGTACATAGTTTTCAATATACGTCTCAAGGACAGATTAGTGTGTTGCTAATTTGACTTTTTCCAATTCACACTTAATCCAATAGGTATGGTCAGAGAAATAATTATTGGCGACTATAGGGTGTTCGGCGAATAATTTGTCAGCAATTTCTGCAATGAAATTTTTACGAATTACAAATGGAATGTTTTATAGGTACATCAATCGGTTTTTATGACATTCTCTGCTAAAACGTGTATGAAAGAAGAAAGTTACCATTTAATAGTGCTCAATACATTTTTCTGTGAATGTACAAATTTAAATAGAAAATAGGAAAATAAATGAATGTATTCGGAAAATCTGCTGCTAAAAGTTGCATTGCAGTTACAAATTTGTTCAGCATTGTGAAAAAGTCATCTCAAAATAGATGGAAACGCTGCTGAAAAAAATGTTCCTGAAGTTATTCGTTAAAAATTTACTCCAGGGGCGTTCTAATGTATAATAAGATTAGAATTGAATTTCTTTAGGTGGTGGGAATTGTAAACAAGTGTAAGTTTTGTTCTTTTTTTAATATTTGCAATTTTTTAAAGAAAACTCAATGGTTGGATGTGAAAGATTAGTGAAATAAATTATTTTCTTGAATGTTTTTTTTAAGAAATCAAAGTTTAAAACTAAAAAGAAACAAATAATAAGAAAATTACTTTTTAAGCAGAATTCTAATGAAACACGGAAGAGAAAAAACAAACCAAGTCAATGCCTAAATAGTAAATAGTTTCTAATCCAGCTTTGCTCGAGTCTCTGGTGTAGATACTTAAATCTAAGTTGAGCGAGTCAACAATTTCGCATTAAATTGAAATGGCAAAACTCAAAAAACCCTCTCGTTTAATTAATTTTAATATTTATTGCAATAAATGGGATTTAACTTAGATCCAATGAAGCTTAGGTAATAAAAGTATTTTTATAACGCTATTAGTCCACTCTTTACG
Source organism: Malthinus flaveolus (assembly GCA_950108345.1). Taxonomy (NCBI): domain Eukaryota; kingdom Metazoa; phylum Arthropoda; class Insecta; order Coleoptera; family Cantharidae; genus Malthinus; species Malthinus flaveolus. The sequence continues at coordinate 4,152,896 of OX467286.1, forward strand.
GCTATTTTATGTATTTTCAATACCTACCATAATTCACCCACCAAGAAAAGTTTAATTTTTTCACACTACGACTCTTTTAAAAAAAAGATTAGAAAAATAATAAGTTCAATTATTTCTCAAGAAATAATTGAAAAAGTAAAGCTATATTTTATAAATTGTACTTCAAGCTCTTGTGCACAAATGAAACAAAACCTGGATTAGTTCTCTTACTTTTTGTCGAGTTAAGTGAATAGGTAAGACGTAATTGAAAACTACAAACTCTTGAGCAAATTTTAAGGAAAGATTTTATACTAAAATTTAATATTTGAAACCCCGTAGTGATGTTGAAATGCGATTTAAACTTTGTAATTAATTGTGGAAATATTTTTCCAAAAAATTGCTCTGTAGTGCTCTAGAGTGGATTTTTTTTGCTTAAACACTTGGGAATTCTAATTTAAAGACATTTATTTTATTTTCTGTGGTTTATTTAAAACTTGTAAGTAGCAATATACAATTTGTTCAACTTAATATTAAAGCGGTGGGTCAACGCAAGCGCGAGTTTCCTTTTGGTATCAGGAAAACTCTATCGGGAGTTCTCAAGTTTATGAAGTACAGTGCGAACTTCTGGTAATAACTGCAAAATATACGTTTACGCAAAAATGCTTTTTTAAATTTTTTTGCATAATTAAAAAAATTTTTACGTGAAAAACTATGTAGTCTTCAAAATTTAGCCAATAACAGGTACGTGTTTAAAATAATCGGTTACTTTCTAACAACTAATTTCTGAATATTATTATTCTAACAATTGAGAATAAATTACTATCAAAATTATGACAAGTTGATTGATTATGGCGTTCATTAATGCAGATTTTTAAGGCCCCAAATTATTCACTGTTCTCCAAGTAAATTAATTATCCGCTCAAATTCTTATACTATTCAGATTTTAAAAATTAGTTAGATACTTTGGTTTTAAAAGACTTCGACTTCTAATTAATAAGAAATATTATTTAATTTCATTTCAGTTTAATATAACGCGTAATATAATGAAATAACAAAGAGTCGTATGCTCACGAATTATTAAACTGTTTTCATTTTTATAATAAAAATCTTAACTTTCATAAGACTTAAAAACTGCACATTTTTTTATTACTAATTAAAATGCCTTGATCAACAACTACAATTAATAAATTTCAAATTTAATTAAGAACTTCGTAAACAAACCTTTGCAGACTGTATACGTTTTTAATAAATCTCTTCCACTTTATATAAACTTCATCCAAACACTATAAGTACCCGCTTCACTAAATATTAAAACTAAACTAATTATAAGCTCATTACATATACGAAAAAACACCGGCAAATTTCTGTAGTGAATTTTCAGGACCACATTAGACATTTTTGTTCTTCTAGAAATAATATCTCCAAATACACCTCTACTAGAATTTTAGGCTCTCCAAATTGAAGTTAAAATGTAAAAAAAATCACTACTATAATATCTAAAAGCTCTGAAAACTTTTAATTGATTTATATACAGTCGACCTATCTCTATCTTGTAAAAGTCAAAAGTGTTGTGAAATTTTCAAGAAACACGAAAATCGCCGCTTTAGAACTAGGTACCAGAACAGAGGTGGCGTCAACCTTCAACCCTTAAAAAATATTTTTTTGCCAAATAAGTAAAAATTATTCTGCTTTACGTATTTTAGTAATAAAATTTGAAATTAAAGATTTTTGTGTTCAAATGCATGAATGCAAGCTCGACGTATTAGAGACACTTTGCCTGATTCAAGTAAATTAGGGCCACTTTGGGCAATTAATGCAATATTAATGTTGGAACTCTGCTTTTTTAAATAAAATGCAACCTTCTTTTAAACGAATTATAAAATAAATGCAAATTATTTTTCACATTTTCTCCCGAAACGTTGGTTTTAGAAGAACTATTCAGGGTGTTCCGGAAAATCACCGACAACGCTCTACAGTGAGTTCCCAGGACCAAATTAGAACATTTGCTTTGCAGACATTCGTGCTCATCAAAATATCCCTAAAATTTACCTAATTTTGCCAAGTGCGTCGAGCGAATGCTCAAATTTACGTAAATGAAGCCACTTTGAGCAATTGCTGTAAAATTAGTGTTGAATTTTAACTTCAACTTTGAGTGCCTATAACTTTTTCGGCGTTTATTTTGGGGTGTAATTTCAAGAGGGGCAAATGTCCTACTTTGGTTCAGGGACCTCACCGTAGAGCGAGGACCCCTACGTCATTAGTGAGTTACTAAATTGAATTAGGAAACACGTAGTAATTGTTTATTAGTGGTTTACTATTGATATGAGACCCGACAGAGCGCAAGATTCAAAGGTTTTCTTTTCAAGTTTCTTGTAAAGACTTACATCTTACATTACAACCCACATTGGGCAAGTACTAAGATATAAAACTTCAACTATTTACTGTGACTTTAAATAAATTCTTTTTTACACTATTTTAATTAATTCAAAGTTCGTGCAAAGAGAAAAAAATGAATGGAAAAAAGCAACGTAATTATTTATTGGCTTTGAGGCGTAACTTTGAAATTGCAAGCGAGTGGGAGCTTTCAAACTACGTGTAAACGTATAAATACTTACGAAAAAATAAATTAACTATTTGAAAATAAGTTTCTTCTCATTCTTTTGTATAAATTGTTGCCAGGTATTTGATAAAGAGAAATTAAATTAAAATTAACATTTTTAAAAAACATTTTCTTATAAAAATCCGGTGTAGCTTCAAATCACGTACCTATACTAGTCTTTTCTGAAGAAGTTTTAAGAAAATTCTATGTAGGCCTACAGGACTAGAATGAACAATGACTGATGTTCCTAGATAATTTCCACTAAAAGCATGAGGCAAAAGCTCTGTTAACAACTAATAATAATAGTCTAAAACCTAAATACATTACCAAAACTGAATTAGAATGAATTCCTTTTGAAGCTTTAACTATTCGCTATTCTGAAGCTGACTAGTGACTTGTGGTGGTTACCCGAGTTTTGCTTATTTTAATACCTTTCACGTAGATTAGTACTCGAAATAGGTTGTCCCCTTAAAAATTTTGATTTTAACAAACTCTTTCATAAATCGTAACTTGAGATAACTGTTCATTTCTTAACTTCTCTTTCACTCTGGATACAGTGTGTCCAAGATTCAAGACTCATTGTTAGGATTCTGTAAACTATAAAATTATAATATTTTTAGGACTGTTGATGCTGTATTCTACATTTACAAAAAAATGAAAAAAGTGTAACGAAGATAATTTCCATTTCACTCAGAAATGATCAATTATAGTTACTGAAGCCAATAAAATTTAGGAATTTTTTATATACTGAAGCGGAGTATTTTCTAGTTTTCAAAGCCTTAATGTGACTCGCGGATCTGAGACACACCCTGTATCGCTATTTGACTGGATAATAATATTATCGGTTCACCAAGAACGCCTAATTCCTTGTGCGTTTACAAAAAAATAAGTATATGATGAACGTAACACTTGCTACTTGAGTGGCATCAATCATCAATTGTGTAAAAGAAACTAGTGCTTTTTTATTTAATCTTTAAGCGAATGAAATATAATAGCGGTGTGAACGTGTACTATTCAGAAGAAAATACCAAATCGAGTTTAATCAATACCTGTTGCAATTTCACAATCTGTTGCTTTTGTCCTTATAAAAGTTGGTGCTTTGAAGCAATTAGAATAAAATTCAATTATTTTTAATTGCCTTAAAGAAGAGAAATTGAGCGATAAATTTTCTTCGATGAATTTCGTTTTATGACTGAAGAATTTTAAAATGTAAAATTATTTGTTGATAATTAACTTGTTTTAAAAAAATTTGCGGTTGAAAAGATTGTCGATTTTAGGAACTAATTCGTAAACTCAAAGTAAAATTTGAGCCCCCTTCCTGTTCAGGCTGCTTTATACAACTTTTGAAAATGAATTCATTCGGTCCAGTGACTTTCGACGTAATTTATATTTTATATTAGAAAATATCTAACATTTTACAGAGTTTAATTAATCCGTCATATACAATAATATTGTAGCTATTGGGTACCTTTAATTAAATAGAGAGAAACGAATCCAAGAATCACTTCTTGTTGCATGATGCGTTTGTATTAAATGACAAACGAAAGGCAACGGCAAACACAATTTTGTGATACTACTTGAGGATATTTTTCCTAATAAAATATATTTATTCTTTTGTATCCAATATTTATTTGCTTTATGAGCTTGTTTAGGAATTTAAAAAAATGATTTTCCACTCGTTCAGTTTCTCTCTTTGGGCTATTAATCTCCTGCGGAGCTTGGTCTGCAAATCAAGGCTTTTCGCAGCTGTCGCCTATATAGTATCCAATATTTTCTAATTATCTCAAAAATTATTTTGCATCGTAAATTTAAAACTACGCACTTGTATGTTTATATCAAATCAATAACTTCTTATTTACATCGTCAAAATCAATCAAACTTGCTTGTTTAATATTATGTTTTTTAATGTACTTGTAAATGAAACATTCAACATATATGTTTGTTTAGTTTCTTCACGATATGCAAAAATTATTCAAAAATAGAATCTTATACATATTCGAAAATGAAAAATGGTAAAATGTGTCGTATTCAACACAACTTTTCAATTTAACCGCACGCGAAAATATTAAATTTTTTTGTTCAAATTTATTATACCGTGAAGATGTAATTTAATGTACGTATATTTAAAAAAAAACTGTAAAAATTATCTCGATGCGAGAAAAATTTGATGTGAAAAAAGTTCTTTTAACATCGATGGTTGTTAGTTGTTATAATTGGTGGACCGTACACTCGAGAATTCACCCGGAAAATTCTTTGGTATTTTTTCGTAGCTGTAAAGAAAGTAAACTTTTTAACAATAATTATTTTCCACTTTAACGGCAACTACGAGGCTGGAAAATTATTTAAAAGAAAATCGTAATTCTCAATTTTATACTAAACTTCTCTTATAATAACGTGTTGTGCAAACACTATATCTCATTGGACATTTTCTAGACAGCAAATTAAAAAGCGGCGTGTAGGTATGTAGACAGTAAATTGATGTTTAAGATGAATTACTTTTTATTTTGTTTTTAATTTGTAGAAAGTTCTAATTGAAATTACGACAATAGCAAACGTTTCTCCCTAATGGGGCAATAAAGGAACGGTATAATCCATCAAATATTTGGAACTAGTTCGAAAGGATTACTATTACAACAACTGACAAAATAAGATTAAGGGGATTAGGTCCTAATACTACGCCTTTTTTAAGGCAAAATACGAAAATGTTTTTTAATAAATTTGAAAGTTCGAAATTCCTTTAGTATTCAACTTCAACTTTTATTTAATAAAGTCAGAAATTGAAAGATATTAATTAAGACAATCCAAGTTTATAATCAAATTTTTGAGAGTTATGTGACTGAAATGAATAATAATTTAATATAGTTTTGAATAAATGAGAATTCATTACCTAAAATGTAAGTCAGGTTTCTTAGATGTACCTACCTAAATACGTATTTAAAATTATGTAATGTTTTGAAAAAAAAAATACTACCTAAACTATTAGAACAATGCGTATGCGTATGGGTTTTTACATCCTTAAATGCTTCTGTGAGAAACCACAGTTTGAAGTACATTGAAATTACAAACTAAAACCATCAGACCATCAGTTCAATATGTTTGGCGGAAACTCTTAATTCAATTATTTATTTTTTGTTAAATATTATTGTTCAGTCGGCAAATCCACAAATCAAAAAAAAACGAAGAGCCGTTTTTTATTTATTGCGTTTATTGTTCATTATAACGATATTAATGCGGTCTTTAATCTTCTTCTACCTAGGCCTTCACGTTCAGAAGCTTTATTTTCTTTTGTATTACTGATTTAATAGACATTTATAGAGTATAACATAAATAAGTGTTTGCTCTCTAGTGTTATTTCTTGCACAGACTCAAAGCTATCGAGAAAGTATTTTACGCGGATTTCTATAACTTCAGAAATCAGAAGTGCCGCTATCATGTCCTTATTAAAAATGGCGGCTGGAGTTCTGGATTCGGAATATTCTAAGAACGGTAGCTTGAAAATTCTTTACAAAATGTAATTGATTAAAATTAAACTTCTTTTCCTTTATGTTAATTTCACTTTTGGATATTAATTAGTTCACTCGCTCAAAACACGACAATTATGACTTTTACACAAAAAAAATTGCGCGTTTAAGGCTTTTTAATTAAAGAGTTTGCATAACTTCTCTGACCAATTAAACGCAAAAGCACTAAAAAGCTCGAGTGTACGATAAGTAGTAGGTAGGTACTCGAAATTAATATAAACGCTTCCGTCTAAGTTTGGTATTTGTTATCACAGTTTATACTTTGAACTAGTTTTATTATAATTGTATACAAAACAAAAAATAAGTTAATTGTAAACAAACCAAAATAATTTTTACAAGCCCGAGAAGAAAAGAATAATTATTAAACTTGACGTGATTAGCTAAAAAGACGCCGAATGTAAAATGTAAAGTTCCCCTGAAAATTTATTTATTCGTTTGTTATTGCGTATATTGTTGTTTACCTGTTTGTAATTTTCACAATCTCAAAGGGTGGCAAAAGCAAGATTTCATTTAGACGTAAGTACCGTTTGACATTGGTGCTTTTTAGTTATAAAGAGCAATGAACATAAAATGTAATTATTTACAAACTAAATAATTCAAGTTGATTAAAATTTCTACAATGCAAATATAAAATTTTCATACTTAATGGAATTAAGAAGAAAACACGCGACGTTACATATTTTATTATTCGAAACCTAATTATGGGAAAACTTTTTAACTCAAAAAATTCAAGAGGGTGTACAAAATGTGCGATTTTGCACTCGTTAGTTCCTCCCTAGGTCCGTCGTACAATTATTTTGAAATCAATGTTAAATGGTGGCTAATAGATTAAAACCGAGCCAATCGCGAATATTTTGGTAATTAAATAATTTGAAATTACTTTAAAAGCCGCCCACACAATTCGTGATTTTTCATCGGTATATCAGTCATCAGTCGATTCGTGACGAGCCGTCGTGATTGAACGCGAACACCATATTATGTAACAGCAACAGTTGTGATGAGACGATACTGAATTTAAACTGCCACCTTGGAAGAAAATCCCCACACATCTCGTTTTATCAAAAGCAAGATGCACCGTCGCGAAGAAAATCATGCATCGTTCTCGGTCATTGTGACCGAGTATCTTGATAGCTTTCGCCCCCAATACTTCCGATAACCGATGAAAAATGACAAAGTCTGTGGGTGGCTTTACAATAAAGAAATTTCGAAATATTTTCCATATATAAAAAATGTTTCGTTTGATAGTGCGCATCTGCATTTTCTATTTCTCCTCAATTTGTCTGTAAGTGTAAGTCCTTGGCGCTGCTGAAAATGACACTTTTCGTCATGAAAATATGGGATCAATCGCTTAATAAATAATTTAACTCTCTATAAATAATGCAAATTGTATAGAATGTTAACAAAGCTTTAATAAGTTTTAATCTAAGGAGAGGTTATAAAAGCATTTAAACGCTTTTAGTATTTTGTTCCACTCGACATTATAAACAATAGAAATGTAATTGAAACGCCCTGTTACACACTATAATACTCGATGAGATTTGACCTAAATTTAATAAAACTTTTTGTTTATCTCTAAACCTTCGATGTAACCCATATTTCAAACAAAACAAGCAGGAAAACGAAGCGTTCAGAAAACCTCATTAACCTGTAGAGTTGTTCGAGTTTTAAAGGAAATGGTGCTAATTAATTTGAACGAACGTTTTAGTTCGAATGTTGAGCATCCTAAAATTAATGACTGGCGCCTCGTTATGTTCAACTTTGTACCATTCCTTGTTAACCGTACACGTTTGGGAATTTTGTCATGTTAGGCGCATTTTTCTGATATAACCCCCAACGAAGTAAGCGAGACTTTCCATTAAAAAGTTAAATTAAAAGACGATTTTCTGTCACAAGCGTTTTACAGAAATGATAGCGATATCACGCTCGCGAGTTTAACTTTTATTAACTAAGTACGTATTATTATGTACCATAACGTCAACTCAAACATTTACAAAATGAATATGTGGTTTAAAATATTTGTTGTTGAGTTCTCTTTTGACAATTTGACATTTATACTTATTCACTCTCATTCTACTGTTCGTCTTGTTTTAACCGACTAAAAGAGGAAATTGAACTATTCGACTGCAAAATCCGGAAGAGATGAGTTGAGGTTTCTTAAACAATTCAATTTACGAAATATCAATTGAAAATTCCGCAAATTTTAAGAGGTCTCAATGTTATAATTACCTAAGTATATGTGTTTAAATTTTTCCCATTCAGGCCACAGCTTAAATTCTTATTTAGAAGAACGATCGTATTAAACTTTCAAAACAAGACAAAAAGTATTTTCATGATGACGCCTTTGTTTGTGTGCGAACCTTTGTAATTTTGGTTAATGCGAGTTTGATAACAATTTTTATGCTTTATATTAAATTTTTTGTGTACGAAAATTGAAAATAAATGTTCAGAAAACTTTCGATTAGTTTTAAATATTACTACGTGTTCAAGTGTAGCCAGATTTTGGCCAGAATTAGGGAAAAAAGCTAAGAATTGTGAAGAGGGTTAAATTAAACGTCAGAGTCAGATTTTTGTGTGAAACTTATTTTTTTAATTCGCCCAAATTTACGCGTTACTTTTGTGACACGCTGTATAATATATTATACTGCATTTGAATCGATGAGTATTAGATACCAATGAGTAAAGATTATTGGCATATTTGTGCACTCGTGCGAATGTAATAACTAAGTGAAAAACAACTTTGTTTACCGATTGAAAATTGCGTCGTTGTAAACGACAACCTTGTTATGTGTACTTTTGTACTAGAAATTACTTAAAGATGGATATACGATTGTGTTAATATTTGAAGACGTACATTTGTTGACATTTTAGTTTTGTGTTGACTTTTGTAGAAGTTTTGCATTCGTCCACCCACAACCCACAACTACTAAAATGAATTTTTAGATAAATATGTTGAGTCGTATTCAACTTATTACACTCATTACAAAAGTTTTCCACATTCTGAATAAGCTAAAAATAAGAAATTTTATTTTTACATACGTTGTTTGTTTTTTAAGTAAATTAAAGTCAAAAATAAAATACTAATAATTACCTATAAGTACATATTTTTATTTCTTATACTAAACGGATAGGTATTGCGCAGTTTATTTGCGAAGCCATAAAAAACATTTAATTTGTGCAAAATATCAAATAGGAAAATAAATAAGAAACATACAATACATTTTTCTTTTGTATTAATAATTTTTTCTACACTGTTTCGCAGTTTCTCATTATTTTACTTTATACATTTACGTATTATATTTATTTGTTGATCTGATGGTTCGAAAACCGAAACGCTTCTCTTACCACTATTAATTATAGGCACTGGATATACCTATTATAATGAGTACATAACAACATTACACTGTTCAAATTAGCTTAATTTTTCAAACGCGTTTTACGAACAAATGGGAGTTGAGTTTCATTCTTGAATTTGGCCTTTATTCTCGTTTTAATGTAGATACTAGTAGGTACTATTTCGTTTAGCTGTAAATATTCGTATTTGTATAGCTATCAAGATAGAAGACTGAGGTTTGATGACAGTACCTATATGAATGGACATAATATGCTTGCCCATTAATAAGAATACCCACTCGATATACTCTATACTCGATATTTCAGTGTAAATTATTTTTATATTTTTTTTTCACGTTTTACCCTGGCTTTGTAACTTATACAATAGTTCAGTCGAATTAGCATTTCATCCTGCAAAAGGTCGGGTAGTTCTGATTTTTTGATATGTTGTATATATGTATCCCTTGATTAAAATCCCAAGTTTTCGACCTCGCCGCACCTCCGCTAGCTCCGTAGCACTTAAGAAGCTACAAAAATTTACGGCTTCAACCAGAAATCGCAGAATATCTCTTCATCAATTGGTTTTATCGAAAAAGTTGTGGTATTCTTTTTTGTAGAGCACTAAAATTACTACAATTTTGACGTATAACATTTTTCTCTAAACTCTACAGTTAGCGAGAAGCAGCGCCGTAAAAACATAGTACGGACGTTAGCAGCACATATTAGGGCCAACCTTAGATTTTATTCTGATGCAAAATCTTTTTGCAGGTGAGTAGTAGGTACCCATAGGTTACTTTTAAGAAGTTATACCCGCAACTGGTGCGCGTGGAAGGCACTTGTCTAACTTCCAGGAGCGAATAACGAAATCTCGAGGCCCACCATTCGCGGATCCCATCGGGGTACCACTTCTTAAAAGTCACCTATAGGTACCTACTACTCACCTATAAAAGAGTTTTGCATCAGAATGAAATGCAAGGTTGGTTCCGCTAACAGCCGTCTTAACACGCAGAATTTTCAAAAATTCCTGAAAAACCTCAAAATGTAACCTTTTTTGTTCATTTTCTCTTTACCACTTATTCACTTCCCCTTCTGCGCATCTAATGTCGGTGGTTTCGAAAGAACACTTAAGAGATAATGAACAGAAGAGACTTTACATTTTGTAGTTTTTCAGGTACTTTTGAAAATGTACGTGTTTTTACGGCGCTGCTTCTCGCTAACTGTTGGGTTTAGAGAAAAATGTTATACGTCAAAAGTAGTAATTTTAGTGCTCTATAAAAAAGAATACTACAACTTTTTTGATCTTTTTGATGAAGAGATATTCAGCGATTTCTGGTTGAAGCCGTAAATTTTTGTCGTTTCTTCAGTGCTACGGAGCTAGCGGAGGTGCGGCGAGGTCGAAAACTTGGGATTTTAATCAAGGGATACATATATACAACATATCAAAAAATCAGAACTACCCGACCTTTTGCAGGATAAAGCCGATTTTTATCCTAATTCGACTGGACTACAAGTGCAATTTTTGGATTCGTTATAATTAGATTTAAAAGTGCACAATGAGTACATACCTACTTTTAAAAAATTGCCACAGTGCAATCAATTTTCAGTAGCTGGGTCACGAAAAAATTTGCAGGCATTCGTGGTTAAGCCAAATTGACAATTTTTCATTTTTACTGCAACTGTTCAACTCGCACACGCCCAAATAATATTTGTTGGACTTTTTTTACCAAAAGGAGGCAAAGTCTTTCTTTTGAACGTTGGAATAAATAATGGATGATTTGACTCAGCTTTTTTGATTTCTTTTTAAGTTTCGTTGATAAATCGTTTCTATGTAGAATTTATTTTAAAATGTAATCAACCTACCTACTTGAAAATTTATATATTTTTTGATAAATAAGGGAATTACAGAAGTGTCCTGGCTTTCTGTATCGCCTGAAATAGGTACGTTATATTTTTGGAAAACAACTCGCGCGCAATGTAAATAATGCCTATTAATCGTCATTAATAAAGCGAATGTAAAGATTTTCTTATTTCAGTTTTTTCTTTTTATCGAGTGTAACAGCATCTACAACGAAAATACCTTAAATAATCTAAGTGAACACTGCTTTAGGGATTATTAAGACTTTTTAAGGAGTTAATTAAAATCAGCGAAAACTAAAAAAAAAGTCTAGTTTTATTCGTTGAGTTTGTATGTAGGTACGTCGTCTATTTATAAAAGTGTGAGTGAGTACCCCTATTTTAGTTTTACGACAGACTTTAATTAGATTATTTACTATTGTTTATAAATCAACATTTCATGCGCGTTTATTTTCGAATTAAAACCAGAGAAAAATTAACTTTTTTGATTTTGCACTAATTTTGTGCAATTAATAGGTTCCCAACCAACCACAACATGAATTTTTGCGGTTTCTATTTTTCATTCGAATATTAAAGTCTAGGCGAACGAATTGAAGGAATATTGTCGAACATGGCTTGCTAAAAATTCCACTTCTACGTGTCATTTTCTCGGGGGACTGACTCTAACCCAAGGTTCTCGAGAATCTTTAAAAATGTTGTTTTTTGCTTAAGTCTCGACAGTATGCCATTATCCATTACACCATAACTTTGACTAATTTTGTAGATCACTGATCGCCCTCTGTCCGTGTCATATTTTTTCTAGGTTTTTGTAATAATCGACTTCTTTAATAATTAGAGTACTACAATGCCATATGTCCACAGAGGAAGTTTTTGGCACCATCGCACTATCGACAAGTCATCGCGAAGAAGTCGTAGATTTTTAGTAGGTATGTTAATTGGAAAACCACTATAGGCAATCTATCACACAACGACACAACTCTTTGTGTTTATTATTATTACAGCACACTTTAAATTCATATTCACCTCCAACATAAGTTTGAACTTTTATAACAAAACTTCCCAACATTTGTAGTTTTTGTCGAAAGCTTTTATGCAAATGCAAAATGAAACTTTTTCAATTGAGTGCATTTGCAACAGCCTTCAAAACGCTTCACAATGCATTTGTACAAAATAAATTAATTCTTACTGCGTCTTCACTTTAAAATGACTTACTACAATAAACTTAAATTTTATTTTAAGCTCCGCTATTTACATAACATTTAAGTTGACAATAACTTTAATTTGTTGATATTTTTATTAAGCTACTTAAAACACTTAAAAAAGCAAAACAAAATCTTAAAGAAAAATACGTTTTTCATAAACATCAAAAACTCATTTCTGAGTATTTTTCTAAATTAATGGAAATACAGGATTTTTTAGCTCATTTCCGTTAAAATGTCAGGATGCTAAAAAATTAAATAAATTTTCTTTTGCCTCTTATATCGTCGAATTAGATAAAGCTAATACAGAAGTTAGATTAAAATTTTCAGTCACCAACTAAATTTCTAAGGACAGTTTAAAAAGGAATTGAAGTACCCAGAGCATTAAAAGTAGGTAACTTAATTTTAAGCTACAAAATTGCAAATTCTTTGTTTATCTTAATTAATTTTAAATTATAAATGTTAGAAGTTAAAAACACTTAAATGCGACCTTATTTAATCTTCAGTCGAGTCACTTTGGTTATTAATTATAATTGTTAAATAATTTTAAAGATTAGCTACACTAAAATTTTCTACGCAAAAGCAATTTAATTTTAAGGGTTATTAAAACAAGGCAATATTAAAAAAAGTACGATTATGAAATACCTAAGGTATATGTTTTTGATTTTTAGTAACACGGATGACGTGAAAAAATTCAATTCTTATTGAGCATGAACCGAAAAATACTCTGAAAGATAAAATTTTAGTAAAGTAAAGAATAATTTACAACAATTGAATTTCTACGCAATTCTGGTCTTGAAGTGCACTTGCACTTATCGGACGATTGTGACAATATTATTTTACTGTAAAATGCTCTTTTAGTCTATTCGACGAGAGTCTTAATATTCAAATTCTTCTACTCCTCTTAAAGGTCACAAGCTCCTTGTTTTCTGATTCCGACGTTAGTATCAGAGGTGTGACAGTGCCTAGTCCATAATATCAATTTTCAGGGTTGTTTAGAGCTGAATTGCATTATTTTTATTTTTAGAAAATTAAGACTTCTGGTAGACGCATTCAAAAGGGCTGTTAGTCGTAGAGTTTAATAAGACAACTCTTTTTCATTGTATAATTATTAAATTTGCGATATTTTTAGTTAAATTTTCGTACCGTCGACCACAATCCCTTTAGTAATTGTTCTCTAGAATTGTAATTGAAGATAAACTCATTCACCATTTTGAAAAAATTTATCTAATGAAAGATCTTAATTATTTATAATTGCAAGTTTAATTACATGCCACCGTGCTAGATTAAAAAAAAATTCAATTAGATTTCAATTGAAGAAAAACTATTGAGATTGGGGTCGTCTTGATGATAACATCTCAAAGAACTTGAAGCGCGTTATTAATAACTTACTAAAAATTAAAAATAGTACTATAACACAGGGCAAAGAAGACGAAAAAACAAACAACTTGTGCTTTAGGTAACCACATTTAAGTTAGTTTATGTAATGGCGGCATCAACTTTTCAACACCAAATTTATTTAATTTAGTATATGAAAATGAAATTCAAATTTACATTTATGAATTTAATTTCTTTATTTTTAAGTACCTACTTATCAGCTTATTTAACTATTTCAAACAGTTCGAGTAAAATAAATGTCGCATGAAAACGAATTTGAATTTTTTAATATATACGAGGTATTTTACTCTTAAGTAGTCCAGGAATTTAATTTAACATACAGGAAATTTAAACGAACTAATGTAACAAAATATTTTATACAAATATTGGCAACGATTTAACAAATCGATGGAAACATTCCAAAAAATATTCAAAAATTAAACGATTAACAGATGTTTTTGAAAGCATCTTACTCGTTATAAAATAGTTTATGTGTTCAAATCAAATTTCGATCTCTTAGGAGTTTGTGTAAAACAACCCGATCTGCTGATTAGCTTGATGGTTATTAAAACTATGATTGATGGGCCGATCCTATCCGTAGTGTCAAACTCAAATGGAAAAATTAACTTCTCATTTTAACATTGCAATAATGTTCAGCTTGGATCGATAAATTTTGTTTAATCATCTGTAATCTGTAAGCTGAGATAAAGAGATTTTTAACCTGTCTTTTGTGCTATTTGTTACGGGTGCTAAAAGCTCGACAATTTCGATGGCGCGAAAACTTTGGCATACGGAAATATTGGAAAAACTTCGTGTCGTCGTCCATTAATTTTTCAAATAAGGTAACACATTCTCCTTTTGTTTCTTTTTTTTTTAATTTGATGTACTACCCAAATTTTCCATTTCTTCTTTTTTCTCAAATGAGCTCCTTCCTCATCCAATATTTTTGCAGTTACAATTAAATTTTAGTTGAACCACATTTTAATTAACCAGAAACCGGGAAACCGCTTGCACTGTTTTGAAAATATACGGAAGACTGACGGTTAAATGAGGATACAATCAAATTTAACGAGATGTTTATGTGAAGGATAGGGAACGGAAACGTTACGTATACTGTGCAGCTATACCTTTAGCCAGTCAATATGAAGCACGTTGTTTTAATTAAAAAATATGACCGCAAGCACTTAGCGTGTGACCGGGCGACAGGGCGTGTAGCGCTTTCTGGAGGCGAGCAAACCGTATACGCGTGATGCAGAAATGAAAAGAAGAATGACCAGAATTGCATTGAAAACGCTGTGTATAACATTAATAGTGCATGCAGGGTCTTTCCAGCAATAGTACGAATTATTGTCAAATTAAAAGGCAAATTTTCGTGGCGTAAGGCTATAAGATAGCCTTTAATTAATAACTTATTATTTTTTATCTAAAAGTGACTGAAAGTCACTTTGAGTTTTATAAAGTATAAAGCACTTGAGCGGTTTGATAAGGCGCTGTTAGTGACGTCAGGATGGTTAAATGCAGCAATCGAGATTTTTGATTGGCTAGAGATACCAACATGTTAAATCGCCGTTTAATTTTTATAATAAATCAATTTGATATAAAAAACTTAGGTAAATATGTTTTTCCTGTAAGAAAACGACATGTGCGCTCGTCATTGTTAAAATGACACTAGTAAGGTTTTCTTTGGAAACAGGAATGGAAAATTAAATATTATTTTCTTCTGTAAATATAACGTAAAATATAATATTGTGTAACTACGCTTCAGAAAGTGTTAAAAGAAATAGATGACAATATAAAATTGTGCCTATTTAATTCTTTATTGGAACTTTTTGGAAAGTTTGAATAAAACTGCTATTTTATTGATTCCTTTTCATAATATCTAATATCTACGTAAATTAAATTTATTAGAAAACGATGTAGTATTCTAAAATGGGTTAAATAAGGTTCAAAATTAATTATTTTTCGAGTAATTAGAAATTATCGCCCTTTCAATAAACTGCTTAGACTTAGATGTAGGTTTAAGGATCGGTATTTCAATATGCACTTAAGTATTTACTCAGTTAAAAATAAAAATTTACTTAAGTATCACTTTAAATACAAAGCGTATTTCAATACGTTTCAAACTTTCCCTTTACTAAACCAACAAAATACATAAGTTGGTAATAGTAACTAGTGCTTTTTAAGTGCAACTAGTAGACGGGTGTCAAATATATTGGCGCCTTTTTTAAAATATAGGTACTTTTCGTCCACGAGAAGTTACAAGTTTAGTTCTTTGAGTCCGAGTTGTCGTCTAAGGTCAAATATTTTGGCGCCAGTTTTAATTTTGTTTAACGGTGTTGGTTAAATTCGAGAATAATCGTTCAGCGTCAATGTCAGATTTTTCTTTGGGGAATGCCGAATATTTAAAATAAAACGTACTTTAATATTTTTTATTTTACAATTTTACATTCATTAGATTAGTTGATCAGTTTATAGGAAAAATTCAAAGCAGCTATAATTCATCATTAATTTTTCTTCGACGTTTAGCTACAAAGAAGCTATAAAAATAGAAGAAAACATATGATGAAATTCCGCGTCATCCCAAATTTCAAAATGATTCTGCCTATTTCTATAAATCCTCTCTCCTTTCACGTCCCAATAGGTTAATAAAGTTAATAAAATCTTCATCGTCACTGTCACTACTGTTGCTAGAAGATTCCATAATCTAAAATCACATTTTGTGAATGTATTTCGTTATGAATACAAACACAACAAATAAAAAAATACGTTCCTAACCTCTATTGCAAACGTCAAAACACGACAACACACAACACTCACCTTGAAAATTCAAGTTTAGTGTCAGCTGATCGGATAAACCACACTTAAGCGTCACCCACTGTCACCCTCAACTTTAGTAGCACTTTAGTGTCACTTAAACTCTAAACCGCGATTGAAATACACTACAATTAACTTAAGTATTATTTAATACTTTAGTATTACTTAAGTACATATTGAAATACCGGTCCTAAGTGTAGTCGAATTAAATTTGGTGACATATCTAATTATTTGAAATAATAGTATAATGTGTGATTAAAATTAAAAGTGGAATTTGCTTGACAAGCAATTTTTGCATTTGTAAGGCGAAGCGTTAGCGCCTCTCACTTCTATTCATAATTTTGTAAATCAATACCGGGCACCGTGCGGTTTCGTTCTCATGTCATCAGAAATCCCCTTCTGCGTTAGTGTTTTTAAAGGACACACAGGTAGAATATTTTTCTATATTTTTTCGCTTTGACTTCTTGGGTATAAAGTTTCGAAATGGATATTTCTACAAAATATTTTTTTGGAACAGTACCGTGTAACTACAAGTAAAAGGCATTAATTCGGGCAATATGCTTTTACTATGAGGTACACATACATATATACAATTTTATTTATTTATTACAATAAAATAATATAATATTTGGTGGGAACTTCAATTGCGTTGCAAAAGTTGACATTCTTGTACGATTTCAGAAAACCATCTTTTTTTACTTTGTTCGGGAAAGCAATATCTAATATTTTATAGAATGAAAAAATTCGTAACGTCAAAGAATTGTGCGTAGGTACCTGCCTATATCTAGAAACGCGCAGTAATAATTTTTAACGACTACCGAATTTTGTATAAATTTTATATAAATAAATTTAATTAAAATCATATTTAAACCCCTATTTGCAAATTTTTCTACCATTCGCATTATACGTACGGATTTCTTAAAGTAAATAATTGGATAAAAATAGCAGCTGTTAAATAAATGAAATATGTACTTAACTTATTAGATTTGTTTCAAACCTGAAAAAATAGTTAAACAAAAAGTCCAAAATGAAAGTCAATATGTAAGAGGAAAATAAATAAAATGAAAATTTATAAACATCAAAGTGAAAATAAGCGAATACCAAAGTATAGCATTTTTACAAAAACTTCCTTATTTATTTTATTTTATTTACATAAAAATCCACTTTATTGTCCAAGCGCGACAGTTTATATTGGCAAGAAGAGTTTGACATTTTTGGAACACCAGTTTCGTTTAATTTATCGAATTATCCACTCTCAACAGTTTATTTAATAGGTTATTAAACTTATTATAAAATTTAAAATCCGTAAATATATTTTTAACCGAAATCCTCAAATTGTTTAGGCTTTAGCGAAAGTAAAGAACATTTTTTTTATGCTTTTCAATTTTATAAAGGAAGTGATTCGAATTGGCAGTACTTGTGCTCTAAGTCCAAACCACTTATCCACTACATTTTTTAAAACCCTCTCCTACATTTCTAAAGATTTTTTAGACATTTTGTTTTTAGGGGCTTAAATCTAATTTTGAGTAATTTTGTTTTGACTCTACTGCGTCTTATGAGCTTCGAACAAATCAGAAATTGTATTTTTTTCATTTATTATAAGTAACCTACAAAGTAAAAAATATAGAGCACTAATTGAAGAGTCTTTGCGTAAGCTCTATCAATTTTTCATCACCATTCTGTTCTTTTTACACCCAAAACAAAAAACAGAAACTCAATATAATTAGAAAATTAGGTATTTTTGCAATTTAAAATAAAATTTGCTACTGAAATGTTACGATTTCTGCGAGTTCGTCAAAAATTAAAATTGCGTTACGGTATTCAAATCGATTTTTTTACGCGCTCTTGTGCTGGTATATGAGCGTAATCAAATTTTAACACGTTATTCCTTATGTTGTTTTGTATCTCGTTAAAAGTCGGACGAGTCAATAGCCCAAGGCCCAATTTTTACAAAAAGCTTTTCATTTTTTGTTAGATATAAATTCGACATACTCGTACTCGTTTCTTGTTAAATGCACAAGCTAATAATTTTTAACTACTATATACAGGGTGTTCAAGTAAAAAAGTGTTCAAGTAAAAAGAGACAGTTTTTTTTTGAGTAATTTTGTTTGATGTCTCCCGGTATTATTAGACAGAAAGACTAGGGACACTGTTAAAAAGTATCACATTTGCCTGAAATTTTGATATTTTGTAGCTGCTTTGATCGCCGTTGTTAAAAGTATCCGCGTAGGAATAATTAAAATTTTCAATGAAGCGTCTTGTAGTTTATTGACCGTTTAAAAATTTTGAAGCAAAAATGGATCGAGTTCCATTACAGTGAAGCGTCCTCCAACAAACAAAACTTTTAGGTACCAACTTGAATTAAACCCAGTTATCAATTTAATATTAAAGTACAATCCTGTATATCTGACGCTCCTATAAATGCCCCAGAGGGCGCATGTTGAAATGAACGACATTTAACTGTTTTTAATCGTCTCATGAATGTTAATTTTTTAGAATAGGACGACAAATAAAATGATTGGAAATTAAAAAAGTGGTTATTAACGTAATATTTTCAAAAGAGAATTATCCGTAATCAATAACTGTAAGCTTTTAATACTAGTTTACGTTTTTATTCAGTACGCCGTAAATTTGTAATTTTCGAGTGGTGAAAAATTTATTTTTGTGTTCATCTCTCGAAAATAATTTCGAAACTACTCGAGCGTAATTAATATTAACGCATTTTGGTGTTTCATTCGTAAACTTTGCACAATACAGTATTTACATACTAATTGCTAAATCCTGCACAGCTATGGGAAGTAGTTTGTACTTTCTGGCAAGCGCAAACTGCTAAGTAAATGTAGAAATTATCTTAAAACGTGTCGCGTCTGTTTTACATTATTCATTAAGTTTGAGTTTGATCATTAATCGCCTTCTTTACCATGGCCTACTGTCGCACTTTCATCTGATTTTCTGTTGTCTTACCATGAGTTCAAGATTTTAAATCCATTGCATTGGGTCCAAACTCATGGGTCCATGGGTCCAAATCCATTGCACAAAAAGCACCAATTTTCGACGCCTTATAACTGGGTAAAATTTAGGAATACAAAAAATATGCATATATTCAAATTTATATAAAAGTTTATTAGCTTTACTTTTGTATAGTAGTCATGTTTAGATCTAACCAATAGTTTTTGACATATTAACGAAAAACCGAAAAAACTGACATATTATGTCTAAGCTCACGACTTTTAGGATATTCATCACATCACCTTCACCTATTTATAGACACGTATAAATAAGTTTCAAAACTATTGAATTTATTGGAACGTAAAACCCTTGACTGAACTAATCCACTTCCTACTTGGTGCAAAACTTTGGACGCCCGTATATTATGTTTAATATCGATTTGCCGTCCATAATCTGATAATCATCTTTCAACATATGCACCCAAGTGAATATAAAATTTTCAATTTCTGAAGGTAATTTGCAGTAGAGTTCCAAATAACATAAATGTTGCAGTAAAGCGATGTGGTCAAATATTTACTTTGAGAATATATAGTTCATGCCGTGAAAACTTTATCGAATAGCGCTTGATATTGAAAATTATAACTATCGATAAAAAGACCCAGCTTCCTCAAAATAACTTTAAGGAAAACGAAAAAACACGTTGTACTAAACATTTATGTAAAAGACGCTGGGAAAAATTGACTTAAATATCTCAAATGGTTAATTATAAAAGATTAAAAATCAACCGTCAAGTCTACTTTTCTCATTGTTTCGCGACGTCAAAAGAAGAATTGTAGTTTGTACACAACTTGGTAGCTAATAATTGTTTTTTATTTTCTCCTCTCAATTACTTTCTTTTTTATTAAGTATCATAATTTTATACGACTTGCCGTCATGTAAATTAACACTTAATCAATTTAAACATATTCATCAAAAGTGTTAATGCTTTATTTAAGAAGCGCTAAAGTTAATAAGAATATTAAACTTCGATGAAACTTAATAGCTCTTACCTATTTTATAATTCATTAAGTTTTTATCAAGAAGAGATGTTAATTAACGCATTTCGTAATAAAAATAAATTAATAATGCATTATTTTGCAGGCTAAAAAAATAACTCAAAATGATCGCAACTTCTCCTAAATCTTCGCTAGTTAAGCTTGGGTTTTATCCACGACCGAAATCATTGAAAGTTATGGTACTTGGACAAACTGGAGTTGGAAAAACTGGTAATGCAAGTTGCTCGTGTTTAACCTAGTTTTGGCTTTAAAATAAAATTAGAAAGCCAAAATTAAGCGTTTAATTACGTCTGAAAAATTCCCTTACAAATTGTAATTATTATTTCAGCTCTAGTCGTGAGATTTCTTACGAGAAGATTTATAGGAGAATATGATCCAACTTTAGAAAAAATGTACACGTTTCACACAATTATTGACAATGAAATGGTTTACTTTGACATTTTAGACACCGCAGGACAACCACAAGTAAGTGGACGTTTTACAAGTAAATCCCATTTTCTTCTCTATTACACCTATAAACATGTGGTGATTTATTCAGTTTAAAGTAGGTACCTATAAGCTCCGTACGAAGAATTATACAATATGAATAAGGGAATGAGAAAGAAATCCTTTATAGAGGGCAATGCTTTATGTCTTTCGAGTACGGACCTGTCTTGAATATTTAGTTCTAAAAGATTTTTTACTTTTAGCGATTGCCAGAATTTTATGTTGTAATAAGTAATAAGTAGGTATATGTTTCTAAGCGAAAAATAAAATACTATGTATAAGAACCTAACAGATATACACACAATACACAGATTACGGCTCTGTGTTTAATTTCGTTTTGTTCGTTAATTCTAATTTCTGATGTTAAGAGGGGAATTCAATAAAAAATCGAATTTAGTGTATTTTTACGAGACGACTCCCCGGCTTCATAGAAGCTTGAGAAGTATGTGAAGATAATAAATTGAAGAAGGAGTTTAGAACTTTTGTAAAAAAAAACGCGTACATAATGTTGAATTATGTAGAGAGAGAAAAAAAGCTCGCGTACGCTTATGAAAGTTCTGCCGCTCAATGTGACAATATCAACAAATTTTGGATAATACTGAAACCTGAAAAAAATTTACAAAATTTGTACACTAACGCCTCTGGCGACTTGGAATTCCCCTCTCAAATTTCATTAAATTAGTAATCTAAAAAGTCTAAAATGAATTGAAAATTCCGATTCTTGAGATTTTTCGTTAAAAAATTTTCCGTTTCTACAATATAATAATACCCCTACTTCAGTATAGGTCTTCTCGCGCGGCTCATTTATTACCAATTTAATTAAACACCCAATAAGAAAAATTTCGCTTAAGTACATTCTTTGTAAGTTGAGTTTTAATTATGCTTTAGTTAATTCTTAACGAGTTAATTACTAATTAAAATTCTTTTCCGATATTTTTCTAAAAATAATTGTAGTGCAGATCAAATATCAGACATAGCATAAACGAAGACTTATAGTTAAGAATTGACGTTTTGCATTTAATTATTGTGCAATAAATAGGTCGTGAAGCGTAAATATTGCCGACAATAACTTTATTACTTATTGCTGCGTAAGTTCATAATTAGTTAAATTATTTACTGGAGTACGCGTTTTAGTGGTGATTAGCAGCACTAATATTGCTACGAGCTAAAATTTTCCCTCTCTTGTCTTAGATTCCACAATGCGATGCTCTTTCGTACAGGAAATTAATGTGTTTGTCAATTTGGACACGAAAGCTTCTTAAACAAAGACTTAAATGACACTGTTTCTGTTTACTGGACGATTGCCAATAAAAATGTACCGTCTAAATTGGATGGTGGTGATTTTTATTTGTTTTATATTGCACGTTTTGAGCATCTTGTGGCAAACATTAGATACACATACCATTATTTCCAGATTTGATTAAAAAAAATTTCACTAAACTACCGTAATACAAAAAAATGGCATTTATAGCCGCAATTTGAAGTGGCGAATTCTCAACAGCTGCTCTATTGCTCTCGCCATGACCAAATAGCTTTTAGTGCGAAATAACCTTATTGGAACACGTTTTTTTGTAGGAAGCCGAATGTTTAGCTTTAGAAGCAAACATAAAATGGGCCGAAGCATTCATCTTAGTATACTCGGTAACGGATAAATGTTCTTTCGACGAATGCAATCGATTAAAATTTTTAATAAATTATAACAAAAGACGTCGTCGTCTGGGTGGAGGATCGAGAGACACTTTGTGTGATATTCCCGTAGTTTTAGTAGGAAATAAGACTGATCAACTCGAAGATAGGATGGTGACGTTAGAAGAAGGGCAACGTAGAAGTAAAGAAATCGGTTGTGTCTGTTTTCACGAGATATCAGTTCGTGAAAGCATCGAACAGGTAATCTTTGGAAATAATAAAGAAAAGTCTTTAATTAAATAATTTTAGGTGTTTGGTACTTTTCGTGATGTGTGTCGATTTTGGAGGTTGCAAAACAAATGTCCTATTAAACTAAGGCGATCTGGAAGCGATAAGGACCCAGTTTCACCCGACACAATTAGATATTTTTGTTCTTCGACAGTATCACCAGGAACTTTGATTCCGTCTTGTTCGAAAAGTTCCATTTTTGGTCGTCGTTGGACCGAGACTAGTGTAGAAGAAGTGAACGAAAACGATAGTCAGGCAAGCTCGTCTTCTAGTTCTAGCGAAACGATGCCATTTAGGGAAAGAGCGTCGACCGATGGACACCTATTACAACGACCGTGGAGGTGGAGGTATCCACCACCTGCGGCAGAATCGAATCCCGAAATGTTCTATGCTAGAGCCAACAGAAGAATGAGCATATCGATGAAAGGAAATAACGCAAGTTATTAAAAAAATTTATTACTACTAAGAGACGGCCTAATTTTATATTTACGAGACCAACTTGTTGATAATTTGTTACGGCGTGTAATATTAATTCAATTAAAAGCTTTAAAAATTTTTCTTCGGTGTACATAAATGTGCGATTAAAACATGATGTTAATTATTCTCTTATTCGGGGAAAGACAACGGTAAGTAACAAATGGCACTCTTGAGAAATTTGCCAGTGTCTTGATGTTTATTATGTGCGTTTGTCCGTAGATTTTATAGTGTTATTTAATAGTATTAGTCTTCTACAAAGAACGACAAATACGACGGTTAAGGGTGTTCCAAAAATGAAATAAAATTAATATAAAGTGCGATATAATGAAAAAGGATTTCTGGTTCCATTTAATATAAATTTATTTATTTTTAATCTTTTTTATTTTATTAATTTATTGTGTCAATTTTTGCTGTATTGTGGTAACTCAATGTCTCACGAACCATTGGTCTTGAAAACTTTTATATATTAAAATTTAAATAATTTATGCCACGAATTTCCTATTCATTAATTTGTTAAGTTTTTGTAATAATTAAACTACCTCTTCATTCTTCTTATTGACGATATTAAAAGTTTAAATTTTCAAAGCAGGTTACTCCTCATATAACTTTTATAATATCAATTTATAATAAAAAGTTTTATGATTAAAAATTTATTGATTTTTGATTTAACTCTGTAAATTTTTTTATTAATTATAATTTCTCATTATCCCATTCACAGTATAAAATTTCAATTAATTATCGTATTTGATTAAAATTTAATTATTATTAAAAATTTTAAAAATGTTTTGAAGATAATAAAGCCACGTTTTGAAACAAAAATATATAATATGACGCGTTTCGCCCTAAGGCTTCATCAGGAAAAAAATAAAAAATTACAAAAATTAAAAATAAAGCTTAAAAATCTGTAAAGGAAATAAATCAAAATTAGGTTGGCGAAAAGCATAAAAAAACGAATTCAAAAAATATCTACACAACTAAATAATTCAATTGACTTACAACCAAATTGTTTTGATAATTTATTTAACAATTCAAATATTATTTCTCCACCTAAATACGCTAAATTACCTTATGTACCAACACTTTCAAACAAATTAGAAAGAGAACTATCTAAATTTGAAATTAAAGCAGCTTTTTATAATAATAACACCATCGGCCAAAAATTTTTCTCAGTATTAAAAGATAAAACACCACTGTTGGACACTTCAGAAATTGTTTACTCTATAAATTGTAATGATTGTAATGCCACATATATCGGCCAAACAAAACAAAATTTTAAAGCAAGACTAAAACAACACAAATATTCTGTCCAAAAAAAATTTATAGATCCAAATCCGCATCCAGTACTAAGTGGCGTACCCCAGGGATCTGTCCTGGGACCAGTTCTTTTTCTTATCTACATTGCAGACCTTGCCGAGTGTATTCGTTCTCCCGAGAGTATGTTTGCGGACGATTCGAAATTTTACAACAACCCACTTGTCAACAGGTCAGTTCTGCAGTCCGATTTGGACAGAATAAGTGCGTGGTCAAAAAAATGGTTGCTGACGCTAAATGCTAATAAGTGTACTATTCTCCACATTGGTGCTACCAACCCCCGCTTTAATTACACTTTGAACAGCGCAGTGCTCAAGGGGGTCAGTGATCAGGCCGATCTTGGTGTTTTAATGAGTGGTGACCTAAAGTGGTCTTCGCATATCTCGCGGATTGTGAAAAGAGCAAACTCGTTGCTTTATCTAATAAAAATAGCCTTCAAGGGTCTCAAACCTAGCGTTTTTCTGAAGATATACAAAACATATGTTAGACCCATACTGGAGTTTGCAGCACCCATCTGGAATCCATACTTCGTTAAAGACATAGACCACTTGGAGAAGGTTCAACGTCGGGCTACTAAAATGGTTGTGGGCTTGCAGAACGTACCATACGAACAACGGCTCGCACAACTAAAGATCCCTTCCTTAAGGGATAGACGTAGACGCGGGGACCTTATTGAAACCTACAAAATAGTGAGTGGTCATTACAGGTATCCATTGCGTGGAAAGTTCTACTTTAGTGACAACCTTCACCTGAGGGGTAACTCTCTCAAGATGGTGCATCAACGTTTCTCAAGCAAAAGTCGCCAGAACGTATTTTTTGTGCGTGTTATAAAAGACTGGAACTCTTTGCCAGATTGCATTGTCAACGCACCATCTTTGAATGCATTTAAAGGTCGTTTGGACCTTTTTCTTGGTTGATAATTGACAATTGTGTGATACTATAAATAATTCTATAATCTTGTATTATGTTTATCTGGAAACCTTTGGTTTGGACCTTTTTGTTAGTCGATAATCTGTGTGATACTATGAACAATGAACATTTATATAATCTTGTATTACGTCTATCTAGCATACCCTTATAAACTTTTGTATGATGTTTTGTAATCAACTGTTTTGCGAGTTAATCGGCTTAGCCGCCTCTCGCCAATTAATAATAATAATAATAATAATAATAATAATAATAAATTTTCCAAATACTGCCTTAAGCGACCACTCATTTCAAAACTTACATCAATTCAACTTCAATGAACCTAAAATTCTGCAAAAAGAAAACAATTTAAACAAACGCTTACACCTAGAAATGATTGAGATTAAAAAACATCAAAATTCTATAAATTATCGCAGCGATATTGACAACTTGAATTCAATTTACTTTAACCTAATAAAATAAATAAACATACATTAAACAAAAAACTAGACACCCTTTTCTATTTTAAATATTCCCATAACAACTTAAAATTCAAAAACATTATAAACGTCACTATAAAAGTCACATTTATTTGCTTTAAAAATTTTTTAACCTTAATTTATTTAATTTAACGCGGGAATATCAAAAATTTACAAGACACATCTCCGTTTTTTATATTAGTAAGTTTATTTTCAAAAATGTATGCTTTTCGCTAACCTAATTTTGATTTATTTCCTTTACAGATTTTTAAGCTTTATTTTTAATTTTTGTAATTTTTTATTTTTTATCTGATGAAGCCTTAGGGCGAAACGCGTCATATTATATATTTTTGTTTCAAAACGTGGCTTTATTATCTTCAAAACATTTTTATCATTTACAAGAAAGCTAAAAAACTATTATAATTTATTAAAAATTTTTTAACATTAAAATGTGAGAGAATATTTTGTAGGTATCGTAGCTCTTAACCGATTTGAAACTACCCAATATACCTGTTGGTCAAGTCAAGAATCTAGTCACTAATCACTCCAAGATAAGTCTTATACTTACTAGAAATGAGTACTGTGACTGTTGTTGATTGATTGTGAGTACTTTCCATATTAACACCCACATTCTTTATCTCTGTGTCTGCATAACTACCAGTTTTAATTTCCATCAGCAGTGGTCTAGATACAACGTCTGGCAATTATTTCAGTTCGTCTTCATTTATTTCTAATTCTTTCACGAGATTTATTTGAAGTAATGTCCACTCGAGTCTGAAACGATCTGCCTGTATCGACGTTTGACTCTTTCTTGTCGCTGGTCATTTTTATAGCTTTTATTGTTGTACTTTGTATATCGTTTCTACAATATCCATTAAAACTTATCAAATTCTTTGTTGTTATTATTGTTCATTCCTTCGCTATAATTTTATTTTCAATCTTGCAATCTTGTTTTACTATTGTCTAACAGTTATTGCTACTAATGTGGTAAAGCGGTACCGTACCTACACTGTACATACAAAATAAATGCCTTGTTATCTTGTTATAGAATTTCCTACTGAAGACGTACACTTTGCTTTTACACAAAACACTTTATCTTAAGTATACTCATTGTAATCAAAAACCTACGCTGCAAAGGAAAAAGAGTGATTGATAATTCCTCAAAAACCACTACAGTGGGCAATTTTCCAGGAAACCACTTCTATACAAACACGATCAAGTTACTGATTGTGATTTTCCAATGCATAAATGTCAACTTTTCAAACTATTTTCCTCATAAAAAAGTCGAAAGTTTTCGTTAAAGCAAATGAGACCGTCATACGAAATTGGTAGCCATCATGCGGCATCGTACAGTCAATCTATAGCCAGATTATTATAACTAGACCCCCTGCATCATTAGTTACAAAATTGAATAACAAACATGTAGCAATTGTTTGTTAGTAGTTTAGAATGGAAAAGACAGAGCGCAAAAAATTCAAATGTGTTTAAAGTTTTAGGCTTACATTCTAACGTTAAGCACGTTACTAAATTCTATACGTACGCAGAGGTCTAGATCAAACTAATCCGACTATACGAGTAATATACAAATTTATTCATGTTCATACAGATACCTAGTTGTTTTCAATGTAATTGTTTGGAAATATCGCATTTAAACACTTTGGAACACTTCGATTTTATATTATGCACCCTTCAAAGCACATTTCGAAACATATAGCTTATTGGTGCCAAAATTAGTTTCTACAAGGTAAGCTAATATCAATTACCAAAATACGTTGAAAAGGTATATTATTAGAATGAAATTAAAAATTTGTATAATTGGTATGTATTTTAAAATAAAAGTGTTAAAAATATGTAATACGGTGTTTAAATTAACTCGTCGATTTAAAATTACATGTATAATTCACAATTAATTAAATAACAATAATAAAAATAAAAATTTCTAATAAATGTAATTGCTGTAACAGCGCTTCGGTGAATTAGGATTCGCGTTATCTATCTAAATACCAACTTACAAAAGTCCTCTTTAAAAAGTTTCTTTGGAGAACATAGAGGCTTAAGTGGTTTAAGAAGTAAACTTTTTTCACTAAGGGCTTATCATTGTCAATGAACAATGATAAGGCAGGTTATTGTTGAGCGAGTAATGTACAATTGGTCCTAATTCGGCGAGGAATTTAAATTTTAATAAACTATCGTGTATCCTGATATGCCAACGCGCTATGTTAATACTAATACTACTAATAATAATAATAAAATATCCGTTTCGATCATGTATGTGCGTAATATAAAAAATTTGAAGGTCCAAGAATTTAGTTTAAAACTTCCTATTTTCTAAGATAATGAAATTTTTTCTTAGTTTTTCCACACACTGTATTGTGTTTACCCTATTATATAATTAATACCTTATGCCCCGTTTAGATATTTTAATATCATCCCTGGTAACCAGTAACCACTATCTTAACTTCATAGCATTTTCACACGTACACTTTCATTGTTGTCATCGCTCATCAGTCATCAAAATATCATAGAAAAAGTTTTTGTTGTACAAAATGTATCCAAATAAACTTAAGTATAACTACTATGTGTCTTGTTAAAGTGTGTTCATATTTTTCTTAGATATAATTTTTAATAACTAAAATGTTTATGCAACTGAAATGTTATAAATTTGTGCGAATTCAAAGTTACTGGCACTATGTTAATTATTATTTCAGTATAAAATTTAAAAATTAACATAATGCCGCACTGAACTTACAGCCATGGCTGTGGTAGAAGAATATTGAGTCAAAAAGGTATTAAATAATTTTTGTCTCTTTCATTTTTGTTCTAAAACAATTATGAAAACAGGCATTTATAAAAGCGTGATTTTACGTACTATCTCTGTGTATTGGTAAGCCGTTCAACACCCGGTATACTATTTTGAGATCGCTTTGCACGAAGCTAGAAATAAATTATTTTTACTTAGATCCGATTATTCTAGTGCCTTGATTAACGCACGATTATTTGTATTAGATTGTTTCAGTAATTTTTGTGATAAAAATTAACAATTTGTATGTATGCAATACAATCATTTAACAACTCAGATGAGGTAGTTTCCAATACAAGTATGACAACTTTTCCATATTATTAAAATTTACAACAACTTAAAATTTTCTTTTTCAGTCTCTTCAAATATCTAAAAAATATCGTTGAATGAAATTTTCGTAAATTAGTGCTAAGCTAAGTAAGGTATACAAAAACTGGGATGTAAATTGCTTGTTTGTTATAATTATAAGAATATCAAACTTTTAGAATAATGTTAAATGCATAAAATTTAAAGTGTTCATATCAGAAACTTATTTAAAATTTTTATTAATAAAAGCATCAAATTTGAACTTGTAAAGACATTTTTATATTAACTACTTTTAATAGCATTTATATAGAACATTTAGATGGTACCGGGACCGATGGGTCGAGGCTTAAAATAATTTGAAATGCACAACAATTTTTTAGTATTTTCGTACTTAAAACAGTAACGTCAATTTTCATAATCAACTTTAACTCATCTTTACGTCTTTATTATCTTTAAGTCATCATTTACTTTAGCATTCTCATGGCTTCCTAGGGCAACTTTAGTACATTAGCACTTTCTTTTAAGAACCTCACCGAGCACTATGCTTTAAAGTAGCCGATGACGACTTTAAGTTAAAGTTCATTATGAAAATGGACAGTAAGACATAATATGGGTCAATTTTGGATTTAAAAGTATTGGCTTATTTTATAGCACATTTTCTATTTTGAATTCATTTCAGAAATACCTGAGAAACCCCAAATCGAGCAAGGCATCTCAACTTAAGAATTTAACGCCTAACGCTTAGGCAACACCATACACCACAATATTCAGTAGCTACATTCGAACTAATAATAAATTATTAATCTTACTGTTAAATGTCACAGATCATAAACGAAATTTTTGAGCAAGATTTCTGCATATTTTTCTTTCTAGAAAGATTTCTCTACAAAGAAAAATGTTTTGATTTAGAAGAAGTTTCAAACAACGAATTACATTTTCCCTAGTTCGCCTATTCGCTAGCAGATTGCAGCGCTATATACTTTTTGAAAATTCTCTAAAATCATTATCAAACATTTTCACATTAGGTCATTCGATTTAGGTAGATGTAATTATAATAAATTACACCACCTGTAAAAGTATGTATTTTTAGATATCAGGTACACATTAACAAAACCTAGAACATCCCATTAAAAAATATGATTTTATTCAAGTTATTTGTAGCTCGGTAAAACTACCCAGCTTCTTCGGTTGGGTAAGCGTGAAAACCAATTGGCAACAATTTGTTAAACAGCTTGCTTAAGGGCTAATTGTAATTGGGCCATGTAATTCCAATATAGGACTCTCAATATTAACTTGATATTTTTTCGACTTGTGGTACTTGGTACACTTAGGTTTTAGTTTTAAAGTTGAGTTGGATGCATAAACGTGAGTAATACAGGGCCGCCCTTAGGAAAAATTATTGCTATTATGCCTACATGAATTTTCTCCAAGGACGATTTTTTTAAATTGCATATCTATTAGTGCAAAAAGAAAACTTCTTCCTTATACCTACCTTATAAAATATTTCATGGTAGGTATATTATTTAAACATGTATTTTTAAATAAATATACTAAATGCGGAGATAATTATTCGGCTATTTGTAGCGAATAAATATATTCATGTTTCAAATAAACTCTAGCCAAGTACGATAAAAAAGTGAGAAAATCCCCATAATACTAAAAAATAGTTTTTTGGCCATTCTAAGTTTTCGTTTTTCACTTACCACGTTTAAATTTTCGATTATTATCGCGTAATAGGTCACTCACTTTTATTTAAAATAAAGATTCAACATCAACGAGAAACGGTCACTAACTGACTAAATAAATAGTATGAAGGTATATTTTTATTATTATTTTAGATAAAGAATATTTGTATATTGTTATCAATGTTTCTTCTACGAAAACTGTATTCAATAACTTATCTCTGTTGCAGCTTCTTGCCAAACTTATCTCTGTTGCAGCTTCTTGCCACAACTCGTGTTTATAGAGACAGGTAATTAAATAATAATATGTATAGGTATAGATAAATGATAACAACTATTTGCTGTAATTTAAATTTAAACACTGCTTCATAATCATAGGTGTGAGGCCCTAAAAAAATTAAACAAAACACAGTGAAACTCCCCGTAGGCCCTGGGGTAATAAGAAGCAGTTAAAGTTATGGTGGTAAGTGCTGGCAATATTATCTTCATTATGCGGACTCGTATAATAATACTGAAGAATTCAATCAACTTTTTTTGCTATTATTCTGCTATGCATGATGGCATTGCTTTCCAGCCAGGATAATTTACCGATTGCATTGTGATTTATAATATCATATCCTATCGTATAAAATCATTATTTATAAAATACAAATTTTTATTTGTTTATATAAACTACAATTTTATTTTTTCTGCAGACTTAATAGCTTCAATTTCAAATGCCCTAATTTTGCTTCTAGCTTGCACCATTTCTAGCATTAAATTGAACTGTATACTTCCTAACGACAAATTGGGGTCGAGATTAATGTACATCTTTTACTCTAACGTTTTAGGTGCTGAAATTAAAAACGCTACTATTTATCTTTCAGCTTTCAGATACAAATAACATAATTTGTTACTTCTTTCCTAAATTGATAAAATAATAAAAAAGTATATCAATATAACATTAACGCATGTTCAATGTAATTGAAACTTAAATTCCCCATTGTCATCTTTTTAATGGTGGTCGTAGTAATGTCATAATAAAGTATGGGTTTGTGTTCGCGTCTCAAGTCATTCAATTCACGCTACAAGAAGTAATTAAATTTTAGTTCCGTGTGAAAGTTAAAAAGATTTTTTCAAGTTTGCACGGCTCTGTAGTAACGTGATTTACTACGATGAGTTAAGTGTCTTTAACAAACACTAATTTTCTATTATTTAATATCCATCCATAATAGTTGTACAAAAAGAAAGGTTCAATGACAATAAACATTTTTTTCGGTGGACTTGGGACATTTAAGAAATAAATTATAAACGAATTATTAAACCAATTGTTTTAAATAATAAAAAAATATTTTTTGCAACAAACCAAATGGTTTAATTCTTTTTAAATTTAAACATTTTTTCTTTGGCATTTCACAACATAATACCTAGACTTAATTGAAATTAATAATACTTCATATTTCAGTAAATAAATAAATAAATAATCCAACTGTGAATTTCCCTAGAGTAGGAGTTTATATTCCTCTGGAACTTGAGCGTCCTACGTGCATTTCTAAAGATCGGCGAGCTTAAACAGGAAATAATTGCACCTTTATTTGCGCTCACCTCCAAGCATGAATTGGGAGTGTTCCTGTGTATTTAAACAACTTTGTTCAAAGCACTCAAAATCGAAATGCAAGTAAAATACCTCCCCGATGCTCTTATTTAATTTATCAGTTACATCTAAGTATACATTAATTAATTAAATTAATTAAACTCGCGTTTATGGATGAAAAGCAATACAACTTTTTATTGCTTACATAAAACTCGGTAGATTAATTAACCTCTTGCGAATATATATTTTTCTTCTTTATTTAAATATTGTGTATCAGCTTGGTTAAATAAATTAAACAAATACTAGTGTTTTAGAATTTCTTACTTACATATTATTAAAGTAAGGTAATAAATTGTATAGGAATTGAACGGTAAAACCTCTTATTTAAGGATTCTCCACCGAGAACTTTTTTAAAGCTTTGATTATAAAGGATTTGCCCTAAATTATCATACGTGCATGGAATTTTTTATACGAGTTTTTTTAGATAGGTCCACATTGTAACTTCGACGTTTTTTATTACGATTTTCATCGATTAAAAATTTTTATTGATTTATTCCATCTCCTAGAGTTTAATGGTTCGAATTATTTAAATGTCTATAACTTGGATTCTAGCCGAAGAGGCTGATAACAGAACATAAATAATTGAGTTACAAAGAGGCAAAAATTTTCAGTTTTGATTTCTGAAGAAAATCATTGCTTTGAAAATATTGTAACACTGATTATTTTTTGTCCATCTCGTACAGGAAATAAAATATTAACAATTTTGTGTTTGATTAAAAAAATGTCAGTCACAAAAAATGTAAATAATTAATATTTAGGTAATTTCCTGTAAGAAATGAACAAAAACTAATCTGCGGATCTGTGCTACGATATTTTCAAAGCAAGTAAGAATTTTTATAAGTAAAGGGTGGGTTTTTTTGAGAAATCAAAAAAAAATTCCCTTTTGTAACCCAACCCGTGGGCACATAATCACCTTATGACTCTCTTGTATATGAAGAAACAAGAAACTATTAACGATATCGACTTGCAACAAATATACGGTTCGATAAAACATTTGAGAACCTTATCAGTTATCAGGAACACGCCACTACATTTTTTTATGTTAAAATCTTAGGTAAAGCCGCGAAATTAAAAGAGTCGC
The DNA here is from genome assembly GCA_950108345.1 of Malthinus flaveolus. NCBI lineage: Eukaryota > Metazoa > Arthropoda > Insecta > Coleoptera > Cantharidae > Malthinus > Malthinus flaveolus. The sequence goes on from OX467286.1 coordinate 4,186,648, forward strand.
TGTGAGAAAGCTATATACACTTCCTACTCAATTTGTACTGTCCATCTAAATGAAGGTGTTGAATATAGTACTACGCCGATATTTCCCGACGGCGCCACCCTGGGGATAGTCTCTCCAAATAAATGCGAAGCGAGCTATTGAAGAGCCATTTCAAAACATGGAATTGGAAAAAATTGCTCAAATATTTGTTTGTAATTAACTGAAAAGTTAATATAATTGAAATTTATGAAGGTTTTCCAATCACTAAACGAATTGCTGCGGTATTGGTATGAAACACCCACATTCAAACAGAGGTTTCCTTGCAATGTTTATTCTTAATTTATTTATAAAAATGTACGACGAAAAAACCATTAAGTACAACTGAACTCAAAAGTTAGTGAGAAACGTCGAATTAAAGTACGAGTTGGTTAATTTACTCGCTTCTCTTATTCAGAAAATTAGTCAATAATCAATAATATGTAAAAGTGCGAAGGTGGTTAAAAATAATGTGGGTTATAATCGATCGTCGAAGGCGCTTATCTAATATTTAACCGTTAAAATCATTTTGGCAGGTTCCAAATGATTTAACGAAAAACGAAATGCCGAAATTTGTAGTAGGGCATATCTAGAAAATTAGAAACGTAGACATGGGTACGAGTGACCCACATCTTAACGTACGACGTACAACTCTTATACCTTAATGTTAATGTATTATTGAACGATATTTTGTGTGGGCGGCTGAACGGGGTGTAAAAGTACAACGTGGGTGTCTGGGTGGGATTGCCAAATACCATCACCAATGAAGAAAACCCATGCGCGATCACGTTAGGCATCATCAAAATTTTCGTTATACAGGATAGTTGCGGGGACCAGGGTAACGGGCGCCCAATGAAGTCCTGCGCCGGGTTGACGTCACGGAGGATCAATACTCGGCACAGGAGAAGACAGTCCTGACCGTGAACGCGTAGACTTCGTGCGATATTCTTTAGGTGCTAGCCTGTAAGTGCGTAAAGATTTGATGAAGTCAAAAAGCGTCCATGTGCGGGCTAGGATTTAGAACTAGAAACAGCCCCTCGCAGAAGACATCACTTCGCTGGGGTGACTGTTGTCCTATATACCTACATACCTGTTTTGTATAAAAAAGTATATAAAAAATGTATAAATACCAATGTTACTACATAAGCAATATATTTTATTAAATAATCTTTTAACGGAAGCCTAAAATTTAGTTTGTAAAAAGAACTTTCTATAGAATATCGATTCATAATACAAAAGGTAATTTGAAAATTTGCAAAAGAATATTTTTAGAGGGTAGTTACGTGCACGTAGTAGTGTAGTGTGTCGGCGTGTGCGCTTTAGTCTATTTTGGTATCGTATTTTCTTGACATTATCCAAAATAATTGTGCTAGTTTCTACAATCATAAGATCATAAGAAATCTGTTCAAATTGTAAAGCTCTTCATTTCTTTTAAATTTTTTAGAGTCAAAATGATTAACGTCGCAGGAGTAATATCCATAATTATATTTTACGTACTTATTCTTGCGGTCGGCATTTGGGCCGGACGAAAAAAAGAGAAAGGAAATGATTCGGAAGAAGAAGTTATGTTAGCCGGACGTAATATAGGCTTGTTTGTAGGAATATTTACCATGACGGGTACATAACGATGAGCTTATTAACGGTGCTTGTTTACAAATCGATTTTTTAGCTACTTGGGTCGGCGGAGGATATATTAATGGAACGGCAGAAGCCATATATACGAAAGGATTAGTTTGGTGTCAAGCTCCATTTGGTTATGCGCTAAGTTTAGTGTTCGGCGGAATATTTTTTGCAAATAAAATGAGAAAACAGGGTTACGTAACCATGCTGGATCCGCTACAGGATTGCTTCGGAGAAAGAATGGGAGGGTTGCTATTTTTACCGGCTCTTTGTGGAGAAGTCTTTTGGGCTGCCGGTATCTTAGCCGCGTTAGGAGCGACTTTAAGCGTTATTATCGATATGGATCATCGTACTAGCGTCATATTTAGTGCTTGCATAGCCGTTTTCTATACTCTTTTTGGAGGATTGTATTCGGTAGCGTACACAGATGTAATTCAACTATTTTGTATTTTCATTGGGCTGTGGATGTGCATACCATTTGCTTGGGCGAACGAACACGTCGTCCCACTATCGAGTATCGAAGCAGATTGGATAGGCGAAATTAAGCCGGGAGAATATTTATATTATATCGATTACGGCTTATTACTTATATTTGGGGGAATACCGTGGCAGGTGTACTTTCAAAGGGTTTTGTCTAGCAAATCGGCAGGACGTGCTCAAGTCCTATCCTTTGTAGCTGCCTTCGGCTGCGTTTTGATGGCGATACCGCCAGTTCTAATTGGAGCTATAGCAAAAGGAACAGGTAAACGAGAAAATTTTTTGTGGCAGCCTCTCAAGTTGGTTCGTTTTTTTTAGCTTGGAACGAAACCGAATACAAGGGTCCTTATCCGCTATCGGAAGACGAAACGTCTATGATATTACCAATGGTGCTGCAATATTTAACCCCAGATTTCGTTTCGTTCTTTGGATTAGGTGCCGTATCTGCGGCCGTTATGTCGTCTGCAGATTCTAGCGTGTTGTCTGCGAGCTCAATGTTTGCCAGAAACGTTTACAGATCTATTTTTCGCCAGAAAGCTTCGGAAATGGAAATTATATGGGTTATGAGAGTGGGTATCCTAGTCGTTGGTGTCTTGTCTACCATAATGGCTCTAACAATTCCATCCATATATGGATTATGGTAATATTAAATAAATGTAAATATTTGTATAAATTACGACTTTATTTTTTAAGGTCCATGTGCTCGGATCTTGTGTACGTGATATTATTTCCGCAACTGTTGATGGTGGTCCATTTTAAGAACTATTGCAACACGTATGGAAGTTTGGCAGCGTATTTGATTGCATTTTTTGTACGTCTTTCCGGTGGGGAGCCTGTAATGCATTTAGAGCCATTTATTTACTATCCCGGTTGGGACGACGAAAATAAAGTTCAGATGTTTCCGTTCAGAACTATGGCTATGCTCATGTCTTTAATCTCGTTAGTAGGTGTCTCTTGGTTCACGAAATGGGTTTTCGAATCTGGTCGTTTAGCTCCAGGTTACGACTTATTCCGTTGTGTGGTTAACATACCCGAAGACGTACAAAGAGTCGGAGAACCTCTCGAAGATGGAGAACAAATGTCGGTAATGGCATCAGGTGCCATGGGTAAAATGTACGGTGCGGCTACTATGGTAGGTAAAGATGAACGTAATGGTAGAATAAATCCGGCTCTCGAAGCGGACGACGACATACTTCCGGCAGATATTGAAAAATTGAGATCTTCGATTGGCAGCGGGGGTGGAACTAAAAGTCACATTAATCCGGGGGAAGGTCAAACAAATCTATAGTTTATACAAAAATATAATTACGCTAAATGATATATTTGTTTAAATTAACCGCTGGTCGGTTTTATGCTGCACCTGTAGCATTAATAACTGCTGTTTCTCACTTAATTGTTTTATTAGACAAAATTTTATTAAAGTTATCATTTTGAAATTTTAGATAACTGTATAATAATATATGTACTGTAACATATCAAGGACGTGATTCCTAAATATCATAACTGATACATATCATTGTTGCTCCTTAAATCGACGTATTGTGTATATAGAGTAGGTATATATTGTCAGTATTAGATAAATGTTACGATCGTCCCAGATCCGCCTTTAATATTGATGTACATATCATATTCACCATATTTTTGTTATTTATACATAAAATCCGTTGAGTTTGTAACTGTAACGTAGTATCTAAAAAAGGTAAGATGTTTAAATTAGACCAGAATAAACAACTCACTTCAATACTGCCCTTTAGAATCTTATCGTTTGATCGAAAGAAATATTATCACCGTCGTTGCTTCTAGTAATTTGAAAATTAGTGGATTGATCGAGCCTTTTCGTGCGACCTAGAGGCAGAAATTATTATAATAAAGTAAAAAAATTTCGAAATTGAAACTAACTTATTGAAGAAAAATACAAACTATTTTTAATTGCAAGGGCTACTTAAATACGCCTATAAGGTCCTATATTAACGAATTTCATTGAATTGGGTCAATTCAGAACAGGGTCAGCTGTACTCGAAAGAAATTAATCTCCACGTAGCTTCCGTATAATTTTTGGAGGTTTTACAATTTTGATTGCTCCCAACCTACTTATTTGGCATCATTAATAGATATTTTTAAATTGAATATTAAATGTGGTTGACCTAAATTACAGGTGGAGTAATTCGGAAAACAAGTAGCGCCCCACAAATTGTATTAAGTGAAAACAAACAAAAACACACAGGTAATCGATCGCCAATTTTATCGAGTTTCTAGTCAATATTTAACGTTAACCTCTGATAGAAGTACCTAGATTAAAATTTTTAGCCAATTTCGACTGTCTTTAGTTAAAATTTTTAATATAATTATACGATTAATTAATAACTCGACAATAACAATGATGACCACCCTGTTCATTTTCTTAAACCTATATTAATTCGTGCATTCATCGTAAAATACTTCTAAATGTTTAAATGTCGTTTATTTTATTTATAAATAAATTGTTGTAATATTAATATTATTTAATGATTTACGCACAAGTTGCTACACAAATACCTTGTTACTGTCATAATTGCTGTAAATTCTTTAAGAATAGGTAAGTATAAATGTACCGTCGCTGTGAATGTTATAATGAGAAAAATATAGACAATTTTAGGTGTAATTATTAAAAAATATAAATATAGGGGTGAATCAATATTTTTAATTTTAAGTCGAATTATCAGTGCGAATCTATTATGAAAAATCTTAGTTGAACATTTTATTCTGTTAGAGGCCAATTATGTTTTTGTATTATTATTTTATAGAATATGAAGAATACGAAAACAATTCATTTTAGATAAGTTTTGTACACTAGAAAATGTTAAAAGAATGGTCATATAAATAATACTATTGTTGATAAATGTATACATAATTTAAGACTGTTATGCATGAAAGCATAACAATAAAGTAGAAGTAGGTATATGAAGTAAAAATGTTGTTGAAAATAATAAAAATTTATATAAGATTCTTTATTTTTTACATTATTCAACTATCAAGATCTTAATATTATTAAATAAATAATTTAAATTACGATAATTAATTATATTTACAATATTTGACAGTTGCTTTAATTTCTCAATACGAATATCCACCGTTACTAGCGTAACCTTGACCGCCCGAAGAATGCCCACCACTAGAATGTCCTCCTTGTGAATAACCACCTCCGCCAGAATGGCCTCCGCTAGAATAACCACCACCACCGCCCGAAGAGTATCCACCGGAGGAGTGCCCACCAGATCCGCCTGAAGAGTGTCCTCCGAATCCGCCAGACGAGTGCCCACCGAACCCACCAGACGAGTGTCCGCCAAATCCACCCGACGAATGTCCACCAAATCCACCAGACGAGTGCCCGCCAAATCCACCACTCGAAGGAGCTCCGTAACTAGACGATGGTTTGCTTCCGAAACCACCACCAAATCCGCCACTTGAAGGTGCTCCGTAACTCGACGAAGGTTTGCCTCCGAATCCTCCACCAAATCCTCCACTCGAAGGTGCACCGTAACTAGACGAAGGTTTGCTACCAAAACTCCCACCACTTTGCCTGGGAGTTCCGTATCCAGACGATGGCCTGCTTGGGGCACCGTAACTTTGGGACGGTGGGGCACCGTAACTTTGGGACGGTGGGGCACCGTAACTTTGGGACGGTGGTGCGCCGTAAGATTGAGACGGCGGCGCACCGTAAGATTGAGAAGGTGGCGCGCCGTAAGATTGAGACGGTGGCGCACCGTAAGATTGAGACGGGGATCCACCATGATGAGATGACCCGCCATGATGAGACGACGATCCTCCAAATCCACCATGATGAGATGACGATCCTCCAAAACCACCACCGGAAGAAGGAGCTCCGTACGACTGCGAAGGTGGGGCGCCGTACGATTGAGAAGGTGACCTGTACGATTGTGACGGCCCACCGTGGGACTGAGAAGGTGCACCGTACGATTGAGAAGGAGGCTTACTAGGTGCACCGTAGTTGGACGAAGGGCGACTAGGAGCTCCATATTGTGAAGACGGTCTACTCGGAGCGCCATATTGAGACGATGGTCTACTAGGTGCGCCGTAACTTTGAGACGGCGAACCTCCAAATCCAGAACCGCCAAATCCAGAGCCTCCAAATCCACCACCAAAAGAAGGTGCGCCATATTGTGACGATGGCTTAGCGGGACCTACTGGAGTTCCGTAATTAGTCGACGGAGGCAAGTAGCTTCCTCCCGGTGCCGCATGACCTCCACCAAATCCACCCGAGCCGCCAAATCCACCGGAATTCCCAAATCCGCCCGAACCACCAAAACTTGGAGCGCCATAATTACTGGATGGAGCACTATAACCACCTCCGAAACCACTACCTCCCGAAGGAGGTAAATAACTTTGAGATGGTCCACCTACCAGAGGGGCTGAAATAACAGAAGTATGCAGGTATAAAACTAGTGAAAAAGTATAACACGTATTGTGTAATATTTAAATAATTGAAAAGCGTAATGATAATGAGATTAATTGGTGTTACTTACCGTCACGCTTAACGATCGAACCCGCAGTTGAACCATCAATTAAGTAGCCTAGTACTAACGTACAGAGCTGAAAATTTAAAGTACACTTTTACTTTCAAACAATACAATTTTAAATTTATTTAAACTGCTTTGTTAGACGCGCTAATGCTTACCACAACTTTAAACAACAACATTATCGTTAGTTTTCACACTATTATTGTTAACGAACAACACTCTTAAACGAATATCTTCAGATCACACAATGCCTGAACGTCAGTCGCGTCTGCACATATTTATAGTCCTACAATTGCTACAGGTGAAAGTGTTTTTACTACTCATGGATTTTAGCTAAGTGTGGGAGATGAGCAAAAAATAAACCTTGCGCCAGTGTCGTATTTTCAAAAGGGATAATATTAAAATCCTTCAATTTATTGATCTAATAGTAGTAGATTTTGTAAATTATATCTAAACCTAATTATTTCGAAGGATTTTAAAACACGAAGAATTTTTATGAGATAAGTGATAAATTTGGTCTTTAAAGACCTTCTGTTCTACAAGAAAAAGTAGTTGTTTCGAAGCTACGCGATTTTAAATAATTATGCGAAAATAAGGAAACACGATGCCTGAGATTTTTCGAATCAGATTAGTCCCATTAGCGGCGTAGGATAGGTTGCTTGTAATTGATGATTAAATCTAAATAGAACACGCTTAATCTTAATCCATCGATTTTAACTCGACCTACAAAATTAATTACGCTTATTTGCCATAAAAATTTACATCAGTGGGTATAATAAATTCATTTGTAGTTTATAGATTTTTAAGTTTTATAAAACTAAAACTTTATAAAAAGGCTTCGCTTTGAGTGCGGGGCTCCCAAAGTTTAAGACTGGCGCTGGCCTCTGTGAACTGCATATAAAATAATTCGCATCTTAAATAATCGGCAAACAAGTTTGCCTGCTATGCTTATTTTTAATAAAATATTAATTTAGGACAGGCTAGGCCCTTAATCGTGGAAAAATACAGAATATCAGGCTCAAGTTTAACCAATAAAGTATCCCTGACATTAACATTTATTGTAAATTTTTGAACTGAGCAATACCCTACTTAGTGCGACGACTACGTAACATGTTAAGTTAAGATACCCATCAAAGTTGCAAAAAAAAATGAAGTCACAAACTGTAAAAACCGTAAATTTAAATAAATGGTTACCTAAAACTTAATTAGTGAATTTTATTACTTAAATCATCTATTTCAATTATTCGATATTGGATAAATTTATAGATATACTACGCTGTAAATAAGTTTCATTCAAGGATTCATATTTCTCAACAATTTCCTACTTATATACATGACTGATCTTAAATTGTTTACATAAATATTAAGAGGAAAATTTTTAATTTTAATTTTTCAAATTTAAATATGTTACTATGTACAATACATGTAATTACAATGCAGTGCTACTGTACATTTTTCACAGTAAGTAGGACAGCTGAGGGCAATGTAACTTGCGTTTTACATGCATTTAATAACCTTTTTTAATAAGACTTGCTACTTAAATATACAGAGTGACTACAAAGTAATTTCATCTTTAGTTAACGTTTATAAAGCCGGCGAATTTTCCTCGATATTGTAAAGTAAAAAGAGTTCATATAGAACATCGACCAGGACTATTTTAAAATCTTAGAAATACTAGGTTTTAGCATAGAGTAAGTTAATCTAGTCATGCTTTAGTTTAGTTTTATGTTTTAGTCATGTTATTTTTAAATTTAAATAATATAATAAAATAAACGATTAATATCTACATTGTGTGAGGTTATCTAAATTTTCTCTTACCTAACACACTGTCTGAAAGACGTGATTACGAAAGAGGCACTCTTATGGCTAAGAATTAGTGAATACCTACCTCAACTTCCTGTCACACTAAAAAATCGTTTTTGGTGGTAAACAAAAATAGAAGGAATTAGCTTTAAGCTCTGACATGAAAGAAAAACTTTCACAACATACTATACAATTAACTAGAAATAAACTGAATTAACGTATTTTGACAAAGAAAAATTTATTAAATTCCTTTCAGGAAAACTTATAAAAGAGCACGAAATCATATTGCGTTAATTAAATTTGAAATAATTAAGGAAGTTTTAAACGTATTTCTGATGCCATTAATAATTTGTAAGTTTGCTAAGTGCTTCTACAGGGTGTTTTAAATAAGAAAAGTCGTCAGAGTCGATGAAGAAGTAAATTTTGATTCATGGCGAATCATCTCTCGCTTATGTCGTTATATAATACATCTCGTTTGAAGAATTAAAAAAGAAGTTTATTTATTTATTACGAACTAAACACAAAGTTGTAGTCAGTGGTTAGAGAAACATCGATGCATGATTTAAGACGTCTTTTTATTTAAAAGATAGGAAAAAGGACGGATAATTTGCAACATGTCAGTGTTAAACCATTTAAGATGGAGACGAGACAAATAAGATTAATCTTCCAATTTATTTTTCCTACGAAACTTCACTTTTACTTTCGGTTTCAATTCGATTATTTGAAAAATAATAATTACAAAATTTTTAGTATAATTCTTTGTTTTAATTTACCTATACAAACTATTAATTACAACTTTTTTGAATACAGTGTGTGTGAATTTAATGTTTTAATTTAACACCCAAAACTTTGCTCTCTAATTTTGTTTGAACACTTTTACTTTACGATTAATATTTAGATATTTGATCAAGTTTTTCGATGACTTCTTGAGAACGAAATGTTAGATAACTTTTAGCCCTAATCACTTGTCGTCGTCTCGTCTACTCAACAACTATTAACTAATCAAAAATTTAGGTTAGATATAAGTAGTTAATCTATCAATTGTCTGTTAATAAGTAACGTAAAGATTTTTTTAAATTCATTTTAGAAGAAATAATATGCTGTAAGTACTACAATCGGGTACAATTTCCCCACGCTCCGTCCTATAAGTACCATCCGGTATACCAAATCTGTATTTCATAGCTATTTCTCATGCTTTATGTTTTTAGTGTTGTCGTAATTATCTAGTACTTCATGCGTTTAATTTATTGCAGGTATAGTTTAATCTCTTTTACAGTGATTTCACAATTATTATAATTAAATGAAATAGTTTGTTACTCAATTAACCAATTTGTACTAAAAATACTTTAAAACGCCGTATTTATCTTGTTGTTATTAAAGCGTGCTAAAATTAAAATTATAGAATTACTCTAGTACCTATACGTATAATAGTAAAGGTAGGAAAAGTGTTTCGTTTAATAAATGCGTAATATTTGGTAACATTCATGTATTATTAATTTACACGTGTAGTAGTATAGCAGATCCATTATGCCGTTACTATTAACTTCGTCTCTTAATTTAGCACGCATATAAATTAAAGCAAAATTAATGAAGAGAAAACTAATTATTAATCATTATTAAAGTCATGTCGCTTTAATAATTAGCGCCAATGCATCGGGGGCGTAGGAATCACTTAGCTGGTGCTTGAAATGGAACGACGGAGTGTCTAGTTGCTAAGAAGTTTTTCAGAATTTAGAACTTCCAAAGAAAATAAAAATTTGGAATAATAAAATTCATTTGCGAGTTAGAGAAAGAAGCTGCAATGAAATCATTATATTTCAGCTACTTATGCTTCGGAAAATCTACAATTCTATGAGTATTCCTATTCCCTATAAGTATAATATCTACTACGACATAAAACAGAAATATCGATTAACAAAAATTGAGTTAATTAGATACATGAACATGTAGAAAATGTGACCTTCAAAATAGACATAATTTTCTTAACTGAAGTAAACAAACCATTAAAATAGGTAAAATCCGTATTTGTTCATTTTTTATGTGTGGGATCTTCGTTAATCAAATAAGTACATCTAAGTTTAAATATTGCAACTACCAATTAATTAGTAGCCGCAACAGCTGCAATTAAACAATTCAATAAAACACTTCATTTTGCCTTTTTAATAAACGTATCCTCCGCTACTATCGTATTTTTGGGTAAGATCGTTCGACATCATCATCATCGGAGCTCCGTAAGAAGACGTAGGTGCGGGTGGTGGGCTAGGGGCTGCAGCTAAAATATTTCTAATGATTCGTTTCTTTTTAATTTAAAAAAAAACAAACTTACGTGGTGGACCGTACATTTGAGAAGGTGCAGGGCTCGAAGGAGGCGGTGGTGCTGGTGACTGATTAGCTAAGATGAGTAGGAAAAAGTAGTACCTATCTTTTTATAAAAAAATAAAACTTACGTGGAGGACCGTACATTTGTGAAGGTGGTTGACTAGGAGGTGCAGCTAAAATAAATAACACGTTATAGATTTGCCAAAGATATCAAAATGGAACTTACGTGGTGGTCCATACATCATTTGAGGAGGTGGTGGTGCTGGTGACTGATTAGCTAAAATCAGTAGAAAAGAGTAGTACCGTTAAGAAAAAATTGAAAAAATAACTTACGTGGAGGCCCATACATTTGTGAAGGTGGTGGACCGGGGGCTGCAGCTAAAATAACAAACTTTATATTTTTTAACACACTACTTTGTACCACGCAATCATAGCAAGACCGAATCTTCGAAGTATTAATTGTTATTGTGACTCGTACTGTTACTGTCACGTTCTTCTCAAAGCAATCGTATTTTAATATTTTTGGGAAACTTACATGGTGACCCATTTAATCCCATTTGAGGAAGATGTATTGAGGTTAAAGTTATCATAAGTAACATTTTAACAGTTGACAAAATAAACTTACGTGGAGGACCATACATTTGAGAAGGCGGTGGAGCACTACTAGGTGGAGGGCCATACGACTGACTCGGAGATGCCGCTAAAATACCATTGCAAAATATTATAGATCTTCTCAAATATGTCATCAGTGTTTTGCTTACGTGGAGCTCCATACATTGGAGAAGGTGGACCAGGAGGAGGCGGCGGTGGAGCACCGTACGTATCTAAAACAATTTAGAAATGACACAAAATAAAGCTTTTTTAAAACTTACCTAGAGGCGGCATCATCATCATGGGCATTTTGGACGCCCAGGGGTTTGGTGCTGCAAAAATTGTTTTTTATTTTTTTATTAAACTGCTAAATTGTTTTACCTTCTCGACGTTTCTTTTTTAGTAGTTTAAAGCACATGGAATCGTGCACTAATAAAATAACAAAAACGAATGTATAGCTCTAAAAGAAAAAACGAATGAAACGTCCACGTAAATTCACCGGTTGTAACTCACCCCTAATAATTTTAAACACATTGTTTCGAATTTATTACTTGATGCTCAAGTACTACAGAGGATAAAATAATATAAATTTCATCCACCGAACGCGGACGTTTGGTATATATACCTCATCACGCGAAAGTTTTATTAAAAAATTAGCTAGTGGAAAATTAGGGGTAAAACATATTATTAAAATATGAATATGTATAAGCAAAATTATTTTTCCTAGAAAGCATCTTCAAGTAATTGAGTGCAGATCTGTAATAGTAATGAAGGCTTCTTCCTACAGAATCGGATAATTTCTGTAATTTAATATTCTAAGTTAGCAGCATGTAGAGAATATATTAAGTTTAAAATTATTTTATTGGAGAGAAACTAGGTGATTAGTTAAGCTTGAGAATTAAAATAATAAAAACCAAGTTTAGCCCATTCGGCTTACACTAAAATAGCTTTTTAAGGAACTAATTTCCACCTTCTAAAGCCTCCCCAACAACTAATGAAGAAATATGAGATTTTCCGATTTAATTTGTAAAAATGGTGCTAATTTATTTAATTAGTTTTTCCGTTTAACTTGAGACCAAAATGTAAGTTTCTAAGTCTACGTCGTCGGTAATTATCACCAATTTTGTAATTTACTGTTTAACGCTGTAGTAAATATTTTCTAAGGTTAATTACCGTATAAAAAACGTTTGTAGCTTATTGTTAACTTCCATAGACTTTCAATATCCGGAAGTATTAACGGATTTACCGTCAAGACGATAGTACAAGAAGATTATGTAAAAATCATTTAAATTACATTCTTGCATTTGGAATTGTAATTATGAAATGTTTGGTATGAAAAATAAATTAGAAATTCTCCATAGTAATTAAGCTCTTTGTTACTTAATAACAAGTAAAAAGTTCTTCATGAAGTTCAAATTTTAAAACTTTTACTCAAAAGTTGGTTAGTATTTAAATTACTGAAGGGTTGAAGCAGCCCTTGTTCAACGTGTAGAACGAACTGCAAGGAAGTAATCCAAACACAAAAGGTAAAATGAAATTAATTATTTTAATGGCGCAATTAGTTTTAATAAATGTTAGGGTCGGTAATGTAAAAAAATTGATCTTCCCCAGACATCGCACTTCGGCCTAACATTTGTCATTTGTGGTTTCTCATATACCTATTTCTGAAAGTCATAAAAAATTAGCAATTGATGAAAGGGTTTCTAAATCTCCAGACTCTCTAAAATTGGACTCTGAAGTTGTTGGGCTATGAACTACTCGTACATCTCAGAAATCTGAAAATTCGGTTTCAAAAAACCTGAAAGTTCTTAGGTTTGCCTTTGGGGTATTTAAAAAGTCTTATGGTTCTGAAAAGTTTGTGTCTTGATTTTGTTGCATGCAGTATAATTTAAAAGATCCCAAATCGCGAAATGGTGTGGAGACACCTCACTATTTCATGGTGAGTGTCGATACAAGCTCCAGCTCTAAGTCCAGCTCTTTAGAGTAGGCACATAGAGCGTGACAGCATTTACAATAATAATTATAACTAGCATTAAATTCCTCTAAGAAGTTTGAAGGTGGAGTTATACATTATTCATTTCTTCATTTATCTTTTGATATGAAAGATTGCACTATCTTAATTTATGTATTGTCAATACAGATAATGAACTAAAAGGTTTTGTTTCCATTGCGATACAAATTCGAGACACTAATTATGGGTACAAGAGTAATTATAAAACGCTATTTTGAAAAATAATGATGTGTGGGTTATGGTTATACAATTTTCAATAAGTGATGGATTAGGTCAAGTTATGAAATAGAAATTAATTAATGGTGAATTGCGGATCAGAAGCGAAGATACATACAGCCTTGTAGTTGAAGATGTGACTAATTATAAGTGCAGTAATGTAGGTTAATAATTTAGAATTCGTGCATTTTAATTTCTATAGTTTTAAAACAACATGCTTGACCTTAGTTAAGCAATATTTCAACGTTTTATTCACTAGTTTGTCATACTATAACAATTTTTCAAGTAATTAAGTTATGCAGAAAAAATTGTTCATGAGACGTCTTTAAAATTTTTAAGGATCTTCTATCGCGTTTGTACAGGTGTTAGATTACACGTAGGTTTCGTACTTCAAAATGTAAAAAATAGCATATAATTATCCTGGGTATAGTAATTATTTAAGCATTTTAAATATCGGCGTTTAATTTTAGCCCACATTTCAATACGGTTACATTAAAAAAATTCACACAGCGAAATGTGCCTTACAGCCATTACCTACTGAACAGTACATAATGAATACTCTGTAATCACTACATAGAATTTAAAAATTTTCATAATGAAACAGAGTATGAAGTTTTCAAGAAAACGACTATTTGTGGAATCTACTGAAGTTTTTTCTTCACTAATGAGCAAGTGAAATCGTTGATTGTTAAGTATCTACTACTAACTGCCTACGAACTACGAAGTAAGCACTTCGAGTTCAGCTTTTAAGCATCAGCAGCAACATACTATGCACTAAGTTTTATGCCAGTTAGTGTATTTTTAACAAAACATACGTCAGGAGTATTAAACGAAATACTTTTCTTGAACATTTTATAGGTGAACACAAACAAGTAGCAAGTGGCAATAAGTATATACTTAAGAGAAGTATAAAATGCGCTCTTATAAAGACGTACTTATGCAAATAACTACTGCCTTAAAAGTGAAATTGAAGTAGTAAACAAACTGTTAGAATAAATTATTACACATCAATATTTGACAACTTTCTTAGATTACGTAACAAATCAATAATATAATTTCTTCATTACTTTATTACTTACAAATTAAAGTACCGTACGTTTCCTCAACATAAAAGTTTTATGAATAGGAATAATCAATCAAACTACTTGAATGAACAGGTTAAATAATTAAAGTTTCACCTCGTGGGTCAAGACACAAGGTCAAAGAAAAAAATAATTAAGATGTCGTTTTAAATATTTTGGACCATCAAATAGCAGTTTAACCATAAAGTAATTTTGTCTAAATCTCATTTAAATTTGGATGCTACGTGTGGTAGTAAATGTAATAAATTTTATAAATAGCTCCCAATCGTCTATTCTAGACTATTAAAGATAATCATCGCGCCTTCACGTTTATTGCTCTAATTTTTAATTTAGTGTTACCTATACGTCTACTCCCAAACGTGTACTCTTTTTATATCAAATTTCAAAATGTCACGAGTCGTAATATTATAGTACACAATTTTACACCCTTTAAATAAGGAGCTTCTATCGTTTGTGATAAACCACCCCTATTTTATACACCTCTATATAACATTTGAGTGTATCTATTAAATTGGTCGGTATTAAAATTCCCAACTTTATTTTGTATATTTTCCGTAACAATATAAATGTTGCAAAGTGTGAAAGACACCATAAAAATATGTTTTGAATCTGAATTAGTTCTTCTTCTTTTTTTCTGAATAACGCCATTATCGACTAATCAGTTTAAAAAATTATGTTAGATCAAGGCAGCTCCGCCAGTTGCTAATAAGGTAGGTACATACATTTGAAACACTCTGTACGTATTGATATTGAAAAACACCAATTACTATTGAGGTTGATTTTAATCAACTTGTAATTAATTTTAATTTGGAATCTGTAAACGTGTACCTAATTCCTAATACCATTATCGATTATTAATTTTGAATGAAAAATACACGTCGCCCTTATTTGATCATAATGATGATGATGTTGTTAGTATTGGGCCAAGGTGACAGACAATACATACAGTTAGGTGTTTGATGGGTAGTTACGTAGATTTATGATAATTAAAAAAATTTAATTTGAGCTATTTTATAAAAAACAGATTGTAACTTTTGAAGTAGCGTAACTCTTTTACAATTTGAATGTTTTCCAGGCAAGTATGGATATTTGCGAACTCAAATAATTGTCTTTCAATTCAAATTCCGTTTAGTATTCAATTCCCGAATCAGATGTTTAAAATCGATGCAAATTGTACTTATACGTACACATAAGTGGAAAATCTATATACGATGGAGTCTTTAACACATTTTAGAAATAAACTCCTCTAGGCGTTATTCTGTTTACTTTTCCAATGTCAGGGGCATCAGAAAATGTTTTTAACATACTTTTAGCTCAGGATGCATTTTCACGTTATTCGACAGTTTTTCCTGTTCCACTAAAGTAATTTTCAGATTTTCTACCTAGCAATTACATAGGAATGCTCGTATCATTATAAATTTTTAATGATGACACGTATGTAAATGATAATCCAATTGTTAACATTCAATTATAGTAGATATAATCGTGATTTGAGAATTAGATGCATTTGCAATTAGTAAAGATTTTGCATCTAAGGTGATGGCACAATAGATAGTGAAAGTGAATTGTAAAATAAGTAATTAAAAGGCAAAATGATTTCAATACAAAATATTAATCTTAATTTAAAGAGGCATAACTATAAAGTAGGTCGGTAAAATAAATATCAATAATCGTATGCTTATAAATATAAGAGATCACAGATCAATTTGAATTCTTACATACTTTATGAGACTTTAAATAGATGGTCTTAAGGTTAAAATTATTATTTAAGTTTATGGGGCACGTTTTCTTACTTAAAACTAGAACGAAAATTCATAAATAGTTCATTATGCGATTTTGCAACTTTAAATTCCAGCTTTTTGTTCTCTAAGTGGTAATCTCTTAAGAGTTCATACAATAGTAACTTTTTCAAACAATTTCTAACTTGTGGAAGCGAACAAATTCATTCCCAATGGGCCTGTAATACACTATAAAAATGTGGATTTAGAAGAAATTGTCTCGTTTCGTCTTCTTACCAAAATAGAACAGTAACAGAAAGTCCATCAAATAGCTTTAAATTTTTGGTTATTTCGAGCTTTAAGTGAATTATTTACGAGATGAAAATGGAAAATTTTGAAGTACTTGCTCGAGACGAGCTAATCAAATATTTTTTGCGTTTGATTGCTTTTACAAAAAATTGGTACTCAACGTGAAACTTTTTAATCCAGGGGCTTCAATACCAAAAATAGAGCAGATAGAAGTTGGAAAAGCAGAAGGAAGATTATCAAGGAGATCATCTTAATAGTAAGTACCTATTATGAATATACTTAAAATCGTATTTTACTTTCTTCTCTAATATAGTCAAAATAAATTGAATACCAAATTTAAATTTTGTTTTCAGTGGTTAACTAGCAATTATAAAGATATAAAAGGAGAAATAATATGCCGACATTTATTTAACTTATTTGCAGTTAGCGTTAGCCCCGAAGCTTTATACTAAAAAATACAAAACGAAAACAGAAAATTAATCATTTGCAGGATTAACGTTTAGGGAGTTACAACATGGTTTTGTAATTGGTGCTTCACGACTAATATACTACAACTCTCATGCAGTATGTAGGTACAGTGGTACAGTCTGTATTCTATATGCACACTGCACAGATAGAGTCTTGCTGGCTTATTCTTTTTGTTCCAACAAAAAAGACCAAAAAACGATTTTTTTTGTCTTTCTGCCCTTTTAAACCTTTTGAAAGAGATAGTTAACAATTAAAAATACTCTATTACGCCTCCCACAGATCTCGTAGTTTTTCATCAATCTGTCATCGGTCATCGTAATGGTGCGTCATAACAAAACCGAAACGTGTGAGTTGAAAACTGTCACGACGCACCGTCACAATGACCGAAAACGATGCTTGATTTTCTTCGCGGCGGTTCATCTTGCTTTGTGATAAAACCAAGATGTGTCGAGATTTCATTCCACCGTGACAGTTTAAATTGAGTATTGTCTCGTCTCAACTGCTTACCTACTTTTACATGAGGTTCAATCACGATGGCTCGTCACGATGACCGATGACCGATGAAAAATCACAAGATCTATGGACTCATCGGGCGTGAATATCAAACACGACGACTTGGCACAATGACTGATGACGTTGATGACTAATGAAAAGTCACGAGGTCCGTAGGCGGCCTTATATCTCAGTAAGTAATTGCCAGTTTTCAAAGAGTTTAAACTTATTTATCTTATCTATGTCTCGTCGTAGACTCATCAGGTGGACACTTTAGTGTATCCAGAATGTCCCATTCCCATTATTTTCAAACCTAAGCTTTAGGCAAATTATATTTGCGTTTTTAGAGATGGTTCGTCAGAATTTATATATTCTTGCTCTGAACTGCAGACGGTATTTTGGCAGTCCTACAAGATGCAGACGTTGTTGATTCCAGTTTTCGACAGCCTTGAGGTAGTGTCCAGTTTTACGGCGTGAGTTTGCTTAAATAGACACTTAATAAAAACTTAAAAAAAAAATTTAATGCTTTTTCTAGAGTGGAGTCCGCGTTAAACGGCGTTTGAACAGTTGCACGCACAACAAAGGTAAAGATCGGAATCGTCTTTGTATAAAAAACTAGCTATAAGAAGGTAAAATTTAATTTATGAGCATAATTACTATTATTATCTTGATTACCCTATTTATAAGAATGTTACACGCGAGATGTCAGAGAGACGGCAGTTTCGTATTCTGCAACAGTCGCCGAAGGAATAGCTTCAAAATCATCGGAGCAGCTGCAGTCACGTTAAATACGGCTCTACTTGCAGTAACGTAAATAAATTACAAAAATTAACCAAAATTGAATAAAATTATTACTATTTTAAATTTTAATTTTGTGCGAGTCTTATTTGCCATACATTATTCCTCTTGAAAATAGAGGAGCTACGATTTAAATGTATGTAACTCAGTGAGATGAAGAGGTTTGACAAACTCGGAATATCAACATTTGGTAACGGCATAAACGTGCTGAAGCAAATATTTAGTATGGTGATGTTCTGTACTTAGACGTGGTAGCAGAGATTACTATTAATAATGCAAGGAGTAGCTCAAGAGGTCCATAAATCCTCAATAAGGTGATTATACTTAGGTACGTGAAAACTACAAAACATAAGAACTTGATTATCTAATTAACCCTCTAACCGACGTTTTCCACTTTAATTATTTTTCTGACACTTGAATTTAATTTGTAGGTCACGGTATAACATTTTTTTATTATATTATTTTATAAAATTAGATGAGATACTTGTTATTAGTTTACGATATAATTTAACGACCTTATGAATTACTAAATAAAAATCGTGAACATTTAACAACCTTTAAAAAAAATTTTAATCTAACACCATCACAATCATAATCATAATATTTAATATTAAATGCTTTTTTTCATATAATTATTATTAAGAAATTATGTACGATTTTTCTTCCACTGAAACTTATAATTACTTAGTTATTTACAAATTAAATACAGCTTAAAATCAGTTTATAGTTCGTCACTTCCAAGGATTACATTTTAATTAGTGTGTGGCTTGTAAGGATTTAAAATAATAATTATTGGTTTTGAGTTTTGAACTAATAAAAACCAATAGTACCGTCGTAATATCTGTTCAAAAAGTTCAAATTTCAGCAAAAGTGTTTATTTGAGAGAGTAATAATAAATTTATTTATTTGTATTTTATTTAAATAAATAATTATATTAAACGGAAATACTTAGTTGATTCAATTTACTTAAACTCTGTACTTACTAATTAGCAAGTTTGAGTACTATTGTTTCTGTTTAATTATAAAAAAACTAATGTAATACCTATAGAATACAAACGAAAAATTAAGTAATTTAATTATGAAAATTTAAGTAAAGAGAATTTATCAGATCTTGTATGGGAACCATTGTAGGTAAAATTCTTGCCGTTCAACTTAACTTGCCTATGCAAATTAATAACAAAACCGTAGAATAATTCAAAGAATATTAAAAAACTTTTATTTTTTGTTTCATGGCTTCAATTCTAAAATACATAACCTCACGGACACTGGCCATATATACAAACTGGGCTTCAGAGGCCTCAAAGTTACGTAAATATTTCAATATATTCCTTGTATGAAATCAAAAACTTTAAAGACAAATTTTAATGCGTATTATTAACAAATATTGCAATTTTTGGTTTTTAAGGACTTTGTATTTGTCAAGTAACGTCTCTTAAATTTAAAAATTCAACACCCAAGTTATTTAAGAAGATGTTGATTTTGAATCCGAAGTGACCCTGTTTTGGGCAGGTGAGGAGGCGAGGGTTAAAAAATAAATGAGAAGAAGGAATATACAAATGGCATGTCACATGTTTTATTATTATAATAGTTATAATATAAAAAAGTAAATATTTAATAATGTATAGGTAGTGTATAGGTAAATGAAAATATCTATCGTTGCACATTAATTTATGCATATGAGCCTTGACAACAACGTATAAGACTATTGACAACAATTTAGCAATTTGAACACATAATAGAGTATACTATAAAGCTAAATAAATTGCTGAAAATATACGTAACAAGCTACACCTATGACGTTTTACATTAAATACATTATGTATTTCCATTTCCAACGTCGAGTTTTCTACCTATTCATATCGATTTAGTTTCCTTTTAAGTTATTTAGGTAATTCATTTTAGTATCTAGATTGATACCTATTTTGCATTTTCTCTAATAAATGGCAAATACGAACTGTCGTGAGAAGTATATTAGAAAATTTACAAAAAGGGTTGAACAACCCCGGTAGGTTAAAAAAATAATACATAAAAATTGTAGTCACGAACAAACGTAAATAATATGTTGACATTTTTTTGTGGTTGTATTAGGTAATTTAAATAATGAAGGGTGCGTAAAAATCTGAAAAACTTTTCACAGAAAAAAGTTTAATCAATTTATAACGATTCGTTTGAGAAAAAAATTTTAATATGTTGTATAGCTACAATTAACTTCTAAATCCCTAAAAAACAAATAAGTTTTAAACGAGAGAAGATAATTAGAACAGAACTTGAATGAGTTACTCTAGAATCTCTATTAATTCTCTATTAGGGTTAGTTACAGTTACTCATAGCGGTTGCAAACCTGAGTAAAAAACAGGGACAAACTAGTTACAGACTGTAATATTAATCATTCATATATTCATATATTAGGTACTACGTACTACTTAGTTTTCTATGCGGTGCCTTCGGAGTTTTTACAACTCGCTGGTGTGCCAATCCTGAAAGATCACATCAGGCACGCGATACGCAGTCTTGATTAATGGGATGTATTGAAACGAAAGTTGAGTACTGATTGTGATTGATAATAATTTACAATTTATCCCAGTATTGGTGCTTCGCTTATAGCAACTCGAAGAATAAAAACTGCTATAATATTAGGTACTCCAATGATTTGTTGGTCAATCATTAGAAACAAGTACTTAGCTAAGAGATAGTTTATTATAGATGTGGCTCTTTCGAGTGGCCATGGGGTACTTTACCTAAAATTAAAATTAAAATTCGCAAATAATTCAATGAAGAGATCTCCCAAATTATTAGATATACTATAGTATACAGGGTGTCAACTGTAACTTGGCCAAGAATGCTAGGGTAGGTAGAGGACCGATAGGCAGGTATTTTAAAGATAGGAACCCATGTCCGGAAATGCACCCGTACGGAGCTACGGCCGTTTTTAACTTTACGTTTTATCGTCCGATATGCAGGCAGCATGTCGTGTGTCTAACAATTGTTTGCCTGGCAACTCGTCATTCATTGCCTAGGAAATACATTAAATGCCAGCTCAGAAACATTGTGTCAATAAAACGTGTGCTGAACAATAACAGGTTAACCTTTCAGGAGCTCGCCGACGTGCATCTGGCGTATGGGGCTATAAACTGCAACGCACTTGGAGCACAGCGCCACAGGTACACCTGAGCGACAACAATGTATTTCCTAGGCAACGATAGGTTGCTAGGCAGCCAATAATTTTAAAACACGACGTGTAGCGTGAACATCGGGTGCAAAACTAAAAGTTAAAAACGACCGTAGGTCCGTACGGGTGCATTTCCGGACATGGGTTCTTATCTTTAAAATACTCGCCTATCGGTCCTCTACCTACCCTGGCATTCTTGGCCAAGTTACAGTTAACACCCTGTATACCTTTTGCTCTTCTTAAATCAGGGATTTAGCCCGGTTTGCTTCTAATTTTACTACATTGTTTGCTTTTCTCAGCATTTTGAAAGGTTTCTACTCAAACTAAAAACTTTTTAACGTATAGTAACACAAAAACTCAAAAATATATTTAAAGTTAAACTGAGCACTGAAGAGCTGAAGTGATACTATTATACTGCAAATTCTCGCGAGTCTTCCATTACTTAGTATTTTCTCGACTATTTTAAAATAAATTTAGTACTTCTTACTTCTAATGTTCTAATCTCTATTTGTTAACCGGATTTACGTCGAACTTGGTACCGTTTGCTTGTAAGTATTATTACACCCCTGTAGAGCTCGTCGAAACGAACCCGATGATACCAATAACTCATTTTGCGCCAAAATTGAACATAAGTAGTACCATTTGCTTTTATACCCTTCAAATAATAGTTACGTTATTTTTTGAAAAAGTTTAATAGTCGCAAAGCACACTATTAGAAAATCGAAATAAATGCCTATTTTATTATTCGACATTAATTTTTCTCTTAAGAGAACCAAACATTGTTACCTACATTAACCGTGCAAAATTCTAAAAATTTATTTGCAATATGTTTCTTCTTGCTCCACAACCTGGTTCTATATAGTTTTAATTACCTATTGCGACTTCTCAAACTAATTTTATCTCGGAAAAGAGATAGGTACACTAGAAGAAAGAATTTAAAAAGCCAATTGCTCGCGTCTTATTTGTCCACAATTTGTTCCTGATGACAACTGGAGTACTCACAAGTTTCTACATAATACACTAATATCAAAGAATTAATTTGTTGTTTTAGAAAAATATATTTTAATCAGTCGATCGTAAAAAATAGGAATACAAACCAGAGGAACACATAAAAACGACGCGAAATACAGTTCTGAATATAAAACGAAATGTCAAACCGATGACAGTAAAACAGAAATCCCATTTGAATTAATTTCATGTCATTGCTATTCGAACAAATGGCTTTTAGTGTTTACGCACGTTGCTTTGCTGCCAATACTCGTGCTTGTACCGACTGAAATTTTTGGTTGTTAAAAAATGAAAAATAGGTATAAGACACATCATTATGTTTTATTATACCTCTCAGTAGACCTGAGAATGTCTAACATCTCTAACTATTCAAGAAGTTTTAGTTAAGGCCTAACCGTTTACAAAAAACGTTTTTAGGGTAATTAACCTACTTTGAGAAAATTAGTCTCTTTTTAGTTGTTAGGTGGAAAGTGAAAAATAGGGTAAATGGAAAAGCAAAGTTATATAGGATACGCACTTAGAGGATGTAGGTATTTGAAACGAGTTTAGGAGGATTTTAAAACTGGATCGTTGAGCGTTTCCAGAAACTTGGCCGTCCTAAGCTTTTTATCAGCTTTTGTGACCTTTTCGTGAACTCTCAACTTTAAGGATCGAAGATATGATCTAGGCATGTGCAACAAAAACAGGCGTGGTTTTACGGAGGCGGTTTGGCGGGTGTGTCTATGCCTTAAGATCAATACATTGCTCCTGTACTTAATTTTCCGTAGTTTTAGCACCTTTACATGCTAGTTTCGATAAAATTTTACGATTGTGTCTTGGAGAATTAATAGTTTTCTTTTTTTAGGTATTTTGAAATGTGCCGTTAGTAAACAAATATAGCAACATTGCGCGAAAAGAATGGGTCATTTAATTAATGACCAGGTATAATACCTCAAAACATTTAATAATATGAAAGTCAAGATTCTGCAAGAATTAGTATAAAAATACCAAATATATTGCACAGTGGATAATTACATTTAGTACGATATACAAATTATTTATTTGCGAAGGGTTATGAAATTGCTATTCCATCAAAAAAAAGCGCTTGCATTTCGCCATTATAATAATTTTATTTTATGGCACCGATTATTAATAACTATCATAGTATTGAAGACTTAAACAAACTACTAAGTAAAGGAGTACGAGGAGGTAACCAAAACAATAAAGTTATTGTGCACGAATTAATTATTAAATTAAATTACGAAGTAAATAGTAATACACTGGTAGGTATACTTACAAATTTGCAGCCTAAAGGCAAAATTGTTGAGCCACAGTTAACATAGTACCTACCTACTACTTTATTTCAAGTGTTCGTCAAGAGGAATTATTGGAACATTCATGTTGTGTTATTAGTTATTACATGATCTTCATAAAAATAAAAATAGCTTGATTACCGTTTAAGATTAAAAAAATTAAATTTCAAATAGTACCTTTTTAACCGACAACTGTCGATTCCCAGTACATAAAGCTGTGATGCTCTCATTATACCACATTTGTCCATTTGCGAATAACTTGGCTTGGACAAACAGAAAAATGAGTAAAAACGTCTTCTTTAATAAATTACTACTAAAATTTTTATCAAGTCAACTCGAGTAAAATATTAAATGTTATACCCTTACGAACCATGAACCCGAATTTAAGCAAAATTTGCAAAAACTTATTGTTGAAATATTAAATAGCAAAATGACAGCTAACACGACATGAGGTCATTATGCAATATATAGAGTAAAATTAAGCATTACGTGCGAATACATAATAAAACGTCTCAAACTCTAGTTTTCATTTTAGGGTCCATCTCTCTCCATTCCATTTCACTCTAAATGTTCATCGGACTTCCAAATTTAATTTCTACATTATTAATCAGTGTATTGATGTAACTGAGACGACATGTGCTTCTCACGCTTTTAACATTTCCCAAGACTAGCGAGACGAGACTTGTCTACACAAGTCTCCTTATGGGTCTTTTAAGTCTTAGTGTTTTCCGAAGATTCGCTTTAAAAAAATTGTGATTTTATAAAGCATATATCTGCATGTCAATATTATTTCTATAATAATCATATTATAGTCCAGTCAAATTAGACAAAAAATCGCGGAAAGTTCGGAAAAATTCGCATACAGCTGAAAATTGGTGTAGATCTTAAGTACAATATTATCTACAAATGAAATGTCCAAAGCCCCCATCGATCCGACTTATGCTAAAAATTTTATTCAAAGACAAAGGTCGAAAAATCGGTTTTTCGCAAATATCTCTCATTATTAGTCCAATCAAAATAGACAAACGGATGGCACTTGAGGAAAAATCATTCAGGAGTTTTGAAAATTGGGGTGGTTGTTCGTTATAACTTATAACCTGCAGTACAACATACTAAAAGTTTCGGAGGGACGGGGTGCAAGAGGGTGGAGACGGAGCTGTTTAAAAGTAACTTTTTCTATTTAGTGCAAATAACTCGCATTCTACAGATCCTACATTAACTACTCCTGGATAATCCGGTACTAGATGAGGTACAATAAAGATGTAATTAAAGACGTCAGAAAACAAAAGTCGTATTAGGTGTCGTCTTCACCTATTGTAAAGAAATTTAAAAATTTTTTTAGAAATTGTAACACTTATGAGAGTGCTATTGAACTTCAAAAGCTTCGTATTCACAACTTGGAGGTATACTATAAACATTTTCTATATTACGTCTAATAGAAAAAGGACGTAGCTAAAGATATTTTAAGCCAAAATCGTGCCAGGTTGTGTCTTCCCCTTTCGTGAAGAGTTTAAAGAAAACTTTTTTTCGAAATTGTAACATTTGTGAGAGTGCTATGCAGTGTTATTATATACTCAATGGTGCTATTGAACTTCAAAAGCTTCTTATTCTCAACTTGGAGGTACTATAAAGATTTACTTATCAAATTGCGTAGAATAAAGATTTAGTTAAAGATTTTTTAACCAAAATCTTTATCACATTTCCAAGTTATGAATAAGAAGCTTTTGAAGTTTAATAGCACTCTCGCAAGTGTTACAATTTCAAAAAAAGTTTTCTTTAACCTCTTCACAAAAGGGGAAAACAAAACCCAATACGATTTTTGTTCTCAGACTTCTTTAATTACATCTTTATTGTACCTCATCTAGTGCTGGATTATCCAGAAGTGGTTAACTTTAGTGGCTAATTCCTTTCGTAAAACTTACGCATCTTACTCAGCAGTTTATACAGCGTTATCTCGTAAACAAATTCACTGTAACCCCTTCTCCGCGCTATATCTCAAAAAGGGCCAAACGTACGGCAAAAGTGCATATGACCAATCTTGTAGCTAATAACGTTTTCTATAATTTTTATAAAAAGTTTCATCAACGTAGGATCTGTAGGAGGCGAGTTATTTACACGAAATATAAAAGGTCGCATTTAAACACCTCCTCCTCCCCCCCTCTTGCACTCCACCCTCCGAGACTTTTAGTATGTTGTACTGCAGGTTATAACGAATAACCATACCAATTTTCAAAACTCCTGGGTGTTTTTTCCTCAAATGCCTTTATCTAATTTGATTGGACTAATATTGAGAGATATTTGCGAGAAAACGGCTTTTCGACGTTTGACTTTAAATAAAATTTTTAGCACAAGTTGGATCGTTGAGGACTTTTGACATTTCATTTATAATGAGGTCTTTAAGGTATGTACCAATTTTCAGCTCTTTGCGAGTTTTTCCGAAGTTAAATGTCAATTTTGACTGAACTATTAATAATGTAACAACTTTTGTCTAAACAATTTTCTTCTAATTTTTATCCACCTCGATTAAATTTAATATCTAGACTCCAGACTAGGGCTTCAAAGTGAAATGCAACGTTAACGTGCAATGCAACCAGTGTGGGCGGGCTGGCGAACCTTGCAAAGTATGCGCGCCGACGATCCATCGAGTGTCGGTTTTTAGAGCAAACACAAAGGGGCGCTCTGTTGCAGTGTGGAATTGAAATATATATTCAAAGTCTGTACTCGAAATTCGAATAAAATTCTTGTACTAGCTACTCAACTCCTACGATTTTAAATCTAAAAGAAGATTATGACCAGTACATTTTTGAAACAAATGAGTTCTAGTTAAATAATAAAATAATTATTCAAAAAAATATTAAAACTTTTAATTCGTACAAATTTAACTACACCGTGTGCGCGCTGAACAATTGTAGATTCACGTTGCATTACACGTTGCAAGCCTAGTATGGACGACGCTTTACATAAAACATTATAGTCATAAAAAATGGCATAATTTTTATATGGCTATGTAACATACGTTAGTATGGTAAGGTAGGTAGTAGTATTTTCTAGTTTTCCGCGTAGCTAGAGCTGCTGGCAGAAGAACCACCGTCTTGATAATATATGGTGTTTATGAAACATAATTATTTCAAGTGCCTACTCCGTGCTCTTTTTATCAAGACTATACTTCGAAGATGGCAGAACAAAAAGGAGAATTTCATTCATTCGTAGACACTCCTAAAGGTAAGTCAAATTTCTTGAGATTGTCATATTATTATATTAGATATCCAAAGCCGTCAATTTAAGATTTGGGCCTTTGGATAATTGAACAAATAGTAGTACTTACCGATATTCTATTGACCAGCATACACGATTTTTTTTATATCTCTCACGTGTAACTTTATTAGAGAGTCTGAGGATTTGCATCTTGAACTCTCCATTTAATACTGCCCAAATACTGAATCGCTTTTCAAATTTGATAGTCATCCCTATTATTCTATATAGAACGCAAATTTTAGTCAATTTATACATTATTTGAATGTATATGGCATCACATATAATTTTGCAATACACTTACTAAGCATTATATTTTTATTTCAACCTACGCAGTTCTGGATTTAATGCATTTTAAAATTTTTACATTACTAAGAGGTGATGTATTACCAAATTAAACCACTCGTGGCAATATTAGTTAATACACGCTTTAGATTTTAATAAACTGGCTATTATGTTTTAAGACCGTTATGTACGCAATTAATAATTTTCTAAGCATTATTTGCACAACACATCTTAGTACCTAATATTGGACACATGTAACAAAAAAAAAAATTTATAAAATTTTATGTAGTATAAAATTTATGTACCTACTCAAATATTATTATCTTTGAATTAACAGACTTACTCGTGTTAACCACCAAATGAGATACACTTCATATACACCTCAAAAATCATTATGGTTAAATTTATATCTCTTTATTTCTGAGCATAAATAAATAACTTTAAATGTAATGTAATGACAATGGCGTTAAAAGAAAAATTTGCATATTGAATTAAGGATGAGCTGACCTCTTCATATCGAGCCATACAGTATATCTCCGAATTGAGTTAGAAAGAGGGAAAAATTTCTTATTTTTGATTTCTCAAAAACAATCAACTACATAAACACTCTAGCTTGTTTTCAACTCCCATAATCCATAGTGTGCATCTGCCTCTTACAGGAAATAAAATATTTTCAATTTTCAAATTAAAAAATTTTTATTTTTGATTTCCTCAAAATTTTTTGTTGTTCAAGATGAAACAGCTTAAAACGAAGTTCAAAAATGTTAGTAACGATTGATAGACATTATAGTGTCAATTAAGTTACAGTTAATTAATAAATACCAAATTTTAGTATTTTAAATTTGGACATGTTATAGTTATAGGTACATATTATAAAAAGAAATTAAGAATTAAATTGCTAATATCAATAAACAAAAAATATTGTTAGAAAATTACAGGGCTCTTTTAAACCCGGAGCCTATAAAGCTGCAGTCTTGTTAGTCTAATATGTAAATCTGGTAAATAGTAAATCGGGGCCTGTGTGTAAGGATGGGTTTTTATAAAAAGTGATTTTTTTGGAAATAAAAAATAAAAACACTCGTACACAAACTCGTTCGTTGTAAAATGTACTGTTCATAACAACGTGGCCTGAAAATCCTTAAAAAAGTGTATTAAAAATTGATGGTATAGGTACCATTGTATGTGTAAAACGTGAACTATACATCAGAGATGCACCACAAGTTCTTTTCAGGAATACATATAATAAATGTATTCAAAGTTCATGAAAACTTAACAGTGGCTTTTGTAATTACGAATATTTTAATTTTAACAATTTTAATTAATAAAAATAATAACACATATTTAGTCGTTTTAAATTAAATAAATTTCCAATAAGTAAGATTACATACCTACTTTAAGCTTGTTTTCAGGACTTTCGATATGCTTAACTGCGTACCTATGTCTTTTTTATTTTAAAAAATTTAAACAATTTTAACAAAAGCAAATATCTTAGCACTTAATAAATAAAGGAAGAGTAAAACAATATCTTTAAATTTTAAAACACAAATTATGATTATTTAGTAGAGAAAGGATTGTCAGATGGTGCAGAGGCTTAAAAAACACGAAAGTAACAATGATTTTAATTAAAATTTTTCAATAAAATCTAAAAGTAAGAGTTTATTCTGAATTTTAAAAAAGTATTGTCATAAAATCTTTATACACTATTGTTTCTCATCGATTCTATAATTTACAACTTTCTCCAATTGGCTATTTGTATTTAATTATACCCATAACTGTAAATCAGTACTATAAACAGTTAAGTAATAAATAATTTACGTTGTTCCGAAATTCTTCGGATGAAATTGACCAAAGTAGGGTTAACACCTGATAGCGATAAGTGATAAGTCGTGCTAAATCGATTTATTATTCGATAAGCGATCGTAAAAAGAAAAATAATGAGATATAAATAATACAGTTTACTAAATGGAAAATATGTACACAGTACCTATATAATAGTTCATTATAGAAAACATATTTCCAATCATACAAAAGACAGTAAAAGAAAATACTTCCGGGTTAGGTCAGAACGGAACCGGAGAAAGCTTAGGTGCAAAACCTGAATTGAAGACTAATTTGTTGCAACTAAAAATTGAATCTAATGCTCTCTCATCCAGGAACGAACGCTGTATTTATATTTATCCATTCAGACACCGTTGCAAAGGGTAAACTATGACATGCAAAGGAATCATAAATTTTATTGATTGAAAATTAAAAATATACCGGAGAGACGTCACTTTTACATCAATCAATGAAATAATAATTATTTTCTCACTTGGTATTTTTAATACTTGAAGGGACTTTGTTAAACTGTAGCCTACCCTTTGTTACTCAATTTAGTTTCTACACTTGCTTGAAAAAATAAAACTGTAGTTCTCATGAATTATTAAAAAAACATGTAACGCCACTGTCCAAGTGTGGCTTTTCTACCCTTAAACATTTTAGTAACTTACGCACGTAGAAAGTTTCAATGCGATTGGTTGATTGGAAAAAGTTGCAAAATCTCACTGGAATAAATTAATAAAGTTATTTCATCTTGGATGGCATCCAACAGTTTTTTTTACTTATGTTTTCGAAAGATGTCTGCAATAAATTTTCAATTTTTTATTTTTACTACTATTAAAATTCTACTAGTAAAGTATCGGAAACTCAATTTTCTTCAACTAAGGATGTTATCTTAGATTTTCAGCTCAATTGCCACTTAAACGTCTTTTGACGTACACCGAATTGATTGTTCTCCATCAAACAAGATTCCCGTATACATCGATCTATATCCCGCATCGTCTTCAAATTACAAATAAGTTTTTTAACAAATTTTGTCACTTAAAAACATATTTAAAGCAGACCGAAAGTTGATTGCATTGCAAAGTTTCCATTTAACTAATTGTACCGATAAACTATGCTTTGACCTACACACTGTATGCAACACAATCGGTTTAATTTGTATGTGTTATTGTAACTGTGTAGCACTTCAAAGAAGTAAAGGGCTGTTGTCTCAAAGTTGGGGGAGACAAAAACGTGCAAATTTTATCAAGATATGAAGTTCGTGTTTTAGACATCTAAGCCCCAGGCCACCAAATGTTAATTTGAATTTTCGATCACGCAGTTTTGTGGGAGAGTCTGATTTGGGGGTGATTCAACAAAACCCTAAGGTATTTTTCCAGTGGTAGTAGTAATGTTAGTAGTTTCATTTAACTGTACACTGTATGTGAGAACCAATTGTTTGAGTACTGTCTTTGTTAATTTGTGCATGTTTCTGTATGTGTCAGGTCAACTGCTGGTGAAAATTATTTTGCGACTTAGGTACCTATGTGTGTTTCAACTCATTTAAAAAGTTTTTTAGACATAACGTAGAATGGAAAAAAAACGTTCTTTAATGCTTCTTTGATGATATAACAAAATCGGTTGGAGAAGAGTCGACGAATGATAAGTAATTATGTTAGCTTTCCAACTTGGGGGTATCATTATTCATTAACTAACAAACTAATTAGCTTTAAATTAGTTTTTATAGTAATTATAATTGGATTTTATATTGTTTGAGAAAAACTCGCGGTTGGATAGAAAAGTTGTTAAATCGACCAATTAATAGATGAATGAAGTTTAACATCGACTAAACGTTAATTAACTTAATTAATTTTTGTACGTTGTACCTACTTCAGAGTGTACTGGTTCATTTAGAATAGTCGTGTTGTACAAAATGTCTAAATATCTTGCTTAATGATAAATTAAAATTTTTTGTCTGCGATTTAATCATTTTTTGAATTACTTAATTATTTAAGCAGTTCAAGGCCAAAGTCGTATAGTCTCAATTTTACTTACTATTTACTATATTATGATGTCGGTGCATTTTCCATTCTGACGTTTCGTTACAGAGGTCGACCTACAACAGAGCATGGGGGTGGCAGGGGTATCAAATATTCATGCAGAAACGGCTGCCGCTGTATCGACCCGTTATACCCTCCTCGTGCTTTGAACCCCTTGCTAGTACCTGAGCGGCGTAGGTGAGAGAGCTGTATATTCGTATTATAAGGCAAATGCTTTAGTTTTGATTTCTTTCAATTCGATTCAACTTAAACTACCATTGAACGATTGTAACGACTACGTGCGTAAGAGAAAGTCGCCCCCTCTCTTCTACCTATTATGTAATTTAAACGTCATTGATTCTGAAGTTAAAAGGGGTCATATTTGACCCTGAACTACATTGACAAATTTGGGTAAAAATCGTTATAGTTAATAAATACGCTACGACCCATCACAGCCAATCTTTCCAGAATCTCTAAATAAAGCGAAAATTTGTTACAAAAAAAATTATTAATGTTGCAAATGATCACTGTTAATTGTTGAATCATTAAAGTGAATATGCTCTTTGTAGAAATAAAAAGAGTCACTATTAATAATGTGAACTTCGTGCATGCAATCCTTGAATTAGAAAAATGGTGCCATAAGTATCTCCAAATATTTTACTTGATAGTAATAATTTACTTATTTACTTTTATTGCCAATTGTAACAGCTATAAGAATAATCATTTCCTGACATCCTGAGGTGATTTATATGGTGTAATATGTATCAAAATGAAACTTGTGAGAGAGCCCTTAAATTGTAACTAAGTCGGATATAAAAACCATATATCACCGTTATATGCCACTAACTTCTCTTTGGGTATAGTTACATATTTTAGAAAGTTTAAGTATCGATGTTAATCTTGGAAAAATTGCAGGTATTTTCTACCTTTATATCTAGTCTATAGCTTTTCAGGCTTGGTTCAGGGTTACAGTTAGAAACTAAGTTTGCTGATGATTAAATGACTATTCAAACTAAATTTTGGTTGCAATTAATTATTCGTGTCTTTTTTCTACATAGTTTTTCTTCTGGAGCTTTTTCCACTAATAAAGAGGATGATTCGAGAAACCTAAATCTGATATAAGTAAAAATTAAATGCTGTCGATGTTAGATTGATATACACTCGGCTAGTGTTAAAAGCGAAGAGCTGGTTAATAGAAATTGTAATAGCCCTTCGTGTGACCTTGAACCAGCTATAAAGCTTAGCTATGAAAACAGTCTACATCCTCTTTAATAATAATACAAATTACACACAACAAGATGGAGAAATATCACAAGATGTCTTCAAAACAGAAGTGATGCAGTTTCTTCTAAAAGGCTTATCAAACATTCAGCCCAATTCTGGAACTGTCTACCAGCTAGAGAGTACATAACAAGATTGTTACACTAACTTCTTAATGGTAGCAAATAAATAGCAATAGTATTTTCGAAATTTGGTATTCATTAACTTGTGAAATAACCATTAATGTCACTAATTATAATCACAGCAATAATTGCTGTTTAGTTAGCAATAAGGTAATATGTCATATTAATAATACCTGGATATAGTTCTTGTGCATCACATAAAGAAATTGATATTTCTTTTGCTTAGCTTTTTTGTACTTTTGACTTTTGTCACTGTACAAATTAAAAGTCATTTCTTGGCATGCTGAATTTTTTAGCTTAAGTAGTTTAATTTGGCGTAGAATCAAATTTAAAAAAATGTTTGTAGACCTGAAAAGTTGGAAATTTCAAATATCTGCAAAAATACGAAAAAATAGAAGAATTCAATTAACGACTACGAGGTTCAAAACGATTTTTTTATTATTTATTTTTATTACATTTAAGAAACCGTGCCTTCCTCCACGTAAAATGGAATTGAAAAATTGCTCGATTGAACGGTCGCGCTGATTGCAATATGAAAATACAGGTATCAGGTAATTTTAAAATTTCCTAAAAATTGTTATTTTTAAGACGTAAAATTTAGATTTAGAATGTGATAATATTATGAATTTGTGCACAAATTAACCTGAAATGTATCTGAAAGTTTTCAGAATGACCTGAAAGTAATTAATTCAATAAAATACGCACCTATCTGACTTTATAAAGGATCAATATTATGAGTCGTCACTTAAATCATGTGAAACTGTTTCAGGAGCTTTGAAGAATGTACCGAAAATTGTCATTTTTCGTACTTATGCCAATGAAATTCAATTCTGGACTTTTAGGTTACCATAATACATATTAAGAAGTATTAATAAGCAATGGTACTAAAACTTGAAGGCAGTTTTAAGCTTTCAGAAATTATTATTGTAAATTCTATGTTGAATATATGTTGCAAAAATACGAAGCTTAAAATCATGTATCTTTCACATTTTCGCAAAGAAATATTGGCGAGTAGCAGCAAGCAACTCATTTCTGGGTAGATTTAAAACTTGGAACACCACGTCAATGACATATCAAAACTGTACCTTTCGCAGTACCTACTAATAGTTATTGTACTGATAGAGTTTAGTTTTTTGGGAGAAATGTTATGACACCATGACGAATATCGTTCGAATTTAGGATTTTTCCTAGTAAAATTTACGAAACATTGTAGACCTGAGATCCACAATTTTATTCTGGAGATTGTTAAACAATATCACTTTCATTTTTCCGTCAATGCCACTTGCAAAATTGGTAGGCAAACTCTCGTAACATTTAGTGAAGTTTGACGGGAAACTTGATAATAGTACCTACCTATAAAGTAAATATTAAACTTTGTGTGTGACAGATGTGGGAGCCGGGGACTTTTTATGCTGACTTTTCGTAAGTAGGTACTCGCACGGCTTTGATAATACTTGAATTTCTTTCTAGAAATTTATCTCTATCTCTTATTATACATATTATATTCTGTTGTTTCAACACTATAATGTTAGTGTTAAGTAGTTGAAAATTACAGCAAATTCAATTTTTAAAACAATAAACAAAGTTTTATTTATTTGCGATCTACATCACCTACATAATATAGAGTTTGGGAAGTTGTTCATAAAACGTTGGTAAAAAGTTTCATATTCTTCTGTCAAAAAACTTGGAGTTAAATTATTTTGATTAATAGAAAATAGAAATGCTGGCCTTACCTAAAAGATTAGAAAAAAGAAAATTGAAATAAACTGGTAGCAGATGAAGAATATTGAAATTTGGGCATAACATATTCAAGTTACCAGGAAATGAAAAATTTAACAAAGCTAAAAGAAAAAAAAAGAAAAAGTGAGTAGAGAAAAACAAATAAAAAAGAAAAGCAAAAATAAAATAAAGAGAAGAATGAAGATCGTCCTACACTATAGCTCTACTCTCGGTCAGATAAATTTCTCTCATCTTCGCACTTCACACTATAGTGCCACTCATCTCAATATTCGTTTATTTGTTTGTTGTTTAGCACACAACTGAGCGATAACGGAGTGAAACGGTATCGTACAGATGTTCACAATATTGCTCTCGCCTCACTCTCGCTCGGATCCCATTCCAAAAAAGTCATAAAAATGTATCGATATCGGAGCGTTATTGGATCGAGATCTGAGCGAGAGCGATAGTGTGAATACGCTCATTGTTTCTTGTGTATGAATATTTCAGCAGCGTATCGAGAGTGTATCGATAGTGTGGGTCGGCCTTAAAAATACCAAAAAGAAGTAACAGAATAAGCAGTAGCTGCTTTCAGCAACGATAAATCTATAGAAGAAGATAATTTTGCTACTGACTATCGATTATACCTATCTACTTACGTATATTTTACGGTTTCCTCTTGCTTTACTTCATTTCTTATTTATTAAAATGTACTCGAATAACTATGAGAATGTACATTTAAGGCAATGCACATCCGACTGATGAAGTTACATGGAAACATTCCATCAATTTCATTACTTTTGTTTTATACGTTTGTTTGAACTTTTAGTACCTGAATTCCATATTATATTCATCCTATTTTATTTCAATAGTATGAGCGAGTTATAAATTCGTAAAGTGCAAAGTATTGCTACTCAAAAACTGTATGTGTTGCAGGTGCCTACTCTTTAAATTAATCTTAATTTTACATATAGGTATCTGACATTTTCATTTTTCTCATATAAAAATATTTATGGAAAAAATGAGTAAAGAG
This sequence comes from Malthinus flaveolus, assembly GCA_950108345.1. Taxonomy (NCBI): domain Eukaryota; kingdom Metazoa; phylum Arthropoda; class Insecta; order Coleoptera; family Cantharidae; genus Malthinus; species Malthinus flaveolus. The sequence continues at coordinate 4,222,081 of OX467286.1, forward strand.
GGTAATTTATTATCTAAGCGGAGAAAAATTTTGTAATTTGAAAATGTAATGCAATAAATTAGTTGGGATTTGATATTTTGAAGTACAAGAAGAGTAAAAGATATTATGATGTGTGTGATAGATTATTAAAAGGCAAGTAAATTTAATCAATTAACGCACGCCACGGATCGTGTGCACGTGTGTACGTACGTAAGACGATGCATAAGTAAACGAAATTTTGTAAAAAAAACGCAACGACGACTGTTACGGGCACAATAGTTTATAGAAAATGTTAGTTTTTGTGGTCATTGCTATATTTAGAATAATTTTAATAGTCGATTGCATAAATTAACAGATTTAAGATATCCCGGATTGGCCCCAGGGGTGGTAACGATCTAAAGGGGAGCCAATGCTAGAAATGTGATACAGCGCGTGCTTAACCCGGAACCGCCCTTAGTCTCTGCCACCCGCGCTACATAGAGAATATCGTAAGCTGCGTTACAGGAGCGGTTGTACGTAGCGGGAGTGAGCCACCTAGTGCACCTGGACAGCGGCACCGTGGATACCCGCGGGCAACACGGCCCGGGAGGCAGCCTTAGCCTTCTCGGTGAGTCGCGTGTGGCTTCCAATATACGCGGGTTTTTTGCTAATCGGATAGGAAACGCTCTTCCAGATACAGGTAAACGGATTTATGTTAATTATTGTTATTAGCATAATTAATGAAAAGTACAAAATTTTAAAAAGTAGTAGGTACCTACCTAAAATACAAACTTGAACAGCCGTTCAGTACACATCGAGTTATTATTGACACAACATTTTAACTTAAATCCCCATTAAAATCGCAAATTAAACTTTAAAAATTACGTCGGCGCATATTTATTATAATAGTATAAGCATGAAATATTTTCTGTACTTTGGCACTTTCTTCATTTTGAAATAAAAAGTATTTTAGTGCCATTTAACTTAAATTAGTTTATATTAGCCATACTTATATACATTAAGTGGTTGGCGGGGTGCGGGGGGGACCAACGCAGTGCCTCCCCACCCAAATATAAGACGACAGTGTCTAATTTTTGTTCTCTACTATGTTCAGGTTAACGGGATGGCACTGCACTCCCCCGCCCCCAAAGCGCCGCTTTAGACGATACCACGACAAAAAATCCTTTGGAAGCCTGCTGGTACATCGCCAACATGACGACGATTCCCATCATTAACATGGAGTTTGGAGAACTCAAAGAGGCGGTATGGGCAAAACTTCAAGAGCCCAGATCGCAAAGGAAACTTATTCTCGTAATCGTTTCCATCGCCTTACTTCTCGACAATATGTTATACATGGTGATCGTTCCAATTATACCCGATTATCTGCGCTACATCGGGGCGTATACCGACGAACCTATAGCACCGGGTTCGGGAAACTCGACAGTTTCTCCAGGTACGCCGGTGAAACACGATCACCATGGTCAAGACCAAGCTACGGGCGTCCTGTTCGCGTCAAAAGCAATCGTACAGTTAATGGTCAACCCATTTTCTGGAGCACTGATCGACCGAATAGGGTACGACCTACCGATGATGGTAGGCCTATGCATTATGTTTCTGTCGACCGCGACATTCGCATGCGGTCGAAGCTACAGTCTCCTATTTTTCGCTCGAAGTTTGCAAGGCGTAGGGTCTGCGTTTGCAGACACCGCGGGATTAGCGATGATCGCAGATCGTTTTACCGAAGAAAACGAACGTTCCAAGGCATTAGGAATAGCCCTCGCTTTTATAAGTTTCGGTTGCCTCGTGGCGCCTCCTTTCGGAGGAGCTTTATATCAATTCGCGGGAAAGGAGATGCCTTTTCTCATATTAGCTTTTGTATCGTTAATGGACGGGTTCATGTTATTGTTAGTTATGAAACCGCTAAAAGAACAAATAAAAGATTCGCAACGCCCAAAACCGCCGTCGGTTCCGATATGGCGACTGTTTATGGATCCTTATATAGCCGTTTGTTCCGGAGCGTTGATGATGTCAAACGTAGCACTCGCTTTTCTAGAGCCAACCATATCTTTATGGATGGAAGACAATATAACCACAGACAATTGGAAGATAGGTATGATTTGGTTACCGGCTTTCTTTCCCCACGTATTTGGCGTCATACTTACAGTGAAAATGGCAAAAAAGTATCCCCAGTATCAGTGGATCATGGCGGCAGGAGGATTAGCACTAGAAGGCCTTTGTTGTTTTATAATACCATTTTCGACTTCGTACAAATTTCTCATGCTACCGATCTGCGGTATTTGTTTTGGCATCGCCCTTATAGATACGGCACTTTTGCCCACGTTAGGATATTTGGTAGACGTAAGGTACGTTTCGGTTTACGGAAGCATTTACGCAATTGCGGACATTTCGTATTCGGTAGCGTACGCAGTAGGGCCTATAATAGCAGGAGGGGTAGTAGAAGCCATAGGATTTACCGCTCTTAACGTAGGAATAGCTATTTCAAATTTATTATACGCCCCGGTGTTGATTTATTTAAAACATATCTACGATTTTAAGCCTTTTGAGAACGAGGCTAACATCTTAATGGCCGATCCGCCGAATAAAGAATATCAGACGTATACGATGCAAGATCAAAAACCCGTTACGGCCGAAATACAGAATCATTTAGAATATCGGCAACAGGAGACCAACATAGATTCTGGTAGAATGAACGGCTATCAGCAGCAGCAACAGCAGCAAGGTTACTACCAAGAACCAGAATATAATCAGTCGAGTAATCAAGGATATCAGCAACAAGGTTATCAGCAACAAGGTGCATATCAAGAACCCGATAGTCAGGCTAGAAGTTCGGGTCGCGTCTTACCGACACAGCCGGAACAAAATCCTTTCAGACCGCCGCCCGCAACGGGAGAGGCAAATCGCAATCCCTTTAGACAAGGCTTCAATTAGTTTAAAATTCTATGTAGTATTGTGTTTTAGTACCTATGTTTCGTAACGACAAAAAAATTATGTACATATCACACCAGTTGTTCCTGTAAACTGTACATAGTGCGCAAAATTAATGTATTATGGACTTTTAAACTTAGAGGTAAGTTATTTCAGTTGTTTTTGAAAACAAAAGTATTATTTTGAGTTTTATAAAATCTATCAACTAAGATCACATACATATCAGAATCGATGATTCGCTTGTTATAATAAAGTGATAGGTCAAATGCCGACCAAATTATTAGTGTAACATAGATAACAACTTAAATGTAATATTTAGATAAAATGTAGAAGTAAGTCACAGTAGCCCGCATCACACCCCCGTCGCCTATATCGTATCTTAATGTTGGATTTTATTGGAATAGAAAACTCGACTCGATAGTGTCAATTTAATAGTGTACAGTAAGTGTTAATGCAAAAAAATTTAATCTTGATGGACTTAATTTCCAGTTAGTATAATTATTATACATTCGGAAGCCAGAAAATTTGCTCAGCTGTGTAGATAACCCTTTTCATAGATGTACAATCCCTTTGCTGTACAATGTAACTATTTGCTATTTTTAATACCAAAATTTCAAATTACGAAGAGGAAATGTTTGCGAAAATTTATTAACAACTAATAAAATCCAATAAAAATACTTATTGTTTACAAAGCCCGCAGAGTTGAAATACTTAAATTTTTCTAAAATTGCCCTTATCAAAGAGGGGTCGGATTTTAGTATTTTAATAAGGTTCGGGTACTACAGCTTGCTTTGTAGCTATAAAATAAGTTAAATTAATATTTGTGAAGCAATAATAAGTAAGTGAAAAACTGCAAATTAAAATAGACGTGTTATGTTGACCAAACTTTCCAATTCGAATTTACTGCACATCGAACTATAGATTGATTATATTATAATATTATTATGTGTCCTTGGAAGATAAGGTGCCTGTGTCTTGTTGCGTCGTGTAGGAGATTATAGCTTTGTAATAATGTATCAATTTAGTCATATTGTAAATTTTGGCCTTCATGAAACTTGTAAATGGTACGTAATTACCCCTATTATTTCTTCCACTTATTTGATAATATTTTTATAGAAAATTATTTCTTTTTGTTTATTAGTAATTATAGAGTGTACTATACTTTAACTATATTAAGACTTAGAAAAAAAATTTTATATAATAAAAATATATATTCATATATATTGTTCATTTGTTATATTTGTAAATTTGTTTTGTATAGTGTATGTAGTTTAATAACCATACTGTTAAATATGCTACATAATTCTGACTAATATAAATGGGTGCGTATATTTAAAGAAACACATAGAAATTCTTAATTGTTTAGTGTATTGCATATGGAAAAAAAGACAGAATATAATAATGTATTAACAAATTGTACCTATTAGTTATTGCTAACAAATTATTAGGAACGATGATGTTTTCGTCATCGTCAAAAACTCTGCAGTTGTCAATAAATACATATCACTAATTGTACAACTTTGCGATTCATTAAAATAGTTGTTGATGAACATTTAAGTTTTATTTGGGGAAATTCGAAGCGGTGGCATAAAATTTGCCCCTACGAAACCGAATGGGGCGAAAAGCGGCATATGCCGACTTGTAAAAATTATCGAAGAGTGGCCGTGTCAGCACTAATTATTTTCACTAATATAAGAATATTGGGATTTGGGATTGGTCTCTAACAAATAAAAATCAACGATTATGGTGAGATCCAACATAAAGTCCAAATTACCTGTCGCGTTTGTGGAAAATCCATAGTAAAAAACGCAAAGTAAAAAAACATTTAATAATTCGAAATTTTTAAATCTCGAATAGCAATGAAATTAGAAAAATGGTAAGATGCTTCCAACTCTCTTGGTATTTCTAAAAACGCGACCGTTCCTTTTATTAAACATAAAAGTTACTGCCTAGTCTCGGTAAGTCTAGAAATGGATGTAAAGAGTTATAATTACGTGACCCGACAATTTGCAATTCAAATTAACTAATGCAAATCTTTTATATAACGTCTCGTCGGTTCGTCTTGCAATTACGCTAATTAGTTGAGGCAGTAACATGCTAACAGAACCGAACAAGCAGTTTAAGCAGAAGGCAGAATTTTGTGAATAGTACTAATACTAAAGTACTGCCGTATATGAAAAATACAATTTCGCCACATCTCCGACTATTCCCTTGAAGTTAACCCTCGTTTTACAAAATAACCTGTAGGGGTGATTTGCTATGCGGTTGCCCTCTGTTATACAATGGAACTGGTGGAATTAGCCAATTACTGTACCCTTCGTGCTCTATGTTTTAATTACTATCTGATAATGGTCTTAGTCACTGTTTCATATTTAGCATAACATATTTATCCTTTGCAGTACATAAATTTCCATTAAATAGTATTTTTCACTTTGTCATCCTAAAATATACCTCATTTTTTTAGGAAATGCAATTAACTAATTAAAATTACATGATCAACCAACCTACTGGTTTATTACAAAAAAAATTTAATTACAAACACGTACCTACCATATTATTACTGATTAATGTCAATGAAGTGTAGGTAGGGGGCTACTAAAATTAATTAAAAAATGAACACTAACAAACACTCACGTAGTAACTCCTCGGAAAAAAGTGACTGCTTTCCACTCTTCACAAAAAGTAATCATCGAATGTTTTTTAGCGCAGTTTTCTAGCTCAGGAGAAATTTTAAGTTCAGCTTAATTTATTAGTGAATAACGATGTTGATTAATTTGTTTTAAAGAATTTCAGTCATCGCAGACAATACTTTTTTCCAGTAACTCCGGCATATTTAGTTTTTAGAAACATTATCATGAAAGAGAAATATGGGCACACTTCAATTGACTACTTTGTCTATCAAGAAGATGATATTTTATAAACTTCGTAATCACCACTATAACATAAATGTAGAGTAGGTGAGAGTGATGAACAGAACATAAGATTACTCTAAAGTTATCTAGTCTCGTCTTGTCTAGAAATTCGAGACGAGGCCGCTTTATAAATATACGACCGAGTCCTTCCCTACGATGAGAAACCAAAAATTGGTTATACCTCGAAAACTATCGACTAATCGACTAATAAAGAAAAAGTTTCATTATACCAGTAGGAAAACGTATTACAAATGTCGAGAGTCGAGAATACAGAGTACCCTGCATAACCGTTATGGGAAATTCGTTCTAGCTCCTAATTGAATCACGATATGAATAATAGTTTTTGAATTACTGTACATCAGACATTCGAATATACTATAAGTACTCCTATAATGAAAGTTACTATTTCTGTATAATCTTAAATACATTTCACAGCAAAATGAGACGTGGGACGTCGGTATTAAGCCGTAAATCAAAATAAAGGTGGAAATGCCAAGTATTGAAAATGTTATGAAGATTCAGTAGCGCACTCATTAAAATAACAATTTCGAACAAATTTTTTTAAATTTCTTCCCAATAGGTGAAGATGAAGCCCAAGCGACTTTTGTTTTCAGAATTATTTAATTGCATCTTTATTCTACCTCATCCACGAGTGGATAACTTTGGTCGCGGATTCCTTTTATGAAACTTACGCGTCTTACTCCACATTTATACAGCATCATCCCGTAAGCAAATTCGTTGTACTTAACTCCTTCTACACGCATATCTCGAAAAGGGTTAAACTTATGATAAAAATTTACATAACTGATCTTGAGCTAATAATATTTTAGCAGAAGTGGGATTGATGGGGACTTTTGACAGTTCGATTATAATAATGTATTTAAGGTCTACTTATACTTAACAATTTTCAGTTCTATGCGAGTGTTTTCGAAGTTGAATGTCTATGTTGACTGGACTATTAGTTTTGGCCATGGACACTTTTGACTTTAGATTAAGATGATCATAACACAGACCATACAAATTTTGAAAAGTATTTAATTTTGAGACGAAACGAGACGAGACCACACTTGGCATATTTGAGACAAAACGAGACACGAGACTAGCCCAAGCGTCAGAGTGAGTGGGTTATTTTAGATTTTAGTACCTAATCCTTTTTTTTCAGGTTTTCAGTATTATTTAATCAAAATTAAATCCAAATACGATCAAATTTTGTCAGAGCATCACCAAAACTAAACATTTTTTTTAGTTTGTTTCTACTTTCTAACAATGAAAAAATTTGATTTATTTTTCCTTTTCAAGGAACTTATTTCTTCTCTAATCTCTATACTCTCAAAAGTTTATTATTGTTTGTACGGTTGCGCTGTAATTGTGTAACTTAATACGATTCAGCAACTTTAAAACACTTTTAATTTACTTTATTTTCTGAATCCTCGCATTTCTCTACAGCACAATGTTATCCGATACCTGATAAAAACTTCTAGTTATTAAAGAAAGCTTTGCATAATAAATTATTATTCGTGGAATTTTTTTGGAATAATTAAACTTTCTGAAACTTGGTTCTAAATTAATGTAAATATTTTAGCTACCTATTTTTATATAAATAAAAATGTTTTTATTTGATTCAAATTTAAGTAGGTACTAAATGCATGCGATCAATCAACTCGGCCAAAAGCTTCTATTTCTAGATATTTGTTTTAGAGCATGTAACCGAAATGATTTAGCATGGATTTTCGTGAGCTTTATTAACACGCGATCGAGCTTAACAGAAACGATTTCTTAAGAAAAGTCCTTTTTAAACGATTCTATTCGGATGTACGTAGCCGCACCTAGGCACCTCATTACAGGTTAGTTTCGATTTGAAAAATTAATATTTTAAACCTAATTTAAAAAAATACTCTTTAATACGTACGTTCTAGTTGCTTTTAGAGTTAAAAATTCGAATAGAAATATTGCGCACGACTATAAACTGAAAATTGTTTAACTTCTCGAGTCAACATTTTCCGTCCTAACAAGACTAATGAAATTAAGCCTTCCTTGGTCTATTTATATTTGTGTACCTTTGAAAGTTATTTAATCAAGAGTAGTGGCTTCTCATATAGTATTGAAGAGTCCTTAGGTATGTGTTCTTTTAGCGTGCACAGAATGAGTTGAAACTCTATAAACAGAAACAGGACTCCCTAGAGACGTCGGATCTGACCCACTACTACTAAGGTAATCGATAGAGTTTCTGAGTCGCGCTCTTACTGCACGACATACAGTTACAGTACCAAATGAAAAATAATACAACACACAGACTTGATAATTTAACCCAGAGTTAATTCACCCTAACGTCTTCTTTTGAAAACTTTTATTTATCTTTTCCTTTGATTACAATAATGCCTCGAGGAAAACTTGTATAACAATTTCTGATGACATAGGGAAACGTTCAATGAGTTCACAACACACTTGGCTAAATTGAATGTGTCAATGGGATTTTTTCGTGAAAAGATAAATTGACAGACTTTCTGGTCGGAAAATTCATTTCATTCAGGTATGAAATTCGCTGCGGGAAGCTTAATGAGATTTTCTCGCATTGCTGCAAGATTCGACTTTTTTTTTCATTAAAGCGTAGAACTGTGAGTATTTTATTAAAGTATTTTCGACTGTTTGAGAAAAAACAACTCGAGAAAGTTATAACAAAAGAATTATTTCTAATTGTCATTTGAATAAAATATTTGAGTATAATTTTTTTAATTGATCAAAAAAAGGAAAAAAATAAGTCAGTAAAGGGCAAGTCATTTCAAATTTGTAAAGGTTGTATTTCTTTCAACTTTACACGGTTAGGGCTGAGGCTAGCTAACAAAGCCAATCTCGCTGATCCGCGGCGGTCTTTCTGGGGCTGCTGCCTTCCCACACGCCCAATTGACTCGGCACCCGCTTGTTCAACAAAGCATTGCACTTCTGAATCCATTCATCCGGAAGTTATGAGGATCTCATTGAAATATCCGAACGGAACTTATGCCACACTTCATCATTCCTTTCATTTTGTTGGTTTTCCTGTTGTGGTTGCTTAACGCCTCGATAAATCTAATAATATTCCAAAAATTCTAGAGGCAGGTTTATTTAAATTAATCGATTAAAAAAGGCCTTAGAAAATTGTCGTTTTAGTAAAATTTGAATTTCAAAAGATTTTAAATACAAATTTTTACTTTCTTACTTAGGTATTGAAGGTAAAGGAAACTTTTGCAATCGAGCAGAAGCGAATTTGTGACCTAACGACGAATACTTCGGTTTTAAATGCCTCTAACTATTCTTGACATAAAGCACACGCCAAGGGTTTTACTTTGTCGTATTTTAAAATTTCTCGAGCTAATTAGACGGAACAGGTTAGTTTTAGTTAATTTTCACAGTATTGATTCGTTGTATTTCGGACCAGGCGTTTTTCAGATATAAATTCAAAAATTGCAAACAAAAAATTGTATTCAAAACTCACGAATGCTTCTACTATGATCAGTTAATCAGAAAGTGGATTCTCGATTAATGATAAAAAACACCAAAGTGACTTACAAAACAATTTAAATGGAAATTTTTTTCCGAACATCAAAAAATTGAATTAAAAATCGAAATTCTCTCATTTTATTATTCATTAGAGCAGTTTAGACTTTGGCTTATAATTAATATAGCGATATAAAGAAAGATATGTGTATTTAAAACTAATATAATGAGTGATACTGTCCATAAAATGTGATATAAGCTGGTACTTTTGCGACTACCGAGGAGACAACTCCCTTTGTAGATACAACAAAGAGGGTGATGGCAAATACTAATATAAACCGTGAACATAAATACAAAAGCTAATACTACGCACCCCCGTGGTTCATAAAATAAATATTCCATTACGAATCCTGTTTATTGTTCCATAGCACACTTTGCAAAAGACAGAACTTTTTCATTAATATTCATAACCGAATCAAAATTTCCATCAAAAGTTGTAACAAAAAATTTAATAATTCTCTACTATAGTCCTTAAAATCAAATTTTTCCTAGATATTTCTATAAAGTTGTTTAAACGAGTTCTAAATCTAAAGCAAAACTTTTTTCGTTTATAGATGACTTTATTTAATTCTGTGACATCGATTAGTATAATCCAATTTCACGAAACCGAGCGAGGGTTCGTACAGTTTGGTATATATGGAGGGCTAACTCTCAAGAGGATGTTATACCGTAAAGTTCTAATGCAGACGGATTGGCGTTCAGGTGATTACTCAAAATACACGAACAGAATTGCAATTACTTCGACAGAATGTTCGATAACGACTTTCAATTCATTACAAAACAAAGTACCATTAAAATTAAATTATTAAAGAATGTTGACGGAATTTAAATTTGTATTTTGGCGAGTAAGCACTTTGTATAAAATTCAGAAGATAAGAACACTCGAAACAAGAATTTCGAGTTGTTTGTAATAACAAAAGAACATTAATGTTACCGAACTACCCCTTATGGAGAAGTATAAACGGTGAGCAGAGGAAACCTAAATGGAATGATAGCTATAATCCTCGAGAGAGCCATTTATTACAATTGCTCTTTAAAATTTGCTTGTGTTATTTATGCGTTTTAATTCTAAAGGCGGTTGTTTTAAGAAAACATATTTCGGGAAGTGGAGGAAAGATTATTTGGTTTCGCCGCATTATAGTATATCGATGTGTAGATTACAACGAATTACGTTATTAATCCCAACACCTAGCTATCCCCAAGTCTTTGCCAAGTAATATATTACTTCTCCCTCACATATTGCCAGATACATATCAACGGGATTACTACAGTATTGGATTAATTTTACATTACGTCTACTACATCGTGCCATTTCATACGCCAATATTCAAATTCAATTAATTTCTAATCTATCGCGTGAGGAAGTAATATCGATATTTAGAAATATTGGGCGGCCCGACTCTAATACACTGACGTGGAGATACCAGATATTATTTTCGCTTTATGTATGGAAAAACAAATGCGAATAGGTACTAGTAAAGATATTTCTCGAAAGACGTCCTCACAAGAGCGCATTCACTGTCGACTGGAAGATACCTACTGTCCTTGCAGAATAAGACCAAGGTGGTAAAGTGGCTAAGAGCTTTCAGACTCAGGTTGAGAGTTCTTGATTAGAATCCGGCTGGTACCTCAACATTTTTCTATTTGACAAATGTTTTGGTCGGGTGGTAGAAATAGACTTAAAAAGACTGTACGAACTCATTATTAAAAACAACAAAGTTTAGACATGATTAAAGCACATAATTTATTACAATTTGACAACGCAATCATATAGATATAGAGAATTTTTCGAGAACAATAAATGACTGCATCCATACCAAACTAAAGTTTATTCAACAAGGTGCTTGCTCGATTCTCCCGCCAGAAGTCTAGAGTTCATTCTACAAATAAAACAGTTTGAAATCCGATGAGTACGGAGAGACTGCTTGGAGGAAGTACAATGGAACCGATTGAGTGGCTTCGTGCAAAATTTTCTAAATAATTATAGCTCGACATAACTTTGACCTATGTCTGCCTGGTTGGCAGCCAATTCCTGGCAAAAATTATCATGCAAACTGGATTGGAAGGAGGATGAGCTGAATGGCTGACTAGATCTCCCATAGCTAATCCTTTGTAGGTTAAACTTAAAGAATTGCTTTAATAATCCCCCATTCCTATAGTGCAAGTTCAAGAAAAATCAAAGTTGACAAATTGTTAGTAAAACTTCCAGCAACAAGTGAATGAAAAGACACCGTGACAGCTTTTTTTTATTGGGAATAAAAAAAATATCGAAACAATTAATTTGGAAGAGAGAGGCAGTTGTAGTCGGGGAAGTACCGATAGCAATAATACTTTGCAGCTGCTTTTTTTCATTTTGTTTTATTGAAGGAATCAATTTGGTTTCAGCCTTCATAAAAAATTTATCCACTTTTCTCTAGGCTTACAATAAAATTGAATTCAATATTGTTAAAGAAATTCGTCATAAAAACATTTTGGTAACAAACAAAGCTCTATGATAAATTTTACCAATTTTACGGATTTGTCGATGACACCTCTTTGTTAAACAGAGAAGTGAAATTTCAAGCGATTTGAAGAGCCTTTGAATTTTCAACACTGTAGACTTTGATGTTTTTTCTTAAAACGTTTTGTTAGTTTTAAATTTCTCTCGACTTTTTTTATGGGTACAATTTCAAAAGCGAGCGTAAATTGTAAATTTTCATACTTAAAATAAATACTAAAGTAAAAACTTTCAATTTGAATTACATATTCTTTTAGTCGCCAAGTTCTTTTTTACATATACACATCGATTTAAAATTAAGTGGAAGTGAAATAATTGAGGTCGTCCTCTAGTATTTCAAGAGCACTAAGGCAGAAGAACAAGCATTGTTCAGGATTTCAAGTCAGAGTAAACCCGAACAGAAAAGTAATCCAGGGCTGTAGGCAATTCGGAAACACGTTCTACAAAGCTTGCCATCGATCAAGTCAATTTCGTATCCAACTCAAGGCTGGACGAGATTCGACAAAAGAAATGTAAAAAATAGAGCATTACCTTTTATTTCCTTCCTTTCTTGATACCGTACTGAAAATTGTTTCCTGCGCCCCCGAAATGGAATTCTGTACTTAATCGAGTAAAATGCAAAATTTGATTAAAAATTTAAATTTAATTAATTAACCGAGGGTTTGTCCCGTAAAGAACTGCGAAGGAAAATTGATTGATTTTTTGTAAAGACAGCTCTCTCGAGATTATCTTGTACCTTAATTAAGCCAAATAATTGTTTATTTAATATTTATAGACGTTTACAAGCTGAAATTTGCTAATGTAGACACGCTCGAAAAAGCACAAAGCGAGGTTACGCTCTCGCATTAATCAAATTTAAGTGAAAATTGAAACTGGTCACTTGACCGGACAATAACAGGACCCGTGTTATATTTCACAGAAAATAGACGGTAACATTCTGATTGTTGTTCAATACATGAAAGCAATTAGTAAAAGTTTTTGGGGAAAAGTCATAATGGTGCAACTTGCCTCAAACAAAGGACGAACACGAGTGCCGTTATCTGAGCTGATCGAGTGCAGGGCAAAGTCTCAAGAGGCCTCCCGACACGGAGCCGAATTTCACCCTCCAAATGCCTTGGGCATTCTTTATATAACGTATAAAAATAAAGGGAAATGTCAATGTTCTATAAAAACAACTTTTATTATTTGTGTCAATACTTTTTGACAGTAACTCTTTAATGTTCGTTTTTAAAGTTGCCAAAAAGAAGCTTCGTCTCTAAACAAAACATTTTTCTGCTTACATAAAACATTAATAAAAAAATATGACTATGACTATAAGTTTAGTCTTCTACTTTATATGTAAAAAAGAAACGTTAGAATCAAAGCGGCGACAATTTAGGATGAAAAACCCATCAACACAAAGCAGGGTGAATGCAAAGCCTCGGATATAAAACACGTCTAACTGCAGTCGACGCATTTCTTTTATTTGCTCGCGCCTCACGTCTAGCAACTAAGGTAAATCCCTAGGGAAGTGGGCTAAAAAGTTCCCAACGTTAACTTTGTCCGCACACAAAGGAAACAGAACGCTAGACGTAGAAGGGGAGGATTGTGGATTTTTAAGGGAACGAACAGGACCAAAAAACAACTTGGCAGATAATCATCAACAGGCCTCGAGGACGACTACAACTCACTGTTACACGGTCTCGTGTCTATAAAAGAATTTCGCTTGCCTTTTCTTAGTAGGATTTACGATTATATTGATCCACGGTGTCTCACCTTACCCTTAGTACACAGCCAATTTAAGGTGAGGCTTTATCTTCTTACAAATCCCTTTCTACCGACTAAGATTTTCTTTAAGCCTAGAGTTTTAACACAAAACACTTTGGAGTAAGAAGTTAAAATTGTAAAAGTTGAACCGCCAACATTCCATTTTATAAACTCGACCGGTAAACTACTTTTTTCAAATTAGAAACGCAAGAATGAGTCTAATGCGTTTCATAGTTATTATATGTACGAAAGAAGAAAAGTGGTTTACAAAACATTTAATTAACTCCCTTTAGTGCCTTTAAAATAAATGGGGGTTTTTGTACCTTGATTACCCTCGTTCTTCACTTTTTGCTAGTAACCAACAAACAAAACTTTAATCAGCCATGGGTTCGATAAACGATTTCTCAAGTTACACGTTAGTTCGACTACATTGAATCTATAAATATCTTATAACCACAAATGGGGAAAATTTTCCTTTTCATGTTCTCTTTTACAAGCAATAAATTTTTTACAACAACTTTAATTGCAAAAACTATTAGAGTCAGCACTTAATACGTCGGGGCGTACAAGACGGTCCATTAATTCTTGCGATCGTGACGTATCTGACCAATCTTCCGTCCCTTACAAACTACCACCCTGAGCTGACGCATTTGATTGCTTTGTCAGGTTGTTTTATTGTCACGAGTTCATCACCATATTACGCAACTTTTTCAAATTATTAGGTATTTTCTTGTAAATTTAAAATTTTTCTATCGTGTTTTGTTGGGGTAGGAAGTATGTTTCTGTAATGGCCCTTTTATAAATGTAATTGTGCTATAAATAAGGCAGCTATTTTCAGTTGAGAGTGTTTGAGATTTGTTTTTCGTATTTTTGGAACTGAAATATTTATAGTTATAATAAATATTTATTTTCTACGCCATCCCTTTAAGAAAGTTGCAAGGGCTTTATTAGTTTTCTGATTTTCGGTACCTAAGTATTCTTATTTCTTAATTGGAATTCCAATTTTTGCATAAACATATCCAAATAAGTTAGTGAAGAACGATATTGATGCTTCTCAGTAACTATAGTAACAAGAAAAATGCTAGACCTAGAACTAATGAAACTTATCTTTTGCAGGACGTATACTTTCCGAAAAAGAGCGCTCCTGAATTGTGGTCGTACTATGTTTCTAAAAATGTGTACACAATACAACTAGAAAAACTGAAAAAAATACAACTGGTTTTTGCCTGATTTTGATACTGAAAATTAAAAAATCTCAAAATGTCTTTTTCCAATGGTGATTTAAAATGTGCATCTTTGCACAATTAGAAATCATTTTCTGTAGTAAAAATACTCCAAAGTTTCTCGAGAACGCTCGATCATCAAATTTGACCGTAAATAATTAATATAACGGATACATCATTTGTTGGTTTCTTTTTGAAGGAAGTCAGTGCTAGTTTAGCAGTTTGTAACACTGACGCACGGGAAATTGGTAGACATATAGTTCCAAACATCCACCGTAAGAAATTGATCGTTTTACGCTTGAGCAACGCTGGAAAATATTTAAAAATAATTTCCAAAGTGAGTGTTGTGTAGGAGAAACTGTGCAAAATTTAAAAATAACTTTGGGTCAAAATGAAGCGCAGCGTAACGACTTAATAGAAGCCGCTAAAGAAAATTAAATAAAAATATTCGGCATAATGGTATAAATGCCCTTCCGAAGTCTACGTTTGTCAGAGTACTTTGGGGGTGCAAAATAAATGGAAATGAACAAAATTGTCGTAGCTTACTTTCAACAACACAAAATAAATAAATAATTTTCGACAGTAAATACTTTTGATTTTAATAAATTTTCACGATGAAATTTGCTTAGTAATGCGCGATAATATGAAACCATAATCTTATCGCCCACCTTTCGAATGTCTTTATTTAAATTGATAACCGAAGAATAAAAACCTAATATTTACGACTAGTATGTACATTTTTTAATGAATAAAACGAAAAACAAAACTTTTACAAATATTCTCTAGTAGGTTAGTTAAAACTTCGAATCTTTGGGATATCTTGGGGACACCTACTTCCACGTGCTATTAAATCCCCAAAACAGGCAGGGCACTACTCCAAATTTTGTAGCGTTTAATTTTAATTCCTGAAACGGGTAATTGAATTTTAGCAAATTTACAAAATCTTCCAAAATTAAATTACTTAACAATTTGCAACGAAATGCTCGAAGATGTTTTTGATAAAGATTGTCAACAATGGCCTTTTATCTTCCAAATTATGAGATAAAGAAAGACAACTACAGAAAATTAGAACACATTAAAGTGCAATTAACAAACTATAGAGACAACTCCCAAATGGGAAAATAAATGAAAATAGATCGTTACAATGTTGTAAATTGTTAACAAAAACTATAGAAGTGAAAAAGTTTCTATTAATTCTCAATCCATTATCAAATCCGTCCTATTTGCTATAGCTACTTTGAATTAATGGCACGTTTTGACGTCTCTTTGATGTAGAAGTTAGTGCAACTACGAAAATCTGCGAAATACGCAATTTTTGCTCTAAATTTTTAAGTAATTCCAACTCGTGTGACTCCAATACTAATTCTTTTACAATTTTCGATATTTGTTTAGAACAAGAAATTTGAAACTTTTAGGCAAATATTTGTACGTATATTGTATTGTAGTATTTGTACATACTCGTAATCCCCAAGTAACTTGTAAATTGTGAAGTTTTGCTTTTCCATTTGAAAGAAGTTTGATATAAGATTGTATATCGACATAAGCCCAAAACTAAAGTAATTAACTTTATACTTAACTTAAGAATTTCCTAAGTGTACTTCTACACACAATAACCAAAATAGACCCTCTTATGATTTGAGAGATGAAAGCCAAAAGACTAAGTTTCATTTTACTCATAGTATAAAATCAACTTCACATTTAGTTTCTAAAGCTCAATTTAAAGTACGTACTAACAGCATCAAATTTTAGCTCGTGTGATTTAAAACTGAGCATTTCTAAGCACCTTAATCCATTATTACGCGACAAAATTTGAAACTACCAACTTCTCTTTAAAATTTCTCCACAGTTTCCATTTTCTACCCCTTACAACAAGCGAATTTTTGAGGTAATATAAAAGGCAGTGTCATATAATAATATAGGGTCACAGCTGACATATAGACAGCCGCATTTATAACGAGATTATGAGTCTGGTAAACATTGAGAGGGCAGAAGCATCCTAATAAACGTCAAAGCTGAACAGGACTATAAATCAGGACTAAGAATGTCACTTAACAGCAATTAAGCACTTCCCGCAGGATTAACACGATTACTGATGGTGGTAATTTAACTTGATATAAAATTGCGCACCTTATGTATCAAACGATTAACAAAACTACATTAAAATACTATAAATTTTACTCTTAATACAATTAAAATATGACATAACATTAATGGAATGTTTTATTGGTGAGGGTAGGTACTCTTTTTAATTGAAACTAAACTTAAATATTGAAAATGTTTAATCAATAGCCCAATACCATATTCTATAGAGACCAGAGTGGTCGAGCGGCTAAAACCGTTAGATGCAAATCTAAAGGTTCTTGGTGTCAAATACCTTGGTCCGGGTGATTCGGAACCCACCTAAAGCTGTTGTAGGTCTCGTCTGCTAATATCCATAGTAGTTGATGCGGACGTAAAATACCACATGTAACATGTAATAACATATTCTGGGTAGTTTTGAATAGATTTGGCTTTTACTTTGTGCAAATCGAGATTGATTTTTGTAGAAACTAAATTAGAATAGCCATTTGCACTAATTTTGTCAGTTCGATTGCTGACAGCTGTTTCGATACACTGTATCATCTTCGGAGCGAGTTTTTAACTGTTGAGTTAAAACTTGTGAGTTAAAAACTCGCTCCGAAGATGATACAGTGTATCGAAACAGCTGTCAGCAATCGAACTGACAAAATTAGTGCAAATGGCTATTCTAATTTAGTTTCTTCAAAAAACTGGGTAGTTTTTAGTAACAACTATAGTTTCCACACAGTTGCCAAATCTAGATTGAAAAAGTCTACCCGTGTGTGTATCAAAAAGCATTTATGTTGAATTGTTGACACAAATAGCCAAGCGCTTCGAGCGAGTTTCCTTTATTTTTAGGTCGCTAATTATATTTTTTGTTGCAGGATGGCGCGAAACCATTCTTTCCTTACCAAAAAAATGGTTATCCGGATCCGCGCTGGTGCACACAAGCTCGGTATCGGCTAACGAAACCGTAAGTATGTTTTTAGTAAGATACTTCCCGAAATTTTAATTTACAACCCTCGTTTGGCCTTATTACATTTTTTATAACCTGGGCAGCTCTATCAAAATGTATATTAATTAAAACACAATGCAAATGCAGACGAATGGTATTATAACGCAGCTCTGCAGGATATGGCAACAGTAAGGGTGGTCGACCCTCTGTGAACTTCACTGGTGTTCCAATTGAGAAGGAACAATGGGATGTTTTACTGATATGACGCACGGGCTTGGGTTTATTATATCTTGCAGATTTACCACGATAATATTTTACAATATAGGGAAGATATGCAAAAACAATGCGTTAAGGGGGATTTACATAATGCATATCATGCATTACTAATAAACTCACTCTCTATTAATTTCGACAAGGTGTTCTTTAGTAGAAACTGAATACTGACTTGCTTGAGTACAATAATTGATAAAGTAACTTTAGTTGTTATTTGAGTTTTCTTATAATTGGAAATTCTATCGTTTCAAAAATAGCTGCTAAATTAACTCGACTTGAGGTCACAGTGCCGCGGGCAGGTATACGAGGGCGCCCTTTACACGATCAATACCAACCTCCGCTTTGTAAAGCATAAAGTTACGTGCAGTTTACGCAACTCACAGGGCCGACTCCTCTATACTGCACGAAAATGTATTTAGCAATTAGATATACAAGGTTTTAGTGCTCTTCCACAAACTGCTATAAAAGGGACATCTAGAAAATTTTTCATTTTAGGAACCACTTTCATTAATTTAAAAAAGTTTAATTTACGCAGTTACCTTTAAAGTAAATATGGCTAATGTGATGGAAACGGGTGGATAGAAATAGAAAGTTCGCGTTACGTATTTATTTGAAAGCTTTCTTTCATTTTTTTGCTTTTGCGTTTTATCGAACTTAGCATCCAATAACTGACAAACAAAATTTCAGACAATTGAAGAAAAATGATAGAGTAGCATTACGTACGTGTTGAGCAAAATTAAATTACGAGAACGCGGGTGGTGAGCAGAAAAAAATTTTGCAATTTATTTAGCTCGACTGTTATGGTAGGATGCGCTTACATTTAGATGTTGTTACTAAAATTTCTGAATATTTTTTAATAATTCTAATACAACCTAAAATAACAGTATAAACTTACAGCAGAAAATAAAATAGAACTTTACATGAGGAAGATGCGAGGATTTACGAGGAATTGAAACTTTAGTCGTTTAACTTTTGAGAATTTCGGAGCAGAAAGTTTATTATATTAAGGAGGTTTAATACCATAAAGTTTAAACTTGGTCTAATCTCATAAATCGACCTAAAATGGACTTCTTCGGACTTCTGTATAGTGGAAAAATTTCAAAACGTGTCTATATTACGCAGGACCTTTCAGAGAAAATTCGAGGCCTTAGGGACTAATATTTTAGCTCTTCTTCAAAATTTAAAATAAAAGTGTGGAAAAACAGGCTCGAATTTATTTTTGAAAGGGTTTAAGACTGATAAAATTCTAGGGGCTTATGTCATGCGTTAGAAATAAAATGAAAGTGAGAAGCCCCCCGCTCGTTTTGAAAAGTAAGCAACTTTAAGAATAACGACGACTGTTATCAAATTGCTACAATAAAATTTACATAGTTGGGCGAATTTATTCCCAATTTCAGAAGGCCTCTGTTCTTATAATAGAAATATAAAAATTTATAAGCGTTTTACTGAAGCGGTTGGTTCAGGTTTATTTATGTTAATAATTATTCTTCAAAACTAAGTCTTAAAGTGAGGATAAATATATAGAGTACGATATGTATAATATCTGAGAATTTTGATTTCTTATTTAAAAATGAGCAAAAAGTGGGTAACTAAAAGTGAACAATTATCCTGACTTTAGTAAGCATGATCTCTATTAAATATCAACATTTCAACAACAAAATTCAGCTTATATTGTAGCTCAATCTTCCTACTTTATTTTTTATCTAGTACATAATTTTTTTTAACTTCGATAGGTTTTGTTGCTCAAGCGCTCCAGTATTATATCACAATTTGCAAGATTTCTTACGTGGTCAAAATCGCCATCTTAAAATGAAGTTTTTTAGCGATTTTAGTAGCGATTCATAGTGTCTCCAAAAAGACGTTTTACAAAAACAAAGTAAGAAAATTCAGAATTAAATTGCTATATTATTTCAGATAAACAAAAAATATTGTTGGAGAATTACGGGGCCCCCGAATTTTACCAATGAATTTTCCTAATTTTTACTTTTGTCTAATATTCCGGTATTGAGTTGCTAAGTTGAGGCCTCTAATATTGCGAGACCCGAGGCAGCAGTCTCCCCTCTCTGGTAAGCTCTCATTACGTACCATAGTTTGTATTGCAAATAATTATTGTCACCACTCCATTTGTAAGAAAGTGTTGGGTGCAGCGTACAGCATACTTACACTTCCTTATTAAGTTCAAATAGTAATTTACATTTGCAATTCAAATTAAAAACGAAATTGATGAAAAATAAACAATGTTCCTTTAGTTTTCTTGTTTCATATCGTATTCCACGCGTTATAGTCATGAGTGTAATGATTCAATTGCCAACCATAGCACAATAATAGCACTTGTCACTTGGATCATGATCAATTTATCTTATTAGAGCATTTTATAGCACAAAAGCTGCGGCGGGAGAATGCTCGGCTAAGGTTTTAAAAAAAATGTATTGCTCAAACAGCTCAAACAGTTCTTAACCCGCAGCTCTATGCACAATGATATGGTCTAATACCTACACAAATCATAAAATTGATGAGATTCAAAGATAAATTATTTTTTAAAACTAAATTTTTTGAAAACCCCGGGCTTACTCTGGGACCCAGGACGTTCTAGGACTCAGCTTTGTAGCTACTTTTTAGGATAAAATTAGATTACAATTAGAAAAACGCCATAAGTATAAGATAGGTTCTTCAATAATACTAAAGTGACGTCAATTCGGTGTTAATAGATAATTTTAATAAATTTTTCTATATTTTCCAAGGTAGGCGATGGGGTGCTAGAAGAACTTTTGAGGTGGGCTAGAGCCCGCCTCTGCTCACCCGTAGCGCCGCCACTGGTTTGACCTTAAAAAATCAAAAAAATTTGCATATGAAAACGAAATGGAAAATATTAAACCGGCCGAATTTAAATATCAATAAACGCAGCTCGTGAAACTCTAAAGCCTTCCAAAAGTCATTTCAATTTTGATCGCTTTGTACATATTAATTTATATTACCAGTTCTACATTGAAAACGGAGTAAACGTACAAAATAATACCAGAAACGCTAATTAACCATAACTAATCTTTATATGAGGAAAGTGGAAGTAAATTAGTAAGTAATCTGTAACGAAATTCGATTAGCAAAAAAACTTTATTACTAGAATTTCCCAGTTCTTCGAGATCGACATTAGAAATTGGATGTTTTAATGGAAACGTAAAACCTTCCAGTAACTTAATTTGTGCTTTACGCAAGAATCTTATCTTTAACAAAAACTTTTGTTGTAATTAAAAAAATTTTTTTTGACGAAGTACATTTTAATGACGTAATTTATTTCTTTGTACAAAATTAAATATGCAAATACTTCTTGCATAAGTATTATTTAGAAAATGAAAATCCAGCTGAAAAGTATAGCGGCGCTTTATTGTCCTGAGGGACATCAAATATGGAGATAGCGTTTCTGTGTTCTTGGTTTGTGTCATCCATTACAATAACCGCCAGCACATCGGCATTATCTGCATACCCCAAAGCTGCAAAAGTTATATCCCGAATTTCGTTATATTTGATTCGAAACAAACGAAAATACCATCCACATCATCGATCTGCCACACGAATTGATTAAATTATTTCAACTTTGTACTAAATCTATTCAGTTAATAGGTAAATCCTATTGAACGCAAGTAAGGTATTTCCAATTGATTTCTTTTGAATGCGTATATAGTCTGATCTCCGATGTTCCTTTTTTGTACGAACTATTCTTTGAGATCGACTTTTAGTGAAGTGGAAGGCTTCACTTTATTAGATCTGACACTAACTCGGCTCCCTGCAACATCGTGTAACTGTCGAAGGAATCTTTTCTATTAAATGTGTTCCGAATTGAACGGATTTTGTTTGATGATATAATCCTATTTATTGATTTACGTCCATAACGTTGATTACGTACAAGTATTACATTAATTCGATGCCACAAAGACACAAAGACTGGTCCGGACGTCACACGTTTTTACTGTGACCTAAATTAATCATGTATACTACGAATTTTTAATTTTAGCGAGGAAATAGGAAATAAATTGAAAGCAAAATATTGTTAGCGTCCATCATTCAAATTAGACTTCCGTTTCCAATTTTCTTAATAGTTTAAAAATTGGGGAGCAAATAAGAGCTGTTAGGGTTCACGGTTCGTTAGGGTTTTATCCCAACTTCGATAAGCTCCCGTGTCGAACACCTTGACTGATGCGAAGAACCGTGTCTGATCGATTTTTCTGTTTAGGGGAATATATGTTTACATGGTATCTGTTCAAAAAAATACAAAAATACGCTTTTGAGTAACTTAAAGTTGTAGAACTTCTTCAAAAAATTTAATACCAAGGGAAATGATATTTACTAGCATTGGAACTAGAATAATTTGTTTACTTACTGATAGTCGAGGAGATTTGATACTTGAGTTTTCCAAAACTGTTTTTGTTCTAAGGTACGAAGAAGCTCCAGTTGGTACCGAATTCAAATTTTTAGTAGGTAATACTTTTTTGTACTAAAATTTAGTTACATCTCCTGCGATAACGTGTATAAGGGTGAGTTCGACAGACACGTGTCCTCGTTACGACCCTCGCTCAGAAAGGGGATTACACCACAATACCAAACAGCGTTATTAATTAACCTTCACGCGGATAACTATCAAATGGCCAAACGATAAAATTATAATTAAGCAATAGAAAAGATGATTAATCTTTTTAAAAAAACTTTTTTTTGAAAATGACGCCGAATATTACGTAACTCGATATTGTTTCGTGATGGAACTCAAAAGAATAACGTTTGTGAAAAAAATGTGTCATCAACACCGCAAGCACCTGACTACGCCTTTACGTATTCTCACGCGACCCTAGATCTGAGGGGTGCTCACCCTCACAGAGCTTAAAGAACAACAACATTTGTAATACATCTCGGTTAGCTTGCTTCTTACATTACGTATTTACCAAATGGGCCCTTTGTAAACAATACATAAAAAATCAACAAAATTAACATGAACGACTTTTATCTAAAATAACATAGGTAGATGAACAAATAAAAAACCAAAGTACTATTATTGTAGCAAAATAAATTATTTATAGATCAATTTAAAATTCGAGTTATTCCAAAGGGCGGTCGAATGGGGTGGTTGACAACAAAATGTAAATTTAGGGGAAATGGATCATTAAATAAACAAGAGTCTATACGATTCGCGTAAATAATAAATGCAGGTAAATGTGGCTCCCCTATTTCGTAAACGTAAAAATCGATGTTTCGCTCTACTTTTGTTATGTTCATAAAGTTTCCATTCTCGTTCCAACCTTTTATCCACTTTGAAAGACTTTTTAACTATAAGTAAATAGCTGTAGGTCAATGTTAGTGTTTGGGTGCTATGACTAAGTCATAATCATAAATTCAAACAACGTAGGAACATCATGAACCTACATCAGCTATAGTTCATGTTAATGCTCTCTCGTCAGCAACTGTACTCTTAACACTGCAGGAGATTTATGCTTTACCTATTATTAATTTTATAACACGAAACTCGATTTTCTTATCCGTGTAAAGCGCTCGCCACAAATGATAGCGTTGCCATCGCGGGACAATAACCACAGCCATCAAGTTAGCTCTATCCAGCACAAAAATAAATTTTATTCTGCAAACCCAATTTATTTATTTTCTACTGTTGTTAGATCAATAAACATTAAATACCATATTAGCGGAGTCTTTAAATAGAACCACGATCTTAATCTGAACTGATCTAGGAAATTGGTTAACCGGGAAGTTAGTTTACTTTTAGCACGAAAGTAAATCTCATGGTGCAAGTACTTCCTTTTTTGTCTAGTCTACAAAAACTAAAGAACATGTTCTCATAGCTACCTAAACTTTGTTGATAGCATTAGAGTTTTCGCTTCAAACTCTTTTGTAGATTCTTTAACCGAAGGGCTAGTTTTTGCTCAGCTGAACCTCTCTTATTTTCTCTTGACTAATTAGGCAGAAATGTATGTACTTAATTGTTTTAAAGCCTAATTTAATTACAAGAAAACCCAAAAAATGAAAAGAGTAAATTATAACATTTAAAAAATTTTTGCCGTAAGTTGACACTTATTTAAAAGTACACTTCAACTTGAAATCCCAAAGAAGAAAGCATTTCTGGCGTAACTTAAACTCGAATCTGGAAAATATCTGTTTAAAGTTGGTACCGTACAAAAACTCTTTTCACAAACTTTCAAATTGGAGAAAACATTATACTCAAACCTAATGCTTCTTTATAAATTGTTTTCTAAATGGGTGGATTTTATTCAGCTTCGTAAGTTAGTAAGTAAACCTTTTTTTTCTATCAAAAAAATTTGAAAAGTTTCTGAATTTGTAAGGGATGATATAACGTTACATCATTTCGTGTGCGCAAAAACGGAATCAGGTGAAATTAAACGAGACGGTAGTATCGCGACGGTGGACATTTAAACCCAACCGATCGATACTAACCTTAATGTGTCGACATGGTTGGTTATACTCGGTTTTATATTAATTTATGTGAAATAGTTAAGATGAAATGCGAGTGAAGGCAACTTTAGCACGTTTTTTAAGGGTAACCGACAATGTTGGCACTAACAATTTTATTTAAACCGAATCCTTATCCTCCATGAACGTAACGATCGATAAACCCTGGAGCTTTTTAAATCTCATGTTGCGTATCCAACTTCATTCTGTGAGCATGTTCAAAAATCGTTTTTATGAAATCACCATAATTATGTGCGAAATAATGCAGTATACAATTATACGAAACCTAATTAAAATTAATAAATGCTACAGTTGGCTAAAAATTTTACACTGGCATAAAGGCAGCTTTCAAGTGCATTCGCGCAACAGATTCGTTTACGAAGCTTTTGTTAGGAGCTACATTGTATTAATATACAGCAGCATACTATTGTTCTCAAGTTTATGACATTAAATTATTTTGGCTTTGTTTACAAGTAGTTTTTTGTATAAATATAAATATCCTCGAGGCAGGTCCGGTCCGCTGGCTTTGTCGCATTAAAGTGGCCGTATTCATCAAATTTCGCTCTTAGTGAAGTTTTTATATTGCTTCATTCGTAGTAGTAATCAAGAGCAATTCATATGCGCCCATTTGACATTATAATTGTTCGGTCGTAGATTATTATCGACTTACACATTTTTTACCTTATACACTACGTGCTATTCAAATTATTGTTAGAAAACCGTAAAAAGTAAATTTCCTTTTATATTGTTTTCTATTTCTGAGCTCAGAAAGTAGCCCAAGTAGTCTAAAAGGGACGTTCTTAAATTACAGAGTTGCCTATTAAGAAGTGAATTATTGCCTCTCTCTGTCTCGATCTCTGCAAATCCCAAATTAACCAAAACTTTACTCTTGAGGTTTCCATCGGGATACTCTATTTTCATTTAAATACATACTCTCTAGAAATATGCAAATTCGTGAGCATTAACAACAAACATTCAACTATGATATTTAACAATAACAAACAATAATTTGTCTATCTAACAACAAAAGTTTAATTGCTACGGGCTTAGGTGGTTTATCAAAATTTTAATCAAAACTTTAGTTATAACTGAAGCAAAATAAACAAATAAATACTGCAAATAATACCCTAATTCTTTAAGGTTTTAGCTACTAATCAAGACATTTGTGCCGAAAATAAAATATATGGAACTATTTTTCAGTTTTGTCATAATTCTTATTTATTTCTTATTAATCTATTCGCTTTAGGCCGGTCATCCATTTATGCGACATGTCGTATCATTTTTAAACCAAGAAAACAAGAAATAACTTGTTTACGACACGTCTGTCAAGTGTACGAATCTCAATTAAGAAACACAGGTTTAAAAACGACATGTCGTATACAACATGTCGTATAAATGGATGACCGGCCTTAGAACTGCTTCAAATTATGCTCTACCTTACCTACTCTTTTATATCACACCCCATATGTCAAAACTTTACAGTCTAATTTACTGAGAGAAAACTGTTTGGTATCCGTTCTCTCTAACTCGGAACTCTGAAAATACGTACCCACGTACCTATTATTACATATTATACATATTTTATGTACATTTATACGTATAAAAAATGCCAAAAGTTGATATTCTTTCCACATGTATGTTTGGCGATTATATACCGATTACTTTAATACTTTTCCAACAATGACCAGTAAACTTGAGGTAAATGAAGCACTCGACGAAATAACCCTAGCCATAGAAAATCGAAATCCTTATGATGAGTGTACGTAATTATATTTGGTCACGAAACGCGTGCTATACTTTTGTACTATCGTCATAACTGGCACGTGTGGGTACTACAATAAAGCGGCGATACTTGAATTAGAACTAGAATTTATTTATTTTTTCGATCATTTAATAATAATTGTTGTAGAAGAAACAGACATCATTATCTGGAATAATTATGATGACAGTCATAAGATAATTCTTATTTTTGCCTGATCATTAAGAGATTCCATTCAATAATAATATACAAATATAATTTATAAATAAAGCATTTATATGTATAAATAAATATGTTTATAAATAATTTACAAATAAATGTTGATTTGAAACCGAATGCCGGCGAGTGGTCGCTGAAACTTGCAGGCTAGTCAGAAACCTTTTCAAACTAAAAGTTTTTCGTTTTTCACAGTAATTAACTCTTTTTCCCATTTTTGGGGTGTAAGACATCAAAAGGGGGCGCTGTAACGTCCTTTGAAAGTTTTAGGTAATATTTGCTATTTCCTACTCTCCTGCGTCGTTTTAAAGCAGCAATAGCAATATTTTTATAAACACATGATGCTTTCCATATTAATTTAGGTGCAAGTGTAAGTTCAATTCCTTTTGGATGATAAATGTTTTTATTTAAAAAACTTACAAAGATTGCAATTAACTGAGTTATTTTAACTGATTTAAAAAAAAAATCTTCAAAAAATTGATGGCCAGTTAAAAATTTATAACGGAGTCTAACAATTTCTCTTTTATCCCATTCTTCTTTGTTTTAAATTTACCTTATACCGGGTGAGGCCGAAACCCATAATACCAGTCTCTACGAAAACGGTTAGTCGTAACAGGTTCAGATTATTACCAAACTTTAATAAGGAACTGAATGATGACCCTGGTATTTTCCAGCCGAAAATTTGTCATCCCGAAAAATTCACTTCAGAACGCCGAGAATTTCAAAATTTCAAATAGCAATTGGGGTTTTAAAATGTCTTTAAAACATAATACAGTTTTACAGGAAATTTTCTTTTCTTCTGCTAAAAATTAAATCTACGAGACTTGACAAGTGTAAATTAGACATCAATCATTAATGCCACAGTAATTGTTCAAACTTCCTTCCAACTATTCTTGTAAAGAGCTCTTCTACTCACGCTCGCACTGACCTGTAGGTACCTAAACAATTGAATTCAGAACTTCCATAAATACTATTATAGAGACAAGAGGCATAATTACTAATTACACTGATATAAGTTGTATTATGTAGGCAATTCCTAGAGTTTTGTAACAAAACGGAACCGTATATATTTTTAAATTTTTGACAAATATCCAGAGGTCCGCTGAAGTAGCACTAGTAGCTGAAGATATCGTGCCACTCCCTTTAGATATCTCATGCCATGGCTGTATCGCTAGAAATGTGGACATCGGAGACCTTTAGATCTAAAGAGACTTCACTAATCTTAAATTAATTAAAATAAAGTGTAAAACAGCTTTTACCGAAAAATCAGTCGTCCGGGGTCAAAATTGACAAAAACTGAAAATAGAGAAAAAAGATCAGGAGGTCTGTCGTGATCAAAAACTTCATTAGATTCATCATTAGACCTTCATCATTGACAATATACCAAAAAATTATAACTGCCCCATTTCATGCAAAGTAACCCCTTTTTTAAGAGAAAAAATTACTGGATATTACTTTATATGCCATCAGTGTGTTATATTCAGTAGGTTGTAAGTCACTTGAGAAATTATTCCTTTCGTCCTTCGGCCTCAAGGTTTAAATATTTCTAGCATGATTTATGTCTAATATTGCACACTAGTGCCATAAATAATTATTGAAATTTAGATCTAATATTTTAGAATTAGGTACCATGCTAAAATTGGTCTTGCATCTTGAAAAGTTTAGAAGCTCCCGCAGTAAATATCCACCCTGTATTATAATTAATGCGCATGTAAAATATTTTTGAAACTAAAAATACAAAAATAATCAATTCTACCTTATAGGTTATATTTAATAAGTGCGTTTAAAAAATATTTACCTTGGCTTTAAATCACTGTTGTACGTATACGTACTTAATGGAAATAAAGCTGTACTTTTAGTATGGGAGCTAACATGTTTGTAATTGCTAATCGATAATTGACCTGACCTTACAAAAAAACACAAGCCTTAATAATGATAAAACATGCGATATTTTGTAAAAAGAAACAAAACTACACTAAGAACGTTAAAAGCGTCTAGTACACTGTGTTAACATTAAAAACTACGTGCGTTACGCTGAAAGTAAACACACTAATTGGTAGTGGTGTTGTAAGAATGATTCACGAGATGTTAATTGGGGCCTTACCTCGTCTCACCCCGTTTTCACATGACTGCATCCCCTATCCCTAGTTCCCGCCTATGAATATATGGATGATTCCCAAACTGAATTACTCAGATCAGCAAGGGTGTGATCGTTATAGCGTTCACATGAGATTATTCCACACGAAGTGAGAGTTGCACGAGGCTTGGCGAAAAATATGAAAATTTATATGATATTAGACACAAATTTCATTTTATCCATGTAAAAAAATTTGATATCTTGAGTCGAGGAAATGTACACTTCTTAAAAAAGTTTATATTTATTTTCAGAATGTGTCTCTTCCCAAACTACCGGTACCGCCCCTCGAACAAACGTTAAAAAAATACGAAAAAACAATGCGACCATTACTCGATGAAACTGGACGTACGCGTTTGAAGACGCTGATCGATAAATTTGGTTGTGAAGGTGGGCTTGGACCAAAGCTTCAACTATATTTGTTGGATCGCCAACAGAGATTGGATAATTGGGTTTGTATTTCAAATCTTTACTTCATATCGTAAAGTTAAGTTTAATTGTTTTAATTACTTATACAGTATTAAATAATATGGATTTTCGACTTAGTCTATATCTTCGAGATCCCTACAGTGAGAACTGGATTTGAATAACCTTGTACCCTATTTGTAATTAAAGTCGGATCAATTAATTTGAGTATTTTTCAAATTTTTTCTTAAATTATTCTTCCAATTAGTAAATGCAGTAAGTTTATTCGAGCATTACACGTACTCGAGCACGAACTAGGAACTCTCCCCAGTCTTGACTGATCTTGTTAGCTATGAAAATTGTTTGATCACCGATTCGTAAAGTAAACGTGGTGTTTTTACCCCCTATAGAATTAGTTAGTATTTACCTATGAATATTGAATAATGAGGTAGTACTATTGAGAAAAAAATAAAAAATTCTCTAAAAAACAATTCATTTATAAACTTAAGCCAGAAGGCGAATAATTATAAACGTACTAGGGGTTAAAGTTTTTTATTAGTAGGTACAAACAAATAAAATTATAAATTGTTCATTTCCAAATCTCGTCGATTTGAACGAAGGTAAAATATAACAACTAGTTCCATTTGTCCGATCAATTATTTATCGAGCACTCATACCGGGACAATTTTGTTGGATAAATGATAACGACGAATTAAACTTTTATTCACAAAAGTGCCCGTCGATTTAAACGTTTCGAAACCATCGAAGCTTTTCTTGAAAGCAAAGAGCAAACAACGCATTATGCTATCCCTGAGGGGATTAAAAATTATAATTGGATTGCATGGAACTGAAAATACGAACGCACCCTCAATATACCTCGACAAACTCTCAATACAAATATGTGTGTACCTATTTATAGCTCGTTCGCTAATTAAAACTTTTAATTACGTTATTAATTGCACTTTAGGTTTACTTTGGCATAGAAAATTTAATATAAAAATTCATTACCTACTACTGGTAATTTTAGGTCCACCGAGAAAAACGTAATTTGGAAAGCGTGACAAAAACGAAAGAAAATTTTTTTTATTTTTTCATTTACGAAATAACGACGGTAGAAATTTTGAAGGCAAACAAAATTGTGTTTTTTATTGCCTTATTTTGTTATCATTAAGTGAAACATTTTTTATTGAAAAAGTAAAATGTGTATTTTTGTTGGAATAATCATGTCTACGTACCCAAATTGAATCGTAATAGAAATTTGAGATTTTTATTGTTAAATTACTCGACTGTTTCACTTAGAAATATGTTCATTAAACCAATTATAAAATAACGAGAGCAGTTTGAAAATTTAAGCTTTAGTTAACGTTACACTTTTCAAATTGTACTCGTACAACTTTTAGTACAGATTTTAATTAAAAACAAACAAATTTTCTTAGAAGTACTCTTTTTAACTTTTAATTAAATTAAACCCTTTGTCATTATTGAAAAGAATAATTTATTGTATGGAATTAATAAGACACTACTTATTTTAAAGCATTTTCTTTAGAAAATGTGAAAACTCATTCGTCTTCAGAAGATGCATCTGGATATAAATCAATTTGGTTGTTATTAGCTTTTAAATTTTTATAAAAATCCCAGTTCTCTTCTGATATGGCGGTATGTAAGGAAGAAGATCCATAAAATATCTCTTCTTTTCCGTTGTTGGCGCCAAATATTGTTTAGTTTAAAGTTATTATTTTGATTTGGCGCATGTTCGCCTTTTATTAAGAGAGCGCAAGTCGGAGTTTTAATCAATGTTAAGATTTGTTGGTGGGTTTATATCAAATTTTTCGTTTCGTTCGTTGAATAAAATAAAAGTTCAGTAAATTATAATTAAAAATTATAAATTCGTTTGTTCGTGAAGTAATAATAATTGCCAATACTGTGGTTCATGTGTAGTTTAATTATTTGTTATGTAGAATCCTTTCGTTCCCTTCCTTTTCTATTTAGCAATTTTTAGGCGCACGTTGCTCCATCATTTTTTGGTAAGTTTTTTGATTATTTTTTTGTTGGTTTAGCTACGAATTACAGTCCACTTATTATAGCATTAACTTTAGTTAAGTAACATACACATTTTTGGTCCAATCGAGCCGGATTGGAGTTATCGGTATTTGATTTATAAATTTAATTTAACTTGCAATTCTTTCGTATAAATTTTCGTGTCGATTATTTACTGAACTTTTGAATTTATTAATTATTCGCTATCGTTTAAGTATATTCCATTTGGAAAATTTGTTGATTAAAATTTCGATTTTCGTTTTTGTAATCTTTCGTATTAACTCGCGTTAATTTTCGGGTACATCTGGTAGTACCACCTTTTTCGTTTCGTTTTCGATTTGAATAATTTTTGGCTGTTGACACACCAATCATGGTGGTCGAAAAGAAAGATCTCGAAGCCAAGTTCAAACTGCTTGCGGCAAAACGAGATTTATATTTTGGTCGCATTCAAAGAGTTTATGACTCCATAGACAAGTTAGATAATAAGCGTCATTTAGAGTTTTTTATTAGTCAACTAAAAACCCTAGATCAAACTAGGAGTAAATTTGAAGAAATTGTGGAAGCACTGAACGTAATTTCATTGCAGTTAGATCCTGATTACACTCCGGAGTTTAAGTCGCTCGATTCGTTTAATGAGTTATATTGTTTTATTTTGAGCGCCGGGGACGATCCACGGGTGACGCCTGGTAACACCGTTGGTACACCAGCGGGTCCTACAGTCGGTTCGTGCGCTCCACGCTTACCTAAATTGAATTTGCCCACATTTTCAGGGAATATTAAAGAATGGCCTATGTTTTTCGAATTATTTAAGAGTCTTATTCACGACAACGCCGATTTAACGGACGTGGATAAGGTTCATTATTTGGTAGGTCAGTTAAGCGGTAAAGCTGCTAATGTATGCACGGGGTTACCTCCTATCGGAGACAATTATGCAATTATTTGGCAGACCCTTATCGATAAATACCAAAATCCGCGCACATTGGCTACTACGTATTTAGAACAAATTTTAGATTTTAAGCCAGCTCAGACAGCTTCCGCTAATAATTTAAATAATATTTTAGAAAAATGTGGCGCGGCATTTAGCGCTTTGATAAATTTAAACCTTAACGATTTGTTAGATTTTGTTTTCGCGTATTTATTATGGAGTAAACTGGACCCCGAAACACGGGCCCTTTTTGAAAATCATCGTCGAAAAAATGATCTTTTTACATTTAAAGAGGTGATGGAGTTTGTTAAACAACAAGCGCAAATTTATTCGTTATCGTTGAATTCCAATAAAAATAGTTTGAATACTACTTCGAGTAGTAGTAAAAGTAATAAGCCACATTCGTTCTTTGTCGAAAACAATCAAAGCGATAATAGATGTTTATTTTGTTCGGCCAAACATTCTATATCGCAATGCAGTAGTTTTCTCGCTAAATCGCCTACTGATAGGTTTCAGATTATCAAAGATAAAAATCTTTGTATAAATTGTTTCGGACTTCATAAGGTCGTTTCTTGCAAAAGTAAATTTTCGTGTCGCGTGTGTCGGTTTAGACATAACACACTTTTGCATTTTACCAAGTCCTCATTATCTATCGAAGATAACAAAATAACTACGGCTTCGGAAACTCAAAATTCGACGCCAAATTCGTTTAAAGTCGATCGACCTTCTACTTCGGTCGAACCGACTTCCAGTGTGGATTCATTTACGTGCTGTTCCACGACCCACGGTCCTAACGTCGATTCGACAGTATTAATGTCTACGGTTATCGTAAATATTTTTGATAAGTTCGGTATTCAACATAGCGCAAGGTTATTGTTGGATTCATGCTCGCAAGCTCATTTTTTAACTAAGGAATGTGCCCGTAGACTTAATTTAGATGTTACTCCTTGTAATGGTTCGGTTAAAGGCATAGGCGTGCGGGGCAGTATTATCGACGGAAGGGCTAAGGTCGTCATATCTTCTCGGTTTAATTCGAAAGTTTCCTATTCCCTAGATGTCCTTTTAGTGGATAAGGTGACGGATAAAATTCCGAGCTGCCAAGTTTCAACTTCATCGTGTTTGCATTTGAGGGATCTGCAACTTGCAGATCATACCTTTGATCGGCCAGGTTGTATTGATGGTATCATAGGAGCACAGCTATTTCCGATAGTCGTGGGGTCACGTAAAGTGGCCGGTTCGCTGCACTCACCCATTGCAGTGGAGACAAAGTTTGGATTTATAGTCATGGGATCGGTCCCCACTATCAGTTCGTCAACACGGCCAATTCGGTCGTTTTATACCGAATCCACATCCTTAGATAGTTTGGTTTCCAAATTTTGGGAAGAGGAAAATCTTCCAGATAGTCACTTCCAACATCCTGACGATTTGGAATGTGAAAACCTGTTTAAATCCACTTTTTGTCGAAAACCTTCAGGATGTTACGAAGTAATGTTACCTTTTAAATCGGAGCCTTCCCAATTAGGAGACTCTTATGCTACGGCATTAAAATGTTTTCTTAGTTTAGAAAAAAGATTTCGTGATTCGCCATCATTAAGAGAACAATATTGCAAAGTCTTTAAAGACTATTTAGATATGGGCTATATTTCGTTAGTACAGGATGAAAAATTAATTTATCCTAATTATTTCATTCCCCATCATGGGGTATTCAAACCCGATAGTTCGTCTACACCCCTTCGGTGCGTTTTTAATGCTTCATGCAAAACTTCTACCCAAGTTTCGTTGAACTGTCTGCTGTACACTGGTCCAAAACTTCAGACAGATGTGCATAGTATTTTTTTGAATTTTAGATTATTTCCAATAGCATTTACTGCTGATATTCGTCAAATGTACTTGCGCATTCGGTTGAATCCAGAGCACAGACAGTTTCAACAGGTATTGTGGCGCTTTTCTTCGGAAGAACCCGTTTCGAGATACACTTTGAATACGGTGACTTTCGGAGTTAAGTCTTCTCCTTTTTTGGCGATTCGGACGTTACTTCAGTTGGCGGACGATGAAGCACAATCGTATCCGGTAGCTGCCGGTATTGTTCGGCGGGATTTCTACGTTGATGATTTGGTTTCGAGTGTCGCTAGTATCGAAGAAGCTACAGAAGCATATCGTCAGTTAATTTCTTTATTTAAAAGCGGCCAATTTGAATTGACCAAATGGGCGGTTAATTCTGACGAAATACGGTTAGAAATTCCGGAACAAGAACGTTCTCCAAAAATCGTTAATTTTAGTAGTGATGGGCTGAAAGTATTAGGATTGCAGTGGTATCCTCATTCGGATATTTTCACTTTTAAAGTTGACGTCGACTATCGCGATTGCACTAAACGCAATATTTTGTCTACTGTCGCGCGTTTATTCGATCCTTGTGGGTTCTTGAGCCCAGTAACTTTAATTTTAAAGTTACTAATTCGAAAAATGTGGTCTCTTCGTTTAGATTGGGACGAAGTCCCTTCTAATAATATTATTTCGAAGGAGTGGAAAACGCTCCAAGAAGAATTGGACCTTTTAAAGGTTTTTAAAATTTCTCGTCATTTAGGCGTATTACAAAATTCTCGTGTCGTTTTAGTAGGATTTTGTGATGCGTGTCTGACGTCCTACGGGGCTGTCGTATATATGAGAACTACCTCGCCTAGCGGGGAAGTTAAAATCAATTTAGTGTTAGCCAAGACCAAAGTAGCTCCTATGAAGGTTGAGACCATTCCTCGTTTAGAGCTATGTGCTGCCGTTTTATTGGCCAGATTGTTGAATTTCGTTAAGTCTAATATAGAGTCGCGAGTTAAGGTCGAGCAATTAGTCGCTTTATCTGATTCAACAGTCGCATTGAGTTGGATAGCTGCACCACCTTATCGATGGCAAACATTTGTTGCCAATCGAGTAGCTACAATTCAAAGTTTGGTCGATCAGCACGCATGGTTTCATATCGATGGGAAGGAAAATATTAGTGATTGTTTGTCTCGTGGTTTGAAACCTTCCCAGTTTGTCGTTTTTAAATCCTGGACTACTGGTCCCGATTGGTTAGAGTTAGATTTTTCTTGTTGGCCTGTTCGTTCGGTATCTTCGATAAATTCAGATCATTTACCTGAAGAAAAGATAATAACCTTAGTAGTGGCCAACGAAGAACCAAACTCGATTGTAGATTTGATCAATCGTTGTTCGTCGTTTAATAAATTAATTCGTTCGACGGTTTATGTACTAAGATTTGTACGTATTATAAAATCTTTTGGTAACATTACTGCTGCTGATTTAGGAACGGCAGAATTATATTTGAATAAAGTAGTTCAACATCGACATTTTTCAGAAGATATTAAGTTATTGAAAAATAATAAATTGGTATCGAAGCCCCTGCGACCGTTAAGTCCTTTTTTAGACGGTAATCTTTTGCGAGTCGGTGGTCGGATTTCCAAATCAAATTTGTGTTTTGATAGTAGACATCCTATTCTTTTGCCTTCTAAGGACCATTTCACTGATTTAGTTATCGATAATTGTCATAAACGAAATTTACACACGGGTCCTTCTTTAGTATTAGCAGTACTGAGGCAAACGTATTGGATAATTGGTGCGAGGAATGCAGTTAGACACCGCATTCGTCGTTGTAATCATTGTTTCAAAATAAAACCAATTAATTTATTTCCAAAAATGGCCGACCTCCCTATGATAAGAGTGAATGAGGCCAAGCCATTTTTGCATTGTGGCGTTGATTTTGCGGGCCCATTTAAAATAACTCTTGGTCGACGTAGGGGCGTAAGGAGCCAAAAGGCTTATCTCTGTTTATTTGTGTGTTTGGTGACGAAAGCGCTACACCTGGAATTGGTATCTGATCTTTCGACTAATTTGTTTTTGGCCGCCTTCAAACGGTTTCTTTCTCGAAGAGGTGCTTGTTCCACTATTTATAGTGATAGAGGCACCAACTTTATTGGCGCAAAAAATGAATTAGATCAACTTTTTGGTTTGCTGCAGTCAGATGAGTATTGTAAGATAATTGGAGATGAACTGGCGTCTCATAAAATTGCGTGGATTTTTCAACCTCCTTTAAGCCCACACTTTTCAGGTGTTTGGGAATCTCAAATTAAGTCGGTCAAAACTCATTTGTATAAAGTAGTTGGTTTGCAAATATTTACTTATGAGGAGTTAAGTACGATTTTAGTACAAATCGAAGCTTTGTTAAATTCAAGACCCTTGTCGTGGTTTAGTACGGATCCTTCCGATCCTGTGCCTTTGACACCTGCACATTTTTTAACTTTAACCCCGTTAGTTTCGTTACCAGCTCCAGATTTGCCAAAGGCCCCAACTAATTTGTTGAACCGCAAACATTTATTGGATCACTTGGTTCAATCATTTTGGAAGCGGTGGCATTTGGAGTATTTGACGGAACTACAAGTTCGACAAAAGTGGCATGTCAATTATTCTTCCGTTTTAAAAGTCGGAACATTGGTTCTAATCAAGCAGGACAATATTCCTCCGCTATCTTGGCCAGTTGGCGTGGTCCAAGAAATTTTTCCGGGTAGTGATGGGGTGATTAGAGTAGTCAATGTAAGGACTAAGTCTGGAGTTTATAAAAGACCTGTAGTTCGCTTGTGTCCTTTACCTACTCAATAATTTGTATTCCGTATTATTATAGTTTTAGTTACTTGCATTATTTTGTTTTGGTTTAGGGAAGTTAGAATATTAACTTCATTTTTGTTTCTTCGTAAGTACAATTATTTTGGTTGATATTATTCTGAAATAATATTTCAGGGCGGGGGGTGTGTTGGCGCCAAATATTGTTTAGTTTAAAGTTATTATTTTGATTTGGCGCATGTTCGCCTTTTATTAAGAGAGCGCAAGTCGGAGTTTTAATCAATGTTAAGATTTGTTGGTGGGTTTATATCAAATTTTTCGTTTCGTTCGTTGAATAAAATAAAAGTTCAGTAAATTATAATTAAAAATTATAAATTCGTTTGTTCGTGAAGTAATAATAATTGCCAATACTGTGGTTCATGTGTAGTTTAATTATTTGTTATGTAGAATCCTTTCGTTCCCTTCCTTTTCTATTTAGCAATTTTTAGGCGCACGTTGCTCCATCATTTTTTGGTAAGTTTTTTGATTATTTTTTTGTTGGTTTAGCTACGAATTACAGTCCACTTATTATAGCATTAACTTTAGTTAAGTAACATACATCCGTACTTATAGCAAGTTGTTCATCATATACCTTTTTTGGAATTAAGTTAATGTCTTTACATGTTCCTCCCTTCTTTACTAAATCCACAAGTTAGAAGGTTTCATTTTCATCTAAAGAGCTTTTGTAAAATTAAATCTTTGAAGTTTTTTATATTTAATCCATCGCACCTCCCTCCAATTTAATTTTCTCCCTGCCTGTATTTAGTTTTTGGTTCACGAGAGAACCAGAATACAAACGTGAAAAATTTAGAAAATTTGTTGTTTTTAGTTCACAAACACGAAAAGGTTTCTTTTTCCAACTAAGCGAAGGAGCTGAGCCCATACGTGGAGATGCTCGATTTGAAGATTGCACGTTTTCTTCTTCTTCTCGATAAGGCTATCATCGATGTCGCACTCCATATGCGTATGCCCTATAGCACAAGAAATTTGTGGTCAATAACTTACAGATTTTTGCAGTCTTGTAAGGCAACTAAACAAGTAGCTAAAATAAACGAGTTTTTATTTTGGCCTTCACAAAAATCAGCAGTATTTGTATAACAACATGCGAAACTGTGGAATGGAGGTCCTTAGTCAAATAGCGATAAATACATGATTCTATTTCATTTCCACCTCTTGTTGCTAATGTTTCATACCAAAGATAACAATATGCTTGAGCATCATCACAGTCACGAACTGTAAGATTATAAGTCCATACTTCGCGCTTATAAAAAGTTTCACCGCTTTGTAGATTTGGTGTTGGTAAACATCACACTGTTATAAATCCACGCTAATCGTTTTCTTTGAAACATCTAATTTTGAAATATTTCTGTCATCATTTTTTGCGGTGTAATAATAAATTATATATTGTCTAAGCAATATTATACATAAAGATAAGAACTCCCAAACAAATTTTATCAAAATTTTATAATAATAGGCAACTAAAATGGTATACCTAAAGAGATAAGTCGAACTAGAAACAAACACAAATTCCGTGTAAAGAGAGTTAAGTTCAGTTGTCTCCATACTACATCAAAAACTGAAAATTTTCTTTTGTGCATAAAGAGACAATGATCTGACTACGTTTTCACAAAATCTTTAACGATTCCGACTTATCTTCGTTAAACATATAAACATAATTAGCATGTTGGTTCTGGAAAGGACTCAACCCCATTTTTTCAAAAATTTTACTTATCACCTTTTTCACGCGCATCAGCGACTTAATTTATTATTATTTTTCATTTCCAAAAAGAATAGTATAATATGGGTAAAGAGTGTGGTTCTTCTTCTACTTCTATCACTATAAATTCTGTACATCTGGAAGAGTAGCCCCTAAAGCATAGGCACATGATCTAAAATGGTACACCGCGTATTTCACCATTCACAATATTACGCTGAAATTGGAAAATATTCTAATAATAAAAAAGCAGTAGCTGAGAGTAGTATCGCTACATCTTCATTATCCAGGTGGACATAAAAACTTTGTCCTCTGCAACTTTTTTATTATGAGTGACAAAATATACGATTTGTGGCGTTCTTTTTACAGGAGTAGGATAATGTAATAAACATATTCTTAATTTCCACAACTTTCCAAATACTTTCCAATTTCAA
This sequence comes from Malthinus flaveolus, assembly GCA_950108345.1. NCBI lineage: Eukaryota > Metazoa > Arthropoda > Insecta > Coleoptera > Cantharidae > Malthinus > Malthinus flaveolus. The sequence continues at coordinate 4,260,916 of OX467286.1, forward strand.
AAGTTTTCAAGAAGTGTAATTTACGCGACCAAAATTTTCTCTTTGCTATCAGCGCTGAAAATGACTTCACAAGGTATAAGCAACCTAGCGCTCTCGGCTTCGGGTGTTTTGGGGAAAATATAAAATTAATAACTCTCAACCTCGCTATTAGGTTTTATATCGAAGCTGGTAGACCCGTGAAATAATGAAACTTCGAATAAAGTACCTACCTATAATGAAAAAATAATAAATATTAAACATAAATTAAACTAAAATCGAATAATAAATAATTAAACTTCCTGTTGAATGAATGAAATTCAAACAAACTTCAGTTCTGTTCAATGTAATTGTTCATATACTATAACTCATAGAGAATTATTATTATAAATTTTGTAAAGCAAAATAATTTCGACTTAATTTACTTTTATTTATCAACTCCGTATATTTATTATACGTTCGTTCTTTCTAGATTTTCATTTTAAACTGTGCTCAAAAAGTTCATATTGGTACTCTCAAGCGTAATCATTAGGAAAGTTTTGAATTTGTACTAGAAATTTGTAAGAAACTTGAAAAGCATAAGGGAACCGAATGAAGTATAATTTAAATTTTACATTGAATTATCACTTCAAACAAGCAGAACAATTTCAAGAGTTAAGTGTTTTCTACTTTAATATTAAACGAAATAAAATGAAAAATGAAGTTTGCAGTTTATCAAACCGTGCTTTTACAAAAAGTTTGACAAAAAATTTAAATAAAAGTTTTAACTTTTCATTAGAATTAGTAGGTATACTGAAAAATTACTTGAGTAAAACATTTTTTTGCCAATTTATAAAAGGAATTTTTTTTTATAGGCAGGGTAAGATCCGTTTTGAAATTACTTGATGTTGACGAAACGTCAACTAAGTTCTGGAAAAAAGTGTAGTTTTCTTACATAGGCACATAGGTAAATCATTGCTTTATTTGTATTCTCCAATTTTGGGGTTTTTGAAAAGCAAGCGTTTATAACATATTTACAACCACATAGCGATAACGTATTGTATACAAAGTGTCCCAAAATTGACACCAATGATGTTTGAAGGAGCTAAGAGAAATCGAAACTTAGGGGAAAAAATTTTCCGATTGTCCTTTGTTATCGAGTTATTGATAAAAACTAAAATTTAACATTTAAACTTTATTATAATCGCATAATATTATAAATTAAGCTATTTTCCTCATCTGTTGTCACAATTGGTGCTCAAATAGGTTACCTCCTACTTGAAGGCAAACATTCGCGCGATTTAGCATGGAAATACGAACGTTATGTAGCATATTTTCGCCTATTAACACCACAGCAGCGTGAAAATGAACTACGCCATTTTTAGGATTCCAGACAGGTTCGTTGCAAACTTTTTCTTTCAGATACTCTCATAAAAAGAAATGTAACGAATTTAGATCTGGGGTCTAGGAGGCCATGGTATAGGTCCACTTCTGTGCCGGTCGGTGGCCCTTCCATTTAAAGGGAACTTCATCGGGCAATGACACTGGCAGGAAATTAAAATACTTGCCAATATGACAGAACGATTCAAAAATTTTTAACATCACCACGTGGCCTGATGGTACTGCCGGTCGGTCCATTACGCTCCATTTTTGCTTTCACCTAAAACTTAAATCCGTACCGATATCACAGTGATGAAATCTGAAGTTAATATCCGTAGCCTCGTTTCTTGAACGCTTAGACGAATTGTGTGTGTTTTTTCATCCCGTAATCGATATTTTCAATGACCGTGCCCTCAAACGATTTGTATCTTCTTGAACGAAACTAATTCAGGCGTTGTGCGACATCCATCGAGTATAACTATTTTAAGAAATCCAAAAAATAACTCAGGAACCATGCATACATACATACATGGCAATCATGCAGAGTATGTTTAAGCGGTTAATGTGCACCCTGGCAGAAAAGACGAAATAAAAAATTTTCCTTAAACATTTTTACCGGTCTTTTTATACCAGACGTTAGGCATCATTATTCAAAACCTCACCGACCCTAGGTGCGCTGAAAGGGAATGATAAAGCAGTACAAAAGAACGCCCAATTCGTGTGCTTAGGCTGGTGTGTAACTTTGGTTACGACGTTGTACGAAATTTGGTTTTCTGCGGAGGTTTTGAATGATGTCTACCAGTGGCGTTAACCAAGCTTTTGAGTTTCGACTATTGAGGAGCTTACCAAGTTGGGAAACAGTATCAAGGCTCTCAAAGGTTCTATTGAATACATCCTACTGCCTAAAAGACATTCTTGTAAGTTGATAACGCCCGTTTTAGTTTGTGTTTATACACCACCCTTAGATTCAGGCACACCTGTATCGGACCATTTCATGTCCACATTCTCTCTCCTCTGGTTGGAATTTTAGAGGTTCAGGTCATCGACGGAAAGAATTTCATCAGTCTCAAACCAAGCGATATTTATCGGTGAGGTCATGTCATAATGATATAACCACCTTCAAATATCTAAACTTCTCTTTCAACTTGAATCTGAGACGTTAACAGACCTACTTTCTCAATTGCGACCAGTACAGGCCAACCATTTAAGGCCTAGCTTCTTTTAGATTTTGTGCTAGCACATTTGAAAGCTACTAGAGACCGTTACTTAAGAGGTTACTGTTTTCAATAACACACTTTTAGGTTCGGCCGGTGCCTCCCGCACGATTGTACGCCAACTCGGGTGGGATATATTATTACAATCTGCCATGGTATTCAAATCGAAGTAGCAAATGGAGAAAAATGCGTCTTGGTTACGTATACGTATGTGTCCTTTAAACTACAGAAAAAAATCAAAATTATTATTGAAGTTCTTGTTGTTCCTTCATTGCATATCCTCATTTTGGAGGCAGATTTTTAGTGAATTATGGCAATAGCGCCGTAACTCAATAGTCATCGGCGCCATGCGATAAAACATATTCCAGAATCATTCTACATGCGACATCGTTAAGAGGCATTGAAAGAAATTGGTGGTGAAACCAGGCTTGTGTTATTGCACACCAAATCTGAAACCGCGCACTGTGTTATGGAGAAAACACGAGATAATACTATTTTAATCCTCATTACAAATTTATAGTAATATGTGAACACACTAGTGCCTCAACTCGTAATTGCTACTGACATAACAACCCATGAAAACCACTTAAATTCAATGACAGTTTAAAAGCTGTGCTCGTGCTACTAAAATCACTGAAAATGGCAGTTTATTTAAAGTTTTCGCAATAAACTTTGTAAAGTACCTACTTCTTATACCCACAACAGTAAATAGTTTTAGTTTGGAAACAAGCTTCAAAGTGATTTTTCAAAAACCGAGTAAATTGTACTTATCCTCCGTTATAGTGAACGATGTGCCTTTCATGGAATAAAATTTTCAACAAGTTCCACAAGTTTTAAACGAAAAATGAATTTTCTGCTCAATTTCTTTTAACGTAGTTTGAGTAGAGTAAAATCTGCTACCCTTTACCCTTTAGCTATAAATTAATTGTTAAACACTTTCTTATTTCAAAATTACATACTCTAAAGTATACGTAATTGCTTTTCTAAGCTCCTCCGGATTTTCTTTTATTAAACATTTCTTTAATAAATTAATGAAATTGATTAAATTTTAACGATACTACGAGCTCTTCAAATCCTTAAACCACATTAATTAGAAAAAACTTTTAATTCTAAGAAACTTTTTAAAAATTAACTGAAAATTAGAATTTAGGAGAGCTTTGTCCTGCGGGCTATAACCAATCGTGGGGAACACTACGCACGCACGCGTTCTATCATCCAAGTAAACTCCCAATCAGGACAAACTTGTAGGTTTTATTATACAATGGGGGAAATAATACAATCATGCTGCATGAACGATATCATTTATCTTTTTAAATTCTCCCAAAAAAATCTTATCTTTTAACAAATTACTCTTTTTTTACAGGCGTACACTTACTGGCTCAACGACATGTACTTTGCAAATCCAGCAGCTTTACCAATTAATTCCAACCCAGGCATGGTTTTTCCACCACGCAAGTTTACTACAGTTTTAGACGTGGCAAGGTTTGCGGCACGTCTTCTAGACGCCGCTTTAAGTCACAAAACAGTACTCAACACTCGAGGCCTTCCTACCGAAAAGGCCACTTCAAGGGAACCCGGGCAACCACTTTGCATGTCTCAATACTACCGTCTTTTGGGCGTTTGTAGGATACCAGGAAAATACAAAGATAGCCAAATCATACCACAACGACTCAAAGAAAAGGAACAACCCACGGAGCACGTCGTCGTCATATGTCGCAGCCAATTTTATTGCGTACCTGTAGAAGCAAACGATAGAGGAAGACTGAACGAAGACGAACTTTGCAGCCAACTTTTGCACATTTTAAACGACGCTCCGTGTCTAACAAGTCCACCTCCGGTTGGATTGTTAACCGGATGTAAGCGACCTAAATGGTTCGAAGCGAGAGAGTTTCTCCAAAAAGAAGAACAAAACCGCCGTAACCTCGAACTAATAGAACGTTCCTTACTAATTTTATGCTTAGACGAACCTCTACCAACGAGCTTTAATCTAAGATTACAAAGAGGTCTAAAGGGTCATATAACTGGAGGTAGAGACGAAACTAACTTAGCCATGCAAATGTTACACGGTGGTGGAAGTATTTACAATTCTGCTAATAGATGGTTCGATAAAACAGTTCAATTAATTATATCTGGAGATGGCGCTTGTGGTTTATGCTACGAGCACTCCGCAGCCGAAGGAGTCGCCGTAATTCAACTCGTGGAGCAACTTTTAAAGCACGCAGATTCGTTACCCGCAAATTCGGAAGTTCCTGCAGCCAGTAATCTCCATTTACCACAACCTGAACGTTTAGAATGGATTTTAGAAATGCAAGATTTTAAACGAATAGAAGACGCCGGTTCCGAATTAGATAATTTAGTTAAAGATCTAGACTTTCAAGTTTTTAGATATGGGAGTTATGGTAAAGATTTTATCAAATCGTGTCGGGTTAGTCCGGATGTTTTTATTCAATTGGCGTTGCAGCTAGCTTATTATAAGTTGAACGGTAAGCTAACGGCAACGTACGAGAGTGCGTCGACGAGAAGATTTTTGTCAGGACGTGTCGATTGTATTCGTTCTGCTACACCGGAGGCTTTAAAATGGGTTGCGGCGATGACGCAGCCGAAGGAAAGCGACGACTTGAATAACAAAAAGGTCACTTTTCAATTGATGAGTGACGAAGAAGTATTCGAGTTATGGAACTTAGCCGTTAAAGAGCAGACCACAGAGATGGTCGATAATATATTAGGTCAGGGTATAGATATACACTTACTAGGCTTACGGGAAGCTGCTAAAGAAACTTCGCCTATAGCTTCTTCGCCGTTGCCCGAAATTTTTACGGACGATTCATATCGTTTAGCTAATAGATTTTTATTGAGTACTAGTCAGGTGGCAACGTCTACCGATAGTTTTATGGGTTACGGACCAGTCGATTTGGATGGCTACGGAGCCGCGTACAATCCTAAACCGAAAAGTATAGTTTTCTGTTTATCGGCGTTTTGGTCGTCCGAGAAAACGAGCACTTCTAGGTTTGCACAAGCTTTAGAAGAAAGTCTCAATAGTATGCAAACGTTTTTAATCAAGCTACATCAAAAGTAGTAATTCGGGCTGTAGAATAAATATCGTACATTTTTTATTTTTAGCTAAACATAAGTCACAAATTTGTAAATGTTATTTTTTGCTTATTTTTTTAAATCTCACGTTAAACGCGCGGCTGCCGTAATTTTGTTGAATTGATATAAATTTTATAAAAAAAATATTTCTGAAGACGAAATTTGATTAGCTGTATACACAATAATATGTTATATATTTAAAATTTAACGATGGCCTTTCATTGGCATATCACTACGTCTGTCAATCTAGGTGATAAAGTAGTAGCATCCTATCAAAAAGTATTAAAAACAGTATAATAGGTGCTTAATGTTAAGTGTTGTAGAAGTATATATTTAATAATTTTTCAATCGTAGAATGGGGGTTTAAACTTAGTATAGTCTTATACAACTTGTTATTTAGTTGTATTGGAAAGGAAATTAACTGGCCGAGGTACTGAATAGCCTATAGGTATTTCAGGTTATTTTTTAGCGAAGCCTAAAACAAGTTAATAGTCGGCTGAAAACAACTGACTCTAAACGACTCTCTCGGCAATCATAATTTTGCAAAACATAAATTTTCTTGTGTGGGTCTTTATTGATTAGCAATCCCTGGATACCCTAGATGACCTAGGCTTAAAGTGGAATAAAGTCTGAGCGATCTCTCTCAACTTCGCGAGCTAAGAGCTCTTAGACAAAATTAACGTACCAATTTTTTAATATAATTGCCATTTCTTAGTTTAAATTTTAATTATAGTTACGTGAAAGCTTACAAATAAGGTCAGTGGATAGTTTTTGAAAGGATTGCCTAATTTTTTATCATTTTTCTTCTGCCCCAATACAGAACAGGGCTACCAGGCCTCTTCCAAAAGAAATCATAGGGGAGATGAAATGTAGCAAAACTTGCAAATTTCTCAACTACTCTTCACCACACACGCTCACGTTTTATCTGAGAATGAAACCTTCTTCAAATTCAACAGTAAAAAAATATTGACGATTCTCTGCAAAGCGCAATCTTTGAAGTTTGTGCTGTGTGGTAAGCAATGTTTTCTTTTCGGTACTCTGCGGCTTAATTCGCTTTTATTAAAACGTCGACTTTTGGAGAGGATATTATAAATTATAAGGTTTCGAGCAGTTGCAAGCTCATTTTGGAGCTCATTACTAGTGACTCTTCCGTTTCTTAGCCTAAAAAACGTTAATTCTTTAATCTAGTAAATACCCACATCGTTTACGCCCTTGTCCTAGTCTTCTTAGATAAGATATCATTAAAAAGTCTAACCATGCGACTTAAGCTAGAATTATTCCATCTTATCACATTACCAACCTACTTACAGCATTGAATATCCTACTCCAGCTCGTACTGCTTTTTGGAAATAAGAGTAGGTAGACTGGAAATTTACACAATAACTCCACAGGAGCTTCTAAATTACATACCAGATATCCTGAAGAGTTTCGCGTGTTCGCTTTTCAATTTTGTATTAAACAGAACGTCGATTAAATCACAAAACTTCCTAGATTTCGAGCTTCTTCTAAAAAAATAGATTCTGCTCAAGTTTGTTTTAAATAACGGTAAAGTGGAAAAGATCTCTCCATATAAGCCACTCATAATAGCGGGTCAAATTTAAAAGATTAAGTTTCAGAACTGCTAAGATCGAGTAAGTACGCAACAATTTGACGGCAAGGATTATCTGTGAAACATTTTTTTACTGATGCCATCGCTCAGGCAATTTTCAAACTTTGGTAGTTTTAACTTTTCTTGTTAAAATAGTATTTTTTGGCGACTTTACTGAAGAAAAACAGCCGAACTTTCGGCGTAAATGTAAATTTATCAATATTATATCACAACCGCCGTTGACTTGTAATCTTCTCGAACAAGATTTCGGGTTTAACTGTAGATACAAGATGTTTTTAGCATGGGTCCGAATCTAACCACCTTTTTAATGAGTCGCCATCGTGGAATAAGTTATATAAGGTATTTATTCAAATGATTAAAATTCAAAAATTAAAAAACTGAAAGTCGCTTATTCAACGACCAACTAACTTGTTACAATTTCTGTCACTGTGCTGTGATTTTGAAACATATCACTATTTTATAGTCAAAGTCTCCCCCTATTCTACAAATTTATTTTTTTTATGCAAAGCATTAAAACTAAATTTATTGTGAGAAAAAGAAATAGTTTTAATAGAAGTTGTTTTTATTAAAAACACAACAAACCTTAATGGTTAGCACAAAGCTTAGGTACATTATGGATAAATATTTTCTTCGCACTTTAATTTATTTATGCGCTATTGCAGTGTGTTGTAGTAGTATATGTACCTATGCCATATTGTTGTAGATAAATTTTCAATTAGAGTTTAAAAAATGTTAAATTTATTTATAAAAAGGTTTTAATAGAAAAGTCGTGTATTAGCAATATTATATTAATGTATGTATACTTTTTTCGATGTAATAATTAACGAATTATCTTAATACGTGTTAAGTAAATAATTGTAAAATAATTATGTTTTTACTAAAAAATTATATTATTGTTATACGTTTTGAGTGACAGACAAACGCTAAAATCTAATATTAGTAGTTAAAACATTTTGTTGCTTGTTAGTGTTTTTTAAAAATTTATAATAAATGTGACTATATAAACAGTAAAGCCCGCACAGTATATCTTGTCCATATTTATAATAGTTAAGAATAAAATGTGCCATATACTCTATGTTATGTTAAAATAGCTAAGTAGTTACACTGTGATATCGATACACTTTTTGTTCCAACTTACATAAGTGTAATAGAAACTTCAAACTTTGTTCATAAAATTGCATGTCACTCATTAACATTTATTAGTTTATTTATTAAAATAATGTTATAAATTAGAGACTCTTTTAATATATTTTATTTAAAATCACTTTATAAACGTTTTTATATTTATGTAAAATAACTGAATCTGAATTGCTGCATTATTCGAATAAAAATCCGTGGCATTATTATAGCTCCTAATTCTAATGTACATGTCGCCATCTAAATGTACTGTACCTATGCAAATATGTGAAATATGTTTACTTAAAATATGACTTATCTCGTATATAATATGAGAAATGTTGTTTAACCGTATGTCATTACAATTCATATTTAATCGCGCAGTGGCCGATTGAAGACTATAATCGGTCAAGACTGTATTTCCCATTTGCTTATAGTGGGATCAAGTAACCTAATGACCATCTCTTCAGTGCGCTACTGCGATCATATATCAAACACTTTGATAGAATATCTACATTACATAATCCTTGTTATAAATTATATACAGAACCTAAACAGTAAACAGGCGGCATTCTTCCATGTGCTCGCTGCTGATATCTTCTAGATCGTAAAATATTCAAAGGTTTTACAATTTAAAAGATGTCGTTACTGTGATGGGTATGTCAAAAGAACGTTAACCAGTTATCCATTTTTCTTTGTAAAATATTTCTTTACTTAACTTCTTTAGTGTAAATGTACAATATGTATAGTAACGAATAATTATGCATTATACGGATATCTATTACTGATTCTGTTTTATTGCTCGGTCAACTTGTAACGTTACCATGATAATGGAACATACTGTAAATTTATTATTTTTGTCTACTTTTGTGTACCTAGTATTATTTATTGAATAATGTTGTTGCTGTTGTATAAAAAATAAAATTTATTTAGACCTTAATTTTGGTTATTTGTACCACTCTAATGCATTATGAAATATAGTACATGAAATGCAACGTACCTACTTTGAAACTGAAATAGTGAAGTTGTTGATTATTAAAAAGAAACATTTTTATTATACCTACGTTTTAGCAGAGAATGCCATAAAAATCAAGAGTACTTTAACTATTTATAGAGCATTCCGTTTGCAATTCGTAAAAATTTCATCTCAGAAATTGCGAACTGGCAGACATAAGTATTCACCAAACAACCTATAGTGGCCAATAATTATTTCTCCGACTGTACCATCTATTAATTATTGTAAAGTTCGTATAGACTTTGCCATCTGTGATCAAATAGCTGCACCTAACAGACGAAATTGCTTAGTTATAATTATGTCCAGTAGAGGTAACTATAAACAATTTTTTCTAAACCTAACCTAGTTTTGGTTTCAATTTTGGTCGTAAACAAATCAAATCGATGGTAGTTAGCAGAAAATGTTCAAAAATACCTTTCAGAGTGGCTTTTTATCAATTTTATACAGTATCGGTAGTAAACCATTACAAATATGGGACAAAAAAGTAAAAAACGGTCATATAAAACGGATAACGGATGAAGATATTCAATCACTCGTATTAGAAGTAGCCGGATCAAATGTTAGTACTACGTACTTAACTTGTCCCGCAGATCCAAGAAAAACTTTAGGTATAAAATTACCTTTTTTAGTAATGATTGTTAAAAATTTAAAAAAGTACTTTACATTTGAAGTCCAGGTAAGTTTTAATTCTATTTTGACACATTGGAAATTCAGGAATTTGTTTCTAGATTTTAGACGATAAAAATGTTCGCAGAAGATTTAGAGCTAGTAATTATCAATCTACAACAAGGGTGAAACCTTTTATATGTACAATGCCCATGCGTTTAGACGAAGGTTGGAATCAAATTCAATTTAACGTAGCCGATTTTACTCGGCGTGCGTACGGAACTAATTACGTTGAAACTCTTCGAGTTCAAGTTCACGCAAATTGTAGAATACGAAGAGTTTACTTTTCTGATAGATTATATTCGGAAGATGAGTTACCAGCTGAATTCAAACTATTTTTACCGATTCAAAATAAGGCTAAAACAGCCGTAGCTGCACAATAACACTAAAAAAGTTTATTGATTTTCTACTTTTTATATCACATATAAGTAACGGAGTTTTTGCACGTAAATCACTAGTGAAATATTTAATTAAACAAGCAAACTTAAGAATTGTGCATTTTGTAATTTAAGCATTTTCTGCCAACTTAAGACTGGGAATTTGGTATGTTCTGTTTAGAATCATTCAAGTTTACATAAATCTCTTGTAACTCTAGGTATTGCAAAAAATAAACGAACTATGATAATTATTATTTATTGTACTCTTAATGTTTTAAATATATCTATTCAAGTAAATTCGATCAATTTGCATAGCCCATGTAATGTTTATTTTTCCAGGTTCTGTATAATACTAATACTATAAGCTTCGAGTAACTTCTAATAAAATTATAGCAATATTTTAGAATTAATTGCCTAACATAAACAAACTAAGGAATTCTAAGCTGGTATTTAAATGTTACTGAGATGATTTTTACATCAATTTATTTGGGATTATTGAATTATAGAAAAAATATAGACTTAACTCTATTTTAGTGCCAATTATTATTATTGTGGTTGAGGCTGGCCCCCAGTCCCCAGTTGTTCCTTGGTCTTTCTTTTTGTGAGTTCTGTGCTTTTGATAAAGTCCAGAACTTTCTCTATTGATAATTTAGGCAGCTCTCTTTGGAGTATCTTCTCCTTTCCGAGAATGCTATGACGACTTCTTGTGAAAGCCTTGCAGTGTAGCGGAAGATGAATTAGAGTTTCCTCATCCTCTGCATAATGGGTCTTCTTCTAGTCCCATTGTATACAGGTGCTTTTTAAGCTGGCAATGTCTCGTTTTCAGTGTCGTTGCCAGTCGTAGCTCACTTCTGCCCATTCTGAGTATAGAGCGGCTTCTTTTGTCAGGGTTCTCCATTAGGACTTTAGAATGGCCCTGTCCGGGAGTCTCCGTCCAGTGTTTCGTATACCACTTCACTAAAAGTGATTCCAGTGCCAATGCTCACGTATAGTTTAACATACTAAAAGCTCATATGTGTAATAAAAATACGACTTGAGGTACCTTTTGGCCAGTAACTAAAATTTTAACCAAATTAAAAGATAAAGTATCAAGTTTTTGCACTATCATAATCTACTCTTTAGAACAAAAGTAATTATTTGCGCCAACTACTGTGAGAATGATGCTGTTCTTTCATGTAGGTAACCACCAAAATTATGAACGTTTTATAAATTGGAAAACGCGATGTATCGAATAACACAGTCACAAACAAGACTGACATTATTATTTGTTATGTACAAACAGCTATAAACTTTGGATCGATTTTGGACTAATATTGGAGGAAAATCTCACTTAGGAAGAGACATCATAATATTAATCCTTAACTCTTATCCTCCTTATGCTCTTATGCTTTGTCATCGAGTAGGTATATTGTTATGTGGCTTACGTCACACTGATCTAATTATCACAATTCGTGTATTAGGTCCTACGTTCTACGTAACATAATTTTTTGAATCGTAATTATGACGTTTTACAAATAACCCACGCAATCCTTAGCAACGTAGGACGTGGGTTATTTAATGAATAACCCATTGCGTTGTCATGGCAGATCGAATTAAAAACGATTGTCAACTTGTAATTATTCTAATCAAATTTAGTGTAGCCAGGTTTGATTTACATTTACGTTTCAAAATAACGTAACATTCGTTAAAACGTTGTATGACATACAACATAGTTATTTTATTAGATACTATTATCTACTCAAGATTAAAAGCTGCTGGCGAGCAGCTCTCAAACATCTTTCGTGTACAATATCTAAAATAACCCATAAAATACCATAAATAACTAATTATATGCTATCAACCTATCAGGTTATCGCGTTCTAAAAATTTTCTGCAATTTTTGCCCTTTATCATTAGAAATGCCCAATACATAATAATTATTAATTAAAGTCAACAATAAAATTTTTACTTTCTTATATTTTTCCAGTGCATTTGTGTATTCATTCGTTGGAAGGTTGGGGCAAATTTTCATTTTATTATTAGGTAAGTTACTTAAAATAATAGGTCACCTTTATTGAAGTTTCGCATTTTTTAAACTCTTTTAGTTGTAATAATGATAATCAGTTAACAATAATTAATTAATCGCAAAGAAAATAAAAGCTCCAAGCTGTGCTCGGATTTAGTCATCAGTCATCTTTGCCTGTTGTAGTAGGAGTCAAGTAAAATAGAAAGCTCTCCAGTTTCAAGAAAATGGAGCAGCTATTTTCTTGTTTTAAAAAATCTTATTAAAACTTATTTGTTATAAAATATTTCGGAGTTGAATAAATTATTCACTGCTGTCATTATTGATTTTTAAAATTTTCGTTCAATATTTAATTTAAATTTTTAAGCAAAAATAATTAAAAGTTTTGTCGAAGGTTTTAAATATGAACATGTTTATCACAAGTTTATCGTTAGATGATTAATTTTTTAATTTAATTTTAACGAAAATTCTACAAACTGTGATAGTTGAGCAATTTTTGCGTCGTAATATGCCATTGATTAATATGCGAAGGCTCGAGCAATGTATACGAATTTACTTTATATTATACTCTACTTTAGCTCAAGTTTTACGGTAATTCGTTCACTAAACATGAGCCACTAAAATATACAGAACGATTTCAAAGTAAATTGGCATTCTTGTAGCTAAGGGGGTAGGCTATAGGAGGAACGATGCCTTATCTAAAGTTGTATATTTTATTAATGTCAAGACCAAAGTTTTCTTTAAAAAATACAAAATACTCCAAATTTTAGTAATTATTATTTTGCGTAGGTACCTTTAACAAAAAGTTTTCATTCGTCATAGGAATAGTATTAGCGAATGAAGTTGTACTGGTAAATCTGTAGGGCAGTAGCTTTAATTTGAAAACAGAATCATGAAAAGCGTTCCAGTGGTAGTAGTCGCTGGGGGATTGTGGAAAGAAAACAACAAACTCCTTGTGTTTTCAATATTTAGAATGTAATTTAAAACAAATAAACGCTAATTTCCCACTTTCTTTGCAGAAAAATAGATTTTTGTTATTATGTTTTCCTTTTAGTTATTGTTGCTTGGATGAACCAAACTTTAATCACTCGTTGGAATAATTGAACTTAAAAATTCTTACTAAAAACAAATCAGTGACGGATTTTCAGGGGAAGCTAGGGCGGTTAAGCATTCTTAGCGAAATCCAGAATAAAAAAAATCAATCGGAAAATTTAGATTAAAAAGACTTTTAGAACAAAGAATTTAACAGCTGATTCAAAGAGATTGATGTCAAGTAAAGGGTTGGTGGAAATTGAGATTTTATGATTTCTTTTAATAGATATTAGAATTTAAATAAACAAAAATGTACAAAGAATTATTTACAATTTTCTAATTTAAACTAATGTTGTCATAAGTGTATTTTTGCTTTTATCCAAGGCAAGTAATACGATAGTCTAGTGTAAACGTCCGGAAAACCTGGTTTGGCACAACCCGAACCAAACGAAGTTATACCCGCTAGGATCCATTTACCGTCGCTAGATGCACATTGCAGAGGTCCTCCAGAATCGCCCTGTAACGAGATTTTAAGGTTCGAACTAAGCAAGTTTCCCTTGGGTTACAAACCACACAAGTGCCACTAGAACCATCCAAATGGCCGGCGCATAAATGACCAGAGCGAATTGGAACCGCGTGCTGGTACTTTTTCCTACAAATAGCATTATCGTGAACCGAAACTTGAGCTTCTAGTAACTTTCCGGATAATGGCCCATCTTCTGTATCTCTTCCCCATCCCGTTGCGACACACAATTCTGTTTGATTATGAGTTAATCTTTTCGTCGGTAAACAAACGGAACGTATTCTACTACGACCGACGACTTTTACCGGTCGTGAAAGTTTCATCAATGCTAAAAATTTAAATCAAACTAATTACGTAAGTTTTTATCGCTTAAAACATAATACCAATGTCATGCTGGAAATTATGAAAGCGTTCGTGTATAATTATTTCTTCTACTGGAATTCTTTCTTCGGAATATTCTTCGACATCCTGATCCCAATCTCCCAAAACGGCGGTCCATAATGCCGCTAGTGGTAGATTAAATAAGTCGCTAAATTACGAGTTTTAATTATTTATCGAAGCACGATTAAGTATAACGTTACTTACTTGTTAATGCAATGAGCAGCAGTTAAGAGCCATTCTTTCGATATGAGAACACCCCCGCACCAATGACCCAAGAAGCCAAATTGGGGGTGTAATAATTGCAGCGAGACCTAGTAATATATAGAGATTTTGTTTGGATTTAAAAAAATTAATTCGTGGGCATCACCTGCCAGGGCCAAGCACCTCTAACACTTTGTTTACCATGAATAATTCTCCCCAACGAACCAATTCGAGGTTGCCTAGAACGACGTACACTACTGCCGCATTCTAAAAAAATTGCACTTTTTGGATAAATCAAAAATAAACAATAAGCGCCGCGCGGGAACGGCTCGTTTACCTTGTACCGCCGACATTGACCCACACAACACATAAATTAACATCAATAACGTGTGCAACTGGAAGTCCATAGCACTGCGCTTAGAAGCGCACTAAGTACAACACCTGATGGGCAAGAGAGAGTGACAGTGGAGTAACAATGAAAGTGGTCGGTAAACAATTCAATAACTGGGCCTCCTCTCCATGTATAACCCAGTTAGAGGCATTACACAGATGTTAAGCGCACAGCACAAAAAATTTGTCCACAATCGCTTTACATCTTACTACATCCCAATTAATTCGTTCATTATAAAATTTAATGACTACCTATACCTTAGTAACGTTAGCACCATTAAAATACAATACAATTTTGTGTCGCCAAATTATATTTATTAGTACCACGTCGGAAATTAAGCACTTTCTCGATCGATGTTTTGTACTATGATTAATTAAACTCGAAATAGTTACAATAAGCGAAACAAAACAAACCGAAAAAAATACTGTTTATATTCTCTCTCGACTAGGTATGGTTACTACTACTAAGACTCTCTACTTTCACTAAAAAGTAAAAACACATTCATAGGTAGCACGTTTCATTTTGTTCGAATCATGAAACATAAATCAAGGTCGATTGAACATTAGATAGTATTAAAAGATGCCCGATTAAATAATTAGTTTTGTAGAGTGTACGTAGGAAAGCGTCGATTTTTGTCGGTAGAAGAAAAACCTCTAAGTGTTACTGATATGTGCACCTATTAATAGTTCGAGTGGTTTTTCATCGAGGTCAACAATAAGGAAGAAAATGTTGAAAGTGATGTACTATCTCGAGAATCGAGACAAGAAACAGGACAGAAGATATTGTATTGCATTTGAATATTGGAAAAAACTATAATCGGTATCTATAGATACAGTGTGTCCCTGAATTGATATTAAAGAAGTCAATAATAATTGTTGAATAATAACTGAAGTCATTTACATTTGAATTTTATATTTCCGATCACCGCCCCTGATGGTCTGATTTTGGCCTACTTTGATGAAACTGTTTTGTTCAACAGCTTTAAATAAAGATTTTACACAGAGTCCCAATTTTTCGGCAGAACAATTTTTTCTAGTAGGTAAGCGCTCTGCTATTATTACCGACGAAAAATGTTATTTACCTGAGTATGAGAGACATTTTTACATGTAACTGTTTGTCCGGCTTTAATTTTCAAAAACTGAAAATCTGATTATATTCGGACTAAACGGCATCAGTATCCAAAACTGTGAAATTGAAATGTATTAAATACTTTGAGGCAACTTTTTAGTAACATCAATCCCGGGGCACGCTGTACACTTCGGTAACTTAAAACCTTCATTGGAAACAGTATAAAGTGAAGAAGGTCATTAAAAACTTTAATTACTTAAAAAGGAATTGTCCACTAGTAGTCTAGTGGCATTATTTGATTACACTAATCTTATTTATCTCCAATGTAGGGTGATTTTCAGATTGTCGCGTCAAATTGTCTACTCATTTACGGCAAACTGTCTCTGGTTACAGATAATATTGATTGGTCTACATAATTTATAATGTTTGAACTTCTTCCTATTAACTTAGACGATTGTGATAAGTTTTTACTATTCTATAAACAAGTTATTTATATTAGCATGCCAACTAGAGAGCACCATTTTGTCATGGTGTCTCCTTCCGATTTGGCTTAAAGTTGAACAAATGTCAACAATTAGTCAATTAGTATAGCGCATCTAGAGATTATTTATTATTGTAACATCAAATTAATCTGTTTTGTATTTCACTTACCTGCAGTGGTTAGCAATGGTTTGTATTTTAAGTTTTGGTAAATTAAACATTAAGGCAGCTCCAATGAACAAGTAGTTATTTAAGATTTAAGTCCGAGATAAATCGACTTGATATGGGCTAGGGGTGTAACCTCGTGAGATAAACCCTACATCAATCCAGGTTGTAACGTTAATACTTACTAAAAACCATAAATTGATTTTGTGTGTTCTGTGCAAGATTATACTAATTTTGGAAACTCAGTGCCTCAGTATTTGGTGCTGTGAACGTCATTCGTTTCAATTTTTAATTTTATTTTAGTCTTGTGGACCTTCTGATCGGTAAAATATTCTACAAATTACTAATATGAATATACAAACAGATAACATCTACAAAAGCATATGGTTTAAAAGCGATGAGGTATTTAGGCGCCACTTTTAGAAAATTTTAATTAATTACTTTTCCGGCTGAAACGAACAAAACAAATACGTACCTACTAATTTACATTATTATTAATTATGTATTAACCTCTAAAATTGCTTATGTTATTTATTTGTGAATGAGAAGGTATGAAAATTTGTAGTAAATTTGTTATACTTACGGAAAGTAGAATTAAAAGTTGTCCAAACTAATTAATTTCATAATACGAGTAGATGCGTATAAATTAAATAAAAATGAATATTAAAATCACTAATATTAATATGCAAATGTTTTATTTGTTTAAAATAAATTACCACAATTATAGAACAATCTTTTGTAACGTTACCTATAATCAATTTTTATTACTAATTCTTTAATTAATTAAATTCAATTAATTTAAACTACTTTCTTTTACAAGTTGAGAAGTGCGTAAAATTAAATTACAGAAGAATAATACAGCACAAGCACGCACCAACACAGTAATATTTGGGTCAAAATGAAAGTAATTTTAAATTGACGTTAAGTCATCTAATGTTTATATTTTTTATTGTTGTTCTCAAACTTAGAGCTTAGAATTTTAATTGAAAATTAAAACTACTTCTTTGGGGGCTTTTTTGTGTGGAAAAAATTGTAAAATTTTGACTTCAAAGTACGGAAAGCTTTCGATACTTTACGAAAAAAATGTTAAATAATATAGTTTTATTGCCCGCCAATATCATTGTCTATCTGTCTGTTAACATTTAAATTTAACGGGCTTAAGTACAACACTAGAAATGGATTTCCAACGATAACTTTTGTAATTTTTTATTTTCGTTTCTTAATTTTTTTATTGGTACTTTTCAGTCAGTTAACTTCGAACTATTTACTGTAGTATAATAAATAGGTATATAAGCGCTTTCTCTGATAAAATAATTGTAGATATGCACATATAAAAAACTTTTTGCAGAAATTTCCGTTTGGGGACTATTACTAGTTCAGTCAATGGGAGGTTTTGCCCTACAAAAGGTGGTGTAGTTCTGATTTTTGAATATGTTATTGGGTTAGGGGCCCCGATGAAAAATCCAAGTTTTCGACCTCGAGGGAGGTCCGCGCGATCCGCCATCTTGGATTAAAGGTACAAAAAATTGGTTTTTCCAATATAACTTCTTAACGATAATAATATTTTGAAGATAATAAAGCCAATATAAAAATAAAAATATAATTACGCGTTTCGCCTTAAGGCTTCATCAGCCTTAAGGCGATAACTATAACTATAACCTAATTCAACAAATAAACATACATTAAACAAAAAACTAGACACCCTTTTCTATTTTAATTATTCCCATAACAACAAAATTTTAAATACAATCTAAACGTCAATTAATTTGTCACGTTTATTTGATTTAAAAAAATTTTTTAACCAAATTTATTTATTTAAACGCGGGAATTTCAAAACTTTTCAAGAATCTTCTCCATTAATTATACTAGTAAGTTTACATATCAAAAATTTATGCATTTCGCTAACCTAATTTTGATTTATTTCCTTTGCAGATTTTTAAGCTTTATTTTTTAAAGTTTTTTTACTTTTTTAATTTTTTTTTTAAATTTGATTATCTGATGAAGCCTTAAGGCGAAACGCGTAATTATATTTTTATTTTTATATTGGCTTTATTATCTTCAAAATATTATTATCATTAACAAGAAAGCTAAAAAACTATTATAATAACTTCTTAACGGTGGATCCCACAACAAAACTGTCAAATCCAACTTTGGAGAGGACAAAATGCCCTACAATACATGTGCTATTAATTTTATTCCTATCTGTTACGGTTTCTGAGATATAAGCTAGAGAAAATCGCTATTTTTAGAAAAAATGAATTTTTTTGGTGAACTTCGCTTGGAGACTTTTTTACCGTTCATTTGAGAGAAAATTCTTTGTAACAAAAGTTGTAGGATTTTAAATTGCCTTCAAACTGAGTGTATCACTGATATTTTAGCTCAACCAAATCCAAAGTTAGAGCAGTTTTATGATAACCTATAAATGTCTAAAAATGAGTCATGAGTGTTTGCAGCTTGAAGTTTTTGTTACGGCCCCCCCCCCCATATCAACCCGTAACAATTTCTCTCACATTTCAACATTTATTCAATTTAAAATGGTTATGGGGAGGGGGGGGGGTAGAGATTTTGAGCAAATTTTCTCGTTTATGTTGCCAACAATCTGTCTCATATGAAATTGCTGAAGAAGCTGTTGGATTACACGAGCACTGTGAGGACGGGCATTGTCGTGGATGTGAGAACAATTTCAACACCCACCATATAGTCCCGACCTGGCACCAAGTGTCTTTCATCTATTCCTTGAACTGAAGCAGTGACTTCCAATCATTGACGGCAACATTCTGTGAAGAGAGTATTTCAAAGCTTGTTCACAGATATGATAACGGAATTGCATCATTTGTGTTAGTAGAACTCTATGTAATGCTGGTCTAACGTTCGCCACTATGCGCAACGTAGGCACAAAATCTTTTAGAGCTTATGTATGAATTAAAATTAATACTCCCAATTCAATTTGAAAATTAAAATCAAACCCTGCACTTTAATATTTTATTTTATTTTCGTCTACATCAGAACGGTGCAATCAATTGTAATTAAGCTCAAAGTTCTTATATTTTTAATTAAATGAAAATCTTTACAAGCTCTTATAAATTACTTCGGTTAAAATTTTATTGAATAATTACTTTATTCGCTCGAAAAAAATAATAAACTAATTTAGCATATAAAAGAAATACGATGACACAAACTTTTGTAAATCATTCAAATCTTCTCTATTGTACGTCTTTTTTAAATAATAATGATAAATCTGATTAATTTTCGATTATAAGATCATAATAGACAAGTCAACTTTAAGATTTGATTCGTAGTTCGTAGGATATAACATCCTACCGAAACATTTATTCAAAATTCGAACCTTTGACGATGAGGTGATGATGTGATGAAGCTATTACAGTTTAGATGTGCACAATCTCCGGCAAAGATCCCACGAAGCCGATAAATAAGTTAACTCTTCTCGAGCCGTTATCTATTTTAATTTGATAACTATTGAGGCGTATATGAAAACACGGACTAATTGGTTTTACAAATTTTAACACAATTGAATAGAAATTTTAATTTCCTTATAAGGCGCTCAAATATTAGCTCTTAGCAGATTTTTAATTGCCGTTAAATTCTTTTCATTAGATTTACGAGGCATATGCAAAGAGAGAAAATTTTCTTATTGAAAAAGTCTTAGAAATTGCATTCTTCTTATTACTGCGATTCATTTCATTGTTGAAATGAGGAGATATTATTTATTGGCTCATTTAAATAACGCATTCCTACAGCATACAGGCACACAGTATACACGAGCGTGACATAAACATATTACCCTTATTTCAACGAGTTTATATATTTTAGCTCGTACTTTTATTAACAAATTGAAATGTAATTTTTTTTCGGGCACTGACCGTTGCATTTTGTTAATATTAATGAATTATAGACATCAATAGCACATAATTATTGGTATTCTACTTCATCATTAATAACTTTTACTTCCTTCGATAATGAGTTTTGTTTGTGCTAAATCTAAAACTAAATTTCATCAAAACATAACTAATTTGTCAAATAGATAAAGTTTTGATATATTTATGATCAAAGCTTCGCTTGAAAATATTTTTCGAATATCACAAGAACACAAATTGGTAGTATACAGGCTGGTAAGTTTGCATTTGTGTCATAGGGAAAGACATGGCAGTCTAAATGTCGATGTTAAGCTCCGAGACCGAAAACGGGCATTGAACGAAAACACTGACCACAACGCGTTTTGGCAACAGTTAAATGTCACAAAACGAAATTTGTCTTGTGGCAAAAACGCTCACAACGCATTATTGTAGTATCCTCTAAAAAGACACAAAGCGTAATTCGTGTTGTTGTTCTTTTAAAAATCCAAGACGAGTTTTTGGCAATGAAAAAATGTCACGACGCTTCGTGGACCATTATTAGTGTGATACCATCAGCCGTTAGAGTAAAAGTATTGGTATGCCTTAATACAAAATTTAAAATGCTTATGATTTTATAAGGCCTTGCTTGCTAGTGATGAGAACGTAGAAGCTAAACGTAAAGTAAGTGACGGAGACAAAGACACCCCATTTACTTCTATGAAGTTGCTTTGAGCAATCGTAGTAACTTTATGTTCTGGCCGATTTTTAGAAGAAACACGACACCAATTTTGCTTTGTGTATTTTTGTAGAAACCACAAGGCGTTGTGTGTGCGTTTTTGTAATAGCCACGATACAAATTTCGTTTTGTGGTATTTAACTGTTGTTAGCTAAACGCGTTGTAGTCGGTTTTCGGTCTTGAGGCCTAACACATAGATAAGCTCCTTACTATTATAATTCTGAAACAAGCATAAATATGATGTTTTACGTACTTTTTAACGAAACGTAGATTAGTAACAGGTTTGAGGCCGAGCGACTACCACTTTTTGTACTCACAACCTACACCGACTATTTACAGATAAACATCAAGGCTTTCAATTCTCCCTTTGCCAACTGCTAAGATAGTCTAGGAGGTAGGGCGTATTTTTACTTAACGATTAACGCCCGGGACTACGATACACACTTAAACCAAGAATAAAGTTATTCTCGGAATAAAGTCAAATATTAGGGTCTACAATAGCAACATTAGCTTGGGGATAGGTTAAAAATTGGTATAACTAGTAGAATAACTTATTCCACCAACGTATGACCAGTTAAACAACTTATACCAAGAATAAGTTGACAGTTGACGTGTTTACGCAAATTCGTGTAATTAATTAGAGTTCGGTGTGTTGTTATTAAACTTTGTAATGGCAATGAATCTTCATGATGTACCATTATTCGACAGTGACGATGATGATGATGTTATAATTAATTTTATTGCAAGGCCTAGAAGGGCCAAATCTTACGGAAACCGGCACAACTACTTTGATGATCTCGATGATGGGCAATTTTTTATGCGTTTTCGTCTACAAAAACCAACAGTGTTATTATTATTAGCTGAGATCGAACAAATGATTGAAACTCCAACTGATAGGTAATACAAAAATAAATAATTTACTTATTATTTTCAGATGTGTTGTAATACTTTCATTTTCTTCAACAGAAATCATTCCATAGCACCAATAACGAAAGTATTGCTATGTCTTAGGTTTTATGCGGTAGGTACGATGCTTCTTGCTATAGCAGATTTTGCCGATGTTAGCAAAACCTCTGCTTGCACTAAGTATAACTAGGCAAGTTTCTCAAGCGACCGCATCCCTACGAGAGCAATATGTTGTATTTCCAAGAACCCAAGAAGGAAATGAGCAGGTAGCTGCAGGATTTTATAATATTGCTCGCTTCCCTAATGTTATCGGGGCAATTGATTGCACCCACATACGACTTCAATCGCCTGGTGGCGATGATGCTGAATATTATAGAAACTGAAAAGGTTATATGTCATGGAACGTACAAACTGTATGCGATAACCAATTGCGAATTCAAGATATCGTTGCTCGATGGCCCGGATCTGCTCACGACCAAACTATTTTCAGTCAATCGGAGTTGAAAAGAAGATTTGAACAGCGAGAAATGGGAAATTTCATACTAATAGGTGACAGTGGCTATGCTGTAACAGACTACTTATTAACACCTCTTCATAATCATAAGTTAAGCAAAGATGCCGAATACGCATGGTAGACGATTGTAACACCGAAAAGTTAAGCAAAGATGCCGAGATTACGTGATAGCTGATTATAACAACGAAAAGTTAAACAAAGATGCCGAATACGCGTGGTAGACGATTATAACAACGAAAAGTTAAGCAAAGATGCCGAATACGCGTGGTAGACGATTATAACAACGAAAAGTTAAGCAAAGATGCCGAATACGCGTGGTACACGATTATAACAACGAAAAGTTAAGCAAAGATGCCGAATACGCGTGGTACACGATTATAACAACGAAAAGTAAGCAAAAATGCCGAATACGCGTGGTAGACGATTATAACAACGAAAAGTTAAGCAAAGATGTCGAATACGCGTGGTAGACGATTATAACAACGAAAAGTAAGCAAAAATGCCGAATACGCGTGGTAGACGATTATAACAACGAAAAGTTAAGCAAAGATGCCGAATACGCGTGGTAGACGATTATAACAACGAAAAGTAAGCAAAAATGCCGAATACGCGTGGTACACGATTATAACAACGAAAAGTTAAGCAAAGATGCCGAATACGCGTGGTAGACGATTATAACAACGAAAAGTTAAGCAAAGATGCCGAATACGCGTGGTACACGATTATAACAACGAAAAGTAAGCAAAAATGCCGAATACGCGTGGTAGACGATTATAACAACGAAAAGTTAAGCAAAGATGCCGAATACGCGTGGTACACGATTATAACAACGAAAAGTAAGCAAAAATGCCGAATACGCGTGGTAGACGATTATAACAACGAAAAGTGTAAGCAAAAATGCTGAATACTATAAACACTTGTCACAATTCAGTTATACCAACATTGAACGACTCGAATAAAACGCAGGATAACTATTCCAGGTATAAATATACAATGTAGAACTTATTCCAAGAATAATCGTTAGAATAAATTTATCACAAGAATAGCTATTCCGCGGTATAAGTACGTATTGTAGTCCCGGGCGTAAGTAGAATTTGCAGACTAAAATAACATCGAAAATATGTAATAAACCGACTGTTTGCCACTCCTAAGTGACAGCTTTAACTTGGGCGTGACTTGAGAAGAGTGAATTTTTGCTAACTTTTTGGTTTTTTCTTATCTCTTTATCTCTTACATTTTTTTGCTAAAGTAAGTTACTGAAACGCTAGAGCGAGTTTATCGCTTATAACTCAAAAACTATGCACTTTAAATGATAATCGTTTTTATAAAAAAATTAAGCGTATTCAATTTCTTACAAATAGTGTTTATAGATTTTTTTTGTAAAACAAACAGTTAAGGTGCCATAGAAGCGCGTTGAAGTTTAATGTACCTACCTATATCGGACGTAAAGTGCCCAAAGACGAATTTTCTTCTACTTTAAAGACGTTTGCCACAACGAGAGCTGCACTTAAAACCGCCTTCACAATATTTTTAAAACCTACAAAAATACAATTTTTTGCTATATAAATTTTTCGCGTACTTTCGGATTTAGTTTCACCCCCCAAAACCCACTTTTCTAGAGGCACTATACTTATACGCGCTCTAGCACCTAAACTATTTGTTTGACGAAAATAATATAAGATAAATAATTTGTAGGAAATTGAATGTACTTTATTTTCATATAAAAGCACTTTTCTCATAACACGCGTAATTTTCGAGTTAGAACCGAAAAACCACAAAAAGATCAAAAATTTACCCTTCTCGCCACTCTGTTACTTAGGAGTGGCCGGCGGTCGGTTTTATTCGTTGTTTGTAATGTTCTTTCAGCCGAAATCGTAAATAGTTTTGTACTTTAACGTTTAGTAAAAGTTCACGCTTTGGTAAAAATGTTTATTTTCGATGCTTATTATTTTTGTGAAACCCAAAATTAATTATTCTAAGCTGTTCTCGAGGTATTTCAAAAAAATTCGCCATTTAGATTTTTATCGTTTACTTTTTTTATTTTAATTTTGTAGAAAATGTACATAGGTACGCGTTTTATTAGTATAAAAGCCGCTTTTAATGGCATGTCTATTATAGTCTTACAGAACTGTTATTTTTTATCATATTATGTACCTACATACCGTTCTACTTGTATCTCGTGTATTTTAAGTACCTACCTATTAGTAAGTAATAGTTCCGAAACAGCACACAACACTTTCCTATGTATTAATTTTTTACTTTTCATACTAATGAATCAGTTATTTCAAAGTTAATTAATTGATTCTACGTTTTTATATTTTTAATACCTATACCTACTCAAAAATATGTTCGAACAACGAGTTTATTGTAAAATTCAATAAGAAAAGAGCTTCCAGATTTCTGATTGCATTATACGTATTGTTATATCCTATAGAAATCATAAATATTATTCATGTTTCTCTGTTTACTTTACTTAACACTGAAATTTATGAAAAAATTTTTAAAAGCATCATTTATTATGTAAGAACACTTTCTGCAGTAATAGAAAAGACGTATAATTCACTCTTTCTTCAAAACTTTTAAGAAGACTTTGTTTTTCTTTAATTAAACAACACTGACTTACAATTTACAAAAGTTTTGTTTTAATTAAAATTTTTAATTTAAAAAAACTACAGCTGAATCTACTTGATAGTATAGTTGTAAAAAAGCGTCAAGATTATAAATAGTAGGTATAGTATATAGTTTCGGAAAAAAATATTGCAGTCTTTGTTAAATTTATAAAAATATCTGAAATATAGCAAATAACTGTAGGAATGTTTATAGATAGGTCAAGCTAGACGGTAAAATCTTCTACAACTTTCACTATCTTCACTTTTTGTTGCTTCCAAAATATTTGATTGAAAAAATGCAATCGAAGTAAATCGAAAGTAAATTAATATGAGAGAAAATAAATGTGATCATTTCAAGATCGTGCAAATATTATCGGAATTTAAACTTAACGTTAGACAAAAGCTAGTGAAGTGTATAAAATAAATATAGAGCAAGAGTGAAATTGTGAATTATATTTATTGCAATATCAATTAGCGTGATCAGTGTCAAGGTTTGTAAACCGCATATAAACTAATGCATTTTTATATAACGCAAATTTTCATTAATAATTAATCTCCTTTACATTCAAAAGATGGTGTTTACTAATTTATTAATTTTTGGTTCGTAACTGCTATTTTTGTTAAGCCGTCGCTATACTTTTGAGTAAAATGGCGCAAGTATTTGAAATCTCGTATCAAAATTTACGTAAAATCTTTCAGGAGTGTGATGATGTGTTGCTTTAGTACCTATGTACCTATGTACCTAATCAAATTTTAAACGAGAAAATAAGTTATAAAAATATTTTATATTTGAGCTGTATGAATGAGCTGTAATGAAAATTAAATTTAAAAATAGCTGTCCAGAGAAAATTAGAAAACGGGCTAAACCTTTAGATACGAAATTGCATAGCGTTAAACAAAATTTAACAAAATGCAAACTTTTGTCAGTTTTTTTTCCAATTTAATATCAAATTGCGCATTTATACCAAACGCGTTCGAGCGTTTAATAATTTATTTACTTCTTTGTTTTATATTATACTTACTCGACTTTTCTATTTTCGACATTTTTGTTGGGCGCCTTTCGTAAAAATAAAATAAATAGACAGAAAAGGGATTTATTGAGACTACAGTTGCATTAATGTTAAATAAAAGACAAGTTTGTTAAGGTGATTGTCTACGGGGTTGGGGGCTTGAAGGTTGGATTGCGCTACGTTGACCTCATCTACGTAAAGGAAAATAGTCTTGTGATTCACCAACTTGATACTGAAACAAAAAGTTTAAATTAGTACAAATCGAGCATACTTTGCGTAGGTAAGAAGATGAGACTTTAAATTCAACCCGAAAATTTTGTATCTAAATCAATGGCTAAACAATTAATGCCAATTAATTATAATTATTACAAATTTGGGTTGAAGTTTAGTGTTACATTAGCCAAGTAATTTTTATAGAAAACACAGATTTATAATTAAAAATTGTAAATTTTGTATTGGGTCGTTATATATCTGTACAGAATAGGGTTATGTATAGAATAGCATATTATCGAGTAAATCTGGCCTCCACGGCTTTTCTGCTACATACTAATTCTTTTGATGAAATTTGCCGTGGTAGTTTTGCATAAATGTGACTGAATTTCATTGATAACAGCGCCCAATTTCCTCTTTGAAGGCGTGGATGGTCGTGGGCTTGTTGACATAAACCTTAAACTTCAAAACACCCCAAAGAAAAACGTCCAACGGCGATAAACCGCACGATCTGGAGGGCCAATTCTGATCACCAAAATACAAAATTACACGAGCAGGAAATGATTCATGCAGTAGGTAATTGAATTGTTTCTCGGGATGTATGGTATGGAAAAACTAGATTATCATGTCTAACCAGCCACATTTTCGAAGTGGAATGAGTTGTCCGATGACAACTCCAGTCCAAAACTCGCATCGCTAAACAGTGACGTTATGGATGCATTTGTTTCTCAACAATCACTCGTGGATTTTCTGAACCTCAAATGCGACAATTTTGTCGATTTAGCAAGCCAACAAGATGAAAATGAGCTTCATCGTTGAAGATGGTTTTGTTCGAAAAATCACCATCCCCACACAAGACGGTGACACATGCCATATAACGCGAGAAACAATTCAATTACTCCATAAATTATTTCCTGGTCGTGTAATTTCACGTTTTGGTAATCAGAATTGGCCAGTGATTTAACGCTGTTGAACTTTTTATTTGTTTTTTTAAGTCGAAGGTTTATGCCCACAAGCCCACGACCATCTACGCACCCACGCCTTCAAATTCGTGCACATTTATGCAAAATGATCATGGCAAATTTCAACAGAAGTGCGTAAGTGCCTGCAAAGCCGTGGAGGTCAAATTCGCCCGATATGTTATTTCCTACATAACCCTATACTCCGTACTTTATAAATCAATAAAAAATTACAATTTTTAATTATAATACTGTTTTCTATCAAAAGTGCTTCTTGTGTGAATTTTAGGACACCCATTTTTATAATATATAATTTCATCAACAAAACAGTTTTCAGTGAAAGTAGGATTTAACTACTAGTTAGTTCTTTTCTGCGAGATTACAGTAGTTTCTGCTCATTTTCTAAGCAGGCAACATAGACAACACAGCAACAGCAATGAGCAATATAAAGATTCACTTTGAAGTGCTACTCGTACAATTATTGTAATGCTCAAATTGTTATTTCTAAGATAATGGCAGTTACATCTTTAGTAGATTTCCGAACTCGGTATATTGGGTAACAAGGTACGCGCTATTTTATTTTAGGGTTTTGGATTTATCTCAATTAGTAATTGATCACCGGAGTACAATATACGGATAAATGATAAATGACGCCACTTATTACGTAATTAGTAAATTAAAATTGGTACGATAATCGTTCGTTTCAAAATTAAAATATTTACAGTAAGTACCTCGTTATAATTGAGAAATTGCTTTTATTTAAAACAGTTTAAAAGGATTAGATAATGAAAATTTAATTCATTGCCAGTCAAAATTTAACTCAAAATAGGTGTTAACGTTGCACGTGGAATTAATTTACGTAAATTTAATTTCTTTCGACAAAATAGCAAAATATAAAATACATTAATCGTAAATTATTATAATATCATGTTTTATATATTTCTTCAAAGACGCAAAAGTAGACTATTACGATTTACGATACTTTGAAAATTCATTACAAACTTATTAGGTGAAAATTAAAAATACTCAGCTTTCTCTCTCAAACACCCTATCAATAGGTATAATTAAAAACGTATAGTATACGTTTTTTTACAAGAATGTATTACAGGGGAATATTTAAAAAATCTGATAAACAAAACAGGTGTATAAAAATATTATACAAAATAAAAATACGAGATATTATAAGTTATAAGTAGCAACTGTCATTTTATTGATTGATTTAACATTATTCCCTCTGTAACGGTTTTTAATATCGTACGACCACGAAACTCAATAAGTCTGCTCAAAAATGGAAAACTTTTCTTGTTTTAAATTGGACTTATTTGCTGAAAACATGTAGTGTATTATGTGGAGATCATGAGATCGCCACAGCTTTTTCCATTCATGAAAATAGAACTATCTATATCTTTTTGATTCAGTAATTAGAAAATGTTTAAGCATTCCCTAACCATGAAATTAAAAAATTTCTCAGTCTGTTTTTATACGAATGCATCATTAATAATAACTTTTTCATCCATGCCATTAATCACAAAATATAATATGTGCAACGTAAATCTGACTAGGTATTAGGTATACCTCCCTAAGGCATCAAGAAGTAAAAATTACATCCCTCGTATTTGCTCTTTTGCTTTTGCACACACATTTGCTCGTATTCTATTTAGGCTAATGTGCATATTCCTAGACGTTTTCAACGACTTTGTTATACAGAATGTCAGCCGAAAATTGGATATCATAATGTATTTTTTTTAATTACATGTGGTATTTTACCCCCGCGTTAACTACTATTAGGCCAGTCAGTAGGGGACCGAAACCCCCTTGTATGATGCAATAAATAGTGTAGAAGCTTTGATTTTGTTTTAACTTGTTTATATGGGTGCAAACATGTAAAAAACAAAAAGCACCGGCGACTTTTAGACACCCAAAAAACCTCAAAATTTTTTGACTTGTTTTGTTTTTCTGCCTATAACTTCTAAACGATGCACCTTAGCAAACAAGTTTTTACATAAAAAATTATAGAGCATGAAATTTTGCGTCAAATGAGTACTAATAATTAATAATTCGGTCAAGCGGTATAGTCGAAAACCGCGGTCAAAAAACGACGATTTTTTCCAACTTTTTCAAAAACTGACATAGTATCATTATATTTATATGATTCTGTAGTTTAGAAATTAATACTCCAAGAAAAAAACTCATTAAATGAAAGTTGTAAAGCATCTAATTTTGCGTTCATGTGTACCAAAATTTTTTAATTCGGTCAAGGACACCTCTCAAAATTGGCAATGTTGATATAGTAGGAAAATAGTCCAGTCAAATAAAGATTTTTGGTCAGAATAATTCCTAGAAAGCTGACTTTTGGTATACACGTACATGAATTTGGGTTACGGGATAACTGGCCTATATTTATGGTTATTAGCAGACGGGACCTACAGCTTTAGGTGGGTTTCCAACCACTCAGACCAAGGTATTTTACACATTGAAAAATCTAGCGCGGTGTCAACCGGATTCGAACCAAGAACCTTTAGATTTGCATCCAATAGGTCCAATGGTCTATCATAATGTATGGGACATTTTTTATTACTAAATTTAGAGGGAAACAGACAACGGTAATTGTTTGTGATTATCGAAAGATTAAAAATGGTCTATAGGTACGCATCTACTGTAATGAGATCTTTCGAATTCCCAAAGCTTGCCTGTAAGAATTGGGCTAAATGTTTATAAAGAAACATTTTTAGATTATATCTAAATTTAATGTGAAATTCCAGAAAGAAATTCGCAAAAAACTTTTTTCTCCAAAATATTGCGATTGTTGTTGAGAACATTTAATGATTTCCTGAGCCTTTAACAAAAGCTGTACTTAAATACTTTGGCGTAATAATTAATTCTATCTACACGTGGATTTCTCCTTTTAATTATTTTTCAAAGATTATTAAATCACTTATGGACCTCTCTTTAGTTACAACATTAAGCGACTTTAATCTTCCACAAAAACTACCTACTTAATAAAGAATTATCAATAAAACAAGTTGATTGAAGAAAATTAATAACTATTTAATGCGGCCCATTAAAGAGCTTAAGTGTTTTATAACTTCCCATTTCCTAGCATTTTCATACACGTCAAAGGTTGTAAAAGTTAAATGAATTGTAATTGAATTTTGTCGTCAATATTTTTAATTGTCTAACAAACAATTTACAGTTACAATTTAAGTAGTTTGTTCTCATAAACTTAAAATTTAAAGCCTTTTATGTCTCTATTTATACGAAATAATAAAAAGCTAAATCTTTGCGAACAATGATGTTAAAACTACCGTAATACGTAATATCGATGCACTTTATTAGAAACTGCTTTGTGTTATAATTAAAAGCTTCAATTTAAATTAAAGAGAAAGTCTTTTAATCTGTTAATAATTAGTAATTCAAAAATTATAAAAGGAGCTTTTAAAACTCCTACGTGTTAACTCGAAAACCTTTTAAGATTAACATTTTTTGTTATTAAAGTAATTTTTAAACAGGTTAACTTGTAACTATTTTTAACTGAAAATTTCGTTTCAAACATATTTCCCTACCTCTAGTAAAAATCTCACAAACGGATTTAGAAGGGAAACATTTATTATGAGCTTATTAAAAGGTGTATCTTTAAATCGTGACGTATTATATGACCAGTAAGCTTTAAATTAGAGATAAACAATTAATTAATTCATTTTATTGTTAATTTTTGCTATAAATTTGTTATACTCTCTTAAGCGATAAAACTACACACTTGAAGACGTTTTTACCTTTGACGAGAAAGACGAGCCTATCTAGTGATACCAAACATTTCGTATTTTTACTTCCGGTTCAGCCGGAAATGAGAATAGCTTTCCTATTTCAAATAGAAATATAATTTTAGTTTACAAATAATTTATGTTTTCGAAAATTTTCCGCTTTGCGATATTTAAGGTCTTGAAATTAGAGCAGAATTGGCCCACAAAGGTTGAGATAATTTTTACCAATAACATTTTTGGCCCCAAATTAAAAATTTTTATTCTCTTTTGTAATTTTGACGTACTATACGAGAATATTTATTTGATAGCAAACAAAAGTGCTTTTGATTTTGTGTCGTTCACCTGCTTTACTTCGATAAGAATTTTTGCATGTGCGGCGACGAAACGAGATAAATTTTAAAATATTAAGCACAATACTACTAATCACGAGTTTTTAATGTCAGTGTATTATTGAACTTGGTTTGGTTATGTGCTCGCGATCGCGGTTGGAATTATCTTTTGCCGTTGGGACAGTCTGGAAGAAATTTCAAGTTCAATTTCCGCCACTTCAAGAAGGTTAGATAATATTTTACTTTACTATAAAATTTTAGAACTATTCCTTTTTTATTACCAGTTATACGCAATAAGACTGCGGAAGAAAGATGTCAAAAGGTGTACAGAACTAATGTTGTGCGACATTATGACATAATCTTTTTTCTACATTGAAAGTCATACTTGCTATGACATAAATAAGTGGTTTCTGATGCGTTTCAAATATTTATATTGCCGTCAATTTTATTTGAAAGATTCACAAAATTTTAACAGAAATTGGTCAACTTATGGAAAATATAGGTAGTGACGTACTACCTATTGTTACCTAAAAAAACCATCTTGTCTAAATATTACTACCTACAGAGACTAACGAAAATCACGCGCTTACCGGAACACCCTGCTTTCCGCATCTAATTTTCTAGTTTACCCCCTTTTTTTCAATTATGTAATAACGAATTTAAATATCGGACAAAAATGGCGTTCTTGGGAGAAATCTCACATGCAAAGTAAAAAGAAAAAACGTAACGACTCCTCTTTCTATAATTTCTCCACTTTGAACTTTGAACGACTTGCTCCTCTGTAGACGTTGTAGACGTAATTTCCCTATATGTATGTGGACAAATATACAGTATCCCGGAAAATCATCAACAACGCTTTACAGTGAGTTCCCAAGACCAAATTACACTTGCTCCTCTCGAAATTACACCCTAAAATGCACCTCTAAAAAGTTATAGACCCTCGAAGTTGAAGTTAAAATGTAAAAAAATCACTTTAACTCTAAAACGGGTGAAAATTTGTTATTTATTTTTATAGAGCCGGCTTATTCTATACAAGTCAATGGGTGGTAGAAATTTCACAAAAAAACACTATAACTACCCGTTGAGAAGTAGCGTAAACCTTCAAACCTTAAAAAATAGAGATTTTGCAGGATACTAAATTAAAATTATTTGTCTTTATCTGTGGCAAAATGAATTTAAAAATGAGGGATTTTTGTCTTATTAAATTTTTATTCTAAAATCAACGGTTCTTAAGAAAATTTGAAAAATAATTTCTATTCTTCAACTAACTGATTATTATTGGTTATTTCGTAATTCATTTAAAAGAAGGCTGCATTTCGTTCAAAAAGATAGTTCCAACACTGATTTTGAGTTAATTGCTCAAAGTGACTCCCATTTACTTGAAATTCGGCGAAATCACGTAAATTCTAGGATATTTCGATCCATACGAATGTCTATAATTTAAGTAAATGGGGGTCACTTTGAGCAATTAATGCAAAATTAGTGTTGGAACTATGTTTTTGCAGAGATACGGCCACGGCCTTCTTTTAAATGAGTTACGAAATAACCAACAATCAGTTAGTTGAGGACTAGAAATTATTTTTCAAATTTTCTTAAGAACCGTTGATTTTAGAAGAAAATTTTAAGAGATAAGAATCCCTTATTTTTAAATTTATTGCTATAATAAAGCAAAATAATTTTAATTTATTTTACAAAAACAACGTTTTGAGGGTTGAAGCATGAAGCCACTCCTCAACGGGTAGTTCTAGTCGTACGCTTTTCTTGAAATTTCTACCAAACATGGACTTGTATAGGATAAGCCGGCTCTATAAAAATCGATAAAAAAGTTTCACACACGTTTAGGAGATAAAATGAATTTTTTTACATTTTAACTTCCACTTTGAGGACCTATATAACTTTTTAGGGGTGCGTTTTAAGGTCACTGTAGAGCGTTGTCGGGACACCCTGTATTCGAAATTGCAATTTTACTTTATCGTTGACTTCGTTTAGATAGGTACTTTGAAAAAGTAATGTTCGATCACATTACTTTCTCAGTTACTTTATTTTTATTAAAGATGTGTACGAGGTGTTTTGTTGTTCATTTGTTAATTATATGAAGAAAAGTTTGCGATTTGGTCTTTGAAGTACAGCTTGGTCAACATCCACATTATCATGTTATCATGTTTTCAATCACAATTTCTTATCTTTGTTCAATCTTAATGAAAACTTGTCAACTGGAACAATTGCTTCTGGTAGTTGAAGGTTTCAAAATTTTTAAAAATCTCAAATATTAACTATCCCTGTGTGATACATGTGCCAAAAGGCATTTATTTTCCAAGAAGGTGTAGACCTCGATTATAACGGCTGGATTTACAACGTATTTTTACACATCAAAACGAGGGTGTTAATGAGATAATACGTAACAGGGGAATTTATGCAAATAATTCTCTCACCTTCCACATAACTTCGTAAAACAAATAATTTAAACTCAGAAACACTCATCGATTTTAATCTGAATTTTTTGTTACTTTTGAATGCAAATAACTTTTTCATGGAAAAAAATTCAAAAATTATTTTCAACAATCGATAACATATTTAGTACCTAATAGGTACCTACTTCCATTCCAATATCAACAATACTTTAAAAAGTGTAGTATACCTATAATAAGTACTAAAAATAGTACCGACATTTTCTAATATAATGTTAATCATGAATTTTAGAGCTCTATAAAATATAATATGATATTCAGTAAGAATAAATCGATGGCAACTATAAACATAACTTGGTGCATTTAACAATTTAATATCTGTGCGATAAAATCTACGGAACTACCATTATTAATAATAAAATAATTAAATTAAAAGTCAAAGCGTTCTATGTACTTACTTACATGTTTAATTATTTTTGCGATTTTACTTAAATAATAGAAATGTGGTAAGTAGTTCCAGAATTTTTTATTGCCAAAATATCTGTTTTAAACATTTTTAAAGCTCAGCTGCCTGTATGGGTCGTTTCTCCCATTATTTCAAATTTTAGTAGGAGTAAAGCTTCTCTTGTGCAGGTACTGTCGTACACGCGTCAGACAATACGCGTTTTCCACTTCTCTTTATAAAAAACGCTCATTTTACTCAAACTCGCGTTTGCTAAGTTTGAACACGGATTTAGAAAACTCACTTTTTTCAAACGCACTTTGTGATAGCTCTTTCTAAGAATTATAAAATTTATAAAATCTCCCCCCCCCCCCTCAAATAGTAGATTATTAAACAACAAACTTTGATATCGCGTGAACTATTATAGAACAAGCGTTTTCCGTATGTGCGTATAAAAACGTGTGGATAAAATAAGAGGCTTAAAAGGCGACGCTGTGGATATATGAAGTTGAAGTAGTGTATATTATGCTCATAATTAAAATTACTAATCATTTCTCAGCGTACGTACTCAATTTGCAATATATACAAAATTATACGGCTTTGTATGGCTTCATTTGTTCTGTCAAAGTTTTAAGTCTTTAGAAGGAAGTTGGTAAATTATAGTAACGAACCAAAATTATAAATTGGGTACGTTTTAGTACAGAAAATTTCACAAAATGTCAAGTGGATATAACCATAATATATAACGTAGCAATAATATAAGCAAAATAAAGTTGTCGCTTTGTATTATTATTCCAAACAACTGTCGGAAATTAAGTGCTTGTTTTAACTCACTAATTTTGGCTTTGTTATTTTTAGTTTATTTTTGAGAGCAATTTTAATTTAATTTGGAACTGCTTATAATAAACGTTTTATACTTGAGGAAGAGTCGAGGCCGAGTTAAATATCGTTGGCTCATTAAACAAGATACAAAACTACTTGGTGTCAGTGAGGCTTTTCTAAAACTTGCTTTCTCAAAAAATAAACCAAGCCGAGAGTATAAAAAAAGTGCATTAGTTTCTCTCCTTTATTAAAACTTGCGTAAAAATCTCTAACACTTTAACCGATATATTTAAAATTTGGTAGAGAGGGTCATTAGGCGCCAGTCATCTCAATTCCTCTGTGAGCAACTATTCGTTTCTGGCTCAAATTGGAACAGTAGGAGATGGACGGTTACCTCCGTTATTTCAATTCATTTTAGGTTGAATTTTATGCTGAGGCAACTCTGAATTAAAGATAACTATCAGGTTATTTAAAAACGATTTTAACCAAATTTATTTCTGACTAACGTGATTAACCAAAACAGAATAAACAATGAAAACGCCTTGCTCATAAAGTGGCCTTCTTCACCTAACCTAGTAGGTTTTAGCCTAATATTTTTAAATTATAGCACCCTCTTGTGATACCTGATTGAAGTACCTTTATTCGAACTTCTCTGCTTTTACTTTTACTTTATACCCCTAAAATTCTACACCCTGCATGTGCACTCGTTATATAATATGTATGATGTTTTAGCTACATTAGGAAGCATACATTGTATAATTGAAACAAATAGGTATTTGAAGAAGCGTTTTCATATTCTGATTTTATAAAGTAGCGCTCTTTGTGTAAAATTACAAAGGTCTAAAGTTCCTAACTTGTAATTTTACCAAAGGAAAATAAAGTAATTCATATTAATTTATAGTAAGTAGTACAATTTATATGTTTTGTCTTTAGTTATGCTCGATTTACGCTTTTTGCTCTAGATTTAAGATAACTCTCGCCATTCAAGCCGTAATTTGTTCTGAATAAGTTTGACAAAGTTTGAACTACGCTGTAAATTGTTTCGCAAGAGCTATTAGCTTTAAGTTGCTTTAATTATCTAAATTTGTTCAACATATAGAGAAGTGGACATCGAGAACGACAAATAACTACTTGAATAAATTGTTTTTCTGTACAAACCATAGGGAAAAAATCTATTTTCGAGAATACAATTTGTTGCAGAGAGTTTTTATACCCATCATACATCATAAAAATCAATTTTGAGACAAGAAACTTTTGTTTGTCCGTCCGGTCAGCCATCAGTACGTCGGTTCATACTCCATAGGTTTTTCATCAACCTGTCACTCTGTTGTTCTCGCAAATGGTTTGATCAAAACACTCAGAATTTAACATAATAGACTCTAACTCCTAACGACACGCGAATAAAGCCACTTCTATAGGCATAGGTAATAAGTTTACGGAATAAATATCTAAATGGGTTAGTTTTAATGTTCTTTTCAGTCGACCACCATGTAATGCCTCATGTTATATCATGTTTACTTGAAGTACCGGATGTTTTATAAGATTACAAACTAAGACTTTTGCACCCTGTTTTGTACAATACCTCTCCCCTTTCAAGCCAGCTTAGAAATACTTAAAAATTAACAGTAATAAAGGGAAAACCGCGTCTAGCTTACATTCTGACTATAAAACCCGAAAAATTTTGAAAAAGGGACTAGGAGAAGGGTTGAAAATTATAAATAGATTTGCGGGAGAATTAAAAAAATTTCATTTGCGTGGAAACTAACGTGTTCTCACTTTTCTCACCACGGATTTTACTTTTACCACCATTATAATAGAAAATTATCAATAATAATCAAATTGGTTTATTATTTATTATTGTAATTACTAATTAGGTATATTCCGAGCTGTTACATTTAATTAACGCGATTGAGGATTAAGCTGCTTGATTAAAGTTGCGCGCATTTATTATACCCAAGAGAAATTATCCTGAAGTAAATCTTGAACTTTACCATGAGCAATGTGTGTATAATATGTGCAATGTACATATTATGTAGTTAACCATTTACCGCAATTAAGTATTAAACTATTTAGATAAGAACAGTAGATAGTTTTCAAATTCTGAAAATATCATTCCAAGACTGCCAAAGACTTATTTATAGTTTATAGTAAGTTTATAAAAATTCCTATTTTATTTTTACGTTAATTTAAATAAAATATCTACTCCTACTCATAATTAGTATTTGTATTTATTAAAAAACGAATACTTACGTGATTTTCGTAATCGCTTCCTCCCAAATTCTTAAGGGAAGCGCTCGTGCGTTTCCCAAATCTGAAAAGTAGCAGTACTTTAATAATAGTTTATAAAATAGATCAAGTCAGCATGAGGCCAAAAAAGGCATAACAACAAATTGATGCTTTGCTATTTCCCATTACAACCGCCTCATACACAATGATTTTCATCTTGAGACTAGTATTATTTGGGCGTATCGTAAAAAATTTAATAACAACGTAGGTTATTTTTATATTATGAAAAAATTTAATATATATTTTTCCAATATTACCAATTTAAAGAAAATTGTTAAGTACACGTTTATTTTAAATTCAACTCGTGGGAAATCATACTGTTTCCCACAGTTTCCAGAGCAAAGCAAATACAAATAATAACAAAAACTTTTATTTAATAAATCGTGTCAATATGTACAAAAACGTTTACTTACTTAATTCTTATTGAACTCCCGCAAATTAAATTTTTTTTATCAATAACAAATATACATTATTTGTTGGGTTAGTAGGTACACAACTAGACAGTCTATTTTCTAGCCCGTAGCTAAAATACGTTCCACTTGGTGGCTAACGATATGGGTAAGGGGTACAAAGAAGCGGTCTCTATAATAAAGTAAAACTGTTGAGCGAGCGTGAAGTATAATTTCTTTATTTAAGGTAATAAACTAACCAACAAGACTTCCGTCTTAATTACGGGAGATCGCCCATTTAAGTATTAACTAGGCGAACCGAGAGCGCACTTTTAAAAAGGGTCGATGTTAGCAACGAGCCTGAACGCTACGTAGCTAGGACAATCGTTATGATTTATGATTATGAGTTGTTATGACTTACCTACATCTTTAAAAAAACATTAAAAATAAGCATTTTGCAAGAAATAAACTCAATTTTATCCAAACTGCTTTCACACAAATTTTCCCTTAATCAGTTCCTTGCATTTTTTCCAATCTCGAATTTAAGTTTAATCTTCTTTAACGACATCGGCCATGACAATAATTGATTAGGGCCGTGTGTGTCTGATTTCTGATAATACGAACAAAGTAGTAAGATATCTTAATTTTTTAGGCCACGCGTTTTAATTGACTACGCGCTCAAATTTTAAAATAAGATTCACACTAAAATGAAATAATGCCATGCGAAAACTTTTAAACATTATTTCGAATTTTGTAATTACCGTAGCCAATATACTATTGTCTCATTGTATATGTGGATAGAAAATTCCACGACAAATGGAAGCGGCTATTATTTTCGTTATTTTTGAGACCATCTTGTTTTTCTTTTCATTTCTTACTTCATATTTACCTATTTCAAGCTTTTTACGTAAATATTTTTGTTAACAAAAAGCATTGTTTGTTTTACTATTTTTTATTAGTAAAAAAGCTGAGGTGGAAAATTTCTAGTTAGAATGTTTAACATCACTTTGATGTCAATTCCGCATCGGTAATTTCCATTTAAAAAAGTCATTAAAGAAATATTTTTGTTATGAGATAAACACCTTGTAAGTTTTCAGGCGTCGTTCGGCAATTGTATCGAAATGCAAAACTTCAAAAAAAATTCTAAGCTAGAGAATAATAACAATAGTAATGAAGGAAAGGAATCAAGTAAAAAAATTTTTTTCCTTACACTGTACTAAATTTACATTTTTTCTAACATTACTACTTTCACTTGCATTAGACAAGCATTTTGTTTGTTCGAATTGTGCGTGATAATCAAATCATATTTTTGAATTAAAACGCAATATAAACCGGCTTTTGAACTCGAATTAATGTTTCATCGTTTCAATTTCGTTAAGTCCTATACTTTGCCAACCTGCATATTAATGTTTGAGCTTTTCCATAAAATTCGTAGGGCGATTTGTTCGTAATGAAGGATTACTGCATTTCCACTAAACAAAATTTTTGAAAAAACTTTTATAATTTCAAAAAAGGTCCTCAGTATCGATGTCAGGGGTTTCCCAACTGCAATTCTACTTCTGAATTATACACTCCGCAAAAAAATTATCCATCAACTGATTTTTTGCCAAATGAAAGATCTCTGCCTGTAACATTATACGGTGGCAGTTCAGTAATATTTTGGAGCGGCATATGGGGGGTAGCCTGACTGTTGGACGCTATTTGCTGACATCCTTGCACTATCATCATTTTGCACTTTTATCATTTTGCACTTACATCGAAGATGGATTCCTTGTAATCCAGGATAATAATATACTACATGCAGCTCGAATAGCAAACGAGTGTTCAAATGAAGTTGATATTTGATATTTAAGCAGTAGATTGGCCAGCATATGGTCTAAACCTCAATTCCATCAAACATTTATGGGAAACGAAGAAGAGAAAAGTTACGTTAATTTTTAAATATTTTATTTCTTCGTTTCTCTCTCTATTCTAACTTAACTGCATTATTGCTGGAATATGTACAACATTGACTTTGCTTACTATGGTACGAATAAGATTTATTTCGATTAATCGTTTGAATAAAAAACCAACAGGTGATGCCACAAAAGTTTTCGCGAAGTGATATATTGTTTTGCATTAATTCTAAAAAATGAAGAGTGATTAATTTGTACAATAAATTATTAAATTTACAAATTTTTGTTATAGTCCAGTGCATTTACAAAACATTATACGTGTGAGCTAAAAGTTTTAGGCAATGTCATTTTGTATTTTTTTATTCGATAGAGTAATAAAAAAATAAAAAATGACAGTGCCTAAAAGTTTTAGGCTGATTTGTAAATGCACTGGACTATTACCCATAATTAAAAATTGTATACATTTTGAAATAAGTTAAATTCAAGATAAAATCTTTGTTTACAAATTTGGTTAACTCGTATTTACAAAAAGACGTAAAAATGCAAAAAAACGAATAGCTAAAAACCTTTTTTATTATACTGTTGTTTGATCTTTCAATATTACGATCTGGAAAGACCTCGAAAACATAATATTAAAACGTATTCCTTAAAAAAAAGATACTGTTTTGAACATAAGTTTGCATCTTTTTAAAAATGATGGTATTAGCAAATTTGGAATGCTAAAATTGGGTAGCTACAAAAGGGTTTCTGTGTTGTACTGAGATGTAAGCTTAGCATCAAACGAAAGTTTTGATATAAGAAGTGTTCGAAAAAAAAGTGTCTTTTAGGGTTGCCTACGTCTGAATTATGCTCAATAAAAAATTTAACCAGTCATGTAATAGAACTAGCGCCAAATAACTCAACCCCTTATAACATAAGAACGAAGAAATAGAATTTTCGTTTAAGAGGACACATTGTATTCGGGGATGTTCATATATTGCGGCTGTCCTTTAATTTTTGCATACAACATTTCACAAATAAAGTAATATTCAACGCTCAGTAGTATGGTAGTATTTACATTAGAAATTATTGAGCTGTGCATAAAAATATTTACTCATGCAAAATGTGCAGAGCATGCAACGGCGTGTTTACAACAAATAGGTAGCCTAAAGTTTTAATTTTAAAATCAAATCAAATTTTTCTATTGCGAAATAGAATTTATATAATTAAAAAATAACCTACATAGGATAGTCTACATATTATTATTTAGAAATATACATAATTGTTTACAAATTTAATTCGTAAACTAAAGTTTTGGTAGTAAAGAGTCAAGTTGAACATTTCCCACTGTATCTCTGTTTTATACAGTAAGACAAGTCGAAAATTTGGTACCATAAATTAAAAAGTGTGCTCTTAAAATCAGTGAGGAATAGTTAAAATATACTAACTGCCAGGAAAGTATTTTTCTAAATTAAAGAGGTGATTGTAAAGGTGGGAAGCCGTCAAAGCCAACTTCGAGCAATCAAGGTATCAAAAGTTTGCAAAAGTACATATTATATCAATAGAAAAAAGGTACAAGTCGAATAAAATATTTTAAATTAGGAATTAGAAAATGAAATAACAGTAATATTCTAAAGATTTTGGCGAGAACTCTCACCTGGGACGTGCACGATCTGCGTAGAGGCGTTCTAGATGATGAAGTTTCAGCATGTTGATGGCCCTCTGGACTTTGGGTGTCATTTCGGATTGGGTTGTCGGCCCACTGCGCACACTACCTGCCACCAGGACGCATTAGCCCACACCAGTGACATACATTAAATGCCATGCACACCCAAAATCGCCTTGGATGTTAAGTTAAAGTTTAACCAAGGTATCGTTGATTTCTTTTGTTTTTATAAATTTAAATAACGATATAGGTAAACATTAAAAAAAGCTCTTTTTTGCTAACTTCAAACTGAATACTTAAATTGTAGTCGTTAAGCATTCAAAATGAAAGGTTTTAGTTGTGAAATTAAAAATTCCAAGGTATTATAAAGAAGCTTAGGAGCATGCATCGTAATTAAAATATAATTAAAAATTAAAATTCTACTTGCGGTGCTGTAACTCGTTAGAGGCTAATAAAAGTTAAGCGTTAACAAGAGGATAAAATTAAAACACCAAGAAAACATCAACGGACAATACATTAAACGATTTAAAAACAAATTTTAAATATCGTGCTAATTAAGATTTAGGGAAATTTAAAGTGCGGCTCGAGTTGGCATTTATATTTTATCAAGTTTACTTTCGGCACTGTAGCGTGCGTTTAAGAAATGTGTCGATAGTTCTAAATCAATTTGTAAATGTCTCGTAAAGTGTCCGATATTAGTCATTATTCTTACCGTAATGGATTCTAATGTGAAATTTTTAAATACAGTCGCTGTCTGTGCAATACTGTCGCTAGTGTACAGCAAGCGTTTGTCAAAGCATATTCATGTACGATGCCGATCTCTGCTCTACTATTAGAGTTTTGAGAAATATTTTATTTTAAACGAAACTTATAGAAAACTTATAAAAAACGTTCAAGATATATGCCCGTCCTCTGGCATCGTAGTGTTTTTTAGATTTTTCGTCTATTTTTATAGAAATACATTTTGAAGCTGAGTGTAAAAGGAAGAGATCCACGGTGAAAACTTGAATCTTGATCACAGGATTTAACATTGGAAAACAAACTTCTGTAGATTGTTTTCCCATGTTAAATCCTATGATCAAGATTCAGGTTGCCACTGTGTAAATCCATATTTAGTTTAACATTTAGTTTTG
Organism: Malthinus flaveolus; assembly: GCA_950108345.1. NCBI lineage: Eukaryota > Metazoa > Arthropoda > Insecta > Coleoptera > Cantharidae > Malthinus > Malthinus flaveolus. The sequence continues at coordinate 4,303,489 of OX467286.1, forward strand.
GTTTCATTCTGTTATCATTAGTATTTCAAAGCAAAATTAGTAAAGAGCTGAAGTATGGAGAACTGTAGTACCGGTTACTTAGAATCTGCTTTTAAGGCCCCTTAAATTAAATATATGTTGATTTGATAGTGGATATACCATAGGGTTTGAAGGAAAACAATTTTTGTTTTATTAAATACAATAGAAAAATAAAATCATTTAATTACGTACGATACGTAGGTATTATATTTTTATACAAAATAATTAAAATGGAAAATTAATTTGATTTAAAAAATCTTACCCCAAGTAAATTAAGTGAAAGTCAATGTTTGAATCAATATTTGCTTCACACTAAAAAGCGGAGAGCTTTAAGAATCAAATGGAAAGTTCTTGTACTAATAACTATAAGCTTCAACAACTCGTTGGATATCAATCGCGAAGCTACTCTTAATAAAAAATGGATTGAAAGTTGGAGCTTTCTTTATTACGTATTTATTTAGAAAAGATCAATTCTCAAACTGATTGTTAAAGTTGGACATATTTAGCAAAGCTGATGGCTCTTAGCATTAAAAAATTATCTCTAAGAAGCGTATATTGCCGACTTCTGTCGTGTGATTTTGTGTTACATTAATAGACGAGAAGCTGACGGCAGTTTTTGATTTTTATCAAGCGATTACGTAAGGATTAATTTTGTTCGGCTGCCTGCACGCATATCCCTAAAAATTGCAATTCTCTTTTCCCACCAGTTTTGCGTTTATGCTGGAGTTAATGTAATGCAAATAAGAATTTTCAACATTCGAATTCAAAATTCTTATTTCTTAATAAGTTTTTCTTCTAAAAAATATGATTGTTTTTAATTTTCAATACTTGCTAACCACTCCCAGGACCTGGTCAAACTAATTTTACAAGCAATTCTATACATTGATCCATTAAAAACCCGCAATTCCTAATTTTATTTAAAAAGTTAACGAAGCAATCTGAGAGTTCTTATCCGAATATTCTAAAAATATCTTAGATATTCCATGCAAAGCAAGTCCAGCACAATCTCAAAATTAATACTTAAATTAAATTAGTACTAATGAGAGATTGGCAAATTTTATAAGTAAAAAGAAATTAAAGGATACAAAAGTTTTCAATTGTTGCAAAACACTCAAAACAATGAATTAATTTTAATTTAAGAACAATTATTTTATTATATCCCATCGCTGAATATATCATTCGGCAAGAAACTCAGGAGAGAGTGCACCATATTTCAGGCAGAAACTGAGGCTGTTTTGGCAGCTCTTAACTTCGTTCTCGTTGATCGCGATTACCACAATTATCTAATCCTCACCGGCTCCCTGTCACTCCTTACCACTCTTGCTAACAATAGAAATACAGCCCTGCATAATCATCCAGTACAGACATACAGTACATCCAGTACAGTCCAGAAGGTAACGTCGAACAAAGGTATTGCCGAGAACGAAGCAGTAGATAAGCTGGCCAAGTCGGGAGCCAGTAGTGACCAAGACATTTCGGTCCAACGGTCTACCATGTTACCATCAGTATACATTAAGCTTATAAGGCTGGCTTTTAATCATGGCTGCTTTAAAAACCACTTATTTAAAATGAAGTTGGAGCAGGATCCCTTCTGCTCATGCGACGGGTCCTCTGTATGCGACCTAAACCATCTCCTCTTTGCTTGCACAAACCATCAAAACGCCTCACAAGCTTTTCTAAATTCTCTCATAGTCAATCATAACATACAACTTCCTCTCAATAGTTCAGCACTCCTTTCATACGTTTTTCACAATAAGCCGACCTTTCAACAGCTTATTAATTTTATTATAGTAACTAATTTTACTATTTAACTTTCTGCGCTTCATCATTACATTATGTCACTTTCATTATCACCTTGTCGTGGCTAAATGCGCTCGTTCGCGAAGCCATTATATAAAAAAACAATTATTCTCAGTCACAATACATACTGACTCAAAATAACTACCCGTTTTCTGCCACCATAAAAAAATAGTATATTGTTTTATTAGGAGTAAAAGTATAACTTTTTGTGGCGAGTCTGAATGTTTGATGGCCGAACGTCAGTGAGGCCGACAATTTTAGACGAGCCACAAAAAGTGCTTTTGCTCCGAATGAAACATGCTATTTTTTCCGCAAACGGCATCCAGACTATAGAACTAATTAATATTTAAATAAAAATTCAAAACGATTGCAACGAAGTTGATAAATTCAGAGAATAATAATTATAAGACTGCGCACTACATTTCCGTGGTTACTGGTTTTGTGATTGCCAAGTCAAAAACAAATTTGACAGTTCAATAATATTTTATAATGTCAGAAATATTGTAAGTGATTTAAATCAACAATTGGACTGTGCAGCGTACAAAAAAGTACTTTTTTGTCCGCTCACGGCCGTACAAAAAAGTGGCGTCTGTGAAATCATACTTCAACATCATGAATTGGCGTTAATAATGTCTGCTTTTATTGACGTTTGCGGAAAATAGTATATTGTTTTATTAGGAGTAAAAGTATAACTTTTTGTGGCGAGTCTGAATGTTTGATGGCCGAACGTAAGTGAGGCCGACAATTTCAGACGAGCCACAAAAAGTGCTTTTGCTCCGAATGAAACATGCTATTTTTTCCGCAAACGGCATCCAGACTATAGAACTAATTAATATTTAAATAAAAATTCAAAACGATTGCAACGAAGTTGATAAATTCAGAGAATAATAATTATAAAACTGCGCACTACATTTCCGTGGTTACTGGTTTTGTGATTGCCAAGTCAAAAACAAATTTGACAGTTCAATAATATTTTATAATGTCAAAAATATTGTAAGTGATTTAAAGCAACAATTGGACTGTGCAGCGTACAAAAAAGTACTTTTTTGTCCGCTCACGGCCGTACAAAAAAGTGGCGTCTGTGAAATCATACTTCAACATCATGAATTGACGTTAATAATGTCTGCTTTTTTTGACGTTTGCGGAAAATAGTATATTGTTTTATTAGGAGTAAAAGTATAACTTTTTGTGGCGAGTCTGAATGTTTGATGGCCGAACGTCAGTGAGGCCGACAATTTCAGACGAGCCACAAAAAGTGCTTTTGCTCCGAATGAAACATGCTATTTTTTCCGCAAACGGCATCCAGACTATAGAACTAATTAATATTTAAATAAAAATTCAAAACGATTGCAACGAAGTTGATAAATTCAGAGAATAATAATTATAAAACTGCGCACTACATTTCCGTGGTTACTGGTTTTGTGATTGCCAAGTCAAAAACAAATTTGACAGTTCAATAATATTTTATAATGTCAGAAATATTGTAAGTGATTTAAAGCAACAATTGGACTGTGCATTTTTGGTAAGTACGGCCGTCAGCGTACAAAAAAGTACTTTTTTGTCCGCTCACGGCCGTACAAAAAAGTGGCGTCTGTGAAATCATACTTCAACATCATGAATTGACGTTAATAATGTCTACTTTTTTTGACGTTTGCGGAAAAATATAATTTTTAGGGGTTAGAATTGCAAGCGCCTTTTAATAATTAATTTATCATTATACCATTGTACCTGTATTATTTTTTGTTTCTCTATACAGGGTGTCAATTTGAAAACTTCCCACCTCCAATATCTTCGCCTTAGTATAGAATTTTAAAATTTCGCGAGATCCGTCAAGTTTATTACTGTGGGGGGTTTATTACTTTAATAATCGAGTGTTTGTGTTCTCCCTCGATCAACTTCCAAAATAGGGAAGGCTTAACCCCTTAAATCTTAAATAGGAAGGGGGAGTCTGGTGGCATCTTTTCTAAAAACTTCTTCAATTACCTTCACAACAATATGCTAATTTGTTATTTTTTGATTAGTTGTTTTAATATTGTTGAAGATATTGGAGGTGGGAAGGTTTCAAATTGACACCTTGTATATATTTCTTCCTATTCTTCAATTAATTACCAATTTTAGTAATGTGATTTTCACACATCTCTTTTTCAAATAAAAGTTTTTGTGCTACGAAAATATAACTCTAGCTACATAAACTATTAACTATTAGTACTATAACTACTCGGAGATTAAAAGTAAATCCCTAAAAGTAAGTAAATTTAATAGGAGCTTATACAAGTCAAACACATTTAAAATTTTACAAAAAAACTTCAAACTTTATGTTAAATTTTGTGTTTTAATTTAAAATTATAATAAACCTACATTACTGATTTTCGACGTTAAGGCCCTCTTGTGTTTCCTGAAGTTAAGAAAAATTTGGGTGGTCGAGTAGTAGGACCGTAACCTGAAGGGCTCGCCCATCTAATAGTTTTTGTGGATACGCAATTTTGACGAAAAATAACAATAAAAATAAAATGTCTTATTATGTACTTTCTTCCATACCAAATCCAATTTGCTAAAATGACTAGGTACAAAAGCTCAATAATCAAATTTACAATAAAGTAAATGAGAATGCTTCCTGTCTGTTACCTTAAAACTATTTTCACCGACAAGCGTAAAGAAACTTGAATTTACAAAGAAAATAAATACTCATGTGGCGGAAATTGTGGCTTAAATTGTAAGCGTCACTGCGCTACCTATTACAATAGTATGCACCGAAATGCATAATACGACACGGTATCTAAACTAAATCAACAAACGTAATTTGATTAAAGACGAATACAAACCGTGCAATGTTTAACTATAGATAAAATTGAATCAAACCACTACCAACGGGCCATATACCAAGTCGTACATTGTAATTAACAGCCAATCAGTGTATTATGTGCTACTGACTACACCATGCTGCTTCTTGCATCCCGAATTTTAGAGAATTTTCATTTTTAACAATGAATTAATTGCATATTTTGTTCCTATCCGAAATTTCGAATTGTCGAATAATACAAAAGCGGCAATTATTCAATCAAATCCTATGTATACGATGAGTAATTTGATTAAAGTAAATATTTCTTTAATTGCCAGTTCCTGAAAAAGATGATTTGGAGCGACCTTTCATTAGGTAGGTTTATTGATATAATCGCACCCCAGTAGATTTTAGTATACTATACTAATACTCATTACAAATTAGCTAACAGTTTGAATTTGTACGCTATTGCTGTTTTTCCAAATACATAAATTATTATCTTTTTTAACAATAATTAATAATCTTCATGACTTTTTGAGATAGGTATAATATCTCGTTGTGTTAGTATTTCGCGTTTCGGGGATACGTTTCAGAGAAGAGTTCATTTCAAATATTTTTAAACCTGTCAACGTCCTAAAAAGGAAGATAATATTCCATTTTTACGAAAACAAAGAGCTTCGCTGCTTTTGACACTTGAACACCCTTTATTACTTATTAATATTTTTACAAAATACAGGAACTGTGCGAAACGAGTTGTATGCCTATATTTATACTTTTTTCTGCATATATCTATAAGATTAAATCAAAGAAAGCTACTCAGGTGAATAAGCCTCTATAAAAGTGAAAGCACCGTAAACTGTAACGGGATTATTTCTTCGCGAAACTTATTGTGCCTCCCTTTAAAAAAAGTTTTCTAGAAAATATTGTTAGCTGCAGTTAACCGTTTTGGGGTAACCAATAACTTTAGGGCTTTAGGCTTGGTAATAAAAGTTTCAATTGGTATTTAACTTTACAAATTTGCCTAATTTAGCTTTATCTACTTAGAACCTTCTCGATATAACAAAAATGTTTTCAGTTATTACCATGTGTAATTTAAATTAGCATTTATATTTTAATGCAAATTTAAATTAACGACTTAACTCAAACTATACATTGGAACTAAAGGAATGATTACTGAAACTTACCTAAACTATTAAATTACTTTACATAACTAGAGATTGATTTTAATAGTGGATAACTATTTGCTGCGTTACTTATTAACGAATTAAATTTTTCCGCGATGCCTTTAATTTCAATACACTAAACAGCGGCCCTTGGCTAAAATCCATAACGAGTCTCTTGTTATTTGTTATCATTTTGTTCGATTTTGGTTTAGAATTACTCGGATAATCTGTTTCTAAACACAATTCCCATGAATTTACTTTCATGGTTGTCAAAAATGGGGAGCCATTTGTTCGTGCTGTACTCGTACCTCGTACCCTTCACCAAACCTTTCATTTAAGCCTTCTTCGCAAATAAAATTGTTTAAGAATCACGTATTATATATAATAATAATACGTTTATTACGTCTTTTATAATATAATTGGGTGGAGGTCCCGAGATCCGTCGTTATGAAGCATCCTAGAAAATTATCATAATGACACACACAAAACACATTGGTGGGAGCAAGTAGCTTATTCTGCGACTTTCAATATATTAATTTATTATCGATGTTCTTTTGAGAAATGCGTGTGTAAACTGTTAGGCAATTATTAATTATTTAGGGCAGGGTTTTGGAAAGCACACAGATTTTATAAGGGTAGTCTAATATTAATTATAGTTTGCAATGCTAAAAGTTAAAAATAAGTTTTTAGCACCCACTTAGACCTTTTTGGCTTACCGAGTTTTAATCGCTATTCAGGTTATATTCTCAGATCATTAGCTATACTATATAGCATGTCCATGGATGGGCTTACAAAGAGGAAAAACATTTATTTTTCTTTCTCTAAAAATTAACTTCTTAGAAAAGCTCTTGCTTGTTCACAAACTCCTATAACACATACATATTAGTTTTTATCTGTCTCTTACAGCTTACAGGTACAAAAATATAAACCATTTTGTGTTTGATTTAAAAGTAAAAAAAATTTTTATTTCTCCAAAAAATTAACTGTGCTTGTTTTAAAACTCTCGTGCCACATAATTTAAATTGTGAATATTTTTTTTTCTGTTTTTTTCGTTCTTTGTAACCCCATCTGTGGACATACTGTATACAGATATACCCACACACACACACGCCAAATTATATACCCCAAAAAGGAATATTTTCATAGAAACACTCTTTGTATTCGAAACCGAGTACGTCAGCGTCAATACTAACTTGTTAAATTAAGGATATTTAAAAAATTCCAAATTTTAGGACGATTTTCAACATGGAATAACTCGGAGAAAAATGGTTGTACAGAAAAGAAAATTGTAGCCTCAAGTGTCTAGTTTTCAGATCTGGACTTTCTTTCAGCCAACATCATCGATTCACAAAAATGTTTTTTATTAATTGCCACCAATTGTGTCTTATAGAGAATGTTTTGCAGTTTCCAAAACCCTACCTTCATTTTCTGTTCGATCATTAGTTCCCGAGTAATCGATTGTCAAAGTTAAATAGAACTTTTTTGCTTTGATCGGCGATTACTCCGCGGCAAATCATCGTACGGAGCTCATTAAGTGGTCAAATTAAAGCTGATTAAATTGTCAAAAGGGGCTTTATGATCGCACGATGAAAAAACATTTCTTAAGTTTACAGACCATTTCAAAGACAAGAAACAATTTGGAAAAATTATTTTTAGTTGGTTTTCGGATGATTACGTGAAACCGCTCTAACTAAAAAATTTTACTGTCCAGATTTGAAAACTAGATACTTGAGGCTACAATTTCCTTTTTTTAATTTTCAGTATGGCCATTTTTCTCCGAGTTATCTCTTGTTAAAAATCGCCCTAAAATTTGGATTTTTTAAAATATCCCTTAACTTTTGTGACTAGTTTATAAACCAGATAACCAGTAGATACCTACTTACGGTATACTGTTCATTTTACAGAACTTAATTAGAAAACTAAAAAAATGCTTTAATATTAAATTCAACGAGGATAAGAGAGGTTTATAAGTTTGTAGTGTAATAAAAACTGAAACTATATTTAAACTAACTGCAGATAATTATTATGCAATTAAACTTTACACGTAATAGTTTAATTACAGAAACATTCGCCCTTACAAATTGTATAAAGGTCAGTGAATATGTATAAATGTATCTTTCCAAATGTTTAGAAATAATTGTGGTCTAGAAGCTTTAACTTCTGTTATTAGCGTAATAGCGTGAAAAGCCGCACTTGTGGTTACCAAAAATGTTGGTGTTAAAATTAGATTTTATGGAAATTTTATTACTAGCTCAAAAATATTTTGAATCAACCTAAGACACATTCTTCCAGCTCGGAATTTGCTTTCTATTTAATTGTCTTCTCGAGTATATAAAATTAAAAACGTATACACACAAGCAGTATGTGGCAATAATCCCTAGACGAAAGAAAAGTGGAAATATTTCCGAAAGAAGCTACGTGTGGAAAAAGAATATCAAATTGAAATGGCATCTAAAAGAAAACGTATTAAACATGTAAACTTTACAAATTTGACAAAAAAACAAAATCGTTTCTCCAATATGTACAAATGAGTGAAAACTTGACAGAATTTATTTATATACATCCATCAAATTAGAAAGTATTGGATTTGTAAATTGTAAATCGCTTGTCATTTATGTCATCTCATCTTCTTCAAATTAAGTTTACACTTGACTTGTAAATATGTTTTAAGGGAATAAAACTCAGATTTTTAAATATGGAGCTAACCTACATTTTTGACGTAAGGGGCGTTTAATATGTTCTTTCTCGGGTTATTTCATTTTAAATCAGTTATGAATCGTGAGTTTCGAAAGCGTACGTTTGGGCCTGATGTACGTACTTATATCAAAATATAGCACCTCTTGAAAGTTACAGGTTACAGATCTTCAAAGTTGGGCTTAAAATTATAGTAAAGTGCTATATCTATAGGGTGTCAAATAAAGCTGTTTAGGCATTTAGATACAATCACTTAAATTAGACAAAATTTCTCTTTTTTCGAGGGTACTCCAGAATATGGAAAAAGTCGCATTTTAAAGAAAAATTAGTTCAGAAAAATAATGTTATATATATAAAATGTTATATTCTTGATATAAAAAGTTTTATTACACTCGTCATTTACCATTTCTAGCTTCAATTACATATGATGCAAGTTACGCATTTTATATTTAACCCTCATGGTACCATACAAATTTACAACTTATACCTACCGCACGGGGTACCCGGGTACCCTGCATGTTTTATATGGAGAATGAGTAGTAATACAGCTAATTAGTTTAAATTTGAGCGATATTAATTATTATTGCATCTTGCAAATGTATTATTTTTTAAATTATTATTTTTTTTTAATTAAAATAACAATTTTTGTTGTCAAATTAGAGCGGTTTTGTGAAGACATGGCTTCGTCGGCATTTACAACGGAGTTTATGTGATATTACACTGCAATATTTTTACAAATAAACCCTGTGTCGGCACGTGCTTTATTTCGACAGTGCTCAGAAGATAATTGTTAGTTTCCCACGCCTTTTTACCTAATCCAAAATTTATTTATAACCATCAAATGACTATTTGCGTCTCAAAAGTAAATCTGTTATGTGAAGATAACATGCGCTTTCTGTGGGCATAGCGTCGAAGACATTTACAACAGGGTTTATTTTTATTTTGTACTGCAACATCTTTCCAAATAATCCGTGTCCAGAATCATAGAAATAATTTTTGTTGAAAATCACCCTATTAGCTGCCTTCAAAATCAAATCAACGTAGGGAAATTTTAAAAGATTTAGGAAAAACTCTTTGTATGCCATCCATACTAGATCGAAGTATATCGGATCTATACTAACTAAACTAGGGATTAGGGATTAATGATTATGAACTAGGGAACTAAAGGATTAATTATACAATTTTATTTTGATAAAAATTGCATTGTTATCATTTCTTGGCGTCAAAGTAAGCATTACAAAACCACAGCCACAAATAAACGTTCAAGAACGGGATAAAACGGAACGACTGAGGGTAATTGGTTGTTGCATAATTTGGAAGAATGGTGAAAAGATGCCAAACAGGAAAACGAGGAAGAGATGAGAGAGTTGTAAAAATTTTGTTTGTGATGGGCATATCTCACCGACTTCCATTAGATCTAACGATTGTGCAAGTACAAAAGTTCATCACTAACTTTTTTTGCGATTTCTAATTAGTAATAATTATTGTTTATAATAATAATAATTATTTATAATATAAAAATGTGTAATATAAATGGATATTTCGAATACTTTTACTTTTAATTGATTGATTCCCCATGAAATACAAGCAAATAACAGCGAGGTACCCGGGTACCCCATGCGGTAGGTTTAAGGTGTAAGTTATTAAATTACAAAAATATCCCATCTCACTTAATTTTTTTGTGCCCCTCTAATATTTTCGTATAAAGAATTAAATTTTACAGGATGTCAAAGAGTCTCAATCATATTCCTTTAAAATAAAAAAAGTTATAGGCTTTTAAACTCAAAAAAGTACCCGGGTACCCCGTACGGTAGCTTTAGGGTTAAAAAAAACGAAAAACTTACTACTTGAAACTTAAATAACGTAACTTGTAGGAGTATAATACGATTTAAACTTGTTAAATTGATTTTTATTTATTATCTAGTTATTTTAAAGATTTTTCTATTAACATAAAGCATCAAGAATAGGAAAAACAGTTATAAGCGTGCAATAGAAAATTTGTTGCTACATTACCTAGGTCTTGCAATAGACGAATACATTCTATCAAGTTCCAGAAGAGTTTTCCACATATCTTCAGGTTGAGGGTTTGGCGCTGCTGCGCTTTCTTCCAATAACATAGCAGCAGCTATTAGAGTCAACCAACAAATTACAGACCACTTCATTTTTTCAAAGATTGCTTAGTGCTCTGGAAAGAATAAAGATTTATTTTTAAGTTATTTCACATTCAGATCAAATTTAAATAACTATGTGAACAGGTATGTAAATTGAATCAAGATCGCCTTAAAAACTTTTATAAGCTATAAGAATGTGTTTGTACATTTTTAGATTTTGGAATCCATTTTGAATGTATTCTATCGATCTTAATTTAATTTACATTCCAGATAAGAAGTGTCATAGGAACATTCCAAACAAAACCTTATAGGTACGAATATATAAAATGCGAAATCGTACAACTTTAACTTCTTTCAAAAATTTCTAAACGCCTGAGGTCAAAAATATACTAAGCAAAACTTTATTTGATGATACTTTTGGGTAGATGTAGGGATTATTAATTGTAGTCGAAGGTTGTTGGATTTACAACGCGCGTTAAATATTTGTCTTTACTACTTACTTTTTATATTATTAATGATAATAAAAAATAATTTCATAAAAATTTTAATTACGTCAGGGCAAGTCAAATTGTTAATAGTAGATAATATTATTAGAATAAAAATGTTATACATCGTTAAGCTATTCTAAAAGCATCTGGTAAATGTGATAAAATGGAAAGAAAGAATTTTTTGGAAAAGTCAAGACTTTCTTATTAGGATTAAAACTTTATTGAGGGAAAACTGCGCTTTACTAAATAATAGTATAATATTTTATTTTATTTGATTGATCGCTTCAGCTTCGTATGGCTATTAGCGACCAAGTTATTTAGTTATTTAATATCGATTATGTAATTAGTCTCTTAAATAGTACGTTGACTACAAAAATTGAAAAAAAAATTGGAACATTAATGACAATGCAAATTTTAATTTGGTTCATTAATATTTACTAATGCTGGTGTTAGATAATTTTGTCACTGATTTCAATTACTGCAAGTCTACAGATATTATAGCCTAATCTTCTCTAATCCAAAAAGTTTTGAACTGGATTATATACGCGTTCTATCTATCCGTCGATCTGTTGACCACTTCCTGTATAAAAGCCTGAGAGCTAAAATTGAAATGAATTAAAATTCTTCATGTTCGCAAAACTATTTTAGCCGAGCCCAAAATTAGGTACCTATTAAATTTTACGATTTTCTTGAGCTTTTTCCCTAACTAGGTCAAAAACAAATTTAAATTTTAAAGTGGTAATTTTGGAAAAGCGAAAGGCAAATAATTTTATTTTTGGTTAACCTCATTACGATTCGAACCTATGCTCCCGGCATCTAGACTTTCAATCACTTTACTTTACTCAAATGCAATTACGAGAAATATCGACTATAGATATTTGATATCTAATCAACAAAATTTTTGAAACAACTATCTTTCCAAATTGCATGTTTTTGTTAAAATATATTTGTCGTAAAACAATTTGAAGGTATTTCATTAATTATCGAGTTTCACGAAAGCAAATGGATTTTATTGCTTAAGAAATGCAATTATAAACGTATAGTCTCTTTGATTGAAAGGACTCTATAATCTCACTTTTTTACTACTTTAATTGGTTTTTTACATCTTTTGTTTCACTTAATAAAAGTTTATTTTCAAATTAACAAAGCTCGAAATTGGTTATTTGTTAGAATTTCTGTGTGTTGGTAAGACAAAGATAATGATTGAAATTTAACAAATACGGGTTTATATGAATATACGTATACTATACTGGCGGTTTTCTTTGGGAACAGTACTGAAGAACCTGAAGTTGACTGAAAATATTAATGGTTTTTGTTTGCGTAATTGCTTTATATTCCAACATTTTTGACTTGGAAAAATATAATTGTACGTGTGTGGAGGTTCCACACAAATGAAGTCATTAGAACATCTTTTGGAGTTTGAATAAATAAAAGATCAAAGCTTTGTACTTTATACTCAAATAAGTTCGGGTTAATATATGTTGTAAATGGCGTGTATGTATAATATATGTCTAACCTACAAAAATTACATTATTTCTAAATAATGCAATAAGATAAAATATAAATTTATCAACAATTTTTTTTAAATCTCAGCTCGTTATAGTTATTCACGACATATTGGGTAGCCACTTGGTTTGAAAACCAATTCGACTGACTATGTATCTGCAATTTTTCCAAGTTTCCATGTAGGTAACCGAAAAGGAGTTATCCACTGTCCCTCCATACTTAAAAATGAGTGTAGTCTTCTTATTAAAATCAAAGCCGCGTGGTGCCTATTTAGAAGGCTAAAAACTTATAGTAAGCTTGATAGAATGCCCATTTAACTTGACGAGTATTTTATAGCGATTAATTTATTTTAACAAAAAAAACAGTCTCGAGCAATTAAATTTCTAAATTGTTTCTTTTAAGTATTTATTTGTAACATTTTGTTGAGAAAGACGATATGGCCAAAACGTTATCAAATTACTTTCGTGGATTTGTTTTCTCTGCTGATAAACGAGAAAGTGCCATCACTCTTGAACTAACGACCTAAAGTGACTTACGTGCTTTTTAGATACTATGTTAAAATAAGTTGGAAAAAGAAAATAAAACTAAATTAACTAAAACAAATTGCCTACGACTTGAAACGAACATCTGTTGCTGCTGAAATGTGACTGTAATTTTTTTAAATTTTTTTAATAAAGTAAGACAGATTGGCCTAATAGATTTTTAGCTACGAGGATCTTGAATAATATTTTTAATTAAATTTTCTTCGGGAGTAGGTAATACGTGTTTATTTGTGAAATTAATGTTTTTATTCTAATGGTAGGTATATTGTAGTAATTCTTTAAAAGTAAATTGAAGTGTCAAACAGTTGAGAAAAGTTTTAACTAGTGAATCAACATAAATTATTTTACGTAAATCTTATTTTAAAACTCCGTTATTACTTTTCAATTTTTCAAACGGAAATGAATTTTATTTCCAGAAAATACGAAAACTTACATACAAAACGATTAAGAGTTAAGAACAAATAGTGTAGAATGTAATAAAGTTTTCGAATTTGTTGAAATATATAAATTTGAAAATAATAAATTTAAACCATGGCAACGCCATGCTAGCTAGGTACTCGATCACAAAAAGTTTCAACTGCTTTCAGATAGTGCAAAAACAACAAATTTTCTCGATTTTATGTGACAATTTATCCTTTAATTTTAACTGACAACTTTGATATGTATAATTTTTACACAATTGACGTACACGTAGGTACATAATATAATCTATACTGAAAACAGAAACACAAAGCTTAACCAATTTCATGCAAATGAGACATTTGGGATTTTAAAAATACCGGATGGCCATTAAACGAAGAGGCTGTAAACCTACACTTCGTAATCTTATTTTTCACTTTCCGTTTCACCGAAGATGTGGACTTTTTAATTTTGTAATAATTATGGTCTATAATTAATTTTTAATCTCTCGTTGGTACCTATAGCCAAATTTTTTAGACCAAAATATTTATTCGTTTAAAAATTATTCTAAAATAAGTGGTCAAAACGTGGCCAAGTAGCCCTCAATTACCGTAGTAGTACTATTTTATTGTTTCGCTTATTTCAAATGCTTCGACTTTTTACTCATCTCACCTAATATAAAATTCTCTTTAGAATATACAGAGTTATTTTTAATTAATTCTGATTTCCAAAACAGTATCTCTTGTTCCGAAAGAATTATCACATTTGTATTTATACATAATTCGTGTAAATACGTAATTCGTATTATACTAAAAATGACAACTATTTCGGAGCGACAGTAGTTTAAAATTCCAAAGAATAGACAGCAAGAATGTCGTGTAATTGTGTAGTAGTGTAATAAGCATACAAGTTTATTATTTAACTTAGTTGTTACTGCTACATATTTTCCATTTTATTCTGCTGAATTTAACGTTAGATATTGAATAAGGAGTGAGCAGGTGAGCACATTTTGTTTTAAGTAGCATCATCTTTATTGGATCAGGCAAAACATTTTATAAAAAATAAAATTCTCCTGCAGAATAAAAATTCAAAAACTTTTCCCCCCTGTTCAGTTTATTTGGAGACACACTATACTAAGTTTTTCGAGTGTGACTAATTTTCCAGATTCACACACCAAAGTTCTCTTGCAAATTTAAAATTTTAAGTTCAAAACAATTACAGCAAAATTCTACCTACTGCGTTTGACTCGGATTTTAAATAAAAATGGAATAGGCATAATTCCCAAAGGAATTATAATCACAAATTCAGTGACGAGTTCACTTTTTATCAAAGCTCTATTATAATTCCAATTAGTAATAGGTAACACAAATTATTAATAAATTCGTATCTGTGATTATAATACATATTTTAGAATTTTATCTTTTAAAAACTTTTTTTTTAACTCACTAAGGCCTAGTTGCATAAACGAGCTAATCTGGGAGTCAGAGTTAACTCCGCGATTAACCTAAATCAACAACTAATTCTGAGTTACATTAAAATACATTTGACTCTAGAAAATTGATAGGTTAACCCTGAACCAAGTGCCTACGAGCTAACCTAGTCTAATCCGCGCTAAGATTTAACCTTATATTCAGATCGTAGAGTTAACTCTGACTCCACGATTATCTCGTTTATACAACTGGGCCTAAAAGAATTAAAAGAAGTTTTCTATTTTGTTTTTACAATTTTCTTATTTCGGATATTTCAAACATATTGACCACCTCATAGATGTCAGAAAAAACACCGCTAGGCGCTAGGCACATAAATTGAAGGATATTAAAAAACTCCAAATTTTATGGCTATTTTCAACAAGGGATAACTCGGAGAAAAATGATCGTATAGATAATTTAAAAAAAAAGGAAATTGTAGCCTCAAGTGTCTAGTTTTCAGATCTGAACAGTAAAATGGTCGCAAGATGAAAAAAAATTTTTTTTAAGTCCACAGACCATTTCAAAGACGAGAAAAAATTTTGAAAATTATTCTTAGTTGGTTTTCGGATGATTACGTAAAAACCGCCCACGTTAAAAAATTTTACTGTTCAGATCTGAAAACTACACACTTGAGGCTACAATTTTCGTTTTTTAAATTTTCTGTACGACCATTTTTTGCCGAGTGATCCTTTGTTGAAAATCGCTCTAAAATTTGGCTTTTTTTAATATCCTTCAATTATTGTGACTAGTGTATATTTATTTAATTTAATGATTTATAGCCAGAAGAGCTTTAACTATACATGATAACCTGCACTGACGGCTTTGCAAGTCCTTCGAGCACAGTATATACTTGGAGCTACGTGATGCTATGATTTTCAGACGTGAGACGAGCGCACTATCGTAATTAGCAGTGGTTATAACGGTTATTTAGAAGAAAACATTCTAAAAAGGGAAATTATATAAATTCATATTGGCTAATGTGCCCCTACAAACCATAGGCGAGTGGGTTACTTACAAAAACATTTTTGTTGGGGCTGCTTTCGTTTTCAATTTTTGATTAATTCTTACTTTGAAGCATTAAGACATCCTACAACTTAGGCAACCCATTAAACTTGAATAACAGCTGTTCGTGATTGAAGCTAATGCTCCTTTATTCAAATCGCAATTTGCGGACTTAAACGATTCATTACCTACAATCTTACAACTGGTACAATTTGATAAATTTCAAAGCCGTTTCTGTATAAAATGATCAAAGACGTTCATTTCTTGCAACATATTATCCAGATAGTACTACGATAAAAATCCTTCCTTACTATTCGACTTTCTTTAGAATTTTAAGATATGCCCAATATAAATTCAATAACTTGATGAGAGAAAAAATTTCTACGAAGACCTTCCAAGATTAATATATTCTTTTCAAAAACTTTTCTGGGAGCCCAAGTTTCTAAGTTATTATGTTTGCGTCGGTTTTTAAATTATATTTTTAGGGTAAAACCATGTAAAACATAAATTCGTAATTACTTTTTTTGCCACTGTATCAGAAAATACACTTTTCTAATTTAATTTAGATGCTAAATTTTGTGTTTTAAAGCACTGGTTTAATTTCTTAAAACATAGCACCTAGTCTTTTACTTTATTTTATTGCCAAAATGTTTCAACAAGTCAACAAGTGCGTGAGGAGTTCTTCAATTTAATAAAAGTTCAAGTAACTCACACTTTTAGCCGTAAGTTCCACCACTCTATCTTTACCGGACTTTTTATAATTAACGTATTCTTAAAAAGTTTTGATGGGTAATTTTATATACTTACAACTTAAGACTAGTGTAAGGTGTGAGAAGCTCTAATTAGCAAGACAAACCCTTCAAAGTTTGAAATTTATATAACTTTATCTCCAACGAAACACTCACGTTTAACTTAGGTTTGGGCTTTTATTTCTAAATAGCGTTAAAATTAATTTACTTTAATACTGAAAGAAATTATCGAAAAATGATCAAGGAAAATAATATCGATATATCGCTCTTATACATATAAGAGGAAAATTTCCAAAAACGTTTTTTCTAACTGATAGATAGGTACTAATGTCAATAAGTTCAAGAACAAGAAGTATTAGTAAGTTAAATCGTATTACAACAGCGATTTCAAGTAAAAGGGTTAACTTAGTATTGGAATCAATTAAATTTTTCACAAACGGCAGTTTTTAGAAAAATGGAATCTATTTTTTTTTATTTGAATTATAAAAGGTGCTTGGGTTTTTCTTTTCACAATATAAATTATATATTGTGCTTTTGGGAAATATTTGAGTTTAAATTACATTCTTCAAAATACTAATTATACCAAATATTGTCTTTAAGAGGTAGTAAATGAGCTCAGTTTTCATTGCTTCGTAGCTTCACGTTGACTAAAAGATGGTCAATAAAATTGCTTTTTAAAAACTCGAGACAAATTTTTTCATTTAAAAAAATTCGAAAACACGTACCTACTTACCTACATTAAATTTAAAAATCAATCGCAATTCAACTGAAATGTATGGGTTTTTCTGTAAACATCGTTACATATTTACAGCGAATTTTCCTTTCCACTCCATTATTTAAAAATAAATTGCTTCTTCAACTCTTTTATTATTTGCCTACCTTTAAAGGAATTCAAAGGAATCAGTTAGGTGCATTTTAGAAGACAAAGAAATCGCTGTAGCGGTTAATTGAGGAAAAGAAAATTAAGAAGTCACGCTGATATCTGCCTATTCAAATAGAATTAAAATTAAATTGGTTTTCCCAACAGTTCTTTGTTAATTATTAAAAAACTTGCTTTCGAAATTAATTATCGTTAAAAAAGGAAATTATTTTAAGGAGTACTTACACACATGATGTAATAAAGCAGATCTTATTGCGGTACATGTCTTTAACTATCCCAAAAGTTGTAATTTAAGTAATTTAAATAATTTCTTACTAGATGTTGTTGGCGAATATAATTATTAAGTTTTGTTCAATGTTCTCTCTCTACGTGAATTTCATTTTCCAACTCATTACAATCCAACCAACTAGTTTTCAAACTATATAGGGTAAGTCGGGGAAAGATGGGTCACGAGGAGAGATGGACTTTGATATTTAAATGCAACTTGTTGTATAGATTGTTTTTATTAAGCTATAGTGAATCTATCTCCTATTTATAGTTGTTAAGGGGTGCTTGTAGTTAAAATAATATAAAAGAATGTAAAAAAATTCGGAGAAAATTATTGGTGTATAAACTGAAAAAGTAATTAAGAAGAGTGTTGGTGAGTTAATGTTAATATTTGTTGGCAAAATTATCAAAAGTACATGTTCACGATTGTTCATAACCTTCGATTACGATTGTATATATTTTCGTTAAGCTTTATGAGAGGTCCATCTATCCTCTACGTTTATGGATAGACCACTAGAAATTTTTATGGTTTTTGCCGTTGCAAAAAAGCCTAACACTTATGTAAGAGAGTCTAAAAGACTTAGTAGGGGACTATGGATGGCAACAGTACAGAAGGTGAAGATTACGAAAACCAATGCGTAGGGTGCAAAAAAGATTACCGTAAAACATAAAGCACCATGATTGGACACGTTGCATTGTTTGCGGTGGGTAGATGCATGATGAATGCCCAACCTTTATGAAGCTCTGTCAAATTTGTAAAAAATATGTATGAAATAGAAATAATTACAGAGCCCTTTTACACTTGGTCCATCTCACCTCTACCGTTGAGGTAAGATGGACCATTATAGACCGAAATGTTTTTATATTTTTAACATATTATAAAAGAAGTTAATTAGGTTTTATCTATGTTTTTATGTCTGTTTTAAATAATGAAATTGTTTTGCTTAAAAATTATTAATGTTTATAGAAGATACAATCACTTTTATCAAATGTGGTCCAACTATCTTCGACTTACCCTAAAGACACATTGAATATCTAATTAAAATCAGAAATTCTTATACAGTCGCTTAGCTGTAATAAATTTACATCGTCTTTTACGATTTTTCCATGAGAAAAAATTTTTACCACAATTTTAAAAGGTAAAAAAGACCACGAGATCTTGCTTAATTACTCTTCTAAATAGACTAAACTTTGTGCTGGCCAATATCTTCAATTGTTCTGTTAGGTACGTTATTAATAAAGATCAAACTGTATTTAGTGCAATCTTAATCAGGTTCGCCTTGATGGAAATGTAAGTAGCGAAAAACTATCCTTTTTAAACAAATAAAGACATATAAATCGTCAATAAAATACGAAACATATCTAAGTCACAAATTTTATGTTGCAAATATTTATACAACTGGGAAATACATAAGTGTATTTCTCATATATATTATATTTAATATTTTCTAGTACCTACCTACCTACTAGAATGGCACAGAAAAATTTTTATTTCAGTTCTCTAATCGATAAATTTTGTTCATAAAGTAACCCCTGAAATTAAGCCTTCCTTAGTATGAAATATAAATTTTTTTCCCAACTTACTATTTTTACTTATAAATTTACATTTTAGCAATACTTCACCCGATAGTAACCTAACAGTTTTAGAAACCTCTGCTGAAAGTCATATAGACGAAAAATTTTACGCTACACGACGTCGGGCCTGAAATTGGCAAAACTAACAAAAGGTATCTATGGCACCTCTATAAGGAGTAAACGTTGGGACTTGTCAATAAATTAAAAGATCATTCTTCTTACTTTACTTCATAAGACCGTAGAATACTGAGCAGAGACTGAAAAAAAATTTTGTAAAAGTGAAGAAGTGCTGTATGGGAATGGATTGAATCCTGCAACCTCGGAATGGTCATTCAAGAGGACTAGCCACTACGACCACTATTTAAAGGGTTGAGACTACTTCACTTTGGGGGTTGATTTAGGGAGAACGAAAATACTCTGGAAAAGTGTTCCCGTCGGTATTAAAATTAACGAGTCTTGTGGAATTTTAATATTTTATACGGGGAAGATGGTGGAGGTGGGAAGTTTTCAATTTGGCACCCTGTGACGTAGCTTAATGTAGTCACATTATCATGAATTTATGGATTAAATTAGAACTGCAACAGTCAAATAACATTATGGAAAAACTAGAAAAAAAAACAAAAAGGTTCCAACTAATCCTAAACTTTGAAGGAGTTAAATCGTTATTGACAGCACCTTCAATGGCGCACAGAGCACTAACATCTGAGAAAAGAGCTAAGAAAAAATACGACTTTTAGCACTTTCACGTACCACAATAACAACAAGAAGCCCTCGCACTCTGTGAATTAAACTTTATGGGAATGGTAACGTAAAGAGGAACTTAGGGGTACCCTGTACCAATGTACAGGGTGGGCAAAATTCGATGGTTCTTATGGATTTTTCGTTACATGTCGGTATGCCGGTTGTTATAAAGTTACAAAAAAAAATATTAGCTCGTTTTTAGGCACTATTTTAAGGTCAATAAAATGAGCCGAAGGTATTTTAAATATCTTCATTAGTTTTCGGCATAAAACACAAAGTTGCGTTTTTTAAATAGATATGGCTGGATATGACATATTTATTCAAATCGAATTTTTATGCTGTTTTCAATGATATATAATAGAACATGGGGTCCATCATTTCAATTTTATCCCATTTTATTAAAAAATATTTTTAAAAACCGGAAACATAAACAGAAAACAATCCTATCCTTGAAAATAGGATACAAAACGCTATTTAAATGTCGTATCAAGCTATATGGTTGCTATTTAAAAACACAACTTTGTGTTATAAACTGAAACCTAACAAAGATATTTAAGACTCCTTCGGCTCATTTTAATGCCCCAAAAAAAGTGCCCAAAGAACGTGCTGATATTTTTTTCTGTAACTTTACAACAACCGAGATATCGGCATTTAACGAAAAATTAAAAAATCGAACTTTGTCTCATTGGTCCAAGGTAAAAAAAGATTGGAAATTCTGGTTTCCGCCATAGAGTCCCTTTTAAAAAAGGGGAATAAGGATGCGCTACCCATTTTTTCATATTTCTTATAGTTATCGATTTCTCCATAAGAACCATCGAATTTATCTACTCTGTACATTAATTTGGTAATTTTAATGTAATTTTTATAGACATTTTCTAAATCATTGTTTTGAGAAAAATATATTGAAGTTTCTTGGCCTAGGGTAAAAAGTTAGACATAACATGCACATAATTCGAATAAAGCTTCTCACACCAACGATGGTATTGCATTATTATAGCGCAAGAATACTTTTTATATCGCTTTTACAAAATTAGTTACACGGCAGCTAAAATTTAATATTTACATTCCAATTACATTGCTTCTTCTTGTACGTAATTCAAAATTTACTGTCAACCCTTATATAAAGCTTAGAAAGAATACCTACAGTAAAATAATTTTCACAATAAATCAGCCTTTTACATTTAATGGTTTACATAATTAAATTAGAAATTTTTAACAGACAGTTTAAATTTAATTATTAAAGTATTGTTTTTAATTAAATGAACAATTTTAATTAATTTGCGGTGTGTTCGTTTTTGTCAAAGCCGATCAATTAGTTATCAATTTCTTTTGAATCAAAGTCGAGATTTTTTTTAATTCGTGCTCTTAGAGCCAGGGGTTGGAAGTTAAAAATGCTCGCTTAATTAATTACATATTACGTTACAACTTATAATGATAAATTACTAGTTACTTAACACAAAACTCTCTCAAAGCTCGTATGTTATGAAACTTTGTACGTATGCTAAAGTGTGATAAAACTTTTATCAGCGAATTATTAATTGTTGACTTAATGCTAATAGCCAAAAAATTGTTACAGACGCGAAATTAAAATTCAAACTTTTATCGAAATGTACCCGACTCGAATTAATTTTTTTTTCACAAACAAGTCATAATTTAATCCCTATACGTAATTAGCAATATAAGCTTGTAGGTTGTAGGTAATAGAAGTTTGCCATCTTTATCGTTAAATTATTAGCATATAAAATAGATATCTTCTAGAGAAAAAAAGTTTGAAAAAAGTTTTGTACATCAAAATTGAGCGAGTTAAAGTTGGAAATATTAATAACTTTAGAACATTCTGATTTTTAAAGAAAAATTTAATGAACGGGGATTTTCACCAGTTTTAGAACAGCAACTTTCAAAAAGTTTTCAAAAAACTTTTCCTACTTCTTACGTTACGCGTAATTTTAAAAACTTTCGCTCGAATTTTTTAGTTATTTTGTTACAAAATTTATAACTTAAAATAATTCTAAATTTTAATTTAATGTACGATGTCTGTTAATAAAATATGTGTACACACAAACATACAACTCACCTGTTGATGAAAGTTTACAATACGATGCGTCGGAACTGCTTGATGTCACCGTTACAGGCTTATATAATAGGACTTCCAAGAGCACGCCGGCGCCTAATGCATTCTAGGGCGGCTACAACCTACCACTCAAAAAATAAAATTTTTTTCTTATTCTAGTATTAATTTACAAAAATAATAGAAACTGCGTAATTTAATAAAACACTTAATTAAAATTTTAACCACACATTTAACCTCACGAAAAACAACTTTTTAGAAAAAATTTATTCATATTTTAAACCCACACCACCAAAATATAAATCTTTATAACTTTAACTGCTATAAAATATAATAATTAATTACATTTTTTACAAACAAGTAATTTACATAATCTTAATCCGAACAAAAATTTTATAATTAAATTTGACGCTCAAATAATCCTTCCTTGCAATTTAAATATGAAAATTTTACCTATTTAGTCTAATTTTGTGGAAATTTACTGACTTATTTCTTTTAGTTTATAATTTTATTTTTACATTATTGGTAGGTACGTAGGTACTAATTTCAAGCAGATTACATTAGTCACACATAAATTTAAATATTTTTCAAAAAATTGGCTTAGGTTATAGATAAAATCGGGCGAGCTTAACGAGATGTTGAAAACTACAAAATTCGTTTGGAGAGATTTTTCCGAATCTTCACTTCTTATGGCCAAGAATGCACTTTTTTGTTTGTTTGTCTGTCTATCTTGCGAAATTTGATGTAAAGAAATAGGAATTTACGATATCAAATATTTTTGTTTTAAATTATAGAATTAGCTATATAATAACTATAGAATAATTATTACAATTATAGAATTAAAAAATTACAAAGATTCGTATCCGTATTACGCCAAAATTGATTTGTAATTCTTCAGCAATGCAAAATATATTGATATGTAAAAGTGTCTATGAATTGATTTTGATGTTCCATAAACTATTAACAACTCAAAGCTATGGAAAAGTATATAGTTTTGTATATCAAAGAATAATATAGGTACTTAGTAATTTACTCTTTACATCTGTAATTTCTAGATTTTCTTAATAATCTTTTCCGTTAGTTTCACGAAGCACGTACAGGATGAGCATCGAATATCTAACGCCTCACATCAAAGTAGAAAAAAGTCCTAAAAACAATGACTGCCACTACAATGATAATATCTACAGATTAGTTATGTAATTCTATGAGAGCTCTACACGCGGCATCTCTATCTAGCCCTTTAGTACAACTCGACTCTTTTACTTCTATAAAGTTGTGGGTTAATTTATTAGCAATTAGGTTTAAATCTTGAGCTTGTAAGTAAGCGTATAACGCCGTTCTCAGTCTTCTCAGATCGAGCAGCATTTTGGTTTTCTTGGGCCAACATCTCTAGATAAAAAGATATTTGGTATTTTCTATTTTTCATCGAGATTCTAATAGTAGATACCTATTATACATACAGTGTGCCCCGGGATGGGGTTGATAAAAGAGAAAAACACTTTACTATTGATTTTATGTTTGAAGAAATGACTTTACAATATAAAAACCTGAAGTCAGAGGTACAGGGTCTTTGTAAATTAATAAAACGTGAAAGTGCTTCAAGAGAGAAGTGCCCTTATTTGTTATTATAGACCAAATATTTATAAAACAAATGTTTTTCAATTTATTTAAATTTAAATTTAATTGTTAATTTAAAATAATTGTTAATAATTTTAAAATTTATTCCCACTTACATTTTTTTTTAATATCAAACCTAATCTTGTTTGTAAACTAACAATAAAATTTATATCGATTGAAAAAAGCTACACAATGACACAGTTAACGTTTTTCAGTTCATATCAACAGCATAATATTAATATGTATCCGCATTTTCATTTTTCATTTTCATAAATTTAACTTAACCTTTATGTGACTGAGTAGGTACACGTGTACCTTTAGCGTTTTCGAGTTCCATTATTTGTATGAATTTAAAAAGTTAGGGAGGTGGTATTCTGGGACATCTAATAAATGGCAAAGTGTAATCTTTTTATCAATTTTAAACATTAAAAAGTATTATTGTTTTGTCAAAAAAGAAGAAATTGTTTTTTACAAACACTAATGACGAGAAAGGTACACCTGTACCTCGATGTGTTTTATATTGGATTGAATGTTGTTTTACACAAAAAACGAAATGTTATTAATTCATATGATAATTATAATAATAATAATGCCTTTATTATGCGGTAAAAGATCATTTTATTGCCAAAAAATACAATTACTCGTGGAATCTTAGCAAGAGTTTCCACTGCAGGCAAACAGAGCTCACGAGCGAGGTTTTTTAGATCGCGATTCAAGCTTCTATCGTGCATACTATAAAATATAAAGGAATCATACAAAGATGTGCCTTTTATGTTTAAAAGAATTTGTACTATTTAAATATTGCAATACAAATAATCAACATCCAAAAGACATTCAAAATTACTGCTAAATCATTATAGAAACTACAGCTAGGTACAGCTGTACCTTTCCAGTCATTAGTGTACTTTGGGATTGTCAGTCACATAAAGGTTAAAAAATAAAAATAATAAAAGCATGAAATTCTAAATGCATACTATAAATTTTGTATTTAGGCTTTATTTTAGATGATATACAAATTTGTTTCAAAAACATTTCGTTAAAAATAATAAATAAGGGTATACTTCCTCTTGAAGCAGTTTTACGTTTTATAAATTTATGAACACCCTGTACATCTGACCTCAGGCACACTGACACGACACACTGTATAGACGGTGTATTCCGGGATTGACTTCACTATAAATAGGTATGTACTACCTACAAAAAAATCAAACATTTTTGAATCTCGTGAAATACTTTTTTCTCTTAAACCCTTAAAAGTATTTTAAGACCAAGAAGAGCTGCAATACAAAACATCAAAACGAGATCCAAAAATGATTGATCGATCTGGGGACAAATACATAATACTTATTTGGTTAATTAAGACTTTAATTAGCAGCAAATGTTAATTTGACATCCTAGCTTTGCTAACTTCAGTAAGGAGCTATACTACGTAAAACTTGAATCAGTATCTCATCTCATAATGCTAAGTTTAGATACCGTCGTTTCGGCAGTACGGTACCTAGTACGACGTTTTCTGTACTAACCAATCAGAACGCAAAATACGATTTGAGATATTCAAGGACGACTGCGTGACCACGACGCTGCTTTGACGACGAACAGTTCACCTGGTTCAACTTTCGACGTCGTCGTTTGGGCGTTGAGAGGTTATGTTTGTTGTTTTTAAATATCTTTCAAGTTACTGTTATCAATCTTCAATTCCTAAAGAAGATTATGGACTATTTCGATTTTTTATTATATTATTCACCCATACTCTTTTTTCCGTTTTTTGTTTTTTTTTAATTTTTTATATAAATAAGCGTAAATTAATAACGAAGACTCATTCAGTTTGTTTAACTATGTTTTACTGAAAATATTAACAGTTTTATAGTTGTTGTTAACTCTAACCTAACCTTAACTTAAAGATACACACGAGATAATTTGTATTTGCCGCTTGCATACACCGTCATGACGCTGCACTGCCAAAACGTCGAAAATATTTACCAAAATTCCGGCGTTGTGGCGTTTTGACGTTATAGCTGCGCGCAGTCGAAACGACGACGTCGAAACGACGGTATCTAAACTTAGCATAACTTCTTACCGTTATCTCTTATCGCAAAGTACCGTTATCGTTGAGAATATAAGAAAAGTTGTAGAAAAGTCAAATAAGACTTCTAGAGTGAAACGGCGCTTAGACCTTATACTATGAGATGCTAGAAGAATCTTTTTAAGTACTAAAACGAAAGGCGATCAACCTGGAAATAAATAAATGGACTAATTTTCTACGAGAAGATACTTTGACTTTGAGAATTTTAAAGTTTAAAGGCTCATAAATTCTTATATTGCACAACTTTTCTGAACAACATTGTGCCATAATATGAACCAAAATGGCACTTTACCTAAACAGAAATTAGATTTTGTCTTTAATTGTCATGACAACTTGATTTTTCATCAAAGATCTGCTTGAAATACTTTTTAGGGCAAGCAGAGCGGTATTCCAAAACTCAAAAATTTTTGGTCGATTATACCTAGACTGAAGTCAGTCCGGGGTCACACTGTATATTTATGATCTTTAATTCCTTTCATTGTATCGGGAGTCATATAGTTCTACAGCTAGAAGTTTCCCAACATCATCTGGGGAAAGTTAAAGCTGAGTAGTTTTAAAATAGACAAATTCAGGAAAGTTCAGAAATTTAAAGTTTCACGAAACTAAAAATTGGAAAGATTTACTGGTAAAAACTGAAAATTGTTTTAAATACTGTATATTACTGTCATCAAATAAGGAACGCGTCGAGCAATGATTCTGTACGCATTTTGCACTAAAAACTCAAGTGATTCTTATAAAAACCTTTTAATTTGTATTACTTTGTAAGTTTTCTTTAAAATTTATATAAAATTTACTTAATATTTAGTAGATGTTGGATTTAACACGAGCACTGGAGCACTTTATGTCCGCGTTTAATGAACAATGGGCTCATAAACTTGCAAAACTTAATAAAGTTCAATTTTCATCTTCACTATTAATATGTCTCTTGTACCAATATTAATAGCAGCCTGTATGTAGCCATTACTTTTACAAAAATTATTGCCAAACATTGATTTTAGTATTAACTTCATTATTTTTACAGATTTGGAAGTCCCATTGCTATTTTCAAAAAATAGGTAAGTTTTTAAGACTACATATTTAAATTTTTTGAGAAAATAAGGTTAAAACACAAATTACGCGGTTTTCTCTAGCATTATATAGCCCTTTAAGTAGCTACACTTTTACACTATCGAATCATAAAAATCCTAATTGAATAATGTGAATAAATTTGTAGATATTTTCACCAGTTTAACTCACGATGAGTATGTAAATATTAAATTAGATATAAACGTAACCCCCATATTTATTTATTAAAGTGGCCATAAATAATATAAAAAGCATCATATGTCAAAAATATGTGTAATGTATGTCGAGCTTAATCTTATCTAATTTGATTGTTTATTATTCCTTATAATTTGTTGTATTTTATTTTTCATTACATATTTGATATCGTAATTATCGAAAAACAACTACTCATTAATATGTACACAATGTATAGAGCGATCAAAATAGTATTGAGTAGAGACTTGAGCACCTAAACTGGTCGTTTGACGAAAAAATCAAAGAGAAATAATTTGTAGGAAATTAAATGTGCTATATTTTTGTATAAACACACTTTTCTCTCAAAGTGCGCAATTTTCGAGTTATAAGCGATAAACAAAAAAAACAGTTTTTTGTCGACTTTTATTTAGGCATTTTCGTAAAACTTTAACGCGCTCTAGCGCGTAAACCGTTTATCGGAGGGAAAACCCTACGAGATATAAATTGAAGGAAATTTGATTTCGTTTATTTTCATAGAAAAACATTTATCTCATAAATTGCGTTATAAGCGGAAAACTGAAAAAAGCGCGAAAATCTACCGTTCTCGAGCCACTTCCAAGTTACGAGTGGCAGACGGTTGGTTTTCTTACTCATTTGCTATGTTCTTTTAGCCTGAATCATTAAAAATCTTGTTTAATAAAAATGCACCCTGCTTCTCGGACTAGTTAGCAATCGCATATCGCATGCTATTATATGCGTTCTTAAACCTTCTCGATAAAGTTTTTTTTTGATGTCTGTACTTTTATTATCGTTTACTTATTGGCTAGACAAAACTATTGTCTCTTCTAAATAATATTTACGTTAGAGATTTATTTTCATTTTTGATTTTTTGCCGTACCTATATTATTTACTGTTCAGTATTGGCCTTTCAAAAAGTTTTCACTAGTGCCCTAGATGTGATTAATGTTTCGATAAATGTTACGAGTATTATTGACCTAAAGTGTGGGTACCATGCAATCGAGAGTATGACGTTGAGAATGTATAATATTACTATTGTACAAATAACATTTAATTTAAAATCCTAGTTTTGTCCCGATATTCGATCTGTATTTATCTGCATCACATTTTATCCGATTATCACTTATAATCTTTTGAAAAATTCAAACTATTTTTAATTTTCTTAATACAAGACCACAATTAGGTAAAAATGCTTTGATCTAAGTTCTCATGAAGTTCGCTCATAAGAATAATTTTTAAATGGCAGAAAAGTCTTTTGTTCATCTAATTAGTGATCATTGGCTTTTCTTCCATGAAAATCGTAGTTGTAAAATATAAACATGCTAATGAAGCGTACTATTTATAATAAGATAGCAGTAGGTAGTTTGTAATTTGTTCGACCAAATTTAGTTACCAACTTTTACTGAACCTATTAGGCGTTTTATACGCAATTACAGTAGTTACTGGCTTGTAATTAACCAACTAGGTACGTTGTTTTCCTAACATCCTCGAATATCAAACAACACTTGTTTTAAACTAACAAACGTTACGGTTACAATAATAATTTTTGCTACTCTACAAAATTTTAATTTAAATAAGTTTATTGTTGATTATATTTACGTTTAAAAGTTGTCTCGATCTTGGATGTTAAGGACAACGTAAAACACAAATATTTAAATAAGGGATGTTAACTGCTCCTACAATTAATATACAAATGATTAATGAGTGTAACCCTAAACTGTTCCTGCATTTTAAATAGAAAAAAAACTTGAACTCGAATTTATCTGTAATTTGCAAATAACTAATTAATGCTTCAACACTGTCTTTTAACAAACAAAAGTAGGCACTTATTTATAATAATTAAAAACGTTTTTCTTCAACTTAATTTTGTAAGTTTTAATTAAAAGCAATGGGATACGGCTCAAATTAAATTATTTCTGTGGCCAGTTTTCTTTAGTTCTATATTTTTTAATTTAGAAAAGTCTAAATTAAAATATACACTCATCGGTTCAATCTTAAATCTCAAAAAGCCTACTTGCATACATGCACTTTTAGATGCCATTTTTTAGGGTGTAATAAGTAATAAGCACTTCCAACCGTGCTATGTAAGCCAAAAGGTCAATAAGTCGATCTCCACTTCCTTACAAATTTAGTATGTTATTAGTTGCAATGTAAATGTCTTTCATGGAGATTTGTAAAACTAAATACATTCCTTTGATCTGATTACATTTTATATTATGGAAATTCTTAAATAACTACCTAAAAATTTACATATATTTTGGAATTTTCTCATATGCCTACCCGTAAGGCTTTATCTTATTGTGGTTATTAGCATACATTATTATTCCTAATCAAAAATATGTATACCTAAATATTTTGTGCCTTTTAAATTAATTCAATTTTGTTTCGTTTTTTCCAGGGTTTTTTCTATACCTAATATTAATAATTTCATTTCTTTATCCCAAATCTTACATAAAATAATTTACTCATCAGCATATAAATTGAAAATATACGCATTTTTGGAGAAATAATGAATATTTTTATTTCAATTTAGTTTTTTTAGGTAAACTAATTTTAATTTTATTTAAACAGAATTTAATATGCCGGCGGGGGCAGCAGCAAACCATCCCTATTGGTGTTTTCTTGTATAACATTTTCGTACCTATATTGTAAAATTGCAAATAAGATTAATTTTTAAGACAAAATCAGAAAAAAAGAAAAAAACTTAGAAAATTGAATGTACTTTATTTTTGTATAGAAAAACTTTTCTCAAAAAATGCGTAGTTTTCCAATTATAAGCGATAAACTATAACAAAAATCAGTTATTTTCTCAATTTTGAAATTTTTATCAAACTTTAACGCGCTCTAGCGCCTAAACCGTTTGTCTGAAAAAGAAAACTTAAGGAATATAATTTGTAGGAAATTTGATGTACTTTAGTTTTATATAGAAGCACATTTGGCAAAAATTGCGTAGTTTTCAAGTTATAAGCCAAAAATTGAAAATAGAACAAAAACCTACTCTTCTCGCATCACCTCTATTAATACTGCCACTTCGGAGTGGTAAACGGTTGGTTTTATTATTCATTTGCAACGTTCTTTCAGCCTGCATTGTCAAAAATTTTGTACTAATTGTTTTAGTATATTTGCATGTTTCTTCCAACCAACTCACACGCTGCCCGCTGCAGAAGTCTAGCGTCTCGCTCTATCTAAGTATTTACCGCTTAGTACGTGCTAAACTGAGATCGCATGAGAATCTTTAATAGCGTCTGCTGGACATACGCTACTGTTTGCCCCAATTCTGTTTTGGCAGAACGATTTATTTATTATTTTTCTCTTTTTTTAAATTATGATTTCAGTCTGGAATAAATGACGTAATTCTCCATTTTTTCGAAATTTGAGTGCGTGCTCTACTGTAATGCGGCCAGTATAGCTCATATTATCAAGTAGTGTAATGTTTGCTAGCTCTTGCTCTTGGACTATTAACTTTATCTGGGATGTAAAAATTTAAACGTATAAATAACAAATAAACATAATGAACACAACATAATATATACAAGCTTCCGAATATGAATTTTGATCTGCCGACTATACCATCCGCACCGTAGTACAATCATTTAAAACTTCAGTCCCTTCAGTCTTATGTATGGACTTAGACTATGAAAGTTATACGTGTACAAATGGACAAACCTACGAACGAACATAAAACATTTATTTGCTGTCTCATACTATCCGAACTGTTCAATAACATATATTTTCAGCATTTCAGCTCAGAGTTCTGGGCGTAAAAATCGAAAAAAAAGTAGTAAGCCAACTTTTGACTTTGACATTGGAAGTAGTTCATTTGCTTCGTAGGTCAACTCTCACTTGTAGTCTTGTAGTAAAAATGCACCTACATTATTTTAATTTTCGTAGTTTCTGATTTATTGGTTAATTTCTTATTGTAGTTTTTTGTTTACTCGCGGTAGAAAAATTAAAGTTACAGACATGAAAATGATTTACAATTATGTCTAATTTAAATTGAAACGTCTTTTACATTTTTGTAAGTTTGAGGTTATTGTCTTTGTAAGAACGAATTATTGTTCTAAAGTTGCATTTCAGTCAACAAAGCCCTTTTTAAAATTATGAATTATGGTGATTACGAAAACGAGCAGCCAATGTCATCGAACATGGAAACTAGACTTTCGCAAACTCATGAAGAATCATTTTACATGGTGGTAACACACTCGTATAATTTCTAGAGTAAAGTCGCTAGTTTTAAATTATATTTTAGATCAACAACTCTGAAAGTATTTTAAATACTTTGAAAAGTCTTTATCATGAACAGAAAATGTGTGACGTATTCATGAAAGTTGGTAGTGTAGAACATGCAGCTCATCGTTTAATATTATGTGCTTCCAGCGATGTTTTTCAAGTAAATTTGTAATTAATCAAACGTTACACTTTATAATGTTTGCTTTGTAGGCAATGTTAATGAGACCCGAGTGGAGCGAATGGCACGAAAGCAGAATCGTCTTAAAAGAATTACCACAATGTGAAAATGTCTTTCATCTATTTTTAGAATATTTTTATACGGGAAAAATTATCATAGCTCATTCAAATGTGATGGCAATTTTAGCACTAGCCGATAAGTATCTAGTCAAGGTTAGTACACATCTAGCGAGGGAGTATTGAAATGAATATATTATATTCTAGAGCTTAACTAGCGTCTGTTTGGAATACATGTGCAAGCATGTAGCTCATGCCGCAGCTAACAACTATTTGTTTTCGTGGTTGCAATACACTTCGTCTTGTGGATATAATGATGTAGCTAAATTGTGCCAAAACTATATTAAATGGAATTTTGAAGCAGTTGCAAACACTCCAGACTTCAGTAATTTTGATGTAGAACTATTATGCGATTTACTTAAGCAAAGCGACTTAGTTGTTCACAACGAAATGGTGCTCTTCAATTGTGTAGTTCGTTGGTTAGAATTACAAAACCTGCAATTAACCGAATCAAATTTAAGCAACCAAGACATTCGAATCGAAATGGAATCGATGGTTACAGACGTTATGAACTGTATTCG
This sequence comes from Malthinus flaveolus, assembly GCA_950108345.1. Lineage (NCBI taxonomy): Eukaryota > Metazoa > Arthropoda > Insecta > Coleoptera > Cantharidae > Malthinus > Malthinus flaveolus. The sequence continues at coordinate 4,335,742 of OX467286.1, forward strand.
CTTCCCTATGATGTCACCGCACGAATTAGCAGATTTAATATTATCGCCTTTACTGAAGCAGTATAGTCAGATACTTTTAAAACACATGGAAATAGGGATGTTATTTCAAAAAGGTAGAAAAGAAGAAATAGACTCTTTTTTCTTTTCGGATCATGGAAAGTTGTCGTGTACACCTCGACTATATACTTGTGAAAATTTTAATACGACGTTGTTGATCGAAAATGTTGCTAGTTTACCTAGTTATAATGTTTCGACGTACGTGTTTTCGACTCATATGTCGGCCGCCGAATACGAAGCCGACAAAATAAGCGAATGGGTCGTCGATCTATACCCTAAAGGAGTTTGTTTCAACAGATGCCTATTGATAGTGTGGCAGGGAACGTTAGAAGTTCCCGAACAAGTTAAATCGACCGTGCGTTTATCATTAACTTGTAGGGAATGCTTAGAAAATACTAAAGTTAGTGTGGGGGTTTTGCTCTATGGTTTAGAAGGGGGTACAGAGCATATAATGCAAGTTACTCAAAAAGTGCATCACTTTAATGCAACCGATTGTGTGTTAATTATCGATAATTTAATACCTTTCGAAGAACTCAATCCACAAGCTGAAGAAAAAGTATCGAATGTTGATAAGTCTTATAGAAGTCGTTACCTTACAGGCTCTAAAAGAGACCAACTTAAAATTAATATTGTTATAACTCCGGTTGATTATTTATACTAAATTTTTATATTTTGTTATGGTTAAAAAAATTATAGAAAGATTTATTTGAAATAAAAATTCTTTATTTTTAATTTTAAAATCACAATAATAATAACGTTGCATTGTAAGTACCAACAATTAACTTTTTTTTTTTACTAACTGTCGTGCCTAATATAATAATTTGATTACAAATTATTTTAACAATTTGAACACATTTTAAGGACTTAACTTTTTAGGCACTATAAAGTGAATTTTGAAGATTCGATTATTAGTAGGAGTAGGGTGTTCAACAGCACAGAATGACTGTGTGGACGTTTTGAGACTAAAAGTTGAAGCATATTATCTAAAATAAAGAGATAGCCTGTAGGTAATGAATATACTATCATTTTAAATAGCGATGGCAACTTTTAGTCTCACTTAGCATCTCAGCACTCTACTATAACATACATATAAATAATGATTGTCTCAATAGACTGGAAGTTTGAACTTTAGTATTTACTGTGAATTTTGCAGTAAATGCACCCACCTATTATTTTAAGTGATTGTCGCGATACATAACGTAAATGTTTAAAAACTTAAAATGAGCATAATAGGGCAATTTCTTAACTCTTAAATGAAGTCCGTTTGGGTAGAAATTAAAAATATTCTTTTGGAAGGCTTAAAAACTAATAAATGTGCTTAACAATCAAATTGCAGTTTTAACAAAATATGCCGCACAATAGTATCGGCAAAAAATTAATCACAATAAAGCGCTACTTAATTTAAGAATTTGGAATGTTTTTCGTGACTAAGTAAATTTGAACAATTTACGACAATTTTAAGTATAACCGAGTAATTTATTTAGTCAAAGAATTAGGAAAAACCTTCATAGAAACATAGTCTTGAATAATATCATTAATATTTTCAATAGAAGGTTTTGGCATTCTACAACTAAACCCCAGTGACTTAAGTTTATTACCATCTATATTTAAATGTTTATGTAGAAGAAGTTCTGCATCCATATGAGGAGATAAAGGCGTATTTTGAATTCCATCTCTTCTACACGATTCGGCCCAAGGTCTCAAATGTTTATCATTAGCTTCATCTGCGGCCGATGGTAAATCGACGGCCGACGAAACTAAATTTCCATAATACAAAACGTGTATATCAAAAAGTTCTGTTAATAAACTAGAAATGCTTCCTTGAGTTGATGCAGCATCATCTACTACGTTGTAGATCTACTCAAAAAATGTTATTGGTATGGTGAACGAGCACTATAATATTTATATTACCTGTCCGATTGTATCTTCTCTGTTGCAAACAAACCAAATTGCGCTGCAGAGGTCATTTACATGAATTGTGTTTAACTTCATGTCTGCATTCCATAGTAATTTCATGCTTTCGCCAATACGCTTGTAAGTGGCTGCTACCATAATCCGCGGCATAAGGCCATTTTTATCACCTAAACCATACACTAAGGCAGGTCTAAGAATTGTATAAGCTAAACCCTCGACTTGAGCCAATTCAACTTCCACCTATAAATACGATAAATATTCATAAATACGGTTTTATGAGTAAAGTATTATTACTTCTCTTTTCCACTTAGAAACAAACGTCCATGGATTGATATTCGTGTTAGTTTCGGTATGAGCTTCTTTTTCAGAACTCGACATTTGGCCAGATGTGATCTCCACATAATGTTTAACTTTGTTTAAAGCGGCCTGCCTTGCACAGTTTAAGCTAAGTTTTAAAATACCTTCTTCATACACCGGATCCGTTTGAGACGGCTTTGTTTCTCCCGCACAGTTAACGACAATATCCCAAGATTCTACTTCATCGAGAGTGGCAAATGCATTCTCGCATGAAACTAATAAAAAATTAAACTAATTAATCCGAATATTTAAATAAAGTGTAATAATTGTTAAGCTTATTCTCTTACATGTACTCGTTCAAGTTCCTTATTGGAATATCGAACTTGTGCCTAATAAATTCAAAATTTTGTGTTATTTTAAAAATTGAATTCTATTTTCGTCTCGTCTAATTCGTTTAAAATTATTGAAACTTGATGCTTCGTGTATTATTAGTTTGTTGAATGCAAATGACTCACCTAAATTAATTAAATTGGCACTTTTGAATTCGACTAGTGGACTATTAAAAAATTCTTGGTGTTTTGTATTCAACCAAGCAACTTGAGGAGGAACTTTATCAACGACTCTTACGAACCTTGCTAGATCGTTGGATATTAAAAACGCTAATACATTTCTTCCGATAAATCCGCACCCTAAAACAAAAGAATTAATTTTAAGGTTAGAATAATTCAAATATTGAAACTCACCCCCTAATATTATTACTGCAGGTTTTTCCATTATTTTGTTAGTTTATGATATTTATTTATAAATTTTTTAATTCGTGTGAACTGTTATTGCTTATTATCACTAAAAAGTTAACTTCCTATGTACAAGTTATCACCGGTTTTACCCCTTCCCTTCCGCAAGCATCCGCATTAACGAAATGTTGCGGTTGGCAAGTGCACAAGATACAAAATCGAATCAGAAACGATAAATTATGAAACAGAAAAAGAGTTTATTGGAATAATAACTAACTAATAAAAGTAATATTGTTTTTAAAAGTTTAAACAATATATTATTAACCGTATCTGATGATGGCCTTTGAACTCTTTATTTATTTGTTTTCTTTATGCTACTGTTTGTGTTCATTGTTCATCCAATTGTTTTGAAAATAATAACAAAACTACAAACCCATTCTTTGCTTTTTGAACTAAAACAGAACTAGTACGAACTACAAATTACATTTTAGATTTTAAGCGTTTCAGACTTGCACGGTTTAACAAAGTAGTTTATTTTAGCAGATATAGACATGTCATTAATAGATGATAATATAGGGGTGCTAGGTACTAGATAACTAGATCTTTCTTCTGGCTTCGAGTACAAGCTCATGAGATACGTAGATTAGATATTAGATAGGTATCCCATTCTTATTCACTTAAATCTTCTATTTCAAGATTTAAGTTCCTCGAGTTCTGTTGAAGCATTAGTACTTTTCATATTCATGATTCATGTCATTCATCCTGAAGATCTTTTCAGCTTCTTGCTTTTCGTTTTTCTTTTCATTTATTATTCTTTCTGGATCGGCCTCTTTTCTTTTCAGATGGTGATATGAATTATTTTTCGTACGACACTAATAATACTGTTTGCTCATTTTCAATTTATGTAATGCAAAGCTTTATCGGTGCTTGATTATTTGATATTAGATCGAGTATTCTTTAGATACCCGGAGTAAAATATTCTTAGTAACCGGAATCGACTCCGGAGCGTCACGGCGCCGGCTGAATTTCTTATTAGGAATTTAGAAAACTCAGAAGTCGCGCTGAACATACCACAAAAATCAATACGAGAGGGTGTGCTTCTGTGAAGCCCTTACGTTAACAAGCTTCAGACCACACCCCTAAAACGTATTGATTAGCAATTAAGGCTTTTGCAAATTACTATAAGTATTACTAAAGAAAAAAATGAATACTAACATCTTTATTATTTTTAAAATATCATTATTTTATGAAAAAATGCAAACTAGATAGATCAATTGATAAATAAACTAATATCTAAGCATCTAAACTAAAAAACTAACTACATCGGAGCAGAAATAATGGAAATTTCAATCTTTTGATACATTTCTGGCTTAATTTCAATAATTTTTGTTTTTTCTTGTTTTTGTTTTGGAATAACTAGACACAAAGCTGCCCCTAACAACAGAACCCCAGATACAAGAAATACAGCTATTTCTGAATGCATTTCAATTAAATATCCAAAAATGATATTACATACGATGGCACCAATTCTACCTGCAAACATAGACGCAGAAATAGCTACGGCACTTACGGCAGTTGGAAACAACTCCACGGTCAAACTACCAACAGCTATGTTAGCTGTAGCCATAGTTGTTTGAAAAATGGATGCAGCTGCAACAGTTTGATACGAAGAATTCAACCAATAAAACGATACTGCACTAAGTCCTCCAAAAAGCATCGTTACGAGCGGTATTATTTTAATTTCAAATTTTCCTGCTAAAACTCCGGAAGCGATGTTTCCAATTAATGAGCTGAGAGCCATCGTCATGGTACTTAAATAAAGCCAAGTGTCAAAATCAGAAGTACAACTGGCTTGGTGAATTCTTGTAAAGTTTTGATTTACAGTGGAAGTGTTTAAGTTTTCATAAGATTGGTAGCGTTTTAATAATTGGGGTAGCCATAAACCCATTCCAAAGTATCTGCAACAAAATTATCGTTATTTAGTAAAAAAAAACAATATGGTCAATAGAATCAAATGGACAACTTCTTAGTCGGTCAACTATAGCATTTGATTTTTTCAATTTTCAGACCTAACGTGTTTAATTATTAACCGACTTATCTATCATAAACAAATAATCATAATCATAGTCAAATGTATGATTGTTCTACACATAAAAAATGAATGGCTTTCAAAATAAAGTACATACTACAATGACAAATTTTACACCTGCATCAAAAAATGTCTGCAAAGCAATAATGCAAAGCAAATAATGACCTTATATAAAAAATTAAACAAATCTTACCCAAACATATTTGCAAACATTATTCCGCAAATTAAAAATGTAGGAAAAACCAAGGATGATTGAAGCAATTTACTGCTTTGTGTATACATATCCTGAATTACCCTCAAGGCTTTTCCACTACAATTCACTTTACACTTGGCCTCAGTTTTAACAACTATCTTAGTTTTCAGGGTTTTAACAGGAAAATCACTTTCAGGTTTGCCCGTATTAAATCTATACATTTTCTTGACTACACCTAGAGCCATTTTTGGATTACTTATGGCTAAAAATTTTGGACTTTCGGGTAAATAGATCATCCAAACTCCAGCTATAATCTCTGGTACGGCTATGATTAACACGTAAATCCTCCAAGAAGATAACAACACAATATTTTGTAGTCGTAGTTCTACTTGTAACGGTAATATTGCGATGGCTAGAGTTGGCAAGATGAGCCAAGCTAAAGTGTAAAAAATTCCAGAAAAATAAACACTTTTAGATCTGTGACGAGGTGCATGAAATTCGGCCAAATACGTGAAAGTAATACTACCAGGAGCTCCAATTAAAAAACCGTTTATAAACCTGCATATGACGAGTCCAATAAATCCTTGCATCAAACAACAACATAAAGTAACCAGGACGTCTAGTAAGAGCGTATATATTAGGACTTTTTTCCGTCCAGTCAAATCGGCGATTACGCCCCATAGAAAAGAACTACAAGTTCCACCAACGAGGAAAGCTGCATTTATATATCCAATATCTGCATTTTGCAAGTTAAGCTCACATCTAGCCGCCGGTAAAACGTAAGCGGATAGTCCGTTATGTAAGCCAGATGAAAGCAAACAAAGGGCGCTCGATGCCATTATTATATAATGAAAACGTCCATAAGCTAAAATAAACAAATTAAGCAAAATTTATTCTAAAAAGAATTCGAATTGTACGTACTCGTTAAACTTAAAGCTTCGTCCAAATCGGTAACTTCTAGTTCGTGAGAACCAACTTTGTTCTTAGTTTTTAACATTTTTGTTGATATGTCCCAAGTCTAACACATACGACTAAAATTATTGTAGTACTGTTGACATTGTTGAAAAATCAACTATTAATTTTTATTTATCAACAATTTTTAGTTTATAAAATAATAATTTTTGAGTCAACATATTTTAACGTCACACTACAAGGATACTAAACTTACACAAAGTTCTCTAGGTGAAAACTAAAAGAAAACTTGAATTTCTTTTTCACGTCACTTAATCAACTTAGATGTGCCCACAGACGTAGTTCTTTGATATTTTCTCAATTATGTAAATATTGAACAGCAATAAGTATTATTACCGTAAAGTAAACTATTTTCAGTGTCGTGCATAGAACATGATAATTTATTACGGCTTTTAAGTTAAGGGTTGTATTGTGGTGGTAGAAAAAAATTATTGCCAAATAAATTAAACGCGCGTTCACTTTTAGAATACATTAACCTTGTAAATGTCTATCAGTTAAATGTTTTTATATAATTTTCGGAAAATGTAGTCCCCATTTTTTTAAAACAAAAACAACTTACGAAAATCTTTTATTCTGGCGTTCTGGATGAAGGTGGATCTCCACCAGCGAACGGACATATCGCAAACAGTTGGTGTGCAATTGTTAGTCATGTTGTTCGCGATTTTAGCCTGAACAGTTCACGACGATCGTCTACGTCTACACAGTATACACCGAGAAATAACTAAAAACGGTGCCTTCGATGCATATACGTGAAACGCGCCTGTAAATTCCTAATAATCCGTGATGTGTATGTAGTTCCTAAATGTTGCACAAATTTTGACTCGATTTAAATTGCATGATGCTAATTAGAATGGTGTCTGATATCATTGAAACTAATAGTCTGTTTATATAAATCTTAACTTCAATTTTACAAATTTTTAGGGTAAATTAATTTTTGGGGTTAATTTGCAACGTATTAGATTTATTTAAACTTCAATATACTTCATTATAAATATGTAAATAGCACCGTAATATATGGTTCTAACCCTCAACTTTGAACTTTTAAAAGCTATTCTTAATATCTCTTGAGTCTTGAGTTTTTCTTTTTTGTCAATTTCCGTTCTCATGTCCTCAAGAGCGCACCTACGAAATGTCAAGCTTCTGACTTAAACTACTGTAGATAGTTCCGAAAAAAATCAATTTGTACATCTATAAGAAGACAAGTGCATTTCCGAGTTAGTTCCCATTGTGGAAGAGGTTACAGTCGGTTCTAAGAAACTTTGGTCTCTCTGAGGAAACGCTTTACACTCTTCTCGTCTCATCATTAAAAAAGTAAGCAAACAAGTTTTGAAAAAGTATTGGCATTGACAAGAGTTCAGATTACTCCATATTATTATTTGGCAATTTTTTTGAAAATACATACCCAAACGTCTGTCTCTCCTCCCATTTGTCTGCTTCCTGCCCAGCTTCCGGCTTGTGGCAAATGATTAATTATCCGAAAAAATGTAATCGAAAAAAATTGCCGTCGAAAGTATTTAGCTGAAATTAACATTATTCTGTAGATCCCTTATGTAGATGTTGTTTAAACTTTTACCTTAGCAATTTTAATATATAAAATGGACTGTTATTATCGCACACATGCAACTAATTAGATGTTTTAACTATATATTTTCTTTAATTAGCAACTTTTACTTTATAATAAATTATCATCGTTTCCTTAACTTATCATATACTGCTGCCTTGAAATTACAAATTTCAAATTACATTTTTATTTTATCTTTTTGAATAAGCACTACATTTCACTATTAAACGGCAAGGTATAAATCTTGGTTGCCGATCTCAAAACTTTATTCTCTTTATTCGCTTATTTCACTTCAAAAACTCGAACAAGTCCGTCCCTTTCAGGGTACAACTTTCTACCCAAACTTCGTTTCCAGGGTGGAAAATTTTCGTCTCTCAACATTACACTATTGGTTTGTTATTTCCATTTACTTCCTTGTACTTCCTTGTAGTTCAGCTATGTATCTTCTGAAACTTCCATTACCCTCGGTTCTTATACACTCGTTAAACTTCTTCCAATAAGGTAGTGCGCTGGAGTAAGCACGTGCAAGCAGTCAGAATCACTCGCAAGTGGAACTCTCCGACGCTCCTCAATATAGGCTTGGCCATTTCCTTTTGAAACTTTTCAATCACACCCTTTAAGCTCGCACCTTAACATTTCATAAACCTCATTCTCAAAAATCTTCTGAAACTGAATCGAAGTGTTTTGAATTTTCTATGAAAAACTAATTTGATTTTGCACGGAAGTAAAATTTCCTAATAACGAATCTGCCTTGATGAGTCTTAATTGAAGTTGATATAAATCAACTTTGCTAGGATAAAAAGACATTTTTTGATTTAGCGAGTTTTGCTTTGTAAAACATTCTTTGAATTTTTGTAATTTTCTTATCAAATCCGGCTCGAAGGACCATGTTTAATCTATTATTACGTTCATCGAGTAAAATATAAATGAACTGTATGAAATTATTATCGCACGCAACTAATTAGACGTTTTAATTGTATACTTTTTAATTAACAACAATCTTAATTAACTAACAAACGTTAATATTTGGACAAGCAAGAATAAACGACAAAATATTTAGAAAATTTAAATAAATTCTGGCAAAGGATATATTAATTAAGCACTAATTAATGATTAATTGTAATGGTAGTTCGAGACATGTTTGTATGAACGTTTATGAAGAATAATAAAGGTGGGCAATCCGTATGATTTCATAGCCTCACCTTAATTTATCAAGAATTTTTACCCTAACCCTCTTAAATTATTTTAGGGTGTGTTCCTATCACCTATCTTTTACTTGCATTTAAAGCACTTAGAAACACTTATAATTTCTAATTATAATATTTACACGTCAAAACGCAAATACTAAGTTAAAAAGCGATTTAAACTTTTCACTTTCACTTACAAAAAAGAAAACTGTTTCAAAAGCCTCTTATTAATATAAAAAATGGACGTTAAGCGCTGACATAATACTTCCGAGCTTTTAAAGAAAATTTCATTTCTAGTCAAACTGAACTGAAAGCTTTCCCCACATAAATAGGTTCAAAGGTCATTGAGGTATCTTCCGGAAAAGCCTTTACATCGGGAGAACATAACGAGCGAAAAAGTAAAATTTCCGAGCGTTTAAGAGCTTTTCACGAGAAAATCGATAAGCTCAATTACGGTGCTAAATAATAGGGTATTCATTGCGCTATTAAATTGTTATAACAGCGAGCACCTTTGTTTAAATAATTTTAATCAAAGTTAAATAAGTTATTGAAAGTTTAAAAGGAAATGGAAAAACGTTTATTTGTAAGATAATTAGGTTTAAGTGTTCAAATAAATTTACAATTTCTCGGTGTTGGGTTCTAATAGTTAATAATTACAGTAAACGGCAATTAAAACTTTTATTTGAATTTAAACGTCGAGTTGAGGGTTTCCACAATAGCTGTTGGATGCGGAAAACATGGTATTCAAAGAGGTCGTAGATTTTCCACAAACTCCGGAAAGTTACCCGGAAAAGCGTAGGTTCAAAGTTTTAAATATAACCCGAAGTGGACCATTAGTAAATATAATAATTTGTGAAATAAGTAAAATTTAAATTTTGTTATTTATTTAATGATAATATTTAATTTTACTCTCAAAATATTTTAATAATATTAAGACAGCCACAATTCAAAGTTTATTTTAAGAAATTTTAATTCTAAGTGCCATGTGATCACAGTAAAAAATTAATTACTTATAACAGTTATTGCAACTCTATTGAAAGCGGTTAAAACTTGTTAAACATTTTGTATTTTAGTAAGCTCCGCATGACGCAAATCAAAACAGCAAATATAGTTTGGTATTCACAATGTATGTTTATCAGTATAAAAGCAATTATTAGATTTTATTTGGGCAGTTACATTTTTATATTTTATTGAAAAACGTGAAAATTTAAAACTATGATGATAGAAAACGTTAATTATAATGATCCAGGTACGTCTAGCAATTCTCAATATTTCTTAAAATGTGCATGCTGCTCTGCTCAGATGGTCGTTTATGTTGTTCCCCTTTTAACCCTTAAAGAGATTTTTAATTAACCGCTAGTTATACAACTTTAGCAGGTGAATTTACCAATTGTTATCTCGACAACTAGCTAGCCAATCAAGAAACGCGATTGCTGCATTTCCCCACCCGGCTGACAGATGTTTCAGTTCTGTTTTCAGTGTACTGAAAATATATTTTTTATTCAGAAAAGCTTGTACCAAAAAGGCACGTAAAGCCATTGCAGGAGACTATTGGCAATAGTTTTAGCAATTATTGAATTAATCTGCCAATTTCATTTTCTCTCCGACTTAAGGTGTGAGATAAAAACGATTATAGTGCACCATATTTATTAGTTTTGGTTAAGTTTTACATTTTAAAATAATTGAACGACACATTTACAAATTGGTTTACTAGTTTCATTTAATCTTGAGCTGTAAATTACAATTTTAATTTTATTTATAGAAAATAGAGACATGATCGCAGGGCGATTAATAACTTGTACTTTTTTTCAATTTTACGACCCGTTCAGCAATGTTTGCTTTTTCAGGATCTACTGCGCTGCGTTTAGCATTTTTAATGTTAAGGGTTAATCCCTCACTAAAAGTTATTCTGTTCACTCGTCAGAATCATCGCTAGACAACAAGAGATCCGCTATAACTATAACAAATTAGAATGTCGCCTTCAATAACTAAAAAAAAGGTTTCTAGATCAAGCCTGCAGTGATTATTAGCCCTTTTTCATTTCTTTTATAACATTATTTTACATATATCTAAATTATTTCGAAATTTTTTTGTACACTCAGAAAAGTCTGACATTGGGTTACATGAAGAAAAAGGAGTTACTTTGGAATCGGCTTTGGCTATAATTGGTAAGACACTAATAAAAAATCGGGCAGTAAACATTAAATAATTTTCTCCAGGGTACGGAAAATACAACATTTCGATCACTTTAGCTTGTGGAATGGCATTCTTCGCCGTAAATACTTCAATTTATGGCGTTGCTTATGTCATGCCTGCAGCCGAATGCGACTTACAGCTCGATACTGCTCAAAAAGGTCTTTTTACGTCTGTAAGCTTTATAGGAGTATTGTGCAGCTTGTACGTTTGGGGAGCTTTGGCAGATACAAATGGAAGGAAAAAAATTATATTAATCAGCCTCGTAGGGTCGTTCATCTGTAACCTTATTGCCACATTCACATTTAATTTTGTGTTCTTTATAATTTTACAGTTTTTAAAAGGAGTTTTGTAAGTCAAACCATAATGATAATTTTAACTATAACTGCCATTAATGTAATTTTGCAGCATCGCCGGTGCATCATCGGCCGTGTTTGCTTATTTGGGAGAATTTCACAGCAATTACCGCCGTTCCACAGCTGTGGCTTGGTGCAACATGTTTATGGCAATAGCATTAACTGTACTTCCTCTAAGCGCATGGATCATCCTTCAGCTAACATTCAGCATCAAAATCCTCAATTACATAATTTTACCATGGCGTATCTACTTATTTTTATGTTCTGTACCGAACATAATTGCGGCTGCACTTATAGCGACCTTCCCAGAGAGTCCAAAATATCTCATACTCGAAAATAAACTATCAGAAGTCATAGGAATTCTGAACGACATGTACGTGGCAAACACGAATAAAGCCAAAGACACCTGTCCAGTTAAACCACTCGAAACTATCCCAACATTCGAACCACACAACTCGGACAACAAGTTGACTTCAAACATTTTGCAAATTTTATGGAATCAAACCGTGCCTTTATTCTATCGCGACAATATTAAATATACGGCAATGGCTTGTATGTTACAGTTTGGCTCTTTTTCTTCATCTAGCGGATTATTGCTATGGTATCCACATATCTTAAATAAGGTTAGTGAAAGTCATAAAATATCAAACTCGAGTTTCACGATATGCGAAGCTCTGGACTTCGCTGTGCAAACTCCACTCGATAACATGAATTGCGAGAATTTGGTTATTGACGACAACGTATTTTTACAAAATACTATTATTGGGATTGCATACTGTGTATGTTGCTTTTTAATCGGGTTACTGATTCACTTCGTCGGCAACCGTCTTATTATAGGTAAACTTGAATTTTTTAACTTTCAGTTTAAAGCGTTGACTTTTATTTTAGTCGTAAACTTGGTCATACCGACTGTGTGTTATTTCCTTTTGACTCTCGTGACAAATCAACTTGCAATTGATGTGTTGTTTGTGGCTGTGTTAGTACCACCAGGATTATGTATTGGTGTTATTACTGCAGTTGTACTGGATATATTTCCAACCCAATATAAAGCTATGGCTGTGAGTATGGCGTTATTAATGGGACGTCTTGGGGGAGCGTCGTCGAGTTCCTTGGTTGGAATGTTGCTCGAACTCATCTGTGATGGAACGTTTTACATCTATGGTGTTTTAATGGGTGGTAAGGTACATTAAGTCTGCATTATTCGATTATAAAGTAGTTTTTTTTAGGATGTATACTCATAGCTCTACTCATACCAAAAAACAAATATTCATAAAATTATATACCTATATTTCTGCGAAAGAGGGCGTAGAAAGTTATTTATTTCGTTAAATTTTGATATTAAAATTAGCACACCTTCTACTTTCTGAATTTGGATTAGTTCGGAAGAGATTTTACAATTTCGCTCTTATTCAATAAGTTTAGTACATCATATAGCTTTTTCAGAAAATGAAAATTTGATCATGACATTAAAAATATCTCAAAAGTCACTCCTTTGTTACTTATTACTAACTGTAGCAGCGATTATAGCATTCTTGCCATATGCTTAAATTCAATTTTCTCGCCCTGCGCTTAACATAAAATATGAAAAAAATCCTGATCGAGTCGAGAAAGTGATTGGTCAAGTGGATTCGATTTTGCCATTTTGCCAAATGTAATATGGTCCATGTGAATACTTTAAATGGACAACAGTAGTTTGTTTATCATTCCAACGTTTATACATCCCACCATCAAACATCGCAGCTTGTTTTCGGATGAGAAACATTCACCGAGATTACTTTAAATCTCTAAATTCGTAACTTGTGAAATAATCTGGGGTGGTATTCATTTTGAGATTTATAGTTTCTGTAAGAAACTTTTCTGCATTTTAAAGCATGTGATACCATGTCTAATTGAGGTGTGTCGAATTTTTTTGATTTAATATACGTAGGAATTGCGCTTTGTCAAAATAATTGAAATAAAATATTTTTTCGTAATTAGTTATAATTTGACTAATTTGAAAAGTTTAATTATGGTTTATGCCTTTAGAACCTCTTTAATACTGATCAAAATAATAAATTTTATACAACACAAGATAAGGATTTGAAAACTAGACTTGACATGTTATAGTGGACAAAAATATGAAATACTAATGAAAGTCGAGAACTTTTATCAGAAAAAAATAATTTAAAAATCTTGTAACAACTATTTGAAAGTTTGCGTTTATTTTAAGTTTTTATCGTAGTCAAAGTCTGCCAAATTTCAGAAAAAATATTGTATAAAACATATTTTTAACAATTTTTAACAGTAACTGCAAAAACACATCGCTTGTCGCAATCTGTCCGGATTCAGCCTCGATTTTTTGTATTTGTCCCAACTATTAGTTCATATATACGAAATTCTGAGATCTGAGAGTTGCATAATTACTTTGTGATAGAGGCTAATTTCAGAGAAAAAACTTCCCACTGGTTGAGAGAAGTTTTTTAAATTTTTCCAAACATTCTGAAACTCAAAATAACAAAATTAATTGGTCAAATTTTAAAAATTATCAAAGTTAAATCTAACCATATAATACAGGGTGTCCCCGAAAGGTCTGTACAATGCTCTACACCACATATTTCTGAGACCAAAAAATAGGACGATTAAACCTAACTTACCTTAATCCAAAAGTGCCTCGTTAGGGCGCTATCGGACACCAAAAAGCTTCAAAAATTTATATTTTTTATAACAAAAGATTGCTTTACCGTAAGCAATCTTGGGTAAGTGGATATTCACATTATCAATTTCACACTAATCGCTAAAAGCGATCTTTGGTTATTTAAAAAAATATATAAATTTTTTGAAAATCTTTGGCGTCCGATAGCGCCCTAACGAAGCACTTTTGGATAGAGGTAAGTTGGATTTAATCGTCCTATTTTGGTCTCAGAAATATGTGGTAGAGCGTTGTACAGACCTTTCAGGGACGCCATGTATAACACACAAAAAATTAATTGATACCAATGCTAGTGGATATATTACTATTAGTTATTACAAAAAAATATTGAATATTGGAAGAGCATCCAAAACGCATCACTAACATTATTGTTGGAAAGCAAGTAAAGTAATAATAAATGGAATAGGTATGCTCCTTCGAGATAAAGCGAAGGTAAAAAGATATAATATTCCTAGTATTTATTCATAAATCAATTTTATTTGAAGAGATTTAAATTATAATGAAAGATAACAAAATAGGTCTTAGATTTCGTCGAGTCATTTTGATACCGATATGCGTGCATTAAAACATGTATAAACGGTGTAAATGATAAACATAACAATAAAGCTTAAAATCCTTTTACAAACAAGAAATAATTTACAATTTTATCCCTACAGAATTCCCCATGCCCACTTACGCACTTAGTAGAAAAATCGCAAACTTCTCCAAACTCACCACATTTCAGTTTAATTAACCAAAAGTACAAAGCATGGCTAAATTAGCTATAGAAAGAAGTAAAAATAATGCCGTCCCATTTGAAGAAGCCGTCTCTCTAACAGGTACTCAAATCCATAAATCCGTTTTTCTTTACTTAGCCAAATAAATCTTTTAGGTTTTGGCCTATTTAATGTATTCGTAACGTTCGCTAATGGAGGATGCCTTATGTGCGTTATTTTGGAAACAATGGGTATGATGTTTATAAGTCCATCTGCCAAATGTGATCTTCAGCTAACACTACCGATGCAAGGATACTTATCCGGAGCTAGTTTTCTAGGAGTTGTTTCTGGTTCACATTTTTGGGGTTTTCTAGCCGATACTAGAGGTAGAAAAATAACTGTGCTTATTAGCATGATAGTAAGTTTTATAATAACTATACTATCTAGCGTTGCACATCAAGATTGGCTTTTTGTTCTTCTCCGATACTTAAATGGCTTATTGTAAGTTTGCTCCTATTTGTTAGGATAACGCCAGATACTAATTTGCTCAATATTTAGCGTGGGTGGTTCTTCAGGAATAGTTTATGCGTATGCTGGCGAATTTCATAATGCTAGATATCGTCCCAAAATAGTAGCTTGGATGTCGTTATTTGTTGGGGTTGCTAACATAGTACTACCAGGTTTAGCATGGCTAATACTTCCGGCTCAATGGTCATATGAAATTCCCATGCTACAAATAATATTCAGACCATGGCGATTACTAGTTGTAGCGTACGGCTTACCGAGTTTATTTTTCGCCTTGTGCATTATAAATCTTCCCGAAAGTCCTAAATTTTTATTAACACAAGGAAAACAAAAAGAAGTTTTAGAAATTTTAAGAAATATGTTCGCTAAAAATAAGGGGAAATCGCCTGACGAATATCCAGTAACTGAAATTTTATGGGACGAAAATAAAAGTGTCGATTATCAAAATAAACCGAGCTTTTTAAAAACGGTATGGGACCAAACGGCACCTTTAATTCGAAGGCCGTTAGCTTTAAAAACGTTAATGGTTTGTGCCTTACAATTTGGAGCTTTTGCATCGTAGGTGATCAAAAAATTAATTTTTTGAAAGACTCAAATTTTTATTTTAGAACATCTGGATTAGCTATGTGGTTTCCTGAAGTACTAAACAAAATGACCATGTTTGAAAAAGAAAATCCAGATCAAAGCGCTACAGTGTGTAAAGCGCTTAATTATCACAGCAAAAATGCAATTGTATCACTCAACGAAACAATCCAAGAGGTACTGGTATAAGCCGATCAAAAAAAGGGTTCTTTAATATCTAATTTTAGAGTTTAACTCAAAAGTGCACAGACTCGATCGAAGTGGATGTATTTCAAATTGGTCTCGTAATTGGAGTATTTTTGGTTTTTATGTACATAACTGTTGGAACTTTGATTAATGTTTTGGGTAAAAAATGGCTGTTGATAATTCTTTTTGGAATTAGTTCGGCAACTGGATTAGCAGCCCAATTTGTATATGGATTTGACGCAATCAAAATTCTCATGGGACTATCATTAACGGCGTCAACTAGCATAGGGGTGATAACGGCTGTAGTAGTCGACTTGTATCCGACTCAAGTCAGAGCCATGGCTTTAGCAATATCGTTCATGTTTGGGCGTATAGGAGCAGTTGCTGGATCACACATCACAGGAATAATATTTTACTACTTGTGCGACTACACATTTATAATATTTACCACAGATAATCTCAGTAAGTGTCAAATTATTTATGAGGAAATTGATTAATACTGTTTTTACAGCTTTAATTTTATTGGTGTGCATTCTACTTCATCCTCAAAAGGCGTCAAAAATGATTACACCGATAGCATGAAATAAAATAAACGAGTAAAATACGACTACCTACTTTATTAAGCTTTAAATAATTTAAACTTTTTAAAATATTTTTGTATTTCACTTTTAGGATAAGGTTTAACAACCAAACACGTTGGAATATTTTCGGGTTGTTCGATCCACAACTTATGTTTAATTTCGTTTTCTTGCAGTAGTTTTTGTAAATTATTTAAACTGTCTTCGTCTGAAGCTTCCAATACCACTTTGTGCATATTATCCATGTCCGATAAGTAAGTTTTCATGTGATCATCTTCATAAAATAGATGGGTCACGGCCGTTACTGCATGACAAGCTTGTGCTATTAAAGCTCCTACGGGCCAGCTCAGTTCTCGAACTAAATCTCCTCTTACTACTACGTATTGTATAACTCCATTATTTGCCATCATATCGCTAGAATAAAATAAAATCTTTTAATATATTGTAATATCAACGACGAAATTTACAGATGTTCAATTAATTGACGTTAACCAAGTCCAATTAACTTGAGTATTATGTGCTGAACTGCTGAATGAAAACTTATTGAAACTTTGATGTGAATAAGGAAAGTTAAATTACTGAGAACAAAATTAAGTGTCAATGCAACCGCCCTGAACAGATGTGTTAACAAAACAATCAATAATAAATTAAATTAATTTGTTCTATTTAAATTTTATTTCACATAAGAACAAAAACAAACCAGTGCCCAATGGGATTTTCGGCCTTTGACAGCATTAATTGTTTTATTTTAGTAATAAATTTTAAAAACCATAACGTAAAAACCATAAAATTTTAGCTTAAAGTTCCTTATTGGCGAAAAAAGCCTCCACGAGAGCTGCCCCTTTCTGTTTGTGAAACAAAAACAAAAATAATTCACTTTATAATAAATATTTATTTACAAAATTAAATAACCAAAATTAATTTTATTTGCGGTTGCTCGAGTATAAGGTAAAAACTGATGAAAAACTGTCAAATTAATGTATCCTAATATTTTCTTTATGGTGGGCCGGTTCGATTGTTCGCACAAATTGACAATTGGTGCCGAGGATGGTTGAATAAAGAGAATACATTAGGCAGTTTCATTAAATATTAATTTATTTCAACTTTTCAACAAACAATTTTTCCTATTTACACAAATAAATAATAACTATAACTCAATCACGAACTAACACCATTTGATTCTTCCTCCAAATTCCATACTGAATTTACTGCGTCGGCAACATTGTTTCCTACGTAATTATCCAAAATACTCTTGTTGTCTTCTAAAAATTTTGCAGAATTGTCATTATTTAAGTACGCTTTTAATACCTTCTTCTTAGGAAACTTCCTCGACATATTGTCCATAACATAATCTAGTTTTAAACATCCAATCACTTCAAAAGACTTCGACGGTTCCGGTAGGGCATCGACCCAATTAACTAACACATCA
Organism: Malthinus flaveolus; assembly: GCA_950108345.1. Taxonomy (NCBI): domain Eukaryota; kingdom Metazoa; phylum Arthropoda; class Insecta; order Coleoptera; family Cantharidae; genus Malthinus; species Malthinus flaveolus. The sequence continues at coordinate 4,353,979 of OX467286.1, forward strand.
TTATGACTATCGATGGACTCGCTCTTAATTAATTTTTGCTGAAAAACATCTCCTATTGTATTAAGAGTGTACAAGGTAACTTCTTTAGCACCATCGTGTAGATGTAACTTAGCACCTAAATTTGGTAGAGTCAAACGTTTATCAATGTATTCAGAAAATTTTAAAACTTTAGAAGTTAAACTAGCAGATCTATAAGTATCAAATATATTAGGCACATACTGGGTTAAATTTAAAGAGTCTTTTGTATTATTAAAAATAGTTTTATCTTTATAATCACTTCCCATTACAGAAATGTACTCTTCGTCATTACACGACATTAAACTCGATATAAAAGGAGGAGTCGACAACATATGCATTGTTCGACCTTGGCACTTCCACGCCTGAATATCAAACTTGATTAGGTTGTGCTGAGAAGAAATACATAAATTATTGTGGTTAACATTTTTAGAAAGAGCACACAAGTCGTCACATTCTAAACCTTCCAATTTCAAACACGATTTTTGAATATTAGACGAACGTACATCAAATAAATAAATGCAACATCTATTCATAAAACAAATAGTATTGGCATCGATGTAAGTAATTTGTCCTAGGATGTTATTATCACAATTATAAGGATTGGGAAAACTATTTGTTGTTATAACTTGATTTTTTACTATATCTGTAATTATTAATTTGTGATGTTCATCAATTATACTAAAATTTAAATTTTTGAATTCGTTTATAGCCATATCGCTAAACGTCTTTTTGCCATCAGCTTTCCACAAAAGAGAATAGTTTAAGCTCTCTTCCAACGATAAACTATACAAACTAATTGTTTGTTTTTGTCTTGTAGACAATAAAAAACCATTTACGGTGGCTGCCGATTTAATGTTATACACATAAACTAGGTCACTGGAGCATATTTGCGCGTTAATTTCTGGATTATTCAAATCGACTATATGCACCGGTTGTTTAAAACCTGCCCACATAATGTAAGTTGTGCCGTTAAAAGATATACAATCTAAAACACCACCAGTATAAGAATATTCATCGTCTTCATACTCCTCGATATTTTTAGCAACTTCCACCAAGTAACTTGGTAAACCATCGATTCCTTTTTTGACACTGCCGTTTTTCCATTTAGTTTCCTTAGCGTGCAATTGTCTGTAATGGGCTAATTTTTTCTTCAATTTTTCTTTTGTGGCAAAAACATCCTGATATTGTTCTAAATTTGTAATTCTGCATGGATTGAAAATTGGTGACGGTTTTTCTATCTTGACATACGAATACTTTCTACCATTATGGAATGTACTATTTACAAGATGAGAATGTTTAAATCCTCTAATTTCCGACAAAGTTGAACCATACATTTTTTCGACACGTTCTCGTAACTCCATTGTAATATCAAATACGATCTAAAACAAAAAAATAGAAGTAGTTTTCACAATGAATTAAATTTCTATACTTACTTGTAGCTACTTCTAATTACTTTAAACTTTCACTTACGAAAAGAAGTGCTAGTTTTCCAAATTTTAAAATTTGAAAATTTATAGTTAACTTGATTAAAATAAATTGTTAAATGAGATAAATATTAGAAACTGTATTTGAGTTTGGGCAACTGGTTTAACGATAATTATGAATTTTTGTTTAGTACTTTGTATTAGGTAAAAGCTAGAGAACTTTAACCTTAACGCCAAATATTAAATTTTGTACGTATTAATGACTACTTACCACATTTACTGTGTCTTAAATATTTATAATTAGGAATTGTAGAGCACTTCTTAACTTTTTGTTTAAAATTCACGTTAGCCTGTACTTAACCTCAAATTCTAACTAGGAACCACTAGGAACTAGGAACCACTTATACATAACACCAACTGTGAAACTAACATTGGAACTGCAGCAAAGCAGCAAGTGGATTCAACTTGGCGCTTATGAGCTTAGTATGTGTGATTTTACTTGAGATTTACCTATGTTTGAGTAGTACTTCCGTATTTCGGAAACAACTTTAGTCAATTTTATATTATGTTCTCTTCTCCAGTCTCTGCATTTTACATGCCGCAGCATATAAATTTGAAGGATTTTAGTGTACGTTAGGTTGCCTATATTCAAGGCGTAAAATAACGTTTCGAAGGATGTGGCCGATACTTGATGAAAATCAATAAACATAATTAATATAATAATTGTAATAAATATGTGATAAATATGGGAAAATCTTGTTTGTTTTATTACAATTATTACGTAATATAATACTTTTCTCTTTATTTATAGAATAGATATTCCTTGATTACACCATACACCGCGATTTGGCATTTGGCAAACGGGAAAAGTGAAATTAAAGTGAACAAATGCGTGGCGGCGTTATTTTTTAGAGTATATGCGTACTTTTGAGACTGTACATAAAATTAAGTTAATAAAACAACTGAAAAATTATCGAATCCAAAGAAATGATTTAAAAGTTTTCTAAATAGTAGGCGATCGCAAGTTACGGTATTTGATAATGAAGAATCCTCGAAAATTTCTGTAAACCTAGGAGTTTCCAAAGGGACGGTGTTGGGTCTGTCGCTGTTTGTTTTCTAAATTAATCTATTTATGACCAATATTAATATGTGATAATATATAATTAACTGGTTCAGATCAACAGAACATGACAAAATTTTTCGCATGCAAAAGCGTATTCTCAGATGCATTTTTAATTTAAAGTTTAGAGAATCTTGTAAAGAAGTTTTTAAAAAAGAGATAATTCTCACGTTGTATGGTTTATATGCATATGAGCTAATCGTCTATATGTTACGAGATAACTATTTCGACATGCTTTAAAAAGCATGTCGAAAGACATTCAAAAATTTTAAATATTGATCAAAGAACATCTAATCGATGCAGTACCCTACTATCTCGGTGATTTGATGTATTATGATATCTTATGATTGTGTTCTGTGACTTTTGAAACCAAAAACAACCCTGTGCTTTAAGAGTGTGCATTAAGTAACGACGGAGAAAAATAATTTTTTAAAAAGATGTAACGTGTAAGAAAAAAGATTCATATTTCAGGTTTAAAAGCTTATAATTTTTGTCAGTAACGCGGGAAAATATCGTGAGACGAGATTCTAGTGCCTTTGAGGTACTAAAGACCAGCGTGTGATTACCAAATATATAAATTTCTATAAATTACAACATACAACTTTTCTTTGCTATTACTTATAAAAACCATAACTATTAAGTGTAGAACCAAATTATCTACTATAAATGGTAGATGGTAATTTCAAAATGTAAAAGTTCGCATGTAGTACCTAATGTTCCTGCGACTGTGCGTGTTGAAACAGAACATACTGTATATTGCAATCTCTAGATTACTAGCAGAAAAGATTAACATTTTACAAGAATCATTTTGCTCTTTTTCTTCTGCTTCTTTTTTCTGTCACGTATATAAATCCAGAGCAATCTCAAAGAAAAATGGTAAAAAAGTTCTACAATGCTCAAGAAACTAAATCCTACAAAAAATCCTAACAATCCTCCAAAGCTTGCTGAAAAATATGTTTTAATTCTTACTAGGTCCGTGAAATTGTAATAGCCACATGCCACATTCAAATAAACTTTTTTTCAAATTTAGTGCTAATTTAGCACTCTTCAAGTGCTCTAACCACTAAGCTATCTCAACGCTCAACGCGTAAGTCTGGAGTAGCTACCCGCCAAAGCAAAAAATTCGAGCTCGCTTACTTTCGAAGTTATAAGTTACAGTAAGTACATTTTGAAACGGCGTTGGTAACTTTACCACCAGCAGAGACAGAGAGGTACAGTAATGAATAATCTCTTTCTATTCTATTCTTCTATTGATTCTATTGAACCTCTCTGCGGGTGGCGTAAGTCAGAAACGCCGTTTCAAAGTGTACCTACTATATAAGAGTCGCAAATAATGTGACTATTACAAGTTAACTCTTTATTTTAGTCTTTTTGATATAGGTACTACTTACATAAAAATTCGGAAAATCCATATAAACGCTCTTTAGTGTACCTTTGAAATTGGTCAGAAGAGAAAAAAATGTTTAAGACTACCATATTTTCTCTGAAATATTTTATACATAAATTAATTATAATTTTAATACAAAATGTAACTTGCCGAAAATATTCCATAGGAACGTCTTGTAGTATATCCTTTTGCATCTGAAATTTATCTGTAAACAGCCCATAGGATAACGTCTGATGATAACTCAAATCGAAACAGGAAGGTAAGCATTCACATGTAGTACTGCATGGAAAAAAATTAGCTGGTTTGGCTTCGTACGCTGATGCTTATACATTATTAGAGATTACACATACGAGTACAGTTCGTTTTTAGAAATTGCTTGATTTGCTCTACACAAACTATGTTTGCAATTTAATTCCAGATAAAAGATAAACGCTTATATTATTATATTATTATCATATTATCTAATGGAACTATATATTTTTTATTCGATTTGGAATGAACTATTACCGACTTGGTACTGCTGGTTTCAAAATTTTCAATATTAACTTATCACAGTTCGTACTTGTGTTCTTTGAATTTATCTATTGTACTTATATCTAACATAAATATTGCATTGTATATTGCATAGTATTCCCATTTTCTTTAAATTCAAAAACTATAATATACTTACACAGATATTTCCATCATTTCTGTAAATTTTGTTGTTTTAATTACCTATTTATAGGTGCTTTAATTTAAAACGTACGTTTTACTCCATCAACACAATTGTCGTCCATTTGACTACAGGCACTACCTTTTAGCCCAGCTGAAAAGTAGAATTATATTTAACAATTTTGTGGCAATTTTATTGTAACTACAGTCCATAAAGTCATAAGTCATAATCATAAAATTCGCTAAAGGAAGCAGAAACATCTTCGTAGTCTCCTTTTGTACATTTCATGCAAGAGTCGTAATAAATAAATATTTTATTATGTTAATACTAACTGTGCGAATGAAAAGGAGCACATCCACATATTTTTAAGGTGTAATTAGCTAGGCACTCCATTTTACAATTACTCTCACTATATTTACTGAAAAGGAATTTCTGATTAAAATTATGTGTAATTGAAAATAAAGGTAAAATTACTGATAATATCTCAAATACTTTTCACGGTTAAAGTAACAATGTCTTTTTTGAATACTTATTTGACGAACAGATTCTTTTGCGTTGTATATAACGGGCTGAAAATCAAGCCTCATATTATATCCTGGTAGAGCGAGAAATGCAAAATCTTGCATTTGAGGAATCGTTAAAGGACTGTGAAGTAAAACCTAATCAAAAGTTTATAATTTATAATTACAAAAATTACCCATATACTTAACTTACTTTAAATCCTGCACTAACTGTCGACGAGCAATAATAATCTCTTAATTCTGCATCTAAAACTACCGAGAGGCCCAAACGAACTCCAGCTCCTATAATACAAATTTAATTAAAATATCGATAATTATTATTAGGGAGGTTCTGAATAAATTTACCAATTGATCTAAACGGAAAAATATCTTGTTTATGACTTGTGTACCCACGTTCTATATTCCAGTCATCTATTTGGTACGATATATTTTGTTCATTAAATGTATAGTACTTTGGTCTGAAAGAGCCAACTGAAAATTAAGTGAGCAAAAGAGAACAACGTCTTTGCGTAACACGTTGCTTAATAGCTGAAATCTCTGAAACGCAATGTAGCACTGATACTCAAACATTAACTTACGCGTCTCTTAAAATGTACGACATTGGTAGTTGATTGAAAGTGCAACATATACCATCATCTGTTAGAACTTGTCTAAATAGCGAGTCGCATTCTTGACGTTTTCCTCTCCACGAACATACTTTTAAGCTCTGCTTACAGGGCGGTTGAACCTACATAAGGTGCTAAATTTATAAAATTCTACTAAATTAGATTAAAATATAATTTAATTACCTTTCTTGTAAATTTAATATAATTTTCAAATTTTGAAGTCTCATCGTCGTAAACGTTTACACCAGTTTCAGAAAAATCGCAAATATCTTCTAAAAAACTTTTCTCGGTAGGAGTCCTAATAAAGAAAATTAATAAAATTAGTAATAAGCGTAATAAGTTGTTGTTTTACCCATTTTTTATTATTCGTATAGATTCATTTTTCTTTACAGAATTCATACTGCATATTGTAACAGATGGGAAAGGAATTTTATGCGAAGGAACAGGAATGGGGTCAATAGAAGTAATTAACGGATGCATTTCGTACTTCTCAAGTATTTGACTGATAAAGTAAGCTGCACTTACTAATGCACCTACAAATGCAGTTAACCAGAAGAACCTACAAAAAATCAGATTTATTATTAAAAACTGGAATCAAGGTGTTCTAATAGAATTTTATCCGTTTTCGTTCTAGAATCTATAGACTTTTGAAGCTAACAGCTACTCTAAAATTAGACAACTTTTTTCTTTTTTTGCATTAAAATTAAGGCCTATATCCAGTTGTACAAAATGTATATATTTGTTCACCTTTCAACATGTGATTTAGCAGTATTTCCCACATATCTCAATCCGTGAAATGTTGCTACGGAGAAGTAATCGTCCACGCTACTCTGAACACTCTCCATGAGCGTCTTTGTACCAGTTGTATCAGTGACTCCTTTACTGTAGATAAGCAATATTAGAATAGTACCTACTACCTATAAAGTTTATAATATTTTCCAACGTTCAGTGTTAAAGCGTTATCAGGAAGAAGAAGATGGAAAAAGAGTTAAAGGAAGTTAAAGTTAAATTGCTCACATTTCCCCAAACTCTTCAATTGCTACTGCTATAGATAATTTAAAAAAGTGGATTGAACAAAATTACCTATAAGGCATACTATGATTTTTTACACGTTGTGTACCGTATAAAGACGATCCCTTAGATCTTGAATAATCTTCCAACGCATGTTTTGCATTTTTAACAAAATGGCGCTCGATATTCACCTTTTGGCTGAAATTAAAAAAAAAAACATTTGGCAGAAGTATCATTTACATTAATCAAACCTTTGGTGCTTGAAATTCCGATTCAAATTTTTCTTCCCTAACCTAATGGGATAAATAATTTCGTCTACTTTAGGTGGAGGTTGATAAAAATCTTTAATGTATGTAACTATCCCTGATGGTTTACTGTCGAGGTCCATTTTAAAGACTTAAATCGCCAAAGACCCACAAAATACTTCTGATAGCGATCTAATTCGGTTTTCTTTAATAGCCTCATAATTAATTATATTACTAATTCTGTGATTAAATAAAAGTAATTATTGTATTGTTACGATATAAAATAGATTACCTACATTAAAGTATGGAAGTGATTAATCGTTTTTAGATTTTACTTTTCTAAATAATTTTTTTTTATATTTGTAAATTGATCATAAAAATGTGGCTTTTGAACTAAATTTAATTTATTGTAATTGTATAGGTACGATATGATTACCTACTATTTCTGGACAATTAAATTTAAATTAGTATTTAATCGATTAATATGCTTTTTTAGGTTTATATCATAACACGGACGATTTTCTTTTGTTTGACGTTTCGTCCCGTATAGACTATCAGTAAGTTCTTTTTCACGTTTTTGGGAATGACAATAGATATGAATGTGAATTATAAAAGAAATGTAAAAATTCTTTAATTCCTATACTTGAGTTCTTAATGTTAATGTAACTGTAATTTCGTAATCAAAATTAACTGAATTTATACTTTTACAAATAGCAGAAAGTAAAAATAAGGAAATAAGTAAAGGAAATGACGAAGTATCAGTAAATAAGCATTTATAATGTATACATCATAATCTACAATGTGATGTGTACTCAGTGGCGGATTTATAAGGATGCTCACGATGCTGGAGCATCGGGCCCCTTTTGGGGTCCCAAGACCTTACTTTATTTATGCACTTTTATCTAATATAATTCATTAATTCAGTGCAGCGTTTATGTTCAATAAAAGTTTCTTCCTGTCCGATTATTGGAAAATAAATGTAAACTAGTATTATATTAATTAAAATTGATACCTAATAGGGAAACGGGGCCCAGGCCAGAATTTACCATTAAGCTAAAGTCTAAGATCCCGGGTTAAAATGAGGCCCGTAATTCTCCAAAAGTACTGTTTGTTTTTCTGAAATAATATGCAAATTTAATTAATAATTTTCTTACTTTGTTTTTTGTGAACCATTTTTTTTGGAGACACTATCAATCGCTACTAAAACTCTTTGAACTTAATTTCAAGCCGTTTGACCTTCAACAATCAAACATTTTTCCCTGCGGTGTTACTGGCAAATCTTGAATAAAAAGGTTAGAACGAAAAGACTGTAGGACATCAAGGTAGTATTTCCCAATTTAACCCAAGTTGTAATAACGCCCAAGCTGAGTGAGATCTCAATGTGCGCATAATAAATCGGACATCCTGAATAGTACGGATACAAAGTAAGTAATTTTAGCAAGGGCAGACTGGCAACAGATGACCGACCCGGGAAATATTTGACGCGGCCCAATTTTATTGTACTACCCAGGGTAACCAGTGGCGGCGGCTGGTGAATTTTTCGATGGGTGGCCCTAGTCTAATGTTAATTTAATTATTACAAAAATGCAAATTCATTACAAAGTTTTGGATTGTTCAAGGTCAAACGTCTTAAAATGAAGTTCCGAAATTTTAGTAGCAGTTTATAATGTCTCTAATGAAGGTGTTTCACGATACAAAATATCGACTCACTATACTTGGCGAAACGCTATTCTTCGCAAATTTTTCTATAACTTGTTTGTTAAAACAAGGACTTCCCCTGTTGGCATTGGCGAATTAAATTAAAGGTATTTTTAGTATTTTTTGTCGGAACGCATCCCCATTTTTTTAGATTAACCCCAGAGAAATCGGCCCCAAAGCAACCGGTCCACCGGAAATTTTTCCGGTGTCCCGGTGACCCAGTCCGCCCCTGAAGTTTAGTATGTATTTTTTTTAGGAGAAAGCTTAAATATAAACAAATTTTGATAAACTTTTTGTAAATATTTCCATAAAATATATTCAATATTTTGTTTCGGACTCTATATAAAATATAGAAGACAAATTGCTATAGATTTGGGTACGATTTCTGGTTGAATCACCTACGTAACTTTTGCCGTTCAAGATGGTAAGGATACAAATTAATTAATTTTTTTTAAAATTCTTTTAAGTAGGTTAAGTACCTTGAAACTTCGATCAGGTTTACGATTTACGTTCCTGAAAATTAAATTTTAACGAGTGCTCAGTATCAGGGTATATTAAAACTGTGTAAGCTTATTACATAAAACTTCTAAAAAAATTTGTAAGTAGTTAAAGATGCGTACTGATCGAAACTATTGCCTTACAGACGCAACACGAACAACAAGTTGCTTATTCGAAGAAACTCCTGGAAGATGTAAAAATCGCAGCTACCAAAGGAGTTGATTCGGTTAAAAGTTCGGAACTAAATAATGACCCACATAAAAAGGCTCTTTTGGTAGAAACAAGTATTCTTTCGAAGGACTTGCAGCACGTTCTTTATGAATTGCGTAAGATGGTGGTAAGACACCCTCATTACTCTTTTAGACAAGATGTTTGGAAAGAGCATTAATTAATAATATTTTAGACAAACAGTAATACCGAACCCCACGAAAATCAAAACCTAATAGATGTCTTAACTGTCCTTGCAAAAACTGTGAACAATCTTCAACTGTCGGTCTATAACGACGATATCGAGTCCACGAGAAATGAATTAATAACGGAAATAAATTCGTCGGCTCTACAAGCTGAAATTTTGTCAACGTACATTGAAAACCATACGAACAAAGGTAAATTTTTAATTCTAGCTCGCGGCTAATTTAAACTACTAATTTTAGAGGATGTTGCCAAAGTGGTGCGTATTCTCGATGATTTATTATCGGCTATCGATAAAATTGAATTAAGAAGTGTTTTGCAACACTACGATACGAACACCCTTAGTGCATTTTTAAAAGATGTACAACACGAAAAGAATGTTGCTTTGAATAAAATTTCAAGCGACGACGAGCACGTATTAAAGCAATTAGTCTTTATCAGTCGAAGGGCGATAGAACAATTGAGGGACCCAATTCACAGTTTTGAGGTGCAAGTAAGTTTAATTATTAACCAAGATTTGTACGACGTACACAACGTATAATGCGATTTTATTAGGCGTTCGATTATGAAGGGGAAGCTAGGCAAACGATACTTGATGTTACAAAAATACTAACTCTGACGATAAATAATTGGAAACTTGGCGTTTACAATTCTCACAATGTAGCTGAACTCAAAAGCCATATTGCAATTACAATACATATGATTTATCGTTCACTTGTTGATGCATTGCGTATACTTAAACATGCACACGACGAACTACATGGTAATATGAAATAATGTAGTAGGTCAACGATTTTGTTGTAATTCTCAAATTTTCTTAGTTTCCGTAAATCTACAAAACTTGCTGTTAACTACACTCGCTGATGTTCTGGAATGTGATCGCCAATTTGCCAGACGGCTGAAACAAATCAACGATGAAAACGAATAAGAATCTAAGGCGTCTTGAAAAAGATTGTTCGCTTCCAAGTAACCAAGTATGGTTTATTATTAACAAAGGGATTATGTAATTTTGCAACTATTAAACTAACAATACAAGAATAAAATTTTCTTTAATTACATATGCCTTCTGTAATAGTTATATCAAGAAATGAGTACTTGCACATTATTGCTAGACCATACTGGCTCCTAGTTAATTTTTGCTTTTACAAATTGAACTAGAAGCTTTAAAGCGTCTCAATCTGGCGTTTTTTTTATAATGTGTAAGGAGCCATAAGCCGTAAGAAGTCCAGCAGAAAACTGGATAGAGGGTAATTCAATAGAGAAGAGCCTACCGCGTCACATGCGCCCAGAGCTTGGTCGTAGTGTCGTAGTACAGCTGCTCAAAAGGCTCAACAGAGTAACTTTCCGGGTTTTAGTTCCGTTAATAGTTATCTACAGTGCCGCTTTACCCAGCAGGCGCAGTAGACACGTGTCAACAGGCCCGGGCATCAAAGGGCCCCCAAAAACTTCACATAAAAATGACCTACGTTAAAAAATTCAAGTTACCCACAGTTTGTAAAATTTTGTTTTGGAGGGGACCCCAAAACATATGGGCTTCGAGAAGCTTTAATGCGGCACTGGTTGTCTATGTACATATCTATGTATCTATGTACGTGTACCAAAGCTTCTTATTAGTATAATTTTCTGCTCTACAACGTAGTTTGCGATCTGAAGCCCGCAGGGCGAAAGTTCACGAGTATATTATTAATTATTATTAAGATATCTTTAGAGACATCCTGTATAAAAAATAATGGTTGTAATTACGTAAATTAGTTAGAGCATTAATATACTTTGTAATATAACTTGAAATGTTATGTAAATATTTTATTGCTAGTCGATTTTGTTTGATCTATTTCGGAAATTGTCAATATAAATATTTTGTTATTGAGCACATCTCAAAATATACGATGCGCCAATTATTTAAAAAGATGATAATAATTAATAGCAAACTAAATTTCAACGATTTTTTACTAATTTTACTTATTTTATTTTTATAGTCTCTTATTTACAATTACATAATATCTATTATCAATTATTATCAATTAATAATTTTGAACACGTTAATTCAGTGTTGGTCGGTAGGTTTCTGCAACCAATCGTCTTCTGTAGATAGATGAAATCCATTATTTGAATAATATTTGATTTCATTCTTATTCGACTTCCTAAAAGTGTTCTAGTTAGAAAAAGTAAATAATAGAATACATTACTCGTACCTCTCCATATCTTCTACATCTCTAATGCTCTCTGGAAGGTACATGTTGAATGTTTCCGGTAAAAAGTACATAAGTAGTGCTTCCATAACTGCTATTACTGCTAGTACTAATAACGGCATATACCAAATTATTCCGCCTGAAGCAATTATTATTGGAGCTACCATAGCTCCTAATCTCGAACACATAACTGCAGTGCCGACGCCGGTATTCCTAACGACTGTAGGGAAGAGTTCGCTTGTAAACAAATACAGTGCAGGAACAGAAATCTAAAAAAACTAGCATTAAAATGAAACAAGTGTTGGCAAACGTGACGTACTGAAATTCCAATAACTCCAAGACTAGTAAGGGCAATTCGTGGCCAATCTTCCACAAATACGCCTAATGGTACAGCTAAAATTAACAAAAACGTTATGGCTAAGCCGACACAGGTAGATGCAATCGTAATTCGCCTTCCACACCTTTTGACAACCATTAAACAAATGAGGGTGCCAGGCACTGTAGTTAAGCCACCAATAAGTACGGCAAAGTACATATTTTGACTTACTTGTCCAATATATTGAGTAAAACCATAATAGACAGTTCCGGAAATTAACCTAATACAAAAGAATTGTTTATCGTAAACGGTATAAGTTTATAAAAGTTTAGTAACTCACCAAATTAAACATGAAAGTAAAGTGCGTTTACGAAGTTCTCTTGTTTGCATCAGTGCAAGTACGCTCGGTTTTTCAATAGATGCCGCACTAGCAAAAGTGAAGTTTTGTAAATTTTTTTTGAATGTGCTTCTGTCGACGCCGTTTGTTTTTGCCGCCGATTGTAATATTTTGAGCGCTTCTTCGTGCCTACCAACTGCAAGCAGCCATCTTGGAGATTCAGGAATTAAACTGAAAAATGTTAATTTTAATACGCGCAAAAAGATTTTTTTTTCGATTATTGAGAAAGGTTGTCAGATACAATCGGTAATTATGTTAAATTTTTAAAATATCTAACAGTGCAGTTGCTGAACCTAATCGCGATAACCTCAGTGCAATAAATTGTACGTAATCTTTTTTTGCTTTTTGATTTGATAATAAAATTTTGAGCTGGTAACTAACTCAACGGGAACGTCGTAATAATTTGGTATATAGTTACCATATATAAGTAAAATAAAGGACGCTTAATGCGCAAAGAGTATATTGTAGTTCCCTCCAATCTCTAATAAAGTACGCTATTCCGGCCATAATACCATTTCCAATACCTCCCGGAATTTGATATAAAATCGATATTATAGTTCTCCAAGGACCACTTACGACCTCCATGCAGATCACGTACGAAGTTATGACCGTTCCACCATCGACTATTCCCAATAAAAATCTAAAAAGTAAGAAAAGCCAATACCAAGGCGAAAGGGCCGATAAAAGACTAAAAAGAGTCTGTAGTATTATTGACGCTATTAATATTTTTCTTCTTCCATATCTATCTGCCAAGATTCCAAAAATGATACTGCCTAAAAGTAATTTTTTTAGTCATTTCCTCCGTACTCGTTGGAATAGTACCTAGCAGAACTCCAAACATTAACACTACTTGAGCTAACTCGACCAGACTTTCTCGTTCACACACAAGATCCCATTCTGAGATAATGCTAGATTTGACAGATGTATGATTATACTCGTAGCCCCATTGACAGGGGGTGATTGTACTTGTCGAATTCGGTCCCGTAGTTTTCATAAAACAAGAATTTGGTTCCAAAAGTGACTGTAAGAAGGTTCTCGTTCAATTTTTCAATTTTTTTATTGTGTAAGCCTCTGGACTTGAGAAAATAGCCCAAAGGTGCATAGTGGAAAAATTATTTAATTACTTAAGACATCTCGATAATAAAAAATTGCATTGCGCTAATCTTAATTTGTTGTTTATTATAAATAGTGCTAAAGTAAAAATAGGAATAAATATTTTATTTCAATTATACTCGACCGTTCAATTTTGAATGTATTAATTAAATTTAGATCATTTATATTTAGCAATATATGATTTTTAAGCCAAAAATAATAATATTGACAATAATACACGTTACGCAAATAATACTTCGAAAAAATGTCTTACATGTGATATTTTAGATACATTTCCGGGATCTATCAGCTCCTTCCAATCCGTCGAGGATAAATTTTGATATTCGGGTGGTGCCTTGCACCAAAACTCTGTTGGGGGAGCTAAAAAGACGATACCCAATTCAAACCATATTATTGTAAATTTTAATAGGGGCATTAAAAGAGCAATTCGGCATTGCCATCTTCCAAAATTGCCTATAGTGGCTTGTAACACGTCTTCGGCAGTGTTTGCATTATTATCGGTGAGGACGACTGCAATTAACATTAAATAACGTGAAGTAATACGCGAGTCTAATTTAATTCGAAATAATTCGGCTACTTACCATTTGTGCCATATGTAGAATGTGAATTTGAGACTATTTTATTGTCTTCGCCATACTGACGTGACATTTTATAATATACTACTTGAATTCCTCAAGCACATTATTGAAACTGATACGAATTTCATAAAATTGGTTTATATTTTCTTATCATCTAAGATAAACCGGTTTGACTTTAAAAATTAATTTTTTATTTCTTCATCGAGATTATCAGGTTCCTGTCTGGGCAGGTAACTAGCGTACGGTACATTAAATGCTTTTTTAAAGCAAAATTGAATTTTTGAAAAAAGGTGGATTTTGAAATTAGTAGGCTGTTAATTAAGTTTTTTTTAATTTTTTATCTCCTCGCACGTCAAGTGCTATCGTAAATGGAAAAATCTTTCAATTATATTGCAACACGGTCAAATTTAATGTTCAGAGTGATTAGGTACGTGATTACAGGGTGGCCATTTAGCGCGGCAAAGTTTTATAAATATTTTATTTTAAAAGATAATATATTATGTAAAAGTCGTATAATACGTAAAAGTCTACGCAGGCAGTAACACGATAAAATATAAAATTAAGTGGTCTGATAGTAGCGTCGGGACCCTATTGGGGTAAATTTTTTATATACCTGCCCTGCACCAGGCTTTTCGATTTTGCCCTTTTAATTTATATCAAAAGTGCCTTATACGATATTACTCAAAATTGATATTTTTGCAATTATTGGACTGAAATCAAAATACTCTTTAGAGCGAATATTATATGAATTTTTGGAGTGGGCTTTCACTTTAACAATTCATTAATACATTAGACGCTTTAAAAATATATGACTATTGAGCTATCCAATTTATTTTAAATTTTTCTTTCTTTGCATCAGGAATTACTTTCGGAGTTTTTAAAAATTATCTTATAAGTACTGCAACACCAAATTATATTTATTACTGCAGTGTTGGAGTTTTCTGATGATTTTCGAAAATAAAGTATCAAAATTAATTTATCAATAAATAATTATCAATCATAATTCAAAAAGATCTGGAATGAACTATAGCTATTTCATATTTAAAAAAGTGAAACACTGTATACATCTGAGTTTTATTATAGTTAATAATATATTAAAGATTTATAGAAGTTTGCTGTACTAAATGACCACCAGTCCGCTACTTAATACAGGTTAATTAATTAGAACTTAATTTATGCAAAACTATCAATTTTAGTAAAAATTCAAAAATAATCTGAAAACTTTACTAATAATTAATAGTAAAAGGCAATTTTATTAGCATATCACTAATTACTAATTATTTGTGAGTTTATCAAAAAATGTACAAGTTATCGAATGCATTATGGTGCAAATTTAAAAAAAAGCGTCGCAGTTAATAAATAAATAATGTACTTTAATTTAATTACTTTTAATTAGGTACTGTTATAATTATTACTTTAAAAACAAATTTCATTTAAGATAAGAACTACTTTTCATTTCGTTAGGTCGTATAAAATCATCTTTGAGCTACTACTAGATAGTAGGTACTACCAAATTATTTCAAAACGCAATTTTGTAATTTGTGTTAAAACGTTAGGTTGGTTCAAAATACCTGTAAAGCAACTTAAATAAAAAACACAACTCCCTTCAGGTTGATGTTATTCCTCAGTTTGGAGTAAGCTGCTCTAAGTCTTCTATAGTTTCGTATAAATTGATTTCGTAAGTTTCCGACAATTGGTATATCAATATAGGCTGCCATATTGCCAAAAATATAAAAATCCAAATTGGATTAAACAAAGTTTGAGAAAGCAGTAAAGGAGCTATCATCGCTCCTACCCTTTCGGCAGTCATCGAAAATCCAACACCACTATTACGTATCACTGTTGGATAAATTTCTTGGGTTAAAAGGTGAAACGAAGCTGCAAAAATCTAAAAGCACTATTGATTTATAAATACTCACTTTACTTTCTTACCCCCATCACAGTAAAATTTAAGCCGTAAAATAGTATTTTAATCCAGGTTGTTGTAAAGTATAATAAAGTTAAAAATCCAAATGGTATTACCATGGAACTTAATAGAACAATACGACGTCGACCGTATAATTTAACTAAAGCGGCACTAATGAAATTTCCTGGAATCATAAATGCGCCACTAATTGCTACTGCGGCGTATATATCTTCGGTGGCTTGTCCAATATACTGCCCTAATCCCAAAAATACTACCCCCATCAAAAACCTAAAGCATATACACATATACAGTATAATAGAGTAACGCTCACAGTACATATTATAGAGGTTTGGGTTTGAAATGGTGTTGATGACTTTACCACAAGCAGTACCAGCAGAGAGGTACAATAATGAATAATCTCCTTCTAATATTTGATTCGTCTATTATTTCCATTAAACCTCTCTGCGGGTTATCATAAGTCACCAGCACCTTGTCAAAACGAAATGTATTTCACGGGTGTTTCAGAAAATAAAATTTACCAGCTCAAACCTAAAGTAATTGTGTATTTCCTCAACCGAGGAGTTCTTAGAAGTGATTTAAGTCCCAATTTTTCTTCTTTATGTATATCAGTAGAATCAAGCTCTTCTAAAGCTACCAGACTCTTAGTTCCGTTAATTTTACTAATCTTGTCCAAAATCTTTTTCGTTTTATATTTATTTCCACTTGACATTAACCACCTTGGAGATTCGTCAATTAAACTAGAAAACGTTGGAATTAATTCTAGTCGAAGATGGAAAGTTTTAAAGTCTCACAATATGTAACTAATACAACAAATGTTGAAAAAAGTGAAAGATAACTGAAGCTCTCTCCAATCTCGAAAGACATAAGCCAGTCCGGCCATTGTCATGTAACCAATCCCTACGAAACTTTCGTACGTATTCGATACTACTGCTCTCCACTTATTTCCCGCAACTTCTATATCTAACACAGTCGTCGCTACCGCTATTCCGCCAACAGTTAATCCTAACAAAAACCGAAAAATCAAAAACGACCAAAACGACGAAATAATTGCGCCAAATCCACTAAAAATGGCTGATGTAACAATAGAAAAAATGACAATTTTCTTACGCCCATACTTATCGGAGGCCAAGCCTAAAAATAAGCTACCTGAAATAGTTTACGTAATTAAAAGCATAAAATATCGTAATAACTCGAACCTAACATTACACCACCCATCATAACCGTTTGACTAAAATTTGCTATATATTTATCTCCACAAACGAGGTTCCAATCGGTAACGATGCTTGACCAAACAACAGCTCTATTATAATCGTATCCCCAAACACATGGCGTGGTTATAGAGGAATTTTGAGAAAACTCAAAAGTCAAATAGCACGAATCATCTTCCACTTTTATCTAAATTTTGCAAAATTACCCATCAATCGACCAAGTTGTTTGAATAACTTACGTTTGTGGAATTAAACTCTTCGTTAATAGGCCCATATGAACTATTGTTCGAATTATTTAACGTTGGTGGAAGTTTACACCGAAACTGTGTGCTCGGGTTTAGGTAAATTATACTCATTTCGTACCAAGTGACCAAACTTTTTAATAGACACATTAAAAAACACGTTTTGAGCTGCCACCTTCCGAAACTTCCAATTGTTCTTTCCACTAAGTCTACAGAATCGTTTTCTTTGTTTACTTCATCTAAAAAAACACTTTTCTTATTAGCGGCTTGTTTTAAATTGATATAATAATTTACTATTTGTAAACTTGTTTAAATCTGCTTGGTCACTTAATAGATTAGTTTTCGACATATTTAATGACAATGATGTAAATATTAGTTAGTTAGGTATAGTTTGGAAAATGGAAAACTGACAAGTGACTAAATTAACAAAGATTAGTTTCGTGCAGTATATTTATAGAATTAATGAGAAGATTGTTGAGGGATGATGTCATAACGATTGATTGGTTTACAAATATTAATTTTTAAAGTAATACATATCTTTTTGATTCTATAGCGCTTTAACTAATGTGTAATACATTAAAAAGTACCATAATATTAAATGATTAAACGAATGGCATTCCGAGTTTCTAAAATTGGTAACTTCGTCAGGGGCGTGCTGGCCCGGGTTGTTAAGTGACTCAATTACTATAAATGGATGCTACATATCGATGAGAAGGCAAATAAGAATAATAGAAAGGTTTATACTGTTTAACCACAAGAGAAAACGTCGGAAGACCAATGACACGGCGATAGTTGTAATGGTAATAAAGATGTAACAGGAAGCTGCTTAGTAGGTAACAGTGGTGATGAGTGATGACGATAATCTACGATCATAGGTATAAATCATATTGTTTTTAAGCATAATGGAATCTTTGTACCGTTTTCATATCATAATGACTAGCACTTCAGTAGCGGGATCAGTAACTACTATTAGCGATACGCTATGCTACTTACCCTTTACTCATCTCATAAAAACTTTTAGCAATTGACAGGTATCCTGTACCTGTCTCAAGTGTTTAATAAAGTTTGTTTTTAATCTGTAATTCTAGAGGTATTTATATAACCACTTGACTACTGAAAATTAGGCGTATGCAGTTCGCAGTTGCTTATCAATTAGAAACTGCACTAATTGCTTACTACGTCTAAAAATTCGTTAATTCACAGATATTGAAAGCGTTTCATAATATAGTGAATAATTTTACTTTGTCTTCTATAGTGTCGATATTCTCCATAAGTATGTTTTTGGGCCATTTATTAGCCAGGCATTAAATTTTTTTTTGACTAAATATTTAATTTGTTATTAGATGTTTATTCTACCGTTTGTTAGACAACGATTATCTGACTTTCGGTTGCTATTTAACCGTTTAACCTTTGATTACTAGACCTAATATCTTATTTTCTCGCTTTTTGTGGAATGTGTGTATCAATTTCAAAACTTAGGTGTACCTCTGACGTATTTTTAATGCTGAAAAATTACATATTTCCAGTTTTCCTCTACAATAACCAAAAAAGCCAATATTTTCAACTACGGTAAAATTTCTTGTCTCAAATTTAAGTCAGCACACGGTATATTGCATTTGTTTTCTGAAAATCACACAAAATAAAAATTTTTAATTTTTGAAAAAATGACCTTAAATTGCTTGTGGCAAATTTGTGAAATATTAAAACTTATTAATTATCTACTAATAACATATAAAAAAGAAAATAATATTAAATATAGAACATTAAACATGTGAACCAAAAATGTTCAAAGTCCTCGACCAAAGTCGGCCCTAAGAGTTTTTTTATTGTGCAAAATAATTCCAATGCCCTGCAATGATTATTTATAATTATTAATTACAATTTACAACACTGAAATTTATTATAATGTACTAAAGATTTTCTTACTACTAGATAAGGTTTGACTCTACACTAATGGTTTCAGTAAGAGCGTCGAGATGGAGACCATGCTCGCAATATCGAATTTCTTTAAATTTTAATATTCATTGAAAAATTTCTACTTGTTTTTAGTTTTAGTTCTAAAATTAAGACAATTTCAAAATTTAAAACAATGGGTGTGTTTAGCAGACAAAGCTCTTTAAAGTAGTCAGTCAATTACCTATACTGAGTATGGTTTGGTGACATTCAGTTGCTTACAAACAAGCCACTAAGGCCAGTCGTCCATCGCAAAGATTTTGGGTACATCCATATTCTACTCAAAGTATACATCGCAGTTCGTCTTTCAGGATCGTCTTTCATCACGAAGAGTTTCCACTGCACATCCAAGAACAAATTTCGCTTCAAATTCGAACATGCAGTGTCGTATAAAAATTGTTGTCGACAAGAAATAACTTCTTTACGACAAGTCTGTCAAATGTACGAATCTCGATTAATATACACAGGTTTAAAATTGATACGGCATGTCGCAGACATGTCGTATATAAATGGACGACCGGCCTGTGTGCTGATAGTCAGCACGCCAGCACTCTGGTAATGGTAACTATAATTCATCGTGTTCTTTCAGCATACGGTTTAGCGGATTGTAAGAAGCTGAATGTCAGCATACTTAGCATAATTGACTTATTACTTTATCCGCTAAACACACCCAATATTTGTATTTCATTAATTTTTACTACGAGTCTTTTGTTAACAGAATATGAGCGCTCATCATGAAAAAATATGAGACATTTTTACATCCCCATTATTTACGAGAACACTGTAAGCTATAAAGAGAAGGGCACGTAGGGTAAGATGATATGAAGGTCTTGGCTTAATCGACCGAACTACGTTAGCCAAAAACTACGGGGCACCAAGCGCTCGTAAGAACGTGACGTTATAAACTAGATGATACAGTCTCCTGATGCAGCTGTCAGCAACCCAGTTGGCGTAAATATGACTGCTAACCTTTAGTTAGTAAATTTAACCCCGATTGACACATAGTATAACTCGAATCTATCCAATTCAATAGATGCTTATAGCTCTTGGCGTGGAGACAGAACTTTGGAAAATCGGCATGTACAAAGCGCCCTCTAACTTAGTGTATCGAGTATTTCCAAAGGACCCTCAAAGGAGAAACACTAGCGAGAATAGTGCAAAAACGACACTATACAATACACTATAGGAAAACAACAAACGACGACCACTTTATTTAGTTTTTATTTTAATTTGTTTCAAGAAATATCGTGATAATGAAGAAAGGGCCCATAAGCTTCATCATCAAGGGGTGTTGAAGATCCGATAAGAGAAACTTCCTTAAGGTATCAATACTTATATTGGATTAATTCAAATACTTGCAAGCCAAGACCCAAGACAAGACTTTGACCCACTTTTTTTCAATGTGAAGTCAAGATCAGAAGGAAGTTGTAACCTTCATTTTATATTTTTCAATTGCATCACGAAAAGTGTGATGTAATTTAAGTATTACCTTTTAACAATTTTTGCTGACATCTTTCTACTACTCGCAATACTAAAGCAACATATTATAGTAATCCACAAATTACGAAATTTTGCTCTAGAAATCTATTTAAAAACGTCGCGTTAGCTTTTCTTGTGGAAAGTAGCGAGTATGTAAATTTTAATTACATAACGCTGATAGAAACAAGCTCGATCAATGCGAGGGTGTGGAGGATTAACGTATCCTAACGCTAAATTAAATTTTTTTGAACAACTCGCGATAGCATTTCAAACTCAAACTTTCGCTGAGCTCTCTCTCACTTCTGTTGATTGTACCTTATTATAAATACATTAAAATCCTTTTTGAAGTACTAAACTACTAATGATACGAACCCTCTCTACTTTTAGGGCAGATTGCGAATGTGGCTTTTGTAATTGTCAAGGGTCGTCAATTAAATTAGGGAAATTATCATTTTTGGCCCTTAAAAAGCTCTCAGTTTACATTCGAAAAACAACGTTCTTTCTGAATAAGTGGGACTTGTTCGGTAACTAAAACCAAATCGAAGCACGAGGCTCGCCATTTTTGGTGAAAATAATAGTTTTCAATTTCATTAATTTCTTCTTATTTACTGTCACTCGAAATTCGCGTAAGTTGTTATGTAGTGAGTATATACGAGTATGAAACGATTTATACAAGTCATTCACCTCAAGAGGTTGAAGTCCGTATATATACTCTCTCTCAGCTGTTTTATGAAACAAACGCCGCCCCTGATAATATAACAACACTGGGCTGAAAGAATAGCAATCTTTCTGATGAGCCAAAATTTATTTTGCGAATTTAAATTGGAGTCTTGCCTGTCTATTTATATATTAGGTCGATATATCCACGAGCGTTCATTGACTGTCATGTTTTCGTAAAGAAATTAGCGGAAAAAATTGTCAATTAAAAATTTGGTTGCCGATACCGAATTAAATTACTTACTTGACTGTTTAGATGGATATTTGAAATTGATCAAATTTGAAAATGAGATTTGATTATTGCTAAAACATGAACTGCCATTGTATAAAATCGTATTATTGCATTGAAAATGTGTCAAAGGCCTGCTGTACAATGACCTAACACTCGAGAACGAGCTCTACTAAACGTTTATGATAAATACTTAGCATTTAAAATGGATCAAAGTAAACATCTATTTATCGAATATCCGTTAAGGGTTAGTCGCAACTAAAGTGCTAATTTTTATTAGCAATTTTTGATGGGTTCTGCTCGAGTTTTTCTGAAGACGACTACTGGATAACAATTAGTTGCTAACTCATTTCTAATAAAAAATAACATGAGTTGATATTAATGATATAGGCTTACCACCGGCTCCTTTACATTAGTAGTAAGTACATTAAAACGTTATTCTATTATCACATGAGAGCAAGTGATTTTTATGCTATTTACTTTGCCAATAAATTGCAATTATCGTATTTTTTGTACAAACGGAAAAGGCATTCCTATTCAGTCTCGGAATCTCATCTCTATTAGTTGTTTGTTAATCATATAAGAATTCACTTTCTTCATCATTTTTGTAGCACAGTCGTACTTTGTAGGGTTGATTTACGCTTACATAATATACTTACATATAATTGAAGATAAAGAAAGGGTAGACTCTAAACAAGATAATATGATACGAAAGCTATTGTTGCTCTCGAAGAAACTTAAATCAGTTCTTACAAAGAATCCACTCAATTAATTGAAATGAAATTAAAAACAAATTAAATAATTTGTATAACAATTATTTTCTGTTGAGAGACTTTTTGTAATAGCTGATTTAAATTTAAATTTTTTCAAGAGCACGGGTCATGAGATTTCCACGAGGTACCTATAACGCTGTAACAGTTTGTTTTTCAGCAATTCAACTTCAAGTCATAGGCTCATCTCTACAAATTGATCTATCAATTTGTAAAGTTCTTCGGTCGAGTCTATTATTTATTAACATCGACGTTCATTCCCAAAAATTTATGTTTTCCACATTGAACTTTTTCAAAGGCTTTATTAGCAAACAGTGCAGCGTTAAATATTCCCGAAAACTAGCGAAGATATTTAAAACTCCTTCGGTTTAATATATCGCCCTTAAAGTGGTGCCTGAAGAACGTGCCAATATTTTTTTCTGTAACTTCAGTACAACCGAGAGACGAAAAATCAAACTTTTGCTTATAACCAAAATAAAAGAAGTTAGCAAATTCCTGTTTCCACTACTGAGCTCCTCTCAAAAAAAGAGATCGAGGATGCGCCATCCATTTTTGCGTATCTCTTATAGTTATGGATTTTTTCATAAGAACCATCAAACGCTGCCCACCCTGTACATATATCATGTACGAATATTTTCAGCTATTTTGGCAAAAAGCTATCAAGCGGTTTTTAAATTTTTCAAATATTTCACGATACACCACTGATATTTTAAAAAATTAAATTAAATTTTGCTTTTAAGTAAGTCAGGTGCAACAAAATTTCCAAAAACACGTTAACTCATGCACTGATATCGACGTCGAGCAGAACGCTTCACAGATGTGAAGATAAAAATCGAAATAAAACTTAATTATTCGAGTTTCTCGTGTGTGAGAGTGTGTTTGTGTACTTTTTAATATTTTAATAAAAATTTATACTCGTAAAGAAAAGTGCAAGTGCAGGTTAATTTGTTAATACTAAACAATTTGGATTATGTTGTCAACTGTGGGGGTTTTCAATTATTTTATAAGAAGGTAAGGAAAAGAAAATTACGTATTATTCTAAAAATCCCAAAAAGCTGCTGCTAGTGAATATACATTTATTGCTCTAGAGATACGATACACAAATCTTTTCTAAACGTGAATCATAAATAGTGGAGTATCCAATATATCTTTAGGGGAAAAATGGGAATAGTACATACTTGCATACGAAACTGTTTTGGCTACTTTTTTTCAATTATTTCTTTTACTATTTCCCCTAAAATATTAATTTGTCTACGATAAAAAAAATATTGTGTGCGACACCTGTCCGGAATAAGATCTCGAAAGGGTTCAGTAGCATTAAATTAAAAGTTTGATGGTATAGAAACCAAATTCGTACTTTTTACTAAATTTGTCAGTATAAAATGGCACGATTCTTTAGGGAGGAGCTTACTAGAGAGCATTGTAAAATTAGTCCTATTGTGTACGATCCAATATTTAAAAAGTTGGAAATTTATTTAAATTTTATATTGAAAAACCTTTGCTGCGAGGCAATTTAATTTGCTTTCAATTTAAAAAAGCTCGGATAGCCTTTCCAGTTCAAATATTTAAAGAAAGTTGGGCCATTAATAAAGGCAAATTTTTAATGTATCATATTGATCTGTATTAGTTACTAATAATTGTTCGGGGGCCTATTACCCATACCCAGGCGTACCTAGAGCTTTTGTCACCTGAGGTTATTAATAATTGTTGAACATAAATAAGTGGAAATGGCGATAATTGATTGTTCAATGTCAAACATCTTAAAATGAGGTTCAATAATTTTAGTAGCAATTGACCACGATTCGGTAGCATCCCAGGGTTGAAAAATACAACCCCTATTAGAACTTTGCTGTGCGTTGATATTTTAGAATTTCCAAACAAGCCAAGATTCTCAGTTTTAGAACCTTGGTTTGTTTGGAAGCTTTTTGAATTATTTTATTTTTGCGAAAAAGTCATAGTTTTCAAGAAAAAATGAATCTGGAGGAAATCAATGAATGGTAAAAGATGAATATTTATTTGAATAAAGTTATCATGCAGAATTGTTGAAAATCAAACTTTAGTTTTACCGTTCCCCTGAGAGGGACCCAACTTCGCAAGGAGATGTTGTATGAAAATAATTTATATAAAGTCCTTCCTTAATTTTTGATAAAGAATCACTATCCTTCAATGTCAAACGGTGAGAGCTAACGCTAATACGCTTTAGAGTTTAGAGAAGCCTCCATTCCGCCGTTACCATATTATTATTTACAAATAAATTGCGTAAAATTTATTTTTCCTTGAATTTTTAATTTTTTGTACCGCCGCGACGGGGTCCTGGGCCGCAAGCCCATAAAACCCATGCTTGATAATTATGAACCATCTCTGGAGTTACTTAAAGCTCGATCCAGACTATAAGGGCTACTCTCGATACGCCCTCAGTTCGATAAAATATTGTTACACCAGAAACAGATAGCGTACATTTGTTCACACTATTACTCTCGGTCTGATCTCGATCACATAACGCTCCGATACCGATACCGATACATCTAAAAGATAATTCTTTTATTGTTTTGTCGGAATGGTATCGAAGCGACAGCGGAGCTAGAGCAATAGTGTGGTGGATACGTGTAGGCTACCGCTCCACTACGCTATCGCTCATTTGTATGCTAAACAAGAAACAAATACACGCATATCGAAGACGTATAGAGAGTGGCAGTACTCGTACTTATTTTGAGCATACTCGTTTCTAGCAAGCTTGAGATACACTTGCTTGTTATTTGTGATTCAAAAAGGACTTGGTACGCATTTTCCCTTGAAATTTTGTTTTTGTATTGTGCTATAAGTATGCTCGCAGTAAACGCGTTTAGACTTGCTTTTGAGCAAGCTTCTTCCCACTCGTACCTCGCGTTTTGTGCAAGTTAGCACGTAAAATAGACCAACGTGCGATTAAGTAGCGTACTTCTTTACTAGTATGCTCTTTTCGTATACACGTGCTAATTGGATGCTACTAACGAGCATCTGCTCGAAACTAGCGTGCTTTCATGCTAGTACGTAGCATGTGTATCCCAGGCTTTATACTGAAAGATAATGGCTCATATTAAATCGCCCAAACTAAAATTGGTTAAGTTATCTAATACTCCTGTCCAATTTATGAATATTACAACTAAATTGTATAAAATGAAATTATAGGAGATAAGCGATTTTTACAAGAGACGTAAAATGTCTATAATGAATAAGGCTTTCATATAAAAAAACACTTATAGCGCATAAACTACCCCTAAAAAAATTATAATCAATTTAATTCAACGGTAAGGGTAGTTTTCATCTTTAGAGATTTTGAGTTGACATTTTGTGCACACCCAAAAGTTGCACTTCGATTAAAATGGCCACATACCAAATTTTATCAAAATTCAACTAAGCATATTTGAGTTATTAAAGAAAAACGAAAACTTTTCTTCAACTTCAAAGAGCCCTCACGGGCTAACGAAGCGTTTTGGGATATAGGTAAGTTTGGTTTAATCGACTTATTTTGATCTCAGAAATATGTGGTAGTTCTATGTCCGTGTAATAACGGGACACTCTGTATATAGCGTGTTTTATAATTATTGCTCGAACAACCGTTCGAGTACTCGAACATCAAAGTTGCCTTTTTTAATGCAGTTCGAACAAATGAGATCGCGTTTTTAAATGACAGATTTCTGCTCGAACAGCCAGTTCAAACATGAACTTGGTGCACCGAGTAGCTAGGTGGTGACAGATGACAGTTAGTACGCCCAAACCGTTTTTTAAATCATATCTGTTCGAGCAAATTTGATCCTGTTCGAGCAGATTCAAACTTGTTCGAGCAACTCTTACTCGAACCAAAGGTCTGTTCGTTTGGACTGTCTGAGTTCACTCTAATATCAGGCAAATCATGTTGGAGTTGATTCGTGTGACGTCACGAAACTTATCTACTAAGAAAACATTTTACAAACGAACACTCGACTTCATGATCTCACGCAAAAAAGCAGCGAAAACATTGCAAACGAACAGACCTATTGAGTGCAATTATAAAACACGCTAATTTCTGGAAGCGATAAAGCCAGGAGCTTTGATTCCGACAAGTTGCTATTTTTAAATACAATTTTATATTTTGAGGTTATGTTGCGCGCACCATCTAGCTACTCGGCGCATTAAGTTCATATTCGAACAGGCTGTTTGAGCAGAAATCTGTCATTTAAAAACGCGATCTTATTTGTTCGAGCTGCATTAAAAAACGCAACTTTGAACTTTGATGTTCGAGTACTCGAACAGTTGTTCGAGCAATTATAAAACACGCTAAATAAGAGCCAATTGCCAAAATGTAATCGCCTAATTTGAAATTGACATAATTGACATTTAAAATCAATATAGAGCACGACGTAAGTCGATTGTTATGTTGACGAAGTGTGAAGAATATACATTGATAAGGTTCGTTCTTGGATTTGGTCTTTCCACTTAAGGCGAATCGGGACAGTCAAGTGTGCAAGAGAGATAAAGACATCGGAAAAGTATTAAAGAATTTTTGAGGAAACGGCTTAATAAATTTGGAATTTTTAAATGGCATACGTTTTAGAATGTTATTTGAATTTGCGCCAACGTTTGAAATTTTTTATTTTTGGCCTCATTAAAAAAATTTGGCGATTTACTTCGTTATTGAAAAAAAATTTGAAAATCTGCGGTACGGCGCTAGTGAAGGGTAATTTCATAATGAGAAAACTAAAAATTTTTTTTAATTTGGTCCACTAATAACGGCCGAAACAGAAAGAATGGTTTTTCTTTGACAGCTAGAAATGCCGACAGTTACAGTTAGGCGTAATTTCGATAAACACACGAGTCCTTGAAATCCTTTACACTCACAACTAAAATACAATACTACTGCAAAAAACTAAAATCATTCCTTTCCCGACAAAAATTATACATTGCCTTTATAACCTGTAACTAGCACGCTAACAGGCTAACACCCTAGCAAAATACATATTAGGTAGGTATATCACAAATCAAAAATAACAAATCCGAAATTCCGAAATTAAATAATTTCGGTGTTTGTAAGAAATTTGATGTGCTTTGCTTCTATGCTGATAAACTTTTGTCATCAAGTGCGTAGTTTTCAAAATATACGCGAAAAACCTAAAAATGAGTCTAAATCCCTTCTCAAGCCTCCCCCAAGTTATGCCACCACGGCAGACAGTCGATTTTATTACTAATTTGCAATGCCCTTTCATCCTATACATATACATATGTTGTTATAATGTTATAATGTTACAGATAATTTAACGAAATCATTTACTAACGCGAAAACTTGTAATAAACTGAAAATCCTGAAGAAACTCGACGAATTTTCGTGTTTGAGTCTCGATTTTCTCAAAAAACTCCAAATTTATTGATTTTAATTGAACTAATCTTTAGAATGAATGTCA
This sequence comes from Malthinus flaveolus, assembly GCA_950108345.1. Taxonomy (NCBI): domain Eukaryota; kingdom Metazoa; phylum Arthropoda; class Insecta; order Coleoptera; family Cantharidae; genus Malthinus; species Malthinus flaveolus. The sequence continues at coordinate 4,382,104 of OX467286.1, forward strand.
AGGACATTAACTTAATAATAAATAATTTTTTAAATCGGTCAAAATCGTTTTATTTCGTATTGTTATCAAATAGAAGAGATACAGGATAAACGCGTATCGTTTTGTGCGCCGTTTTTCTGCAACAAGGATTCACGAGGCCAGTGCTCCCTCGTTCACTGTCGTTTGTACGTGTATGCCGCGTTCATAGTATATTTACCCCGTGTGTATTATGATACATAACCTTCCTCAATACGACAATAAGTTTTTACTATATTTTATTGGATCGCTTCCACTTTAACTGTTCGAATTTATTGCCATTTTAATTGTTGTGTATTTTTATAATTAACAATTTAAATAAGTTCTTAGTGAATTTTAAACTAAGTGACTATGACCTTTGTGCCAATATTGCTTTTGCAACTAAATTACTGCAGGGTAACGTTTTTATCCAAATATTTTTTTTTAATTTTAATTAAAAACACAAATTATAAAACTTTTCAACATGGAAAGCCTTAGATCTTAAATAAATATAAAAGGGTTATTGTTACATGACGTAACGAATCTAATCAGAATTTTAATGGATTTTCCAGAAAGTCATTTGATAAAGTACGTCGATTGGTAACACAAGTGCTTTGCAAGTGTTCGTTGGTTCCCACCCCTTTACAATGAATTTGAGTTCCATTTCTATACAAACACCTCCTCATTCCAATTTCTCATCCTTTCAATTGAACTTTTAATTAATCTACTCGTCTGTACTCCAGAATCACCTTAAGTAGATGGAGAGACGGCTGCTTTCGTTGCAATTGAAAGTATTTTGAAGGAAATGGTTCTGTTCTTCAAAACCAATTTTGTTGGAATAAATTTAAAAATACATTTCTAAAGTGCTCCTGAGATGTCAAGCTCACGAGTAAGGTTTCCTTTTTAGAAAACTTTTCTTCTGTCAGAAGGGGGATAACAAGTTGATGTTTTTCTGTTTATCTGGGATAATGTTTCTGTTATCCAAGAGGAGTGGTTTTCGTAGAATAGGTTTTAGGATTAGGCAGCCCTTTCAGATTATTCTTTTCAGATGCTTCCCGCTACATCCTTTTGATTATTCCAATTTTTAAGAACATTATTTCAAGAAATAATTCCACCTCACATTCCACCAACACAATTTACAAAATATAAGTGCACTGTTTTCGATTGAGTCTTGTAGAAACCAATATCATTAATTTAATGTCATTTTGGCGCAATCCGAAGACATCGAGCTGCTTTGCTCCGCCAAGCCAGTTCGCTCGTTAAATTAAATTTTTGTCCACATTATGGGTACGTAATAGTCTATAAATTTCAACATGAAATTGTTTTTACTCAAAATTTCGCAATATTACAATAAGTAATTACTTGTCTTAGTGCAGGTGATGGCCACCAGAAGGCAAGTAAGGCCAACGACCTAGCAAATGCATCGCGGAATTCTCTTTGAATACTTTTTAATTTTACCTCTATGCACTTTTTAATTAAGAGTCTTGCAACTTTCTCCAATAAAAAAAGTAAAACTCACTTTTACGAGGTATAGGAGATGAATTCCCAATTTATTAATTCGAAAAGTTTGTTAATTTAAAGCGACAAGATCTCACAGCGGCGTTTCAAATAGAAATGGTTAAAAGCTCTACCATTCATTAAACAGCTCCACCTTATAAATGAAACTTATGCTCGAATTTACGATAGATGGTATGCTTATTACAACGCGCCTATTAATCTTCTCAAATTTTATTTGAATAACCGAAATATCAGAAGTAAATTTAACCCGTGGTCTTGGAAAGGCCGATGGAATACTAATTCGTTATTCATTGAACAGTTTGACCGCAAATGCATCTTGGTCAAGTAATAGTTTCGAGTGTACATGGTAAACTTATTATTTTGAAATTGTTCTAGGTTCTTGCTTTAGTTTGTAGTTTGCATGGAATCCCACAATGTGAACTTTTACAAGTAAGCCATTGACCCTTCTACGTCACAGCGCGACCCAGTGCTTCGTTGATATCGACCCTTATCGGTCACGGCCCTCGTTCGTCATCACAGTTTTACATTTTTCACAGTTAACCCGCAAATATATAAATAGAATGTACATTTAATTGTTTTTCACAATTGGCTAGTGTGCATGTACATAAATGGGTTAATTCAAATCTGTACAAGCATTAATTTAGTTTAGTGTCTTAGAATTTCCTCTTACACAATGGGCAACCTTTACCTTGGAAACGTATTTATAGTATTTCCGATGTCTTGTTTTGTTTAGTCCAAATTTTCTGTTCAAATATTAGATAATTCGCAATTCGCGTTTGGGAAAACTCGTAAGAATAATAAAAACAGACTGGAAGAATGGTTTTTATATTCATAGAAACGCTATATAAATTCATGAGGGCGAGAAACGCGTTTTACTTCACAAACTTTTTTACCTTAATATGTCTGTATATATAAGCGAGTAATCAGTAGGTATATGAGATACGAAGAAAATCCTGCGCTTTTTCTGTGTGAATACACAATCCATCTCGTGCGTACATTGTACGCTCTAGACTCTAGACACTAGAATCTAAAGCACCATTACTAAGTTAGTGTCTGCTTCATGGCTGAAGACACCCAAACAGGCCGAAATTGTCACACCGGCGATCTACTAACTGTTAGGGTAACTCAAAATATAATTTTTTCGAATATCCTCCGCAACCGCGTATACGTGAAAAGCAATGAAGTGTCCCTCAGACGCGAGAAGCATTGAGGCAAAAATTCAGAGCTGGAGGTACCACTCAATCAAAATAAGTGCGTACAACTGCTGGGATTGGCTCTTTTGTTGTGCTCGGAAAAAATCGAAATCTACCCTTTTCCGTTTATTTTGGACTAAACTGTATTTTTTAGTCGAGACCTTTTTATACTCTGTTCACCTTTTCTGTTGGAATTCAGCAACTTTGTGCTTATACAGGGTGTTTTCAATAAATGCGTCACAACTTCAGGAGCTGTTACAAGAACTCAAAAGAAGTCGTTTGATTCCAATTTTTTTATACCGAAAGTTCCTTCATTCAAAGATATAGTGAGTTTTTGCTGAAATTTACAGATTTTTAATAATTTATTGTGTGAAACGAAAGCAGTTTTGAAAATAATTTTTGTGGGGATGCTTTATGTATTTTTAAGTCTATGAGATAGATGTGGTACTTTTGTTTTTCAACTGCCAATATGGCGGGTTCAAGATGGCGCTCATCTGAATATTAATGTAATTGCAATAAAATTTTAGATACATGGGTTTCTTGCAAATTTTTCGTCAAATCTGGTTTTAGAATTTTAAAATTAAAAAAAATGACAAGCGCATAACCTGAGCGAAAAAAGTCTTTTTACCCAATTTGATTAAAATTACACTGTAGGTCCTTTTTGATATTGGCTTTCGAACTATCGAGCTAGAATTTCAAAATTTTATCTAGAAAAAATAATACAGGTACATATTTGAAAGTAATTATGTAATTTATAAATTTTCAAATCAAGTGCCTAGTTTAAATTTTCAAATACCTATCTGTATTTTTACTTCTAGATGAAATTTTGAAAATCTAGCTCGATAGTTCGAAAGCCAATATTAAAAAGGACAAATTTGTGAGCAACTGATGTAACTAAAAAGAATTTTTTCGCATTTCCACAAAAATTATTATCCCAACTGCTTTCACCACAATAATTTTTTAAAAATTTATAAATTTCAACTGAAACTCACTGTATCTCTGAATGGAGGAACTTTCGGTATAAGAAAATTGGAGTCAAACGACTTCTTTTGAGTTCTTGTAATAGCTCTTTGTAATATTTATGACGCACTTATAAGAAGCACCCTGTATAGAAAGCCTCGCTAAGAAGAATGGTCGGACCGTATATTTAGCTACAGATGCAGTAAATTTATCGAACATCTTCTTAAGTATGTTGTTAAGTTTAATTTCCACGTGAATTGAAATAAATTCCGATTTTATTTTCCTCCATAAACTATAATATATTATAGAGCTATTAGAATGTCAAGAAATTCAACCTTGTTATCTTAGTTTTGTACCACTCCTCAACGTAAAATCCTTTTTTACTGACCTCACACCAAACGTAATAAGTTTATTAACAACCTCGTTTTTCCGTAGAATAGTAGACAGTAATATATTGGAAATAAAATGTAAAAAATAAATATTTATAATTTAGTTAACACTAAAATAATGAAGATATATGTTTCAATTAAATGATAAACTTAACGTCCTATTTTAAATCCTTGGTGTTGGAAATCACAGCTATTAGAGCATTATAAATTAAGACGTAGGACTTGATTTAGAAAAAGTGTTGAGGACGCTATCCAAGGCAATTATTTAATTAAAATAGAAACGAGAAAACGTTTTTTACACCAGAAGGTGGCGAAAAGGTACATGTAGAAAAGCTTCTGAATAGACGAAGAGTAGTGAGAGCTTTTTTGTTCGTTAGCTTACCGAAAGCTCATTTAATGGAATTATTGGTAATAAAAATAAAACTTGATAAAGAGAGTTTGGGGGCAGTTAATTAATTATTGTGTTCAAAGTGTTTTAGTAACACTTACATTTGCGCAATTGCTTTCATTTACTTTACTGTATCGATTCAGTTTAATAAATTAATTAAATGGGCGGCATCGTGCATTTATCGAAATAATTAATTTTTTCCAACGACAGATAAATTCATCATAATTTTATTGTGGTTTAAAGTAAATAATTAATTATTATTTTGAGTAGATAAATATAAAGTGAAAGTAACAAACTTGACACTACTTGCTAATTTTCAAATAAATTGAAAGGTTGGCCGATAACTTTCCAGCGGTCGTTGCTCTTTTATATCGGGAATATCATCAGGATTAAATTTATGCGTATATATTAATGTTATTGAAATGTAAGTAATGATTGGTAAAATGGGGATTTATGGAATAATTTAGAAAATTCATTGCACGTACAGAGATGGGAGAGCAATTTCTCCTTCACCAGATTACATCGAACAGGAGGTTATCGAGGTTTGAGGTTGCAGGCCACTTTTGACAAATTTCCTAGAAATATTTAATTTATATGCTCAGTGATTTTGTAAATATTGTTTTAGGGTGTAAAATATTTAAACTTTAGACGAAAGTTGTAATTATTGTTAAAGAGCTACATAATTCTTATCTGTATCTGAGAGCCTCAAGTAAAGGTTAATCGAAGTACTAGTTCGGGGGATAGCGAGCACTTTTACTAAACCACAAAGTGCAAAATTTTAAACGATGCTGGCTGAAAGAATATGGGTGGGTTACTGCGCTTTTTTCGATTTTTCGCTTATAACTCGAGAAATATAGCAGGTAAATCCACCGGACCGAGTTTTCATCAACTTCAAAAGTGTCTACCACCACGAAGGCTGCACAATATATTTATGTTTTAAAATATATTGTGTCTATCACAATATATTTAAAATAAAAAAATTTTCCTGTATCCTATCGTTTAGTTTGACTCCCAAAAGCCCACCCTACTCGAGGCGCTATACTTCAACCTAAACTAAACCTAAACTAAACTAAACTACCTAAACTGTTCGTTTGACGAAAAAAATCCAACAGAGATAATTTGTAGCAAACTGAATTTATTTTATTTTTTTATGAGACCACGTTTTCTAGAAGTGCTTAGTTCTCGAGTTATAAGCGATAAACCAAATAACAGTTTAACACAATAAACAGTTTTTTGGGGCAGATTTTGGAAATTTTGTCAAACTTTAACGCGCTCTAGCACCTAAACCGTTTGTCTGAGGATAGAAGCCTTAAAGATATAATTTGTAGGAAATTTGACGTAGCTTAATTTTATATACCAGCACTTTTCTCAAAAAGTGTGTGATTTTGAAGTTATTAGCAAAAAACAGAAAAATAGTGGCAATCCATTTTTCTCGACCCACCCCCACTTAATGCTGCCACGTCGAAAAACGTCGATTTTATTACTCATTTGTCTCATTTGCAGATTTGCAATGCTCTTTCCTCCTGTATAGTTAAAAATTTTGTACTTTATCGTGTAGTTAAAGCACTCGCTGCCTCCCGGGCGATATTAGATGAAATTTGTGATCAATTCCTCGACTATAAATTTATTTTATGAAATATTGAGACTCTGTAAATAAATTTCTAGCTAACCTCGTAGCTCATATGGTTCTCACGTTAGTAATGATGGACACTTACTTTTAGCAGAAGTGTAAAATCGATTCTCTGGCGTGTACCTACTTTTTGGACCATTTCATTTAGTTGATCGTCGAGGAAAAGTTGCGAAATTAATCTCAATTAAATTATAAGTTAAAACGTGTTATAATTTAATTAACGGTAATCCCTAGAAAGTTTTTCTCCGAAACAAACTTGGTAGTGATTTCGGTAGTTTTCTTTTTGATTTTTATCAAAGTTATTAAAAATTCAAATTTATTCTCCCTTTTGGATTTTTATGGATGAGAAGTAATGTTTTAAACAATAGTAGATCACTGCAATTTACCGTTTATCATTACCATATAACTGTGTAATGCAAACAGTGGGCAGAAACAATATTTAAATTTTATACATGAGCAGTTTAGCATTTATCATCGGTCAAAACACATTATTCAACTGATTATAATAAATACTTAATCTGATAAATTAGCTTTATGTTAATTAAAATTATCTTAATTCGGCGTCTAAAACGTTTTTAAAATTATATAAATAGTGCGTATACTTTTAATTTGAATGACGAATTAATTAACAAATTTAGCGAAAGTGTTTTTGAGTGATGAAAGTTGAACTTAAAAACTTTCTTTGGCCCTGTAGCTCTAACCTGGTTTACATTTTTATCTACACTTGGTCCTTTAATCCTTTAATATTTTGTAATAAATTTTATGTTAAATCGAAAATGTAAATGTTATCTAATTGGAAGTTTGACTCGAGTATTCGAGTCCAAGTCCCATATTAGAAGTAATATTAGATACTCGGAAATATAAGCAGTGACTTATAAATAACTAAGCAGAAAACAAGAGAAGTTGAAGCTTCGCTTGACTATATTGAGAAAAATTAGAAACGTAGAGCTCTAAAGTCTTGAATTTGAAAGGTTATGCATTAAAAAAGTGGTTTCAACTTGTAAACCCTGAAAACTAAGGCTATTTAAATTTTGTTATTATCGGGGTACCTAAAAAAACGTAAGGTTAAGCAAGTGTAGGTATGTATTTTACAAGGATTTAATAACCGTAGGTAGAATTTGATATTTTATTGTCGAGGACAACCCAAGAACAAAAAAGCACAAATTTTTATTTTACTTTCTTAATTTAACAGTAATCGTAACAACTAACAACTATTGAATAAAAGTTTAATTATGATAAATTAAGAATATTAAAATGCCGAATATATTTTTTATTATTAATGGACTTGTAATTGCCTGCAAAATAATTATTTTTACACTTTTTTGATTTCTAAACGTCTGCGAAAGCGAAAGTTGTAATAATAGTCTTCTAACCTTACTTACTTTCTTTACTTTCTCCTTTACTAAGTAAGATACTTATAATTATTTCTAAAAAACTCACTCTTATTTTCTATTATTACTTAGTTTTTTGCATCAATAGTTTGTTCAACTGTGCACGCCAGTAAGGGAAAAAATTACGTTAAACAAGTTTCTTAATGTTGTGAAGTAACTCATTGATGTTTGTTATTTTTTTGGAGTACTTTTAAGCTTATTACTATTGTATAATTTAATAGCTGGAAATTTTTTAATTAACTTTCACTAATTAAGTTTTATAACAATCAAATAACTATCCAATTTTTATCAAAGTGGCTGTTGTAAACATTGTGGCGCGGCGTGTTGCAAAACTCCTCTTCTATACACGTGCAAAAAGGCATTTTCTAAAGTATTTCAGTCTTAAAGAAGGAATATTCAAAAAAAGAAATTTTCTTTTCTACTAAAAATTTAGAAATCCGAGAAAAAGTATTACAAATCTTGAAGAAAATTCCGAACTTTTGGTCTCGACGTACTCAAGAAATTACCGATTAATTTTCAGGAACCAAATGACTCTGTGTTAAGTGACTCTGTGATACTCATCGGTTTAGAATACAACTGATTGTTATAGTTGAAACAAAGTCATTATTTTATTTTTCCTTTGAGCCGCTACTTTGTATTTGTTTGTAACATTGGCAACCCCAATCTTCAATTTGTGTAAAAATAGACCTCGTCATATTGGCCATCATATTTAATACAGTACGCTGAAGTTAGAAGGTTTTTGATGACGTACCCAATTGTTTCTACATCCAGCATCTTGTCGAAAAATAAATTAATACTAATAATACTATTCAACGATTGAATCATTATTATCACGATATTGGCTATTTTATTATTATAAGCTTATACCGAAGATATCAGATATTCGTCTCCCGTCTCCCTAATATTCTTTGATTAAATTTGCGATTAAATTTTGGTAGATATGTAAACTATAGAAATGTAGATATTTTTTGTTCAAAAGTTTTCCCAGATCAAGAAAATTTTTCTCATAAAGTTGTCAGAAGAAAATATTTAAATATTGGTAAATACTGCATTTGTGACGAATGTGATTAGACTAAATAATTGAAAAACAATTATCACCATTTTAAGTTTTAAGTATCGAAAAACCCTGAAAATTTAATTTATAAAACTGATTGAAATTTGTAGGAATTCTTCAAATAAATTTAATTTGAAATAATTCCCATTCCCGTGGTTGGAACGTCGCGTAATCAGAATTAGAATTTTATATTATGATTGTGATATATTTGACATTAAATGAAACGACTTAACTACTAGGGTAGCTATTTAAAGAATTCATTAAAATAGTTCGTTATAGTACCTATAATGAAATAAGTAAAATAATATTGTAAATATCGATTCACTAAAGTAGGTGACATACATTTAAAGTGTTTCATTGTCGAGAACCCTCAATCAAATTCTCTAACCATGGTCGGTTCGGTAGACGAACCATACCGTGTCGCATTGAACGTCTACTTTTACTTCATATAAACGCACGTTTTAATCGACGCACAATTTTATTTCCTAATGTAAAGAAATGACAATAAATAAATTAACCTTGTATAATTGTATCCTTAAAAATTCTAATGAATTCTATTTTTAATTTGAAATATTCGTTTGAAAAAAAACATTCAAAAAAAATTACAATAGGCGAACAATGGAAGCGATCTATATTTTCACTATTGGGACCTTGGGGGTCATTTTGCGTCATAATAAATATAATAAACAAATACTTTTTATTTTCAAGGGTTTTGAAACCTTGAAGCGACTAGCGTCGCAAGGTTTTAAACTGATTTACAAAAATATTCAATTGGATATCTATACTCGAAATAAAAAAGTACCTATTACTTATTATATTTTTTCAGTTCTACAAAAAGCTTATTTTTTGTTTCTGATGTGGACTTTAAATTATAGAACTCACATGTCATTGTAAGTATTAGTTAGTACTTATTTTTGTTTTAAATGCTTCCCAAAAACGAAAACAAAAATTTTATAAAAATTACTTAATTATTTAGCGCATTTATGTTCAGTATATAGAAAATTCTGATCACGTTCCACATTACGTTTAATTTAGAGTCCATAAAAAAAGGTAATAAATTAATAACAACTAATAACTAATAATTAAGATTTTGCATGTTAATTCCCTATGCTCCTCTTTGGAACGACACATACTGTAGTCGTATAATATGTGTTGAGTGTGAGTCGCAAAATTTCAATTGATTAAATGTTAATATCTAATTATTTTGTGTAGCGTGGCGTACAATATAGCACAATATTGGAATTAATTGTAATTGAGCTATTATTTAATGTAAACAACAAACTAATGATTGCAGTTCATCGAACTCGGTGGTTGTTATATAAATGACAACATAAAAATTGGGCAATTAACAAGACGTCAACCAATTTATCAACCAAAAGTATGTGTGCTATTGGAAGATAATACTATGAATAATCGGTTTTGTATAAACAAACTACATTTTCGTTTTTTAATATCGCGATAACTTGACAATGTCTCTAAGCTGTGTTAGTTTTACTACTGTATGTTCGAAACATACGCTACTTGTAAGGGTTGCGATTAACCGAATTAAAAAACTAGGAAGTTTAAAAGCTCTAAAATCATTTTTGGACCTAATTTTTTAAATATTTGTGTAATTAATCAAATTCCACACAAAACTAGTTTATTATTTTTATGTATTATATTTATTATTTGTTCTCATCGCTGCAGTTCTCCAAGCATTCCAAGATAACGAAAAATTAAGAGAAAGAGTCAAATTCAGATATTAAAAACGTAAATTCAATCTGTTACTGTTTCATTACACATTCGATCATGTAGAGATAGAGACAATACTAATATATTGGCAATATACAGGATCTCCAAATAAACATGCGGTATATACAGGGTGTCAATTTTAAAACTTCCCACTTTTAATATCTTCGCCGTAGTATAAAATATTGAAATTTCAATTTTAATTCCGATGGGGCCACTTTTATCTAGTATTTGCGTTCTCCTTAAAAGACCCCCAAAGTGGGGTAGGCGTAACCCCTTAAACCTTAAATGGGAAAGAGGGTTGAGAGGCACTTTTTCTGAAAACCACTTCAATCTCCTTTACAACGATATGCTAATTTGTTATTTTTGCATTAGGAGGTCGATCTAGGGATAGCGCAAACACTTGATTTAAGTGTCTCTCGGTTTCGCGAAATTTCAATAGTTCAAAATAACTTCAAAAATAACAAATTAACATATCGTTGTAAAGACAATTGAAAAAGTTTTCAAAAAATGTGCCATTCGACCCCTCGTCCCATTTAAGATTTAAGGGGTTAATTCTGCCGCCTTTTGGGGATTGATCTAGAGAGAACTCAAACGCTCGATTAAAGTGTTCCCTTCGGTAATAAAATTTACGGGTCTCGCGGAATTAGAATATTTTGTACTAAGGCGAATTGAACTATACTCGTAAGTTAATAAGTTAATATAAATCACAATTAATTATTTTATGTATTATGCCACTTTAGGAACTGTACGACTGTACGTACGCCCCTAGATTCCATACATTATGCAGTAATTAATAATCGCTAAAAAAAGGTTTTCCTTCAAAGAGAAAAAAGTTAACAATAAATAAAATTTACACAATCATTAATTACCTATACATAGCGGAAATCGATCATCAATATTCTCCCCAAAAAAAGTTTATCAAAAATGGAAAAAAAATTGTTGTTCATTCTACGATTTTAATCCATCATCATTTATATCCATTTAGGGATGTTACTATTATCTATTACTTGAATAAATTCTAAAAAAAACACGAAACGATGTTAAATATTAAATATTATTCAGTTTAGTAACCTTTTCGAACCCACCAAAAAGTATCTAAACTAAAAGGATCTCAAAATAGTTTTTAAGAACGGTTTTCTAAATTTAGGAAAGGTAACTAGTCGTTCTCGTAAACAAAGTTTTTTTTTTCTGCAAAAAGAAATTAGACGGTAAAATTGAAATAAAATTACTCTCGGCGATGGTTTAATTTGTTACAAATTATTGTAAAAAAGTAAAAATAATTACAGTAATTTAGAAAAACAGTAAAAAATTTAGGAGTTGATGTTGTCTCAGAAACAACAGATTGATGCGCAAATTTTAAATTAATTTTTTTCTTCCAGATTCTAATCGATGGTTATTAGAAGTCAGAAGGGAGAAGTTCGTGAGTTTTACTGCTTTATGTAAGTAAATTTCTTCTTTAATGCTTTTCACCTTCGGTAGTTTCTGTTGTGTGCTATAACAATCAAACTTGCAATAGAGGTAGACTTTTCTTTTTGGAATTATTAGAAAACTTCAAAATTGCTTTTATCTTTGTAAAGATTGTGCCCAGTGGTCTGAAAGCACAGCTGTTAACGCTCGCGTTTCTAAAGCGTCGGTATAGGATCCCGCGCGTTAAAAACAATTTTCCGACTCGGATTATGCAACCGTGCGATTTTGATGCACCATGTATGCTCGATATAATTTTTTAAAATGTTAAAAACGATGATAATTACGATTAGACGACAGATTTGAGTTTACTAAAATTTTAATGTTGATAAGTTTATGATCCATGGAAGAGTTATGTCACTGGTCCGCTCCAGAGAATGAAACGACCCAGTTTCTCTAAACTAAAAGTCGGGAATACATTCTCCGGTTGTCGAAGGATTACGTCGAATCTATTTGTGTTCAACACTAAATGTAAACAAAGTTTTTTGTGGTTTACAAGATCTTCTAACTCAGAGCGCCATATGTAATTTAATCCACTTTAATCCCACAAAACAATTTGTAAAGTAAGCCTAAAACATGTAGCTCTAAGTTTACCCCACATAGCAACTTTCCATGCTTTCAGCGACGTTACTTTCTAATATATCAACGCCTTCTGTTCAAAATCACGAATTTTAAATTTATAACTTTTAAACTTTGCGAAACCAGAATTTAAATCATGCGGCTTATTCGAACGAACATGCAATCATTACGATGATGACATGTCATGTCATCGGCTATGGTAAAAAGGTGCACGAAGCATTGTTTATGATTTGTTACGGTTCTTTTTGTTTATAGAAAAACAATATATACAGATGTTTGAAAATGCTAGGTGAAGTCTGTAGGCTGCTGGGGTGGATCGATGGAAAGTCGTTGAACTTGACGCGTGCCTCACACCTACGCTATCAGTAACACCGAACTAAAGGGTAGCGATTTTTTAGGCATAAAAAAAATTATGTGTGGTGTTTGGTAATTGTTTTTTCAAACTTTTGATAGCTTTTCTTTTCCAAACTTTTTTGAACTTATATATCCATTTATACTACCATCTGAAGATGAATTATTCGCCCAAGAGCAAGATCGTTATGAAATTATAACTGCAACTGATACTTTAAATGATAAATTATGTTTGTTTAGAATTATCTCTTATTTTTTTAATGTTTTTGTTCATTTTTTATGTGCTTTCTGAGACACAAAACAAAGTTTTTAAGTTTTCAGAAAACCAAACTGAAAGATCATTTTTTGCGTCTTCCATTTTTACATTTTGATTAATTTCATTAAATTGCGAACCATTTTTTTTTCGACATTTTATATGTTTACTTTCTTAAATGAGCCGAAATAACTAATTTGAAAGTAATTAATTGTCATTATGTGGCGCTCGAAGGTGTTGCCAAGTTTTCGCCATTATTTTAAGTTTCCAGCTCAAAATAGTAGAAGGTTAGATGTAAAAGGGTTATTAACAAACTTTTTTCGCATAAGTAAAATTTTATATTTCTAACTTTTTAGTAAATTAAAAGAACGCGATCGGTAAAAAGCGATGATTATCACAAAAAAAGTTAAACCGTGGAAGTTTAAATTACACTCTTTTACGTTTTATGTTAATTAAAAATGTAATACGTAGTGCAAGTGCGTGAGTTTTCTTGGTTCTTCCATTTAGAAAGCCACGCGAAAATTTTTTAGCAGTTAGCAGGTATTGTAAAATAGTTTAATCAGCGCTGCGCGCTAGTCTAATTTCTAGATCCGCTCTTCGGGTCTCTCGACTCGGCCCTTTACACATTTTCATGAATTTTCCAAGGTTTTCCATAGTTTTTCCCGTGTGCGGTACATCGGCTCGTTCTCTAGGTCTAGGCCAGATTTCTAACTCTCAAAATTAGTCTCCGATGCCGACGGTAACCGCCTTAAAATCGCATATTTCACTTTAAGATCGGAAAGGGCCTTTTAACCACTGAAATGAGGTCTGACGGTTTATTATAATAATTGTAAATTACAACCTGGATAATACAAGACAAATATTACTTTAAGCTTTTACAAATACATTGTTATTATAAGTTAATTTCAACTTCGAAATAAAACTTAACTGTTAAGACATTAAACAATGAATTATTTGCTTGAGGCAGCCATTGTTAATACATTTTTCATCATTCCGTAAAAATGTACAAAATAACATTTATTTCTTGAAAACTACAGTTAGTAATATTTTGTCATTTACATAAACAAGTGAAGATCTAGAATACGGAAGGGCCTTCTCTTTGACCTTGTTGTGGTCTCCCGTCGTAAAATCGTTCCTAACATTTTCTTCATCTCATTGCTGAAATCTGAAATATATTTAAGCCACGAAGGATTTTATTCTCCAAGAGTTGAGATGACGATGGAAGTAACTGCCTATACCCCTATACCAACAAAGTGATGTTCGAGTACTTAGGTCTCTTTTACATTTTACAAACTAACCACGTTCTTTCGAGTATTGGAGTTGGCTACTTTAGCCAAATATACTTTCTATTAAAAAAATAAATATAATATAAATACGTAGATTAACATCTTTTGTGAATGCTTCGCGTCATGTTTAAACAGATATTTATGGTTATGTACAATGACGCAACAGAAATAGCAAATCTGATTTTAGATATAGGTCAAGTCAGAGCCTATGTACTAGGTCTAGACAAAGTATTTTAGATGATGATTACAGATGGAAATACTGAATCATATACATATACACGAAATGAACACGAAACTAAAAACTCAACCCTATATATTATATCTATAAGTTCACTGGCCTCGGAGTTAGTGCCAATGTTATTGTGTATCAACGTTCTTCTTCTCTCAATTTAGTTTAGATTGGCTATTAAATTTATTTTTTTTGCTGGGTAAAAAAGCCTTTTGGTCTATTTTTGTATGTTTATCAATTTTAAATCATTACCAGCTTACGAATTCGTTTGTTTGATGGCTGATGGAACGGTACTTGAAAGGGAGTTGGAAAATTGTTATCTCGATGTTTAATTATTTACTCCCACTACGTACAACGGTAAATTTATAATTTATTTTAATTGGAAATTATTTTATTTAACATCATGCAGTGTGAAATATCTATAGGTACTGATCCAATAAACTACGTGTAGTTGAGAAAGGTCCGGGCGGGCAACGACCCTATGAACGCAACAACGTAACCCCGGAGTCCGGAGTCCCGAGCAACTTTAGGTCGCTCTCTATTTTCCTTTTTATTTTTATTTTCTTCTACGTGTGTAATGTGTAATCGAAATGATATAATGTTGTAAAACGTTACGTTACAACTAATTGATTTGATGCACAAAATCGAAGATGATGTTTATTGCATCATTTTATGTTGATTTTTATTTAATCGATGTAAAAGAGATACGCGCATTTTGTTTGAAATTAAATTTTGTAATTAAGCAAGTGTATTAACCCCTAGCGAAAGTAAGCCATGTGGTTGCTTTTACTTTCTACTATCATTTTAAATGCGTTTCGTCTCTTGATATAATATAAGATTCACATACCGGCTAGGTAATACATTATTCAATGCTTTACTAACGAACCGATTAATTTAGAAACATTGTTCTAAAATATCGATGCGCATTATTTTAATGAATTAACGCGATCTTTTATATCATAAGCCACAATTCCGATTAAGTTGAATGAGAAATTAGAAAGGTTGTTAGAAACTGAGGAAAACCTTTACGGTTTATCCGTCTCATCGAGCAGTGAAGCTCCGCAACATAATTCGACAAGAGCCTTTAGGACAGTTTGACATTCAGAGGATTCAGATTCGGGCTAATTCAAATTTGCTGATCCGATCATTTTGAAATCCAGCTTCATCTTAAAGAGGAAGGATCGGTCCCTTAAATGCATGAAATTGTCTTAATAGAATATGGGGGAAACATGGGCGCCGGTAGGAGGGTGCAAGGAGGTGCACTTGCACCCCCCTGGCTTTTGAAAAACTCTTTTAAATTAGACTTTCATTTTTATTTATTAATAAATATAACCTATACCATAATAAATATGTCATACAGCGACAACATCGTTAAATTCGGCGCTGGGTCACATACCTGATAAAATAGACCCCGCGTTTTTAAGGGTCCCAAAACAGCTCATTTTATAAGAATTGTCCAATTTAAATTCCTTTCTACCCATTTTAATTGTTTTAATTATTGGAAAATGCGCAAGAGCTTTTTCACCCGGGTTTGTCATTTAAATGTAAACTATAAATTAAAATTGATACCTAATAAGAAAATAGAGCCCAGGCCCCATTTATCATAGGTCAAAAAGAGTCTCGGAATTCTCCAATAATATTTTTTGTTTACCTGAAATAATTTTCCTACTTTGTTTTTGTAAAACATTTTTTTGGAGACACTATCAATCGCTCCTAAAAATTCTAAACTTCATTTTAAGCCGTTCGACCTTGAACAATTAAAAATTTTCGCCTGCGGCGCTATTTAAATTTACTATTTTCTTCAAACGAGAGGCCTCAAAATTTGACAGCGCCGAGGCCTTCAAAAACTATAAACACGCTTCTAAATAGGCTACGCCCCTTGCCCGACTTTTAAAAACAATTTGCACCCCTTTGCAAAATTTTCTGGCGGCGCCCATGGGGGGAAACTAATAATAGGATTTCATTTTCAAGACCACCCAATTTGTGGCATAACTATATGTCCACAAGACCAAATTAGAGACCCGGTTTTACGTTCATTTCTTTCCTCTACTTTATCAAACCACCTTTAAAGCATTATGTACCTCGTATACGATAGACCCTATAGATAGGCCATTAGAAATGAAAATTTATGAAGTTACTACTGTAAAGTACGGGTTGTAGGTGAGGGTGAGGGAGGAAGAGGGTAAATTGATCATCTTTAGATGTCCCGCTTTCGGCTCGGAACCAGAATCAATTTCTGTCGACGTATTTTTTGTAAACTTCTTAACTCTTCAACCGAGGTGTAAACTTCTGTCGCTTTACCTTATTTTATACCTCAATCCAATAACTTAATGAGTTTGAAAGCTTATAATTGAAGCAATGCCGCTATCTGCCTAGGTGGCACCAGTATACTTGCGGCGACCGACAGTGTATTAAAAACATATAAAAATTCGTTCTAATGACTTCTAACAGTGACGCTCTAAGACAAATCAGGAAATGAAAAATAGTATTTTCATCTGAAAGAGTTTCGAGCTCGTTTACAGCATACTTTCTTCTATGTTCACTATACGTACCGTTTATTGGAAAGTAAAATTATTGACGTGATGAAAAATTCAAAGAAAAAATTCCGCGAGCTCTGAAAAAAATTCCTCTAGAGTTTAAATCAAAGAAACTGTTTTCCATTTAAGGATTTAAGATTTAAGAATAGAATTTCGACGTACGAGGCGCTTATTCGTTTGTATTAAGGTTCAACATAGGTCGTTGATGTATTCTACTTTATGAATAAAAATTGATGTAAATGTATATCTACAACGGCATGTGTAAAATGATTGAAGTTGACCCATTTCACGGATAGAATATACACGGCGACCACACAGGTTCTTCACCTCGCGGTCATCGATGCACCGCAAGCCCCCTCGCGGTGCTTTGCTAATATGAACCATCCTATGCGGTCGCTTTGTGAATTACACTTAGTGGATTCTCTAACATAAAACTGATTTATTTAAAGCAAGTTGTATATTGCTTCTATTGTGTAAGGTACTTATTACTTAACACTATCCACATTACGAGATGAATTAATAGAAGTACATATTTATTTCACGATGCGAAAAAATGTTAAATATATTGCTCTAGCGTTAATTCTTATTCCCATCTTGATTTTAAAGAACCATACAACGGATTAATTACACTGGTAATTTATACGGGGTGTTTTTGAAAGAATGAACCGTCGTTCAGATCGATTTCTTAGGCAAACACCATCCATTATTTTTGTGACTATGATTGCTTGATAATTGCATGTCACAACGACAATCCCAAACTTCGATGGAACATTTACAATAATAAATCATTAATAGAAATGGAACTAACTTTTGCGTTTATTTGAGATTTGAGAGATTAAAGTTCAATGTACGTCCTTCGATACACAATTATCAACGTTTTTGGGCAATTAATTGATTTATTAAAATTAGTCGATTATAATATACCATACCTACTTTCAATTACATTATGTACCTTATTGATTTCTCAATTTTTGTTAAAAACAATAGCTCTATATAGACCTAGATTAGTAGTTATAGCAAGTAGAGGATAAAAATATAAACTTTTAGGACCCTGTTTTGACAGATGATTCTAAATTAAAGCGGCCGAAAGTGGTGTTACCTCTTGAGGTGATTTGGAAGCCGTCTTTTACGTTAATAGTCAATACGCGCTGTAGCAACGCTTTGTGAACTATATTTTATCGGTTTATTACGATAGAAACAGGTAGACAACAGGTAGAAACAGATGACGAAAACGCAAGAATGCCAAAAAAGCAATTTAACATCTCGGTTTTCGCGTCTTTTTTAATGTTTAAGTTTTGAGGCTTTCTTCTTAATACATATAAAAATTACCGCTCTATTTTCACTTTCGTAAACCAGCATTTTCAGAAAATTTCTCTCAGTAGTGGCATAACTAACATTCTCGATTCCACAGTCCACAGCTCGCAAAGTGGGGAATGTCACGAAGAAAGGTGATCCATTGAAGTATATGAAGGATAAGTATATTAGTTACTGAAATTTAAAATCAAAATTCTACGGAAGACCCAAGCTGTTACTCCAATGTCATTACTGTAACTCTTATAAGTGCTTATAAGTCCCAAATTTAAAATATTTGAATTTTGTAATGGGCGATGGCGATGAGGCTCAACCTTTTAGACAAAAGTCGAAATTTTCAATAAGATACTAATATGTAGTGTAATTTAGTTAGCAGAAACATCAAGGCAGATGTAAATATTGCAAACGGCGATAATGAAACACTAGGGCCAGTCCCACCAACTCTGATTAAAGAATTTAATTACGATTAATGCCAGTTAATCAACGAATGACGATGAGTTTTCATGGAAATTGGTTAATTAACTACCATTAATCGTGATGAAATTCTTTAATCAGAGTTGGTGGGACTGGCCCTTATAGTCCTCAACGTAACAGGCTTGATAAATCACAAACAGAAAATCCATGTAGCAAAATGGAGCCGTTTTAGTGGACTGGGGGCTGACGTGGGAAGTTTTTGTAAAAAGTTCAAACAGTCAAGGAAGAAGAAGCTTGGAAGCCTACATCTAAAACTTGAAATAGATCGAATGGCTGCTTCCTAGTAGATGAAGTAGACTCATCAATTTGTCATTATTTTAAATCTTAATTAGTTGCGGGTACATGGTACATTTATGTGTAGGGTTTCAATCGAGGCAAAACGTAACTGACCTTAGCAGTAATAATAAGTAACTATTTGCATAGTGACCTTGAAGTCAGTCAAGTCAGTAAGGTAAGGTCGTACAGTTTTGAGCGAATATGACCGTCAAATGAGGGTCAGTTGTAGGATTCTTTCTAAATCGATCTGTTTATTATAATAACTGTTGAATTGTAATAAAATATTTTTGGAAATGTTTTTGAAAGTCGTATAACGACGAATAAACTTTTAACTGATATAGAAGTTGGCCATTTATTAAAATTTACTGTTGGGAGATGGTTGTAATAATTGATTGTGTGCCTGGATTTATAAAATGTTCGAAGATTAATGGATAACGTAAGAGTGAAAGTAGCGTTATTGGCTAACAAAAATAAATTTTGCTCTCATCAAAAATCGGTAAATTCGACAATTTTTGTTAAAATCACTTTCTGTGTTTACTTTTGCTAATTCAATTTTTTAAAACTTTATTTTTGCAGTTTACTACGTAAAATTTGAACGTGGCGGTTTTATTCTTTTTGCTCATGACGTGTGGAAAGCGCATTCAGCAGTAATCGACCTTGTGAGAGTAGGAAGTGCATTCTTAGATGACGTTTGCTTGAACGAGACGGAGAGTTGCCGTTTCCGCTTTCAAATTACGCTCTTTGAATGCCTCTATGATTTAGCGAACATAAAAAGTTGAAAGAAAATTTCATTTTTTCCATCACTATAAATTAGAGCTCATTTTTCCCTCGAGATCCTAAAGTGTTGATGAAAACAAATTGGTCGAACTGCAAAACTTTTTCGGAATAAAGCCTCTTTTCATGTTTTATCTCGAGCTTACCTAGTAATGCTGAATTTTTTTTTTCGAGGTTTAATTTATTATAAATAGCCCCGCAATTTAGTTAAATAATTTTGCACTTATTAAATTATATTTAGCAGTTAGCACTAACGCGCTTTTAAATATCTTACAAAAATTAATCACCGGGTACTTTAAGAGCAATTTAAATGTACTAGTTTTGGGTCAAGGGACACCGATATCAACCATTCACCTCCTTTAGTTTCTTTCAATTGCGACGCTTAGTATGGAGCACATTGATTTAATTCGTTTAAACAAACTTTATTTGTGTGTCATCATGTATCAAACATAAATATTATATTTGATAAACGTGATCGAGTGGAATTACTTTGTATATAAATTAAGAAGAGAAAAACGGTATGGGAGAAAGTTGCTCTTCGTGCACTAGGTCAATCAGTAGCCAGTACTATAGGTACTTGACCCAACAATTTTTTGTTTGTTAGGTACCTTAGACACCGTCTAAATTCGGTTTTCAAATTCACTTGGTAAAGGTGAAAACTCAACGCCGATTCTTTAAGTTTTATCTTTTTCATTCTTCATTCATCGGTTAAATTTCTACAAGTTTTCTGTTTTAGAAATGAAAAATATGTGGGCAGTAAAATTTAGTTTAAAATTTGCTAATTTTAAAGTTAAGTATAAACAGACGGGTCAATATCCTTATTACATCAAAAATAAACTAAGTATTCAAAAACTCTATTCATTGTAATCTGAATTTTTTTTTAAATTATTGTTTTTAAATTCTTTTATATTAATAGTATAACAAATAAAAGTTGGGTCTGCAAAGACGAGCGAGAGTAATTTTATAGAGAACTAACTCATTTTTGAATCAAACAGGGCCAGCGAACTAAAATGTATTTCATCGTAACTCGTAACAGATATCATTCGGGGTAGTAGTGAAGAGGACAATTTTAAATTCTGAGCCTAGACGTTTAAGGAAAAATTTGAGTTTCTAAAATAGAAAGTTCAACAAACCTTCAGTTAGTTTCCACTAGTTGAAAATTCCAATAGGAGGGAGAAGAAGGGGTAGATAATTGAAAGAGCCAATCAGACGAAAACTCACTGTGGAAAACTTTCTAGGCCATAATTTTAGAGTAATTGTTTAATTCGATTCTCAAGTTTACAATTAAAGTATTTTTTGTATCCTATAAGTACAACCTAACAACCTTTATATATTATTTGTCTCGCAGTTACAAACAATTTCCAAAATTTGCTGATCCTTTAACTCAATATCTCAATAAGTCAATAACTTTTTCGTTTATATTTTTAATATTAATTCAATGTAACGACATTGTCACTATATGTATTAATTTCAATAGTACCTCTAGTTTTTTAAACAAATTAAAACGTTCTAATCAATTTGACATTTGCATAAGTAATTTGCAAATTTTAGTGGCATTAGCGTACATTAATTACTTCAAGTTTTTAAACGATTTATTTTAACGCTTGTTCTCGACTTTTACGCGTAGTATTCTGTTAATATTTGATTTGCACTATCAAAACGTATTTAAATGTTAATGGTGGGTGATAAATGATTGATTATCCCAGTATTCGAATATTAGTTAAAATTCGAATAATTTAAAAACTGTTTATTCGAATAATTCGAATATTCTGAATATTCCGAATAATAATTAGAATTATTCGAATTAATTGGAATATTCCAAACATTATAGTTATTTATGTATTAAGGGCATTAAGTAGATGTTTATACCCTGTGGGCGACAGTTTACAAACACGAGGGCCTCTGGCCCGAGGGTTTGTAAGTCGCCTGAGGGTATAAACTCTAGTAATGCCCGTGGTTCATATAAAACTTTATGTTTTACTAGTTCATTATAAATAAATAAATAATATGAGTGATTTCATTGACAAATTTTTATAGTAAGCACTGATTAAAGTCAATTAAAGTTGCTAAGAAACTACTTGTTTTATATTTGTTTAAAGTAAAAGTGCATATCTGTCATAATGGAAGAAACTAAAATTCCAGATGAAATTATAATAAAAGCTGAAAAAGCTACTGAAAAATTATTACCCCAGAAGTCTAAAGTCCTATACAATAAGGAATACGAAAAATTTCAATACTGGATGACAGAAAACAACGTTGACCAAATCAACGAGACTGTGCTGCTTGGATATTTCGGAGATTTGGCTCAATCATTTTCCCCGAATTCTTTGTGGGCTAAATACTCCATGTTGAAGAAGACATTATTAGTAAATAAAAATGTAAACGTTAAAAA
The DNA here is from genome assembly GCA_950108345.1 of Malthinus flaveolus. Taxonomy (NCBI): domain Eukaryota; kingdom Metazoa; phylum Arthropoda; class Insecta; order Coleoptera; family Cantharidae; genus Malthinus; species Malthinus flaveolus. Next base: position 4,404,278 of record OX467286.1, read on the forward strand.
TTATTATAAATTAGGAGAATTTTTAAAACAAGGATCAAAAGGATATGAACCAAAAAAATCTAAAGTTTTGTCCAGAGAGCTAGTGTTACAGTTTATTCATAATGCGCCCGATGAGACATTTTTGATGGTAAAAGTTGCCTTGATTTTTGGTGTTTTTGGTGGATGTAGACGACAAGAATTGGTTAATATGTTAATTAATCATGTAGAAGACCGAGGCTCAGTTTTTGTAATAAATATACCTGAAACAAAGACTGATAAGAAGCGAGTTTTTACCATTATCGATGAAAATCAGATGAATAGTATTATGTTGGTAAGAAAATACATCTCTTTACGACCACATGGATGCTCTGAAAAAAGATTTTTCTTAGGATACAGACATGGCCGTTGTTTTGGACAGCCTGTGGGGAAAAACACGTTTGGAAAAATACCTTCCCACATAGCAAAATATCTGGGTTTAAGGTTCTACTGCACTCAATTTATATTTCTATTTTGACCATAATACGGAATTTTAAAATACGCCTAATTTCGAGCAACCTGAGTAACATTTTAACCCTCTGGCCATTTTTGCTCTTGCTAGATATACCTGCCACACTTCTGGGGTTTCTATTGTATTCTACAGGTATTTAAATTTTAGTAAATAAAAACAGAATTTTACGATTTTACGTTTTAGTTTAGAATTATGAACCAAAAACTTATACTTTGGAAAAAATATTTTTGTGTTAGGTAAATGAAATATAAATATTCGAAAGTAGTGACCTATTACAGCAATATTTTAGTCTTATTGCATTTTCACTTTTTCGTTATCTTCGTCTATACTACTTCAAAAAGTATTATGATCAAAAAAAATAATTTTTATAAATGTAATTTTTTGACAATGTGGCTCCCCCCCCCCCGAATCCAAAACGCTAAAACATCAAAACTCTTAGGAAATGTCTGTCGGGGAGGATGAGTGTGTATGTACCTAACTCCGTCAAATAAAAACTACTAAAACGATTTTGTTGAAATTTGGTTTCGGCCACTTTAACAAAATTTCATCAACAAAATAAACTTTTAAACGAATTCAATATAAAGTGGCCCAAAATAAGGGGGTTATTTTGGACGCATTTCGGAAAATTTTGACCCACAGTATTTATACTCGGTTATAAGTTAGTACACATGGGCCCTAATTTAAAAAATACCTTTTCAAATTTTTACTGCCAGCCTACCCGTATAATACCAGTATAACGATAGGCTCGTTTTCTAGTTTTTTATTATAACTTCTTGGAGATAATTATTAGACTATATTATAAAAATCTAAAAATAGGAATGTACCTACATATAAGCAAAATTGAGAGCTTTAGTTTTGATATAGTCGATTTTTAAAATAATTTCTAAATTGACTACTTTTAAAGCACCAAAGTTGACTAAATACCGACGATTGGCTGCCAAATGCTACCAAACATATAAAAGTTTAACTTCCGGTTTAATTGGAAAATATTTTTCCTTATATTTTCATCGCTTACAAAAAAGTCCTATTATGGCCACATTTCACATCAAAAGTAGACGAAGTCAATGAAAAAATAATAGTTGATAGGAATAGAATTAGATTACAACATTTTTTAGAATCAACTTCTTCTAGCGGTTAAACAAGAAGAAGTCTCCACTAACTTTCTTGATCTAAATGATAAATATTGATTGGTACAACGGTATTGGACAAACTGACATTTTTTGTTCTTTCAAAAATCGCGGTGCGGTTTCGAAAATCAAATTTTTCAGTTTTGCGGCCCTTAATGTAAGAGTTGCATAAAAAAATACACAGTTCTCAAAAATGTTTTCTGCGTTGCTGGAAGTTCTAAAATAAAAGAGCAATTCTTAAAAATTGCGGATACGATACTCTAAGGCCCAGTTGTATAAAACGAAATAATCTCGGAGTCAGAGTTACCTCCACGATCTGAATATAAGGTTAGATCTTAGCGGGGATTAGATTAGGTTAGCCCCTAGGCACTTGGTTCAGAGTTAACCCGTCCATTTTCTAGAGTCAAATATATTTCTATTTAACTCAGAATTAGTTGTTGATTTAGGTTGATCGTGAAGTTAACTCTGACTTCGAGATTAGCTTGTTTATACAACTGGGCCTAAATCGGAAAAGTTTAAATAAAATAAATGTTTGTTTTTGAAAGAGCTGCAAACCTTATGTCTTGTCTAAGTCGACTCGATACACACTGTATATTTCTGTTTATAAATTTTTATAATATTAATTATCTGTAAAGTTACAATACAAAAACTAATACAAAAGAGAACGACAGAAAGGATATTTTTTTGATTAGGGATTATGTCAACTAACTTCTATAGCCTAGTATAACTATTATAGGTAAAAATTTTCCAAAATACCACCAAAATAACCTCCGCATCTTGGACCACCCTGTATCCATTTTGTTTAAAAGCTAAGCTAATTTAATCAAAATCGCTTTAATTAGTTTTTGTTTCATAGCGTTACACATACAACACGTCCATCCATCCACAGCCCGGCAGAATTTTTCTAAGTAATTAATTTTTTTCATTTTTGAATTTAGAGGGACCAGAAACGTGAAGAAATTAAATTTTACAAAAAATAATTTTTCTCGAAGTCGTCCAAAATAAAGATAATTTCACTTCGAGACCTTATTGTGGCAGGTACCTAGCAAAAGGATTACAAAAGTGTTTGGTCTATCGTAATTGCTTTATGACCCACCTTTGTACAAAAATTTGTATTATGAGCTAAAAGGATGACAGATGTTAACATTTGTGTCAAGTTTACGCTCAAAAGTTAAAAATTTCTCTGTTTTTAATTTTGTTTTTATTGATTTTAATTAAAACCCTGCAAGTTGAAAAAATAGTAAAAATAGGTATCGATGCAGATGATTCTGTTCTCCATGTCTGCCACATTTCAAGAGAAAAGAAGCAGACCGAGGGACAAAATCTGAAAATTATGTTTTAGGGTTTTTAATTAATAATTAAATAATAAATGAGTTTTAAAGGAATTTAACATCGGATCTCAATAGATAAATGTAGTATAAGTCCATTAAAATTGCGAGAAACGCTTCAAACTAAAATATGTGGCTAAAAAATGAGATAGAAATTTGCATTGGTTCGACTAAAATTACCAGAAATCATTTTGTTTATATCAAATTTGATCGAAAACGAATTATTTCTAATAAAAACGGAATTGTCACAAGAATGGAGACTTAATTTTTGTACACTTTGATATAAAAATTAAGATGAAATTTGAATTTGTCGAGCTTAAAAGTGAGGTCTAGTAAAAACAGTTTTTTATTAATAACAAAAAATCTACGCATGTTTTTGAAACGAAAGTTTGACACAAGAAAAGAGCACATCAAATTCTATAGATAAAAAATTCGAGCGATACTTTAAATCCAAAATTGAGACTGAAAAGTTAGGTCGCGTTTACGTTATTTTTCCCTATACCGGACAAGTGGTGCAGTAGAGCCTTAAGCGATGCAGATAAATTCACTGGCCACTGTTTACGGAGAACATCTGCAACTCTTTTGGCAGAAGCAGGGGCTAGTATGACTACATTGAAACGACATGGTGGCTGGAAAAGTTCTTCGGTTGCAGAAGGATATTTAGAGGATAGCATTTCTTCAAAAAATAAGGTTTCCAGAATGTTAGCTGGTGTGCCTTCTACCTATCACGATTTATTACCAACGTCAGCCATTTCTGTGAATGAAGGCGATAAGTTAATTACAAATACGGCATCGACATTCACAGCAGCCAATGTTACTATTACTGGATCCTTTCAGAATTGTCATTTCAATATTAAGTAGACTTAATATTTACTTCATGTACTATATCAAACGAAATAAATATATATTTTTTTAAATTTGCATCTTTTAAATACTCGTTGGAATATTAAGATTTTTTAATACCCCGCGGGCGTTAAGATTCCTTAATGCCCGTGGGGGTATAATGACTAGTATAATATATCTCGTAACAAAGCAATAAAAAGATAATAATGAACTAGTAAAACATAAAATTATTAACATATTTTGTTATTTTTGAATAAAAATTTTTCTAGATCTCAATTTCTCTGTTTATTTTACACTAAGAAGGGTACCTCATTATTTGTTATTTTTTTATTCGATGCCTGTCTAATAATGATATTTAAGAGTAAGAGAGATGCAGTTGTTGGCTTCACATATAAGAAATTAGTTAATATAAAAATACTAGTAGTACTTATAGGTAGGAGGTACAACCATTGAGTGTATAATATGATCTTAATACTCAATGGTACAACTAACTACAACAATTAATAATTATGATTACATTTTATAAGAGCATTTTTTGTGTAATTATTCGAATATTCGAATACAAAATTTATGAAAAGTCCTGCCTTAATTCATTACCTCTTCATATCTTCACGGGTGCTTATTGAAAGGCGCTTGGTCTTGATAGGTCATTAAAATTTAATGTTACGTTATTATGAAACAGAGGAGAGCGTTAATAATAATTAATTAATAATTACAACTATAATTTAAATTTAAGAACACTACATACTATCGTTCGATACATTATTACAATATTTGTGATTACTCGATTGATAATGATAACAATGTGTACAAGGCCACATATTGATCTGGTATAGGATCAAGGCTGAGGAACGTTTCCGCCAATTTCTTTTTAAGTTTTAACTTTCGAATTTAAAATTTGTTTACTCTCTCATCTTATCAGCCAATGGGTGCAAATAGTTATAAATATAATCCGTATCAAATATGACTTCACTACTCTGCAATGTTGTAAAAAAACAATTGAAATCGTCATGGAAAGTAAACCATGTGAATGCTCTCAAAAAATATAAATGGTTTCAAGATCACGGCCCAACGGTCAACTAAAATGGATTATTCCTTCCACATTATTTCGAAGTGGCTTTTTAATCTTCGAATCCCTAAAACCAGTACGTAGAAGTGCTTTAGAAAGTTCTACAGGAAAATAGCATGAAGAGTATATAGGGAATAAAATTTTCGGGGTGTGAGCCCTTATCATTTTATCAGATTGGCAAACACCTCGAAATATTTATGTACTTCCATTTCGTGAACTCTTCAAGTACACTAACCGCCAAACGCCATTTGCACAGGTGTTTTTAAATCGCGAGTTTAAATTTATCCCGGTTTTTAATCCAGAGTGTAACCCTTTTACTGTTATCAACAAATTGCGATCAGTCGAGCTCATTTGCACATAAAATTATTTCTTGGAACAGAATGAGGTTTCTAATTAAATTTCTTCTATGATTTTGACATATCGAACTACAATTTCAAGATCACAAGTACATCAATTTAAATGTACAAAGTTTTATTTCTTCCCTGTCATCGGTAATAGACTTTTGGTACTCCAGTTGATTCGTTGATTGTCAATTGATATTTTTAGACAGCAAATTCTAAATTCTAAAAACTAAAATAAAGTCCTCAAATTTTAAAGGGATACGTTTAAATCAGAATTCGCGTCGAATCCTCATTCGTAACGTCTCATCGGGCTTTTGATGGGCTTCACAAACATCTCGCAATGTGCAGTTTATAGTCCGAGAGACAACGAACACTTACTAAACCATAAAGTACAAAATATTTGACTACGCAGGATGAAATAACATTAAAAATCAGTAATAAAACCAACCGTCTGCCTGTTAAAGGTGGCAGGATTAACTTAAGGGTGGTTTAAGAATGCCGAACTTTGGCTCTTTATTCGGTTTTTTGCTTATAACTCAAAAACTACGTACTTTATGAGAAAAGTTTATCTATGCAGAAATAAAGTTCATTAAGTTTTCTACAAATTATAGCTCTTAAGTTTTTCTTTTCAGATGAACAATTTAGGCGCTAGCGCGCGTTTAATTTAAAAAACTTCCAAAAACGGTCAAAAAATTGTTTTATCGCTCATAACTCTAAAACTACGCAGTTTTAGATAATATATTTCTATATAAAAATAAAGTACATTCAATTTCCTACAAATTATGTCTCCTAAATTTTTTTGTCAAAGAAGCAGTTAAGGAGGTAGAGCGCATCGAAATTTAGGGTATATCGGAGGGTGTCCGGGAGGCATATTCATAAATCCACGGCACATTTGCCGTTCGGGGAATGCAACTCAGTTCGCAAATCGCCGACGTTAATACGTCGGCCTTCTCGAGCCACCCCCAAGTTGCTGCCACTTTGAACGGTCAGTTTGATTACTCATTTTCAATGTTCTTTCATCCTGCATAGTAAAAAATTTCGAACTTTATGGTTTAGTAAGAGTGTTTGTTGCCTCCCGAATTATTACTCTGCTCATTTTGTTCAAACCGTTTTTGAAAAATTACTTAAGTATAGTTTTTAACAGAACACACAATATAGTAAAATATTTAGTACATAAGGGTTTCTAAAAAAACTAAGCCCAGGCTTTGTGCGGTCTTAATCTTATCCCAGTGTGATTATTTTTAGTCAAAATTATTAATTTTTAAATGAAAGGATTTAAATTTAGCGGGGGGGGGGTACTGAGTCCTTAAACTAACGGCGTACGTAAAGAAAAAAATATTGCAATTAAAATGTTTATAATAATTACGATATCGAAATCACCTGAACGAACAAAAATAATGTTAGTTATTATTATTGTTTATTACCAACGTATTATTACGTATAGCTAACGTATTGCACTATTTTATTAAGCATAATGTAGGTCACGTAGTTAGTACAGATACCAAAACAAATGAGTAATTATTTTGCAAATTTGCAATGGGAGATTTTTGCTTTGGAAGCGTCTTTTGAATTTCTTACAATTAATTTTTTCGTCGAGTCGATAGTTTTTGGCAAGCTTTCTGAAATGGTCCAGACCTACAGATGTATGCTCTCAAGTCTAACTTTGTATCTGTCAACAAACGAATCATCTTTGGTTTTACTGGGATAACTTAAGCATCGAAAGATTTCGTGTGGTCAGGAGGACTTTTGTTTTAAATATAAAATCCAAAGTTTATTTTTATCTTCGTCTACTCTTTCTGTTTTTCTGTGTTTTCGGCCACGATCTTTAGAATAAGCAAAACAGCTTCGCTTTATTAATTTAGTTTAATAGGTACCTGTGAAAAGGCAAATGGTCATTCTTCTAAGTCTGCTACAAAAATTGTTTAAAAGGAGGTGGACTTTCATTTTTATCCCCGAGGAGCATTTTGTCAATTATTGAAAATTAAATTGCCTTATTTTTCTAAAATGTGTATAAAATAACATCTTGAAAGTAGAAATTTTGTTCGTAAAGATAAGATGCTTGCACTTGTGGTCGAATGTGATTAGGAGTTTTAAATAGTTCACAAAATAATAAATTTTAAATATCGGATTCTTTAGTCAATTGTTTAACGCGGTGTAGTTAAGTTCGTGTTGCAGCCTGCTTGTGTTTTCTATTTTTTGGATTTTTGCGAAGACTTTTTGTTAAAACTTTTCCACAATTTAAAAGAGGTCAGTTTTATTTTTTTATCTTTTCTGCTTGAACAACAAATGTGTACTATTTACTATTGAATAATAATAATTAGTAAACCTATTTATGAGTAATTAACATTAGAGGGAAAGGTAGTTACATAACATACTTAAGGGGGCTCTAAAGTGAAATTGTGTGTCATTTTACGCATTTTACACTCAACTTTGAAAGATAATTCTACCGTTACTGCGACAAAAAAATTTATAAAAAAAGACTAAGGTACAGATATGCATTGAACCTTTTAGTATAAGAGGAAAAAGGTTAAATTAAAAAAAATTCCTTCGGAAAATTCTAATGCAAGACCGGAGACTCTGCATCGAGCATCTTAAGCCTAGCGCTCGGGCAGGCTAGCGAGCAATTTATCGCGAGTGAAAAGTCTATGACGACAGAGCGAAAAAAGTAAATTCAACACGTAACACCAAATGGAAACGGCCATAACTAAGCGATAATATATATGTCGTTTACGTTTTGTGCCAATATGGGCTTCAATTTGTGTATGAAATAATTTTGTTTATTGATAAATTAATAGTCGTGCGAGGTTTTTAGCGTTGCTTTTGTTTTTAAATTATGTATAGATATTTATTGAGAAATTCTTAAAAGAATTTTTAATTTTTGTGTTTAAATTTTGTAAAAGATATTACTTCCTACTCAAAAACGAATATAGTGTGTAAATACACGATGGCACTCTCAGAACACTGTAGTTGCGAATTATTACATTTGTTATTATGGTCATATAATGCATTAAATGAATCGCCTCAGCAATATCTATATCACAATAAAAGAATTATTAGACGTTAATAAAGGATTTTACTTGATTCGCCATAACTTGCATTATGAGGTATTACCGCATGACCTCTTCGTAGGTTATAGTTACAACAAGAATTTCTCGAATAGAACATCTTAAGAAAATCGTAATGTCTAATTTAAAAATCTAAAACACTATAAACTTGGTTTTTAAAAAAATAGCCCATAGGGACCTGGAAATATTGCTCAAATATAGGGTAAAAATTTAAACATTTATAAAGGGGCGCTATAATGACTAAATAGAAACTAGACAATTTTAGGCAAATAAAAACTTTTTCTCCTTACTTTTCTTCATAGTTTGCCCACGAACTGGTTTATAGTGGTTCTCTCACTTTTTGGAACTTAAAAACACCCTGTATAAAGTCATTCTTTATAATCAGTCTTCAGTTTCAATCTTACTTAATTAATAATAGCAATGGTGGATGGTAGTTAGATAGTACCCCCAATTCAAAATCCCTGGCATAAGTAGCGAAATTGTGAAAATCGACGAGTTCAAAAATTCGTGGTAGTTAAATCCTAAAAATAAAAAAGAAGTTGTGTTTATTATAAATAAATTTAAAAAGCATTGACCGAACATAAATATAAAATTATAAAAGCGTAACAACAAATTACTTTTTGTTGATATTTAAACTTAATGAGTTTGGCGATCTTAAGCAATTTTTAATGAAACACATTCACATACTCGTGGGTCCTACGTACGCAACAATACGGTTTCAAGTTTATGCGTGAGTTGTTGGTAGTTACTTTTAAAAGATGGAGTGAATTTAATATTATTATAGCAACAACCTCTACACAAAGAAGTAACGCTAATGTGTAGCCTTGTGCTCGTGTACTTTCGCCAACATTCGCAGTTTGCTTAGAAAGGTTAGCTAAGCAACTTTGATAGCGTATTTTTCATTCGGCGCGTTTAGTTCGTACGTGAAAATAAGTGCGCACGCCCGTGAGCGCGATATCTGAATGCTCGAATACCGTTATCGCGGATTTTATTCGAGATATTAAATACAAAAAGTTAATGGTGTCGGTACCACGCATTTATCGTTTTTACATTTAATCGCGTTTTATCGACTAATTAGTGAAGTTAATTTCCGTAATATTGGATTGGTTTGTGTGTTGCGCTAAGTAATAATTGAAGTTGAGTGACAGCTTAACAGTTTTACTGATTACCTTAATCTTAAGCGTTTAATCTTGAGTTTACCAATTGTTGGAACAGTGTGTAAGCGACTTGGGAGTTTTCTCGACAAATACCAAAATTCTAACACGAAAATTCATCGTGAGAAGGTTATTCTCCACCCGAAAAAATTGTTTTAGTGAATTTTTTGAAACCAAAGTGCGCGAGTTTTCTATTTAGGAGTTTGTGAATTTTTTGTGCTCTCTACAACTTTTTTGGATTATTTTTTTTGGATTACAATGTATAAAAACCAAGGTAACTATCCAATTTTCAGGATTGTTGAATGAAAATTTTTTCCTGCGAAAAGTTTCGTCATTAATTTAACTTTATCCGTTAGCACCCTTAAGAGACAAACTGACAAACCACAAAACTATACTAATCGCGTTAAATTAAATTTCTAAAAGTATTTAATTTCCTTCATTAAAAGTAATTTTATGTATTATAAAAGGTAGATGAACTTTTATTTTCATTACTTTTGCTAAACGCTTTCTCCACGTCTGACAAGCGAAAGTTAGTAAAATGGCCGAAAATTTCTAGTGTATAGTAATAATTCTTTTTTTATATTTAATTTAATTTTATAACTGGTTTTAAACGTTTATATTTTTTTGACTGCGTACGTCAATGGTTAAAGATTTCCGATTTTACTTTCGTACTGTGGATAAATTTCATGCTAATTTTTGAATAAATTTTTATGTAAAATTGCATACATGAGATAATACTTTCTCACGCAGTTAAAACTTAGGATGAATCGTGTAATTAGCGTATTGACTTCGTGATTAATTCGCACAGTTAAATTTTGATTTTGGTGGCTTTTCGCCACTTTATGACAAACTCATTAACATAATTTAAAAATTTCAGGTTTGAAACCTTAAATTTCGTTATAAACACGTTGTTCACTGTTGTTTTGCTTTTTTTATTACTGAGAACTAATTAACAAATAAGAACTGGTCCTGCGTCGTGCGTCCTGCTCCTATGGGTTTTTTTGAAAATCTCATTATCTTCAATTAAAATTTTTTGGGGAAAAAATGCTGAAAAGATTCCTAACTATAAAATTTCATCTACAAGCCACTAACACGTTTACATCTATAAAATGTTGAAATGATTTCTAATTTAGCGCCAATCTCTATAAAATGACAATGGTGAAAAGCTCTTGAAGTTTTCTTTACAATATTTTAGTCACTTTTTTGTTAACGTCGCATACGAGATATTGAACATCGATTCTCAAAACATGTTTTCGTACAATTGGTTATAGTCGAAGCTTCCCTGGCATAATTTGTTTCGAAGGTTTCTTACCAACTGATAATACGGGCAGTAATAATATTTTTTTAAATTTTATAATATTTCTAGATAGATAGACAAACTTTTCTTATAAATTCCTTGAACCAGATCGTTCAGAACGACTTCAGATATATCGGTAAATGCGCCCACAAAAGTTACAGTCCCTTTATGAGATATAACAGTAGCTTATTTTATTATACTTTAGTACTAACTACTAACTAAAAGTTCAAAGGCCTCAAATGGTTGCATTTTTGGACATGTTTGAATCTGGTTCAAACGCACTGTACTGATCCAAGGAATTCGTAATAGATGTTTATTGCACTTCATTGTGTATTTTAAGAGACGATATTCTTCGACATTAAACTCCTCAGTGGGTTGGTTATTCGACAGTTTCAACTCAAAAATGTATTTCGCCACTTTTTACAACAAAATTTGATCTTGTTAAGCTCGAATTAATTTTCGAAATGATAAGTTCAGGTTTGATTGCAAAATTAATAATTTTGTTCGACATTGAATCCAGTTATGAGGAGGTAAATGACCGTAGTATGGTTGTTGTATTACACGCACTTTCACCAACAACAAACGGCCAGCAATATAACATAGCTTGCCTATAATAATCTCAATTTGAAATTTGCGTTTATTTACTTTTTATAATAGAAAGTTAAACCGAAAGTGAATCTTGTTTTCAATTATTGCTGTAAGGTATTATCAATTGTTGTCGTTTGATGATGCGTTGTTTTGTAATTTCTAATCGATAGGTGTGTTTAGAACGTAACCATTTTATGAAGATAAAAATAATTTTTGAAGATTTAATTACTATTCACTTAATTTAATTTTACATAAACGTTTAATGAACAAACAGAATATTTTCGCTTTTTATTTTTCTCTAAATTACGAGTAGGTAATAAATTTTCCATTAAGGAAAGTTTTACAAAAATTCCCAAACACTTTGTTTACTAATAATTTATTGTTACCTTTCCAAGATTTCATCATTGAAGTGATCAATATTTATAAATGGAATTCATATTTTTGTATTAACCGTAGTATTTTGCTTTTTAACTTTCATTTGTTAAATTTCTACTTCGGAATTAAATGAATAATCAAGAATAAACAATATAACACATCCTGATAAATAAATTAAATGAAAATGTCATTTTAGTCAAAATGTCTCGAGTAACGAGTAAAAATGAAATAATAATAATAACCTGTTTTGGAGGAGGAATTTGGAATACCCTTCATAATCTCCCCTTTGGCTTCAATTGAACAGTTTTGGCTTCATTAATTACCGTCTGTGATTGCTACCATATGGAGAAAATAATTATTAATAAGTCTCCTCATAAGTGTTTTCTATTTTGGTTTTTTCAAAATTATTTGATCGGTAATTATAAATTTTAATCAAATACTATATTTAACATTTTTTAACTTTGTAAAGCTCTCGAGTGTTATTGATTAAGTTATTTAAAAAAACCGTCTGGGTTAAATTCTTCAATTCGATGTAAGTGATCTCTTCTTCACTTATTCGCCAGATTAAATAGCGATAATTAATTACGGTAGCAAGTTTATAGTAGAGGAAATTGAAACGAGTAAACGAAAATTGCAAGAATGGACCCCATAAAATAAATTTTAATTAAAGGAAATTCGGCGCCTAGTTCTTTTCATAAAAGCCGTTATAGTGTAAATTTGTACAATCTAGTTTAACAATTATTAATAAACAATATTTCAATTCAAAAATCAGTTTAAAAAAATTAAATTAATTCTGTGGTTTCGAGGTGCTTGAATGGTAGACAAGGGTCGCTCGCATTCAGTATTCATCCAAATAAACTTATTTAGTAGAATACCTTTAGATTATTATCGTTCCTTTGAGTCGTCTGGAAATAATTTAACTTGTATATTGTACTATTTGCCATCGTACTTACCGAAACGGCAATACCCATCATCCATATTAAGGAATCATGGCAAATCAAAAGCCACTTCTTGTAATTTGTTTCGCCCAGTTCAAGTTCTAAGATCAAGGGCTCTTTCTATGTAGTTCTCGAAAGCTCATTTATTTAAAGATGTGCGTCCAGTACAGCTACGAGTCTAGCTTAAGTCATGGCTCAAGTGCAGTACCGGTTAACTCGTGCTGTGCTAGCACTCGACTTCGATGGATGCCCATCCAAATAATCAAGCTAACCGTGCTTAAGATCACATTAAACCATTCGTTGAAACTAGCCTGTAATTAAAGTGACAATACTAAATAAATATAGCAATATTTTTTCACCTTTTGGATTGTTACTCTGGAATCGTTAGTTATTATACGCCTCATCATCATCTCATTCTCTATTTTCATTATTTGAATATTACCGAGCTCTCGATCCGGGTGAGCCTATAACCAAACTGCAATAAATAAGTCAATAAAGTAAATGAATAATGCTAATACTTAACTGATTTGATGCTCTCCCTGTACCAAGTCTATGCTGATCTTCCAAGTTCATTTTGCTCATTGCCTGCTTGATACTATTTCCAAAGTTATTTCCCCATTTTAACCATTTTCATATCGTCTTAAGTAGACGATGTTCTTTCAGCCGCTGTAAGGGGCCGTACTTGCCCCTTTGTTACTTCCTTTGCAAGTGTTCGTTTGAGATTAATGATTTGTTTAATGCTGTCGTTCTTGGAAATCGTTTAAATCGCGATATTGGGAAAAATCGTCTCACCCCATTCGCTCTATTGCTTCAAAAATTATTTTATCCTTCTTCGTGGTTCTGATCCATAAAATGATATAGGTACTCTTAATTACTGAGAAATTAAGTTTTCTTCTTGTTCTTGTACTAAATGTAATTTATTCACTGCACTTCAAAATATAAAATAGAGCGCTTTTTATTTAATTAAAGTGTTGGCGAAAATATGGAACTGGCGTGATGGCACTGAAAAGAAACCGCCAGGAAAAATATTTTTTAACGTCGTAATGAAACTTGACCCTTGCGATTTTTAAACGCTTCGTCTGGTTGGGTATCAAAAACTAATAAAAGAATTTACAAAACATTTTGATAAAATTGAAGCGCCATTTATTTCATAGTTTCAGTAGTCACCTATTAATTTACAACATCTGTAATGATATAATTAGGCCTATTCTGTATCATAAACTTTAAGAGTAGTGGGAAACTTTGACGTTAAAATGACGTTCTATCCTTTTTATTTAGCTGTGACAGAACGAGATAGAGCGTCATTTTAACGTCAAAGTTTCCCACTATTCTTAAAGGTTATGATACAGAATACCCCTGAATATGTACTTTTCTTAGTTGCGTTTTTTTGTTCTATTATGTTTTGATAAGAAAAGTTTGTGAATTGATACAAAGTGAAAGTTTCTTCGATTTGTATTCTTTAGTTCGATAATCAAAATATATCGCAGAGATTCATGCCTATTCTGTATCATAACCTCTAACATAGTGGCCAACTTTAACGTTAAAGTAACGTTCTATCTCAGCTAAATAAAAAGGATAGAACGTGACTTTAAACGTTAAAGTTGGCCAGTATGTTAGAGGTTATGATACAGAATAGGTTTGATTATCTCATACTAAGAAGCTTCATAAAAATAATTAGTATTGAAAGAAGGGTAATTTATTAATATGATAGATACATTTTTTCTAATTATTATTAGTTATACATATTAAAATGTTTTTTGTAATTTTTTCACGCCTTTATGGTTAAAGTTCAATGATATCCGATAACATTATAATAAATAAATCGAGCATCTCATATTCTGTTTTAGAGCAAGGATCACATTTTCATTAAAAATTATATACAACTGCCAATTTTCCAAAGTTGCGAATTTAAGCCTCTCTCGTCTCTTTCAGGTTTACTTGAAATGATCTCTTACTGATAAATTCCCTGTATGAGTATACATATTTCGATTAACGTCTTTTCAAAAATTAGTTTAGTTTCGGAAGTTTTGAAGGTTTCCACTTTACTCACACAATTTTGACATTTTCTAAAATTCATTTTGTTAAAAATCTAAGAAGGCTTTTTAACATCGTTAATAGTTGTTCTTAATGCGTTTATTTCAATATTTATTAATAATGAAAATTAAAAGCTTTTCGTAATTATATTTTTCGTGATTCTTTTATTTGTTTTAATGTATCGACTTTCGATTTCTTTGTAGATACTTACATTAAATTTGAGTAAATTTGGGCAATTTTATAAAAAAAATTGTTTATTATTTTACTCATAATTATCCTTAAAATAAACTATCCAATTTAGTGGTAACTTTCTAACGAATTTTTATTAGCTGCAATAAAAAATAACCTTAAAATTACTTCCTGAATTATTGACATTTAAATTAATTTTTATTAAATGTTAGTATAGTATTTGAATTTAATTAGTCATGTTCAAAAACTTTTTTGTCAAATCGTCGAGGCGTGTTCAAGTAAAGGACGTTTAGTTAGTTACTGAGCTTTGTTTACATTCTGACATTTGTATTCATGTTTTCCGTAGCCCCCTGTATATTTAATAACTTTAATTCATTTACATACTACGTATTTACTTTTGTTCACGAGGTAGTTGATATAAGTCCTTCTATTAGTAGTTTTCCTTACAGAAGATTTTCAGTAGTCATTGTTAGAGCAGTCTCCTAGAAGCTTCTGTTACATCTGACCATCCGGGGGCAAATGTTCATATAAAAAGTGGCTTCTCACTCCAAAATAACAGAATGTGCTGCTGAATCGTTCCAAATTTAAATCGAGTAAACTATACATAACACATCGTGCCATTGGAACATTCTTTAAATAGTAGTACTTTGCCAGTTCTTTTGGACGTACTGTAAGACGAGACCGAGTACCTAGGAGAGTAATATTGGGTATTAACGTATTAATTACTGTGCTTACAACATACATTTTTACAACTGTCCATTTGTCCCAGTATTTTGCTTATTAAAAAGTAACGCTTAATTTATAAAATTTTACTAATGATCTATTCTTACGTCCAATCCTTGCTAGATAGCTTCATCATACATGAAAAGTTGGGAGTAAAAAGCCTATTTCAGCGTAGGAGTACTACAGGTGTTGTACCTAAAATGTCTGAAGTTAATCTTTATTGCACATAAACATATAAATGTTTGTGGTTTGTCTAATAACATTTACACATCATTAAATCAAAACTGTGTGTATAGTAGTATCACAATGAACTCGTTTCTACTTGGAGAAGAACGCGGAAGTTCAACTTTATTTATTAAAAATAAAACGATATAAGTACGCAATTTAGTGGTATTCAATAAAAATTATGGCAGCAAAATTACCATGTCTAATTGTGGTCCTCGAACTAAACAAATGCTTTTCTTTTAAACTTAATTTTGATTGCTCGTTTACGCCCGCTTATCCATTCATCGTGATCCAGTTTAAACGCTGTTTAAATAAAAACAAATAATTCTGTGTTATCGTTAAATAAAAAGTTTAATTTGTAACAAGTCATTACAACAAGGTCGTTCGATGAAACTTCCATAATGTTGCAGATGTTACAAGTTACGACAAATTAACAAAGTTCAAACTTTGAACAAAATGGAGCACTGTATTTCTTCTTTGGAGAAAAGTCTTTTTCTTCAGAAATAAAAATTTCGGCAACAAAGGATTAAACTAGAACTTGAAATTATTAATTCTTAAACTTGCTTAGTTTTGCAATATAAAATGTATAACCTTCAGATCTTTTTCCTGGTTGTCGTAAGTTATCTTTATGGTTTTATTTCTCTAGGTTGAAAGAAATTATATTCAAATATTGTTTAATTATATATTTCTGCGGGCCAAAGTTTAAAAAATATTTCTGGAGTGGGTATTTAGGGAGGTTTTTCTGATTTTGAATGCTTTATGTGCTCGAGTTATAAACAAGACCACTTCGTAGTAAGGTACTTTTTCGCATTAGTGCCTAATTAAGTAATTTGGGTATGGAATCTCGAAAGTTTTCTTTATCTTTAACCAGACTCAACATTTTTAATTATGCCCCGATTAAAATTAGTTTCCTTAATTAAATTCTAAATTGATAATTATTCGCGATATTGGGAAATTCTAATTTCGATTTCATTTGCATGTTTATGATCAGTTTATCGCTGGATTTTAACGAAAGACGAAAAACATCCCTTTGTTTCCTACACACGACTAGGATTATCGCGTAAAATATTGCCGAATGTATAATTTTAAATAAATAATCGTGAAAAATAAGGCCACGTGCATTTTACTTAAATCAAATTTTGCATAAAATATATAATATCGACATTGAACTGTTAACCCAGATAAATGCGATGCGAATTCAAATATATTTTATGGAAGGACTATGATTGTTCCACTAGATTTAAAATTCTAATGTCAAAGGGCAGGGTTAAAATTTGGAACTTGGAAATACTAATTATATTTAAATCGAAAGAAAATACATAGTTCGTTTCAAAACATTTATTCGTTTCCTTCTTTCTCTAATAACAAAGTTCATTTCTAATAAATTTTGAAAACGCTCGACATTCACGTCGGTAGAACTACAATTAGGGCAATTTGTTCGCCTCGTACTAAAAATTGATCTACTTTTCTCTCGCACGTTTCAGTCTTTTTGTCCGTTTTTATAATTTTTATTGGAGGTGGGACGATGGGCCTATTGTCAACTTTTTCATCTTCTAAAAGACTTCCTGAAACAAAAATTAAATCATGAGTGTGGTGGCTTTGCTAGAAATTAATATGATTTTACAATTTCGTGTATCTTTCTTCAAAGACATTAAAATTAGATACGATTTTGTCTAGTTTTTAGCGACTTTGATTCGAACGAAACGAAATAGAAGGTAGTAACGGTGCAAGTATTCAAAGTCGTAAGAGTAAGTAACTCGATAGCCTTACGAATTTAAATTAAAAAACGATAGCAGTAAATATTATCGATCAGATAAGGAGTGTTAAAAACTCACTTACCTAAAGCTGGTGTTTTCCTACGCTTGAGCCTTGTCCAAACCTCAGTGACGTCCTCAAGAACTAAATTCCAATGTTTGTCAAAAGCAGTAACGAAGGCAATACAGTAACCTCGTATACCGTGGCTATGCCTAGTCCACACCTGAAATATACAAAAACGTAGATCAATTTATCGATATCCAAAAATTATAACCTAATTCTTTTATCACCCGTTCGAAACCCAGCCTTGATTCTTGACCAAAAATGACATAATATTATGTGAAAATGACGGCATTGATTATTGATATACAAAATAGAAATTACAGTTATACGCAACCAGGGTCGTCTAAAATCTAAATTATAGGCGTCGTAACATAAATTAGGTCAATCGTATATTAGGGTTATAATTTTAAATTATATTAACATTGTATGTATGTGGTTGTAGTTGTAGAACAAATTATCTTAAGTAACATGTGTGAACAAATTTATTAATGTAATAACGAGACGAGCTATGGGAAGCTTTTCGATTACTTCACGATATACTTAACTTTTGAAACTAAACAAATGTTAAAGAGTATCGAAAACGAAAGCGAGTGTTGCCTTAGAAATCCTTGCAGTTCGTCGGTATAATAATCCTAATTTTAACGACCAATTTGGAAATATATAAAAAGCCTTAATTGATCCTCGATTCCCGTTTAAAACTCGTGAAATAACCATCATAATACTCATTATCAATGTTCAAAATCTGTTTATTTTCACGGCCTCGAACGATAATTGTACAAACATTTAAGTCAAAAAATCTTTCATTAAACGCCAAACATTTGGGTATTATTTTCCAAATTGAACCTCTTAAAATAATTTGCTTAAATTATGGATATCCTTGTGACACACCTGATGGTCATACTATTAAAGTAGGAAGGGTAACCTTGTCATATGGCCTCGTTGGGACCTCGAATCAAGGTTTGCGAAAGTGTGGTTGCTGCGGGTGCGCCTCAGTTCCTCTATAAGTACTTCATGATCTTCATTTGAAGGGTATTTAATACTTCTAGTTGATCTTGAATTAACGAGACTAAAAAGAGTACTTATTAAAAATAAATTGTAACGCGGAGAAATGAATTATTTGACATTTTCGAATTCATTCGAAATTTTTAAAAGTGATCTTAATTGGCTTTGAACTTTGCCTTGAAGGTGGTACGAAAAAGTACGAATTTGCCATTTGTAAAGGTCGATGGTTGGTATATACATGAAAGGGGAAAATCAAACATTCGACGAAAGAATTTATTTATTCCATTCCCGGTCGATAGTCGAAGGGAATATCTCTTCATTAATTCCAATTTCTATTTACTGCAGTTCTAAGCGCG
The DNA here is from genome assembly GCA_950108345.1 of Malthinus flaveolus. Taxonomy (NCBI): domain Eukaryota; kingdom Metazoa; phylum Arthropoda; class Insecta; order Coleoptera; family Cantharidae; genus Malthinus; species Malthinus flaveolus. Next base: position 4,423,237 of record OX467286.1, read on the forward strand.
CCCGTTTCCTCTCGAGTAATTTTACCATAAAAGATTTTGTCGATGTCGCACTTCGTTGAAAATCGAAATTTTACGATGTCCCATACACTACACGGAACAGCTATCATCATTACATTTGATTAGGTCGGTTAATGAAACTAATTCCTAGCCTCTGTAAAATTAGATGTAAATCTGGATGTACATGTAGAAATACCGCAACTATTTAAGACTAATGAGCGCTTCATCAGACACGCGAAAATTAAATAACGAAAGCAACTGCAATGTTAATTAATTACACAATATCTTACAATGATCATCGCATACAAAACAGATGGTTTGTTGATTATAGTCTTTTTAAAACTGCGTACTTTCACTTAGAAGAAAGTCCATGAAAAGCATTAATACTTAAATAGAGTTCTCGTAACAAAAAAACGTACATTCATATAATTATATGATTTGCAACTCTCTTGATGATTGATATATTCGCGCAATTTGCAAGAAAGTACAACAATACTGACGATTCAATAGACTTGCTTATGCTTAGTCTAACTTCTAATGACTATCAATCTTTTCTAATTCTATTTGTGTTTCCACCGTATGCTATTCACTCCATCAAGAGTTTAGGTTTGACAAGTTTTACTTTTCCAGTACCCCACAAATTACAAATATGGAATTATACGTATAACTGCAGGAACAGCCGGAGGTCTTGTGGCTTGGTTAGCATGTTGGAAACTCGAAGATCAACACCTCCTATATAAACCTGGTTTTTTAAATCGACTACGCTCTTGTTGCTCTTTGAGTTTCCAACATATCTAACCAAGTCATACGACTTCTGGCTGTCTCTTTAGTCTTGACAAAGTATACCAAATTATCCGGACTTATTGCTTAAGTACAAAAGAGCTTTTAAAAAAGCGAATTTTATCAGATGATAAGATTTTATTTTTATTGAAAAACTCTAAAACGTACGCGAGGAAGAATTTTCAGTTGAGCTTTAATTAGAGAAATTCCTGGGCTTCTTCTAATAATCGGTGGCTTTTAAATTAAATACAAAAACAAAATTTAATAATTTTCCAGTAATAAAATTGATTACATGTTACATTAAAGTAAACTACCTACGGAATTCGAGTGAAATGGGAGGGAATGAGTGAAATTTGAACTGATTCGCGTTTGGAAATATTCTTCCTTCTAGGAGAATGTATCAAATGAGAAAATGGGAAAGATCTTATTAAAGCATCTCACAAATAATAATTATCGTAGATTTTAGTTGGAAACAAGTTTTCCTTTGAATTTTGAATACAACATATACAGGGTGTCAACTGTAACTTGACCAAGAATGCCAGGGTAGGTAGGTAGGTAGGTAGGTCTGATAGGCGACTATTTTAAAGATAGGAACCCATGTCCGGAAATGCACCCGTACGGAGCTACGGCCGTTTTTAACTTTTGGTTTTGCACCCGATGTACACGCTACATGTCGTGTTTTAAAATAATTGTCTGCCTGGCAACCTATCGTTGCCTAGGAAATACATTGTTGTCGCTCAGGTGTACCTGTGGCGCTGTGCTCCAAGTGCGTTGCAATTCATAGCCCCATACGCCAGATGCACGTCGGCGAGCTCCTGAAAGGTTAACCTGCTCATTGTTCAGCACACGTTTTATTGACACAATGTTTCTGAGCTGACACTCAATGTATTTCCTAGGCGACGATGAGTTGCCAGGCAAACAATTGTTAGACACACGACATGCTGCCTGCATATCGGACGATAAAACGTAAAGTTCAAAACAGCCGTAGCTCCGTACGGGTGCATTTCCTGACATGGGTTCCTATCCTTAAAATACTTGCCTATCGGTCCTCTACCTACCCTGGCATTCTTGGCCAAGTTACAGATGACACCCTGTATAGTAATATAGTTAACGCGTGACATCATTATCATAATATGTTCATAACTCATAACCACGTTCACTTACCACGTGAATTTCTTTTATAAATTGTAGAAATAGAGCATTGAAAGAAGCTTTATCATAGTAGCTTTAATTACTTAACCCACAGACCAAGTAAGAGTAAGCGATGAAAAATTGCCATAAAGGTTGTCAAGAATTTTCAGATCTTTTTATGTTTTAAGGCCAAAAACATTATTTTAAGAAACGTAATGCGAGGTACCGATTCGCATACAACATTTTTCGCAATTTTGGATCGCCAGAATAAGTTATGCATAAAAAATGAAAAATACCAAAAATAATCTAAAGATGAAAAGTATCAGGTTGGCAGTGAAAAACAAAAACTTAAAGCTGTCAAAAAAGAGGTTCGAAATAATTACTCGAAACAAGTCGAAATGAAATTTCATTTAGTTATTTTGTAACTCTTTTATAACAGGTAAATCGAGAATGAAAACTACGCTGTTTCACTGTTGCAATGACTAATGAAAACGGCTATTACGATCCAAAACTGCGAAAATATTTTTTCTGTCGTTTGCTCGTCTTGCCTGTCTGGCACGATAATTATTATACAAACGAATGAATCTAATACTGATTTAAAATTTGACATAAAAAAGAAGTACTTGACATTGTGAATTGGATATTTACAAATAATTTCGATTTCATCTTCGAAGGGCAGTAAAAAGAGCGAAATTCCAGATTATGAAATAGCATTGTAATCGGGAACGCACGATAACAATATTTTACAGATGTAATTTAAAAGAATATCTAAGCAATAGTTAGATATTTTAAAAGAATCTAACGGTGACAAAAATTGGAAGAGAAACAATTCAAGGCCCATCAATCACCGAACCAATAAAAAATGTAAAAAAAAAAATTTTCTTGCGACTGCAAGTGCAAATTTCAGTTACTACAATTTCTAAAAACGCTCCTGCAATTTCTGAAAATATGGTAGTTTATGTAACAATATTTTGTTTCTACATCTCTACATTTCCTCTGGAGGCGTAGAAAACGGCATCCGCATATTTATTTCCTTTAAAATTCTGTCTTTTGGTGTAATAAACGTTTTTCTCTAAAAGAGCTTTCAATCGAAGTAAAAGTCCATATATTAGGTTTCTTGTTCACTGAAGATTCTAAATTTGGTGACACCATTTGAATGTCTAAAGTTTCGAGTTTCTTTTCAAAGTATTTATAGAGATATTTTCGCGGACTCGGACTTTTAGGCCGTCTGATATTTTTTAAACAAGGGGATTTTTCGATGATTTCCGCGGCTCTCGTTGGAGCGATTTTCATGATTCATAATTTCATGATTAAGTGGTGCAATTTAAATTCAAGTTACTGACCTAGAGGATTATCATATTATGGTCTTCTCAAGTGAGCATTTATTAAAACTGCAGATAGGGAGGGTCAACCTTGCACAAATTGCGCGAGTAATTTTTGACTAAAAATGCAACCAATTTCCGAATGCTAATTAGTGGTTTTGTCTTACATGATCGTAAATAACAAAGCAGCTTTAGCTATTGCAGCTTTTTACAGAGCTTGAGGAATATTGGCAAAAATATGAAGAGAAAATTGTTATACTACTAGCCATGAGCCATGATGAGCATGAGCAAGTTATTGAACTACACTCTTCTCGTTTTCCCCATAATTTAACAGTTGCAATCGTACAACGCCAAGAAGCCAGCAGCTTCCTACACGAACGGTGACAGGTGGCATGTGAAAAAAGTGACAAAAATGTACATAAATTCTAACAAAAAACAAAACTGGAAGGCATTTATACCGAAGTTACCCATTGTTACAACCCAATGTTGTATTTTTTAAATCGTCGAAGAGCTATTTTAAGATCCAATAAAAAATCTTAAATAGAACCATTTCCATGGATATACCTCACTCTCACTGCTGCTCGGTTTTACACAATTTGTAAAAAAGTTACTAGAAATCTGGAGATGTTTCGATCATATTCAGGACTCAATAAAATATGTATTTTATGGAGTGTCAAGAAATTTGCCATTGCATAATTTGAGCTTTATATTCGAACAACCTTTTAAAGAGGGCGTTTTTGGCCACACTCATCCACACTGTAAATTATTTAAAAAATAGTACAATATCTGGCAAAATTAAATCTATAGTAGATATATTTATCAACACAACAAACACACAAATGAACAGTATTATGATTATAAACATCGCGAATATTTCTAAATATTTATACGTTAAATCTCATTTAGTATTCTGAACAAACATAACAAATCCATAAATCGTGGGAAAAATGTATTATATCCATTCAATATTTGCAGTACAGCGGAAAATAGACATTTAAAACAGATATAAAACATATCGTTTAGTAAGATTCTCGTCAATAATATAGGAATGCATCTGCCAAACTACTATTTACGCGTTCTGTAGTGGATTGTCTAGTACCGTTATATGGAAAAACGCGAGGTAAAAGGTTAAAATAAGTAGCTAATACCACTGATTCGTACGACTTAATTTGCTACAAAAAGGATTTCATGAGGTCATGTTCATGCATTCGAAATTAGTGAGAGTGAGAGGGCGCGAGTAAAGAAAAATTCAAAAGAGGAAACCTGAGTATTGTATCAAATGATTTTCACCAAAATATTTCCAAAGTGTATTTTAAAAAGATTTCAAAAAATCAATGATTGGAAGTCGCTAAGACTACCACTGATTGCATTTTGGAGAACAAAATATTAAAAACATCATAATAATGAGTCAGCTTGTTTATATCTTCTTTTGACAACATTAATAAGTCGTTAACTGATTGTGATTATGTAGTTACCTTATAAATTTACATTTCGATGTAATATTTTAAAGGTTAATTATAGCCAAAAATAACTTTAAGAAGTACAATCACTTACATGATTTTTGTTTCGAGATCGATTCGACCATGGCGTTGACCATGGAGTACGATCGACCAGTTCTTTTCTCGACTTGCATTGTAAATGTTATAAGTTATATTATAACATTCTTGCCGTGAGTCACTATTATAGTGAGTTAACTACTAACCTTCTGCCACAGTTTCCTTGTTGTGCAATCAACATTGATACATAAGAGGCCAACGTGATTTTTATTAAGAGTCGTTGCCATTGAACGAAATGATAAATAATTTTACCTGTTTAAGAGTACATGGAAGTTAAGTTTTTGCGATGAGTTATAATTAACTTTACTTTTTTGCATTTAAAAATACATAATTTATAACGATTATTATAAAATTATATTTTATACCCTTAAGGAAGTATCATCGATAGAGCATGCGAGTGGATAACGTAATAGCTTTTTCGTGCTGATTTTTTTTTCCTTGGACGAAAGTTCATCAATAATTCGAGGTTTCATTTTTTTGAACAATAGTCCTCACCGATCCATTAAATGAACCCAAAACGGAGCAGCTGTAGTTGCTCAAATAAAAAACAAGATGATGTATATCGTTCCCCGAACCAAGGTTAAAATTTTCATTCATGTTGGAAACTGTAATCGACAACGCAAGTGGGGATGAGTACAGTGGTAATGTTGACGTATTCCCAATGATACAGTTTCCTAGATTGGAAACTGCTAATTTCTCAAAAACAGTGCACATCTGTGTCGCTGTTACCAACTTGTTCTCAAAGCGAAAACAAATAAAACAGCTAGTTTTTTCCTTTACCTGCGTTTTCGGTATAATATATTAGTCGTTTTGGACCAACTGCCTAATTCAATATTGGTCAGATCTAATAGAAGCCATTCATCTATTCTAGAAGTACTGCGAACTCGATTATTTTAGCCCCCCTGACAGGGAAACTCCGCAATTTCTTATAAACCGGTAAATTCTATAATATAAAATGATCAAATCTACTTCCAATGAAGGCAACTCCATGTGGTTTCTAAAGTTTCTCACTGGGACCTACTTGACGTACTATTTACCTTAATTTTAACGCGTTCCTCCTTGCATTTCTTTAATAGCGATAATGGACCTTTGATTGATTCCATTCTTGTTAGGACGTTTTTGGTATACACTTTTCTTTCTTTTTGTATCGGTACTGGAAGAAAAATTAAGTTTAGTCGTTATCGCAGTTTTAGCACACATTCAGCAATATTTATCAATTTATCTTATTTCAAAAATAGCTTCAAATTACATTTTTTGGTGGCAGACCGTCGTGAAGAAGTATATTATGACCCTCTGTGTAGAATCAAAATCCTTTAAATTAAAGCAGTTATTATGTTGAGAAACCATCGATAGTGATGGCACTTAAACCCATTTTTAATTCCTAAAAATTTCTATCACTATTAATTGTAGAGATAAATAATATTATGTTAATTCTTAAAACGTAAATCACAAGAAAGCGTTAAGAAAGATGAAGGATATTCAAGTCTCGTTTGGAGCCATGTGCACGGCCTTTAAGAGAAAGGCGAAAAAGTCCATCTTTACTGTTCAATTATAGCTTCTTATATTCACTTAAAACTTATAAAAATATTCAAGAGCAAACCTACTACTAAACCTTATAATTATAAATATGTATGAAGCACCTCATGCTCTACTTTTCAATTTTTGGTACAAATCAAAAACTGCCCATTTCACCCATAATCCTTTCTACCAACACCTAGTGCAGAAATATTTCAATTGCTCAGGTTGTTGAAGTATTTGAAGATAAGTACATACAAGATAAAAACTATCCGCCAACGCGATCGGCGATAAAGATTCTATTGCATTGCAACTGTCAACACATCGAATTGATTAACGTATTCGTGACTATCGAGCTTTCCATTCGTAACAACAAGTTTATTATTTAAATGTTTGCGTGCTAAAAAGGTATTATCATTTAATTTAATGGGATAAATTTACATTTTATAACTGTTTTTGTAGTTTTCATATCTGCGCTTTGGTTATTTACACACTTTTAGTCAAAATCAGATTTTATTCTATCAAATAATCAGAAACACAACATGTTATTCGCTACTGCAACTCCTCGTATACCGAAAACGATGCTTCTTCTCCCTCTAACTACTCAAAGTTGAGTTATTGAGTGCATCATTAAATTGGAATAACTCCGGCGGATTTTATGACCTAAAAATGGGTACAATGGTTTCCAGAGTTTGTTAAACTGTAACATACTATTAAACGGCAATCTTATTGTAATTACATCGTTCTTATTGCTCAAAGCCTAACTTCTACTACACTGAGGTTGGTGACTATTCCTATTCCATCGAGTGAACTAAAGTCGACGTGTTTTAGAATTGTGGCCTTAGATCTTAGATGAATAGGAAGTTCCTATTTAGAGCGTTTGGCGTTCGCACTGTTGCATTATGTATATATGTACTGGCTGCGTTAGTGGTCGATTAAACAAATTTGCCACTTGTTGATGTAAATTTTAAATTGCAATAATTATTAAACCAAGCAATCAATGTTGTTTACCCTTTGAATTTTTATTTTAATCTTATTTATTTCAACCCTGGACTCGCTTTAGATACCAAAGCGGTCAAAAGTCCAGATGCTTCTACAAATTTGCGAATAGGTACAGTCGCAGAAAAATTTATTTGGCACTAGTAAGTGGTAACTTTCTTCTTTCATGTACGTTTTAGCAGAGATTGGCATAAAAATCGAGAGTGATGTAACTATAAAACATTCCATTTGTATAATTCGTAAAAATTTTAATACACAAAGTGCGGACTTGCGGACATTATTTTTAAACAACTTAACTATAAATAGTCCCCAATAATTATTTCTTCGACTGTATGACAATGTAATAAGAAGTAATCTTCTCTCGGCTTTATCAGATTCTCGGGAGGTTTGATCACTTGCTGCTTTTTTAATTAGGCACTTCAAGAACATAAATAATTCAACTCGGTCGTTATAATATTTCCATAATCGAGACCAAAAAAATCGAATTAATTAATAAAATAAATTAATATGTCATTAATTAATGTATGTGTATCCCGTTGAATTTTACATTTTAGATGAAATTAAGCAAAAATTGCTATAATTTGAACTTCAAACGTAATTATCCAGTTAGATATGTTTTAATTTATATTTTCTCGTAATTATAATTGAGAATACCGTTAATTATCTCATAGAAATAAAAAATTGATAATTATTAATTAATTTCTACTTAAAAATAATTGTCGAAGTAAATATTATTTACATAAAAATGTAGATATTAATTTGTAGGTCGTTGTTTGAACTTTAGAATAATATAGTAATAAACAACCTGTTGGATAGAGCCGTGTGTGTCTGTATGCGTATGCGTCGAGACGATATAAGTTGATAAGCCTAAAGTGCGTGTATATTGAGGTACGCGTTTTAAGATATCGAAGTTTCATAGGAGCTTTCGAGTACGCGAACTTTTCGGTCGTTCACCTTACGACGACGAACATTGATTGCTTGGAAATGTCTTTAAGTGAAAATTATAGTGATAAGATACTTTTTAGATACCTACTTTTCATTTTTACTACAAATTAAAATACATAATTATTATCTTAATTGGATTTTAAAATCAACAAAGATAAATTCGAGCTTGAGAGCAGAATTAAGAACTGAAATGCTAATAACCAATTTTTTGCAATTTCTGCATAAGAAGTGGTTTACGACATTTTTACAAATTGGAGTAAGTACGTATTAAATAATCTGAATACCGAAATTTATGGAATCCACAAGATATCAGTTTGAAATAAAAATCTAAGGGCGGATTTAACGCAATCACAAAATTGGTAATAAATTTTAAACGGAGTCCGTAATTCTATTTAGAACTCTCGAGCTCTTCGAGAGGAGGATCGTTCGTTGAAATGGAGACTGTTATAAATCCTGATAAAATGTGTGATAACATTAAATGGTCTGTGGCACAATATAAAACTAAATAAATTAACAGTTCGTAGAAAAACTTTAAAGGCTTTTCACCAGTATCTAAATTAAATTTCCCTTCTTGACATTCTGTCGGCATAAATTGATCTGATATTGTATCTCAACTAAAACGTAGATATAAAAATCAACAATTTAAATTAAATTGTTCAATTTATTACGGAGAAAAAAACCTTTCAAAAGCCACTTAAATCGTTATAATAGAACGAAGAAAAATTATAATTTAATTCCACTTTTCTTTTAATACTCTTAAGAGCAACTGGAGAAAAGCTCTCTCTCTCTTAAAAAACCAATGATCCCTTCGAATTATGTTAATACTCTATTGGCAAATAAAAAAAAAGTTATATAGAGTGCAAAAAGGTTGCTGACCCATTGTGTATACGTTAGGTTTACTTTCTGTTTTTTTTCCACTTTACGCCTTGAAGCGCGATCACTATTTTTAATTCTTCGTTAGTTAAAATAGCATCTATTGCGTAACAAGTTTATGTCAAACACCACTGAATTGCGTGACAGTGCCAAGTCTGTCAGGCAGGACGTTGCTCCCAAATTCAGGCGCGAGCAGTGGAACAAAAGTCTATATTTAAATTAACTGTCAATGACTTCATAAAATTGTAAGTTTTCAAAATATTGTCCCCATGATTAAAGATAGTTGGAATCACAAAATTTTTATTTGTTTTCGGCACCAAATAAATATTTTGCAAATTCGATCATAAATAATGTAATGGTTATTGATTACAACTTTTGACCTTAAAATCTTTCAATGCTACGTAAATTTGGGTGTAGTGATAGCGAAGATTAGCATTTAATTTAAATTTTTCTTTAAACTTTGAACTCTTAAATTGTTCTCTGATGTACATATTCCTGTCTCTACTTGCATCGTTCATATTATATTATATCCAGTCCGGCCTTCCTTCGGATCTCCCGTCTCGCACCTAAAATGTTTTCAATTTTTTCCAACCAACCATCAGCCTTTTATTATTCTTATATTAATCCTTTTAGTAATCCGTAAGGTTAATCTTTATCGCACTCCACGTTCCATTTCATCCCTTATTCCGTACCAGTCGCCATCACCATAAGGTGAAATATTTTAGTATTCTCAAACAACGTTTTGAACACCTTTTCATCGTTAATTTTATCCAAAAAAATTTCTTTAGTACATATAAAAGAAATTGCTCTTTCAAGAAATGCAAAAAACTCTAAGCCCCTGGGCCTTTTAAGAAAAGAACCGAGACACCATTAAAATTGAGAAAGATATTGTATTCGCCCCATTTCAAATTTCATTTAATTTGATTAATTACTTTCGAAATTAGCAAGGTGCTTACGACTTTTAAAGTTCTCTGCTATGTACTTGTACTGTTCGCGTGTTCACAATAGCCACAGTTCAAAGCCTAGTGTAGAGCAACGAGTAAATTGGAAATTTGATGAAAGTCAAAAAAAAGGTGTTGTCTTGTACTTTTTTCTCTTTAGTTGCTAATTAGTATTACTCCTTAGATCTTAGATAATAAGAAACTCAGACAGATAGAGAAAAATCAAGGAAACTTAGGGCCAGTTCCATCAACTCTGAAAGAATGACAATGAGTTGTCGTGATAATTGAACAGAGTTTAGTGTTTAACCAGAGTTAGTGGGGCTGGCCCTTAGAGTATGAAGTTCCCTTTCAAAATCTTCTTCAAATATTTAATGAAAAATCTAAAAAAACGATTTATAGTTTATTTATGGTGTTTTTTTTACAAAAAAGAATTTAATTCTATAAATACCTACTACTAGTTTTTTAATAATAAATAACATAAATTTGCATAAACATTAACATTTGACTAAAACTTACATTGGTGAGGTAACCACTTCCTTTCAAATTCAACTGGTTTTACTACAGTTTTTGAACTTCCCGCCTTTTCCACCTGTTGCTTACTATACGCAGAATGTGCTCTTTCGTACATAGCCAAATTATCGTAAGTAAAAGCATCGATTACGGGTGGTTTGATATTACCCGTCGAGAGTGCCTTTAAAGGATCAAATTTATCACTAAAAAAGTCTAAACTTGAATCGTAATCACTAGTTACAATCAAATCTTCGTCGTCACTGACAGTTTCACACTTTGGCACGGCCATCTTTAAATTTCAACAACTATCAAGTACGATGGGAGCGACATCTAAGTTAACTCTAGTGCACTACTGTTTTGAACGTGAGGTGGTAAAGTTGACTAAATTTTGGAATTCAAAATTGTTTTCATTCATTAAGCAACATCTATTAATTAAAAGTGCAATAACAGCACATAAGGCTATTACATTATAATAGCGAGAGAATTTAAAACTTTCTCCGCTAAATCTGATGTTTAGAATTTCACTTTCTCAAGTTTCTCGTACACACCAAGTTTAATGATAATTTATTAGAATTTTAAACTTTTTCATAATAATTTACGGTTACTAATTTTCGTAATACTGTTATAAAAAAATTGAAAACTAATTAGAAGCGCCGAATTTGATCTTTTTACTATACCTACGTAAAGACTAAAAATACTCATCATAAATTTCACTTTTATTTATTAGAAGCGCATCCTCTAGTTTTACGATTCGCAGTTTCAAAACGTCCATTAGAACGATCGACCAAAATGAATATCATAAATAGAAACTATTGGTTTTACAATCCCTTTTTAATTAGAAACAAATTGGGAGTCCCTATAATAAATTTTTTTCATAACTGACTAACGGTTTTCTGTGCCAAATGAACTAATCGTTAATATTGTTGTCATCTAGATCTGGGCAAAACTAAAAATTTATCCACATTCAGAATTATTTTCAACTTGTTTCGCCTTCTGAATAAGTCATCATCGGACAATTATACTGTTTTAACGGCACGCTAACTGATTAAAGTTTTTACTTTTATAAATTCTAATTATGATAATCACTTTCACTTAAATATTGTATTATAATTTTAAAACAGTGAAAGTTGTGGAAGTTGTTAGATATTATTTAATTAATTAATTGTTACTCATTATCTTTTAATCTAATGCATTCAACATTACGTAATCAGAAATCTTTTGTTGCAGATTTAAAACCAAACAGCTTTAATGCGTTGGAAACGGATTGATATTCAAAATATATCCAGGTAAATATAAGGACATCAAAAAAGAATTGTATCAAGAAGGCTTAGGAGAGAAACCATGTTAAAGTCGTTTTTCATTTTATCAGTTTGTTGTTAGTAATCATTTATTATAATTTAAACACTTGTTATTGTTAGTAGTGCCCCATTACTAATATCATGCGTTAATGATGATCTATGAATGACAGTATACTGTGTGTTCCAAGCTTCCAAGTCATCTTCAACAAAAGGTCAAAAAATTGATTTCATGAATGAGTTTAGTTAAGATACCTATTATAAGAAATGAAGAGGTAAAAAATGCTGAAACCGTTAGATAAAAGTTATTCACGACTTAATTCTAACAAGTGTGCAAAAGTTATTAATAAATGAATAACAAATTGTACCTTGAAGTTAAGGTTTCCTATAATTTATACTGTTTACCTTGTAGAATTTTAAATTACTAGTGTTCTTGAAATTTATTAGGAATTGATAATTAATTTCACTCGGAAAAAATTAGAAACTAATTGAATTGATTTAATTTGTCTGTATAAAGTAACAGAATTATTTAAAATAATATTCTTGAACTTTTGTCCAAGAATGTTAATATCAAGGATTTGCATTGTTTTGGTTTGTTTATAAGCAGGCTAGATAGATCTTGGGAGCTTTATTTGTGTGGGAAGTATTGGAATGTTCAGTACGCAAAAATCGATGGGCCATTGTTAGGAAGAGACGGGAAAAGAATTAACGTTTTATAACTAACATTTTGTTCGTCTCATCCACTTCCTAATTTTGTTTTTCTACACAAATAATTATTAGCGTAATTATATTATTTCCTAAGCCTCTTCGATAATTACTTTTTCTCTCATTTTCGGAAGACACCAGTGATTTTTTACACTTTTTTGCTATCGAAAACCGGGCACTTTAACAAAGCACATCAGAGACTGTCTGGAGTTTACTGGTTTATTGGTTCATTGTTATACTTTTCTTCTAATGTAGAAAACTCACTGCTGTTTTCTTATAATATTTTTAGCAATTCATGTTATGGGATATCTTTACCCCCGTTCTCATCTCACTAAACTCTTTTAATGGATGTAATTAATTAATCTTTTTTTAGATATCGTTTGAGAGGTAGAAAATTAATATTAAGATAGTGGCGTCGACAGAGTTGAATAAAATATTTGCGGTGCAGGTCCTAGTCCCGCAGCCACACCGTGGCGGGGGCTCAGGTCCTGGGGGCCCAGTCGCCGATGTCGCTGGCGATGCCCTTTATTGATAACGACCTATTATGGTGTCCAGACAATGATGGAAAAATGGTCGACTTATCTTCATGTTTGCAAGTACGTATAACGCTTTGATCAACCCACCGTCTCCTTTTCTCTTGAAACTAAAGAACTAAACCAATTTATTGTTTGTACACAAGCTGAACTTCTTGTAGTGCGTTGGATGCTAACTTCAAACGCTTGTATGAGGACTGAGAAATTGTTATTAATAACTTTTATGTTTTAGAATGCGGCTTCCGTTGCTATTGGCCAACAAAATTTAGCTACAGCTGCTGGCGGTTTAGGAGAGTTATCACAATCTGACCTTACTTCATTAGTACCTGGACTATCGGAAGAACCCGAACATATGCCTGATACAGATGATATTTTTAAACAATTAGGAGATACAAATTTTGAATTGGAACATTTATTTACGGAATTTAACTCGAGCGATATTAAGGTAAATAAACAGAAGACAAATAAACAATAAAACGTAGTTTTTGAAAAATGAAAAAGTCAAAAGATCACCGGTAATGACTAAGCAGTCGACCCGTGGTGAAAGAAATTCATCAAGTGGAAATAGTTCTAATTAAATTCATTTTGCTGCACTATTATTATAATACGTATATTTATGAAAAACATGTATTTTAGAAGGCGTAATCAAACTCCAGATACATATGTTTTAAATTTTTGAAATCTGGATAGATAAATACATTTGAAACAGAAAAATGAATATAACATAAATGGATTAAAATTGAAACAAAAAATTCGAGAAAATGGAATACCGGTCAAATGCCCAATTCCAAGGGAAGAAATTTAGTTCATTCTACCGAAAGAAGATTGAGTGGAATAATAATATGATGGGATCTTTCCAAAACCTGTTAAAAAAATTGGGTGGAGAACTGAGAGACGTTCAATTTATAATTGAAAATATACCACATAATTTCGAGATAGTGAATACGAATATTTTATTTACTGGGCACAAAAGAGATGTACTGGAGTTTGAAAACGACGAAAAAATGCAGTTTTGAATATTTCATATTATGCAACGATTAAAGAGGTGATTTTCGGTAACAGCCGGTGGATGGTAAATTTAAATCCATCCCTTGCTAACCTTCTTAAATTATTTGGATTACTGTAATATGAAATTCGTATTTCTAAGAGTTTTTTGTACATTTTATAACGCGAGCTTCTAACATCACAGCATATCGGTTCCAGTGTCAAGTACGATATCAGTAAGACCGATTTCGAAAAAATGAAGTACTACATCTTAAAGCTCTGCCTTTATAGGCCACTTGAAGATAGAAACAAATGTACAAATTCGTTTTCATTTTTTAGAAAATTATGAAATGCAACCCACAATGCTTTCGTGTACTGTTAATTGCAGCACCACTTAAAAAAAAATGCAAAGCTTATCGTACAATTTTTTCTTTAATTAGTCTAATTGTGTTATTTAGGCTAATATTCTTATTGAATAACAAACTAGTCATAATATACCTGGTGACATTAATTGATGTAATACAAAATAATGTTGCATAGGTATACAAAGTGTTCCCAAATTGAGTTTATAATAGGTGCAAATGATAAAAGTTTGTGTATTTTCCCTAAACTTGCGCTCTGGGCATTAGCCCTGCTCTTTAACAAATTAATTTATATTAAAATTTTGATAATGTTAAAGGCGTTCTTGACTGAGGGGAAAATGTAAAGTATTTTTAGGTAATAAACTTTTTAAAAATTTGGTTCTTGACCATTATTTCTCTTTCTCTACAACTTTCTTTATCTTTCTATTTTAACTCAACCTGGGGACACTTTGTATAGAACTGGAGTGTTGGATCCTCCTTCGAGTTGACAGTGCTAATCATAGCATTAGAAGATACCAAGAATATTACGAATTGTTTACTTATAGTCCAGTCAACTAAAATCAAAAATGGACTTTTATCGGTTTTTCGTTAATATCTTCAAAACTATGGGTTGGAGCTGAAACATGACTATAAACAAAATTAAAGGTGATCAAATTAGCTACAAAATTAAATATGTGCATCTTTTTTTTATTTTCAAGATTTTTCGAGTTATAGGGCATTGAAAATTTGTAGTATATTTTCTCAAAATCACGCAGCACTGTATAGTAAGAGTTTGCATACAAAGTTTCAACGCAAGAATTACCTGAAAATTATTCAGGAAATTCTTGCGTTGACATACATATATGATCAAATTTCGTTGTGAAGGATATAAATGACCTTGGTCGCAGAAATAATACTGGGCCATGCCCTCTTTCTGTTTCAACGTTTGTTTTCCTCTAATCAAAAAGTCTTCACATAAACGTAAAGGGTGCCCAGCCGCTTTTTTAAAGAAGTTATTGGCTGGAGGATTAGGTCCCACAATTTCTGCAGTTGCTTTTACCGTTAATTGAGGGAATTGGGAAGATACGCAATAGTTAGTGAAAATGTGTGCTTGCTTCTTCTTGCTCTTCTATAGCTAAACGTATTTCACCCCTCTGCCAACGAACTACCCGGCTACTTTACTTTTCGAAACAACAGCTTATTTTTAAGAAAAGTAATAGCCTGTTTTGGATTCAGAGGGACTGAAAACGTCGAGAAATTAAATTTAAAAACGAAAACGGGGGATTTTATCCATGTTGATAAGAGTACCTTCTCTCTATTTCGTGTCAAAAACAAAAGAGATTTACGTAAAAAATAAGTTAGGGGGGCACTGCCATCCAAATTTAACTCTTCCAATTAAATTAAATTAAAGTTGGTAGTTACGCCCAATTTCAACATACATATCTCCAACAGTTTGAGAGAGTATGGATAGATCTCTTCAGGGAAAGAAATTCTAAGCAAAAATTTTTTACATACATTTTTTGTTTTAATATCTTTAATTTTTAAATTTTTCGTTTCATTAGATTTTATTTAATGCACCATTCTCGAAACCGTGGAATTCTGCTGGTTTTACTAGTAATTCGATCCTCTAGTTTGAAGTCGTATAACTTACTGTGGGCTCTTAGAAAATTATTGAAATTTTAGGACTAGATGTAGTGACCCTTTAGCTACGATATCCTCAATTTTTTAATTTTTCTTTTCATTAGATTTTGTTTAATGCACCATTTTCTAAACCGTAGAATTCTGCTGGTTTTACTATTTAACTCCCTCAATCATCGCTTCTACGATTCTTAATCACCTTCATCTGATTTTCCATTGTCGTGCAATGAGTTTAAGCTTTTCAATCCAATGTAATTGAAGAAGACAGTTTGATTGGTGGTTTTGGCACAAAGAACACAGTTTTCGACGCTCTATAACTTCTTAAACTTTAGGAATACTAAAAAATTACTATATTCAATTGTGTAGAAAATTTTATCAGCTTTAATTTTGTAAATAGTCACGTTTTAGCTCCTGCGCATAGTTTTCGAAATATTAACGAAAAACTGAAGAAAGTGACATGGTTTCGGCCACTGTCGCTTAAAGCTCACCTTTGGTTCGTCGGAACTTTTTGGATATTCATCACAAGACATCTGCAACTATTTTATGTGAAGTGTCAAAACTATTGGATTTTTTTGAAGATGAAACCTGTAGTTGACTAGATTATTGTAGTAGATATAATATTATTAGTTAGAAACTGCTATTTTTAGCACTGTCTTAGAATAATGAACATCGTTTTTTATTACAAATTTCAAATGTAAAAAAATGAATTCAGCTTTTCTAGCCATTCAAAAACCATTTCACTTAGCATTGGCAAATTAAAGAAATTACAGTCGGGTCCGGTTATAACGAGCACGCTAGTGCCAACAAAATGTGCTCGTTATATCCGAGTGCTCGTTGTAAAAGATCTTGGTTATAACGGATTTATTAATTATTATCTACTGTGTTTAGACTTGATTAGGGTAGAGTGACACTAAACAACAAGAAACAATGGCCAATGACCAATGTATGTGATATATACGTTTAAAATCGCTTACGAGGAGTTACACGGCGAGCTACAATAAGTTTGTTATCATTATCGTGCTTTATTTTATTTTTATTTTTTTATTTATTTCAACTTTGCACAAATAATATGTACAGGCCGGGCTTATTGCTTGCAGCAATGTCTAACTGCCCCACCCAATTTACATGAAGATGCTGTTTGGCAAGGTTAAAAATGATCGTTAGGAAAGAAAAGTTAAGTGATGCTTTAAAGAAAATGAAAAACGTTAAAGAGAAATGTCACCTTTAGAGAAGGTTTGATAAGTCATAATAAAAGTTTCGTGCTCTGAGTTTAAATGTAAGTAAGGAAGGCGATAGCCTCACCTCAACAGGCAGCCCATTCCAGACCCTGGCAGACATAACACTAAATGAATTACTGTAAGAACTTGATGAGTGAATAGGAATGCCTAGGGTTAAGGTATTAGTAGATCTTGTAGCGAGACCATGACTTGACAAAAAAGAAAAGTTATTGCGCAGATATGTAGGCGTGGAGGTGTGGAGAACGCGAAATAATAGATAAACTAGATGAAAAGATCTCCTTTGTGATAGCGGTAGAAGAGACAGTGATGAACGTGATTGGTATACGTGATCATACTTACGTAAGTCACACACAAATCGAATACAGGAATTTTGCAGTCTTTCAAGTTTCAAAGAGAGCTCTGAAGATATGTCGCAGTAAAAAATTTTAGAAGCTAACCGTCCAATAAATTATCAAATCTTCCACAACGAAGGAAATAATCGCACCAGTGAAGAACGTTTTTCAAGTATTTGAAATTGCTCGTTATAAGTGATGCTATTCCGCAGTTTGACCGTGTTTGGCAAAGGAAAAATGCTCGTTAAAACAGATCTGCTCGTTATGTCCGAGCTCGTTGTATCAAAGCTCAAAATGTATTGAGTTAAGTGGCGAGTTTTTCGTGCCATGAGAAATTACTCGCTAAAACCGAGATCTCGCTATAAGCATAGCTCGTTATAACCGGACCCGACTGTAGTTACCCTAATTCAATTATTATGATTTGTACTATAAATAAATAAAATACTGAGGGTATTTTACTTTAAAATTAACCATACTATTAATAACTTAACGTATTTAATTCTTTTTTAGCAAGAAGAAAATAATAATGTACCTAATTCGGGTTCCGAACCATCATTAAATAGTTTAAGCGCTGCTCAGAAGAGTGCGATACTCGAACGTCGAAATTCGTCATTAAAGTTTACTATAGCAGCGGCAAATCCCCTTCTCGCAGAGAAGTTAGCAACGCCAAGTGGACAAGCGCAGCAACTGACAACTTACAACAACAATCGTTCAGAGGTGACGCTACTTGTTCCGAAAATTGAAAAAGGTAAATTTTAATCATTTAATGATAATTAAATTTTCCGCCATAATTATCTAAATTATAAAGTACAAAATTTTAATTTTGTTACTTTTAATTCATTTATTCACTTGTAATACACAAGTAATTAATTTGTTTGATTATTATTCAAAAAGTTCATTTTATAGAACTTTGGAGACAACTATTTTTTTACTGCATCGTTTCGCTATTAAAATGCTGGTATAGGTAGCAGGTACCGCAATTGTTCAGTTTTGAGAATGTTGAAAACGCTAATCTTCATTGATTTTGTTATAAATTTTGGTTGCGGTGGACTACAATTAAATTAAGTAGTAGATAATGGATTATGTTACACACCCAATGATACCGAATAGGGTTTCCGGCTTTAGCCTACAATTACATTTTTAAGCCTAAATTTCTTTAATTAGCTTTTTAATTTTCGTATAAGGTTTCGTTTAAGTATAATGTCTGAATTTTGGATTCTAAATGGAGAGCGTTAGGCGATAGGTGAACGTATAGGCACACTTAGGTCCATTATGTACTTTCCAAGAAGCAGTTCCATTCCTGTTCAACTCCTTAAGCCATCCCATCTTTAGGAGAAACTCGAGAATTTTGGCAGGCGTGAATGACATACCTTTTGTACTTTGGTTCGAGCAGCTACATTTTTTACACCAAATTACTCCTAGCTGGTACTGGAAGAGATTAATTATTCTTCGATTCGTATTCTCGTCTTTTTTTTTAATAGCGTGTCGATGGTTTTTACTACCTAATGCGATTTATGTTTAACAACCTAAGTAGGTACATCGGGTATCAAGAAATTCCTTATAGTTGTTTGTATGGTATACGATTTGTTAGAATTTATAAATTCAAAGCTTGAATGGGTGCTTGTGCTTTAGATTTTAGATGATGTTCTTCATTTGATTCAATTTTATTCAAAACTGCTGGTTAAGATACATTGAAAATTACATTACCTATGTGCATAAAGAGTTTTTGGTGGAAAATACCAATTTTCTGAAAGCAAAAGTATCGACATAAGTAAGAGAAATAGTGTCACAATAGGTATTATATTAAAAATAAAAATGAAATCAGAAACTTGTTCTCGAGTACCTACTAATTGCATAAAAACTAGTTATTTGAAAATTAATAAAATTAAAAAAGTAAGAGAGCCGGGCAATATAATAAATAACAACTTAAATGAATGAATATAATAAAAACACCGAGATAAATAATAATGGGAGGGAATATAGATTATTTATTTAATCCTATGTAAAAGGAATTCATAATTATAAATAGACAGTATAATAATTGCAAATACCACGAAACCTGTCGATGCATCGAACTTATTTTGCAGTGGATGTCCTTCAAGTTAATTACAAGTTCGATGCCCACTGCCCGACATAAAAGAAATGCATTAATCAGTGGCGTAACGACATTTTCATTTTTCTTCATTTTTATTACTTTTAATCGTAACTGTTTTATAACTTATAACGCATAATCGATTTCTGTAATTGGCTCGAGCTTGGAGACGAGTTGAGCAGGAACCTACCAAGTTTGAGGGATTCCTATTCATTCCATTTTTTTAAATTCGCAATTTCTTAACCTCATTAGCTATTCAAAACCTAAAAAGGCTCTTTAATAATTAGAGATGCCGGCTAATAAAGTCAATTTTTTGTGAAGCTTGATAAGTTCTAATTAGATACTTCTTTTCAAGTCCTATAGAGTCTAGACTACGGTACAAGTAGGAGTGAAGCGTGTAGCACATTCGCCTTAAAGCATTTCGTGTTTTTCAAAGCAAGACTTGCTTTACAAGTCGTCAAATGAGTAAAATTTTATACATTTCATTGCTATTAAATGATGCTGAAAAATGTAATTGTTATACCCTTTACCCGTTTAGTTGCTGATAAAATAGTTGTAGGTAATTTCTTGAAGAGACTAATTAAAACATTTATATTAATCGAAGTGGCTAATTGAGGTGAATTAAATTCGTAATAAGATTTCCCAGAGCAATTACATTATTAAAGGCGAAACTAAAGTAATGCCTGAGAATAAATATCGTAAAAATAAAGAAATTCTAGGTGAATAATGACTGTAATAAATTTTTTTTACTACCGTCCGCATATACAGGCAGCTAGGCATCAAAAATTTAAATAATTATCTTCTTCATTTAATTAGTTGAAACTGTTATCAAGTCGACTCCATTAATAAAAGAGCAGTTAATGGCGCAGTTTCTTCATAATAGTAAAAACAAACTTGCATCATTGCTTGCATTCAAAGTCTACATCCATGATTGCGTTTACCTAAAAATTAATTACCGAAAATTGCACAAAAAATAAGAGCACATGGCATTTGCATGTTTTTCTCCATTTTTCTCCTAAACAGGTCCAGGCAATGGGTATATTCTGACTTACAAATGGTCAAGGAGAGTTGTTATTTGGTAGACTTGTACAGAAGTACAAGGTGGTGTCCTAATTAATATTCCAAGCTTTCGACCTTGAGCGACCGCCGCTCGCGCCGCCATATTGAAAAAATGGGGCCGAAAACAATTTTTTTAAGAGAATCTTCTCTCCAGCGCCACCTAGGTCATACATAGTTATTACAAAAATTGTAGAGCATGAAATTTCTTGAAACTTTTGTAAGAAACATTTTTCAATCAGATGAATAGCCCACGGAGTTACAGCCTAATCGCAAAATCGCAGGCGTAGTAGTTGAGTTTGTACGGTTTGTACAATGTTAGAACCGAGAAATTTTAAGTGATACGATGGAGCTCCGGGTTTTTGTCAAAAATTCAGAACAACAGCAGAACTAAATCGTATATATTCTTGAAGATTTGACAAAGATCCAGAGATCCACCGAAGTCGAAAACTTAGATTTATCATTAGACCTTCATCATGTACAGCATACATTCAACGCAAGAACGCAAGAAGAACTGATTTTTCTAATCAACGTTCTCAGAGAAAATAAATAATTGTTAATTGACTGTATAGGTAGCAGCAGTAGAGGTAACGAGTTTCTGATACATGTTAAGCGTTCAAAAAGTACATTGATACTAGACAGAGATACTAGATTACCTCTGCTTCTACTAAGTTTTTTAATTATTTAATTACAAGCAGTCTAAATAGATCCCCTTTCCTTTAAGAAAATCTTTTGGGTTCTAAAATAAGTTGAATGTTAATATAACTTAATATTATAATGGTTTATTTGTAACTAAATACCATAAAATAAGTGTGTGACCTAATCTACCCTATGGGAGAGAAACAAGTGCAGGGGATGTTTATATGGCATAAGAAGAAACTTCCCGACCCACCACATGTTTTAAGTTAAAGTTCATAATATCATCCATTATGCCCTTCATTAGTTAAGGGTAAAATCACATGTTCGACACATATCACACGCTTACTTTTATGGCAAATTACATAAAAAAGCTATAATTCATATTTAAGGGTAGACATAAAAGCGTCAAGTATCACATTTTAAGAGTCTTCTACTACCGAAGTAAATATGTCTTTGACGAAATACCGTATACTGTAAGTATATGGTTTATTTTAGTCGGATATATTTTAGTATTTACTGCTTGTAAAAATATATTTTTATTACAATTTTATTTGTACTTTTGATTTTATGACTGTTGTTCAGGAAGATACATTGAGACAAAACAGTCTTTTACTTGTTCATCTGCTTGTTGTCAGATTTATTGGAGCTGGGTAATTTCAGAATGCTACTTAACTTAATTGTCATTAAGTTTAAATAACACTAAAACGTTGATTATTTTAAGGAAATCCTTTTAATTTTATGATTATTATTACTATTACAATACGGGTGTAATATGACATCCAGTTGAGGGTTGACTCTTAACTGGTGTACTTCTTAATTTAATCCCTTCGTTAATTTTTTGTATTTATAAATCAAAATTCCAACAACTATCCGTGCATCCTTTAATTTAAAAAAAATTAGTTAATTTATTGCTGGTTATACTAGAAGCGTTGAAGCTAATTAAGCGTACTTAATAGCGTGTTGTAATTAAGTCCTAACAGGTTACACATGATTATTTTTTATACTTTTAAAGTTAATTGGAGATGGAAAAAAATTCTCTAAAGCCGTTTTTGAATAAACTCTGCTAGTGAGGTGTTTAGCTAGAAAACTTTGGAGGTGCCTAAAAAATTTATTTACATTGTTTAATTTGCCGAAAATTTTAAACAATGTTCATTTCGAATAGTTCTATTTTTATAAATAAATTGTATAATTTTAAATACTAAACTAAGCTTTTAAGAAATAATACATACTAAAAACTGAAGAATAAGTTATGAATATTCATAATAGAAATGGTTAGCCCAGTTACATCCTCTTTCCCTCTTTGATCTCGTTTTCATACTCATCAGCATGTGTGTGTTTCCACTAGCTAAAAATACTAATTATTAATTTCCATATTTGCAACTTTTATTTTTTATTTATAAAACAAAATAATAGAAGTGATAGTTTATGTAAAATAGAAAAGAAAAAGTGTGAAGTTGCAAGAAATGCACAAAATTAAAACGAAAGTAGGTACATAATTTTAAATTATATTTGCAAATGCAAAAATGTTGCAAATCAACAAAAAATGTGTAGGACACACTTTTTTTAATAATTGGAAAATTTGAAAAGCTTCGAACTTGATTTGGTGCTAAAATGAAATTCCATTAAAGCTAACACGCCTACACTTCACTTTATTTACTACTGTTATGTTAGGAAAATTACTTTCTCATTTCGTTGTACAAACAGAAAACACTATTAGCAGGGGTTGGTCGTTTTATATGTATACAGGGTGGTTCGTTTTTCATTAAGCAGCATCTAACTTCGCTATAAATGGAGATAAAAGAAAAAGGAAGAAGCTTCTGCAACCATAACCTATATGACATAACTTTTCATTTTGAGGAAAACAATTTAAATGTTTTCAAATAATAAAAGTCGAGATTAAGATCGCCGTTTACAAATCTGGAATTACGCAAAAGTATTATTAACAGATTTTCTCAAAAGAAAACTTTATTGAGCTTCTAACAGAAATTTTTATAATTGGTTTATTGATGGTCTGTCAATTAGTAGAAAGTAAGAACTGTTAAACTAAACATACATACATTTTACAATCGGCACATTATTTAATTAAAATAATGTAAATTACCTAACAATTTGTAGAGTATGGATAATCTGTTGTACGCACATTATGGGTGCAGTGATTGTAACGCGTACGAAGAGAAGCAGGTCAGGGCTACCCATGTATAAGCTAGGTGAGCGAGTTGGTTTCACTTCTGCATAAGGAAGTCGAGAAAGGGAAATTTTATTTACAAGAGCATGGCCATGGCAAGTGCAAAATCTTCGCTATGTTACAGATGGTTGACGATCGAAATAGTGAAATTAAAATGACATTAAGTTGGAAATAAAATTTAGAAATTTAATTTTGGTGTGTTTCTCAAAGG
Organism: Malthinus flaveolus; assembly: GCA_950108345.1. NCBI lineage: Eukaryota > Metazoa > Arthropoda > Insecta > Coleoptera > Cantharidae > Malthinus > Malthinus flaveolus. The sequence goes on from OX467286.1 coordinate 4,447,055, forward strand.
ATTGTCGCAAATTATTTTTTAAATCTTTATTTACCTACTTCTTTACTAATTGATGGTGGAGAACCGAAACTTGAATCGTTTCAAAATCTTATACCCATGGCTTTTTAATTCGTAGAAGAAAAATCTAAATAATGGTCTTGGGTTTTCCATGGTGCAAATGAATCGAAAACTTTGTATTGAATAATAATTTGGTTACTAACGCTCTAAAATGTATGCGGCAATAATGACAGGTTGTGGTCACTTTTAATAAATTTCCTATTGCTTGTTCGTGTTACGGATGGCTTCTTTGTTCACCGCGATGAAAAAGTTAATTATGTATTCTGGCTGTAGATCATAAAAATTCTTTCAATTGTCAGTATGAAGACCCCAATTCCAAATTTGGAAATTGGCAATATTCGAAGAAGTGTACTACTTGTCCCTATTATTTTAAAGAAAGGTTATGAGATTTTTAGAAAAATTTTTATTTTTTCCAGTAATATTTTTTACAACTCTACACATTAGGGCCCCCGTCACTTCACGAACGAATGGCTCATTTACTTCCTGACGGTGCATCCTATCAAATCCGAACATTTTATATATTTTTCCTATTTTCCCGAATATGTTTTACGTTTGACGATAGTGCCATCAAGACGTAGTTACCAGGTTACCACCATAGCAATAAGAAACAAAACTTCTAGAATAAATCAAAGAATAGGGACTCTCGAGCCAGTTGTAAAAAAGCTAATGGCAGGGCCTGGATACTGTGGATACCTCCAGAAGTTGGCGTCTTTAAAAAATCGACTACACTGAGAAATTTCGATTTACTAGCAATGAAAGATAAGACTTTCAGCAATATTGAATTTTGATAAGGGCCAGGAAAAATAATGCTTTTTCCCTATCGTTGTTTATGTATTTTCGGATGCTAGATCCGAATTTCAAATTTGCCATCTCGTAAAAGTGATGCGTTCTGAGAAAATTGCAAAAATGCTCTTTTTCTGTTTTTTGCTTATAACTTGAAAAGTACGCACTTTTTGAGAAAAGCACTTTTATACAAAAATAAACTACACCAAATTTTCTATTTAGTATTTGGTTTAAGTATTTTTCTTCAGACGAATGGTTTAGGCGCTAGAACGTGTTAAAATTTGACGAAACCTCCAAATTTGACAACAAACTGTTTTTTTTTAAGTTTTTCGCTTATAACTTGAAAAAACTTTTAGAGAAAAAGTGCTCCTACACAATATTACCTACATTAAATTTGCTACAAATTCTATAAGATCACTTTCTCTAAAGGTTCGTAGTTTCCGAGTTATAAGCGAAAAACTGAAAATGGAGAATTTTTGTCGCAGTTTTTCGCAAATTTCTCAAAACGCATTACTTTTACGAGGTGACAAAGTGGAAATTTGGATTCAACACCCCAAAACACAACTTCTATATTTTTTCCCTATTACTATTTAACTGGACTAAGTATATTGTTAAGAAATTTCACCTTGAAGGCTTTAGGTTTTTAAGACATTCGAAAAAACTGAAAATTGTCTAGATTTCTGACTGGAAAGAATTAAATTCAAAAAAGGTTTTTGATTTATACAGTGTGTCCCCGGATTAGTTATACCTAATATAGTGTGATCAAAAGTTATAATTTCATATTCTGAACAACTGTTCTCAATATCATTTTCTCATATCGAATATCGATAACCGAAGTGATATTTACCTAAACAGAAAGTACTTTCTTCTAAATTCCTACGACCACCTTGATTTTTAAAAACTAAAAATCTGCTTGAAAGTCTTTTCAGACTAAGCAAGGCGGCGTCCCAAAACATCAAAACGAGATTCAAAAATTACAAAATACCTATTGTGAAGTCAATTCGGAGACACACTGTATATAATTGTCGGTAAAATACGATGAACTTGCAAAAAAGATTTAGAGTCGATGCTTTTCCACACTTCTTTTTGTTAACAGTATTCAAATATAGCTCTATTGTCATTAAATTGCTTATTTTTTTACCATTTCATAAATTAATGTTATCTTTATTAGTTTCTCTCCATTTTCAAAAATCGGAATTAAAATAATTAAATAGAAAAGATGTGCCTTGAAAATTAAATACAAAAGAAATTACGCGCTTGAGAAAAGAAACTATAAATATAAATGAGGAAGCCCATCGAAATAACCTTTAAAACATCGTAGTATAGTACCCATATTTATTAATACATCAACACAATGAAATTTTAACTTTAAATTATTAATTACAGAAAATATACTCGTGGGTACGTACTAAAATTTCTCAAAGGCATTTGATTAACTGTCAATTTTGCTATTTTAACCAAGTCTCTTATAATAAAATCCGTATAACATTGACTAGATATTCAACATCCTGTATAAATAGAGGGAAGTAAAATAGGAAAACAATTATAGAAAAGCCTCTGCATTGTTGGGATTTAATACAACTCACAATAATTGACAATTATACTGAAATATTTGCCTAACCCTGTATATTAGACGAAAATCGAATACCAATTAAATGAAATGTCTCCAAAAGATATCAGACTCCCTATTATAAATGAACGAAGGTAGGCTATAGTTTGGGTTCGTAATTAAATAGGCTCAGATTTACTGAAAGCTATCACGAAATGTAGTTAAACGGCACTAATTTTTTTAACTTTCACGCAATTCGCACCCACCCTTAACTAAAATAACATTATGTTACATTAACACGAACTTGACAGAATTTACCCAATTTAATTTCCTGTTAGATTTATTTCCTGAAGTCTCGTGTATTTTATTTATTTTGTGAGCAGTTAAATTTTAGTGCCTTTTTAGGTATACTATACAGGGTGTTTAGAAATTATTCTGCCAAACGAAAACCTTAAATTGTAGAGACATGATTTTATGTCGTTTCAACATAAATCACATATTTTATCCAATAAGAGAGTTAGAAACTCCGAAAGGCTGTGCTCCATCGTCTGCTGTAAAAGTAACTTTTTAATTACAATCAGAAAAGCGTCTCATTTGAAGGGGCGAATTCGCATTTTGCATCGTAACTTTTTTATCATTAGTAATTTAAATTGTAGAGGTTAATGATAAGATACAGCATTTAAGGATCTATAGCTCCTTTAGGAAGCATATTCGATATTAGGTGATTTTTGTTATTCGACATAAAATGATCTCTATAGAATTTAAGGTTTGAGAGTGTATAGTTTCGTATTTGACATACGAATTTGGAAAAAATTTTTAGTCTGTCCGTTTACAGGATGTCGCTATAAAATCTTGAAACTGACCGAGTTAGCTGCGCTATATGGCATTTGAATGATTAATATTTACGATTAATTTATATTTTAAAATAGCGCAAAGTAATATTTCACGCAATTTTTTTATTCTCCTTCAACTCTGTTATGATTATGACATATATCTGAAGATTACATTTCACAATTGATATTACCTACGATCTCTCAAAATATTATGTATTATGTTACAGATGGAAGTAAAAGGTTATAAAATTTTCCCTTAATGTTTCGCATTCAAATTTGATAAATTACTAGCACGAAAATATGTTTGTAAAGCACCCATTTCTGTATTCAAAAGACTGAATTATTGCTGTTCCGAATCTCGAGTGTCTGCATTGTACTTTGCAAAATTACACGAAAACCAAAATCGTTCACTTGAGTAACAAATTTCAATTTACGTAAACGCAAACTATCGGCGGTTTGGTGCTTACAAGAAATTATTATTTTTAAAGAAATCGAAGCAGCTTGGTGTACTTTAACGGGTACCCAAGTAAATGTCATTCACGTGCCACAAATTTATCATTATATGGTATACCTTATGTAATATGTTAAAGGCTTGTTTTAACTAAATACATAATTGCGATTGTATCGATTTTATAAACAAGAAATAGTTGATTTATGTGTGTTATAATAAAATATTTATAAACCAGTAATTGATTAAACTCACAATAATTTTTATAAGAACCAGAACCAATACATTATTTATAATTTTTTACATATTATTGATGTCGAATAAAACTATTAACCTTTCTTGGTAATAACCAATTTACCTAATTCTATGTCAGTTTTCCTTCAAATAAATGAAGCAATCTATTTACCGCTCGTTTAATCTTCTAATTTGGGTAAAAAATTGTTAGCACCCCATTACGAATATTTGTTAAAAGTCACATTCCTCACATGTGTTTTTAACTTTTGCAAAGTGCCGGTTTCAACCCCTAAATATTTATAAAACACTTAGTGCAAATGTCACGAACTAACACTATTTAACTATTATTAATATTTCGGTCGTTTTGAAAAAAAAATTTTAATGTTTCCTATGCGAGTTTTGTTTCTCTAAATAATTTTTTAAGTTAAGGAAATATAAATAATATGTCGCCCCAATGCCCCTTTATTCCCATGTGGTTATAAAAATTTTAAAAATATATAGCACATACAGTTAACCATTTAACAAAAATAAAATGCACCTTCTGATTCTTCATCATTTGAAGAAGAAAGGTAGAGGCCTACAGTACGATGTTATTTTCAATGTTGAAAGTTGAACATGATTTTGGGACGAATGATATTTAAAAAATAAGATAAAACTGATTGATTTAAAAATTTTGGAGTTTTGCAAAAATTTTGCACTTTGGTGTAGCGAACAATGTTTCACACTATAACTTTCTACATTTATGTACCTATGGCTAATAGAATCTTGTCACCTTGTACAAAAAATTAATTTTAAATGTTAATATTGTCTAACAAGGATTTTATTTTTGTTACAGGTAAGCGATTGTTTAAGGTTCCACAAACTTGGGTAAGCTGTTTCCTCATTAACTTTTAACTTTAAGTTTGTTTCCAAGGTAGCCCCCTATTTTTGATAGTAAATTATGAACTTGGCCACATTTCGTAGGTAAATAGTTTAGCAAAGCGAGCAATTACCAGTTTGAAAATTTATAATTTTTTTCGGAAACCATCAAAAACTGTTCAGAAAGTCGATGCCCTCTCATTTTTGTACATTCAATTAGTAAATAATTGTAAAACATTATTTGAACCATGAAAATTCCACTAACGAACCTCACGAGTATTGTTGCGAAATTTTTTAAGGTAAGGTGACCCCCCAATACATAGAAAACTTATTAATAATTGTACCGTTTATTCTTTACTTTACACGTTTTTAATTAAATTTTTTTAATTTCTATAAATGTAATTAAATTTGTAAACTTTAAAAATTAAATGTAGGAAACTGCACTAGCCACTAGCCTAAATGAAACGATACTTGAAAATTGCACAACACAGATGCTAACCTCGTGCTAAAAAACACTTTCTCTGTTTTTTTGCACTTATAATTGGTGATGTATACCGAGTAATTTATAGTATGTGACGTACTTGTTTTGAAATTACTCCTTTTAATTAATTATTTAGGAGGGAACTTGTCGATGCACAAATATGCGTAAAACGTGACTTTTTGCACCCTCTATTTCATTTTATTTATTTTTCATTTGCTTCAACGTTAACCACCGAAACGGTAATATGTCGCTCAGTTAACAGATATCGAAAATCAAATTCGATCATTTCGTAGCTAGGCCATTTGAATATACATATATCAAAATATCGCAATTAATGAACCTTCTGCCAAAGGCCCTGTAATCCCTTTTACTGAAATTTCTAAAATTGTCGTCTTTAAATTACAAAACTTATTGATTGATGGTTGATGGTAATTGAAAAAAATAGTACATTTTCATACGTCATACTCAAATGTAATTTGATGAAAATTACTGTTGGTTGAAAGTAAAATATAACGATCCTAATGGAAAATTGGTTCGATACACTAAGCAGGCGTAGAAGTTCAAGGGCGGCCACACAGCATTTCAGGAAATGCCTTCAGTATTGAATTTCTATTTCAATACGTCGACTCCCTACCTCAACGACATCAAGGTCTGGAAAATGAAAAGGAAAAACAAAATTAACGTATTTTTTTCACATAAGAGTTTCTTGTGAGAATTTAAAGAAATATTAAATTTCTTTGCGTTATATTATCTTTTGTTGGCACATTTTTGAGTTTCAAAATTATTGGAACAAAATTAAAGAATTTTCTTTCGTAGTTATTACCTAATTATCGGCGCTTAAACATACTTACGTTCTTATATGTTTTTTTGTCGTCGTAAAAAGACATTTTTAAAATACGCATTTTAACTTTACTCAGGGTGCTTTCTTCAGATGATTTTTCCACGTTTTATTATGTGCAATAGAATTTTGTTGGAAGGCCCAAAAAATGTATTTAAAATCAAAATTATTTTGAAACATTTTTTCTTTCAATTTTAAACTAATTTGTGCGTCGTCAAATTTTGTGAAATAAGGTGCAACTTTGATCTCAACTTTACGTTAAAAATTTTGAAGTAAGCAGCAATGTCTTTTACGCTGAAAGGTGCGTGTCACTTGTTTCAGAATAATTCCCTGGGGGTAAATTTTAAAATTCAACGCTTATTATCTTTTATATAGGGAAGAAGTTTTAATTAGTTGATATGACAACTTCAATTGTTTACATTTACAGTAATAAACTACTATCTTTGTTTATTTTTACTGTTCGTTGTTTTAATTAGTTTGATTATGCTACACATTTTTACACACACTCAAAATAAATAAATATTATGCAATAAAGTGTTTGATATGTAGGATTTTTCTATAATAAGTACCTACTACGACTGTAGTTGCAGAATACCTTCGGGAATCGGTTGATGTTTTTGGACTATTTTTCTTATTTTAACCGATTGTCACCTCTTAAAATAGGAAGCTGCTCTTCTGAGACAAGCTGTATACTACAGTATTGTATAGTGTGTTCAAGAAGAATTGAATATACTATACAGCTCAGTAAATGTCCACGTTTTACCAAAAAGTTTCAAATAGAAGTTACAGCCATAAAAACTCGATTTTGTTAAAAACAAAAGTTCAGCGAATAAAACTTCAAGATTTGTAAATGGCAAGGTATGTCGTTATTATACTCATTCGATAGAGGCATTTTTTCTCTTTTTGTCCATGTAAAACTTTAGTGACCTCATAAAGAAAATTTTGCTGAAATACAAAAAAAAATTTTTTCTTTTTTTTACTTGTCTTATATTAGCTTGCTTTGTAGGGATGTTTTTCCAATTTTGAACACCTTTATTACCAATTACGTGACAGAATTTTTCAGAATTTTTCAGTAATTTTTTAGAAATTTTTGTGAATTTTTTTAGAATTTTACAGAAATTTTTGTGAATTTTTTCCACGGCATAAAAAAAACTAAAGAAATTGCCAAACATTGTAAAATTAATAAAAGTGTAAAGACTAAAAAGTAGAAAATAAAAATATATAAAAAAACAAAAAACACTTTTTAAAAACTTGTCTTTTAGAAATGCACTAAAAGTAGAAAATAAAAATTGATCTTGACCATCATGATTAGAAGACAAGGGTGCTCAGTTTGAGCTTATCAAATTGATGTTAAACGTTGTGAATAGATTTGCACCCTTGTCTTCCAATCATGATGATCAATTTTTATTTTCTACTTTTTAGTGCATTTCTAAAAGACAAGTTTTTAAAAAGTGTTTTTTTATTGTTGGAAATTAATTTACAACAAGGTCTATTAGGTACATCTAAAATTGTTACTAATGCATGCTAATGCTGTTAACGGTTTAAAAATCGAGTTTATCATTGCCAAGCTGTGAATGGTTCAGTTCACAGTTTGAATATTATTAATTTGTTGTAAATTTTATTCTGAACAATAAAATAAATTACAAATTTTTAAATATTTAGGGTTAATTAGTTAGATAGATCTAATACGTTGTAAATGAACCCCAACATACACACATAAGTGAAAAAACTTTAAATGAGAAAATTTGTTTTCCACCGAGTGCCTCGGGAATCGAAAAGTATGTTGAAAGTATGTTGGCCTCCGTAGTGTATTGGGTATAGGCGTGCTACCGGAAATAGCAAGGTCTTGGGTTCGATTCCCGAGGCACTCGGTGGAAAACAAATTTTCTCATTTAAAGTTTTTTCACTTATGTGTGTATGTTGGGGTTCATTTACAACGTATTAGATCTATCTAACTAATTAACCCTAAATATTTAAAAATTTGTAATTTATTCACGTATGATTGTTGTATCCATACTAATTTGATTTATATATATTTCGCTGTCTCGACGCATTTAAACAATGCCGGATGGCTTGTTGAAAGTATGTTGGCCTCCGTAGTGTATTGGGTATAGGCGTGCTACCGGAAATAGCAAGGTCTTGGGTTCGATTCCCGAGGCACTCGGTGGAAAACAAATTTTCTCATTTAAAGTTTTTTCACTTATGTGTGTATGTTGGGGTTCATTTGCAACGTATTAGATCTATCTAACTAATTAACCCTAGATATTTAAAAATTTGTAATTTATTCACGTATGATTGTTGTATCCATACTAATTTGATTTATATATATTTCGCTGTCTCGACGCATTTAAACAATGCCGGATGGCTTGTTGAAAGTATGTTGGCCTCCGTAGTGTATTGGGTATAGGCGTGCTACCGGAAATAGCAAGGTCTTGGGTTCGATTCCCGAGGCACTCGGTGGAAAACAAATTTTCTCATTTAAAGTTTTTTCACTTATGTGTGTATGTTGGGGTTCATTTGCAACGTATTAGATCTATCTAACTAATTAACCCTAGATATTTAAAAATTTGTAATTTATTCACGTATGATTGTTGTATCCATACTAATTTGATTTATATATATTTCGCTGTCTCGACGCATTTAAACAATGCCGGATGGCTTGTTGAAAGTATGTTGGCCTCCGTAGTGTATTGGGTATAGGCGTGCTACCGGAAATAGCAAGGTCTTGGGTTCGATTCCCGAGGCACTCGGTGGAAAACAAATTTTCTCATTTAAAGTTTTTTCACTTATGTGTGTATGTTGGGGTTCATTTACAACGTATTAGATCTAATAAAATAAATGTTCCAAACTTTTTTCTTGTTTTTCTCGAAAAATTTCTAATGCGAGGGCACTAAAGTTTACATGGCCGAAAAGAGAAAAAATATATATATATATAAAATATAGAGTATAATAACGACATACTTTACAATTTAAAAATTTACAAGTGTTATTCGCTGTGCTTTTGTTTTTAACAAAAATCGAATTTATGGCTGTAAAGTGGTAGATAACTACTTGATAAACAGTTTTTATTTGAAACTTTTTTGTAAAAAGTGGATATTTACTGAGCTGTATAGCTGTATATTATATTTCACACCTTTTGGACACGCTGTATATCTGTAGATCTATACTCTTTTATTATTTCATCTGACTTAAATATAGAGATTTTCTGTTTCACGGATACATCAGAATAGCTTTAAACGGTTTAAGGCTCGTTATTTGGTAAAAATACTTTTAGGCCAAATTGTGGCTTGGAATAATAATGTATGTATCACATTTAGATTTTTTCACCTGTGCTTTTTGGTATACAAAGGTATGTTTTTACCCGCATCGAATATATCTAAATGTCTAAATAATAAATTAGTATTATAATGAGAGAATAATAATATTGTGTCAATGTCGTTATACATTTGTATTTTATTTATCAAATAAAAAAATCTTGATTTGGTTATGCTCATGTTCAATGCTAAAATATTATTTAAACTTTTTTTGTTAACAATACTGGTATCGACTTTTACAGTTTACAAATTACCTAATGTAATTGATGTAATTTACACAAGTTGGTTGTGCTCATCGACTACTCTGTATCTGTATCTAAAATATTGATAGAGATGGAAAATAATAAAATTCCCCGAAGGATGAAAATAACGTTATTGTTTAATATATTTTATCAAAATATGATTTCTTTCTATCTAATATTAAATTCCGCTAATAATAATTTTTAGAACTCCCTCAAAAGCAAATTGAATTTGTTTTTAACAACTCCCAAACCACCAATTAATGGCAAATTATTGTCTTGCGTAAGACAAAGTTGGTATTAATTATGTGATGTGGTAACCATAGAAACTAGTTTTCACTTTAGTAGCGTTTATCAAAGGAAGCTTGATAATTAATATTTGATTTAAAATATAGTGTGACTTGTAGTACCTCCGCGCTTAAAATAATACGTCAAATATAAATATAGAATTTTTTTATATTTATTATGATTGATTATTTATGTCGTATTCGTGTAATTATTGCTCATCAATCATATTGAAGCATTTTTCGTGCACTCGCCTGAGAGTACAACCGAGCCGGGGTATAATAATTGTCAAAATCGCCAAAATTGGCATTAAATTACTGTTTTGTTTTATAAATGCGCCAATAAAGTACGTTTGCCTCGATAAATTAATATTTTAACATTTAAATTAATTAATTGCGAACTTAAAAGTTATAATAACAATTTAGGATTTTTTTATAGGTAGGGAGGGAGAGGATCAGACATTAACAGTCAGATCAGACTTCCGTTGTAAGCCATTCCTTGACCTCATAATCTCAATTGCAAATAACGTTTTTCCCTTTCATTTAGGTTGACAAAGCAAACTTGTCATGTTTGCAAAAAATAGAGTACGTACTTTTTTTACTTTTTTAAATCAAATTAAACAAGTTCGTTTAAGTATTTGAGACTATTTTCATCTGAAAACTTAATTATACAGGATTTGGGGAAAAACACTTTGACGTGAGTAATGTATTTAGTGGAGTAGTAAAAGAGTGGCCATGTTTTGTGTTCCGCCACTTTAACTCTAGATACTCCAATTTCAAAATTTCAAATGGCACTCCTTACTCTTGTCTCTTGTAATATATTAGGCTTAGGCTATAGGTACTCTTCCTCATTTACTTAATCCTGTTCTGTTTCCTATATCGTATATCTTATGTCCTTATGTGATTCTGAAATTTTCTCCATTTTTTATGATGGATGGCTCAATAAGGGTTTAGCCATTCACAGTAATAGCATTGCCGGTATATTTAAAAAAAAACGGTCAAATAATTGCTCCAGCCCAAAAACCACACCAAACAGTGACTCTTTGAGAATGATTCGTAGATTTTTCGACGATCTCTCTCTTGGATTTTCATCGGCTCAAATGACACCCACTAATACTCTAATACTATTAATTTTTAGTTTCGTGATTGTGTTTTTGGACCTTCGCTAGTAGCTCCATGCCTTTTTTGATATCATCTCAGTCACAGTCTCAATCATCTTTATTATTGCATTTCTAGTGTTTTGTTTTTTGTTTGCCGAACTCACACACATTGGCTCCTAATTCTGTCTCTGATTCTTATTGTAACGTTTGTGTTCTCATCTTATGTTTTTTGTTAGAGCCCGTGTGTGTCCCGCTGAAGCGTGGTGAGGCACGAATACAGATTCCTGAATTTTCTCGTAATGTGTCTGAGCAGTTTGGCTCTGAGGTGTTTTGAATAATTGTCTAACGTTGTAGTGTAAGTACATGGCTAAAGCTACCGAGTATAGAACACAAGAAATTCTCATAGCTGATTGCATTTTCTTAAGCTTTCAGGTGCAATGCATTTTATAGCTCTTTTCTGTAAATAATAATCTCTACCCATGTGTAGAGTATATGTATATTTATGTATATTCCTATTTTATAATAGCAGTATATTCCTATTTTATAATAGGAATATTAGCAAGCTGTGCGAAGATAACATATGATTCTACTTTTTGCTAGTTAAAACTTGATTATGCATCAAGTTTTACAGCTAGACAATTATGAATTCACTTTGTTTTTGAACTAATCATATTAATTTGTATTTATAACCAAAACTCGTACTAGAGCAATAACAAACCATTATTATTACAGTGTGGATGTTATGTATGCGTAATTTTATTATACAATAATACGAATTTCGAAGTCTTACTTTCACTTGACCTGTATGGAGCCCTCAAGCTTATTACAGTTCCTTCAGATGAAGCAGTAACAGTAAGCAAGCATATGGTTCGTATTGTATGGTAATGAGAGAATTTCGTTAATTTTTTGTGTTTAGTTTTGATTACAATTAAACCAATACAATGCACTTTAATTATTAAATTAAATTACCTCACTATATTTCTATTGTTATACTTAAAGTTGATGTAATTAAAATTAACATCTTTTAATATAGGTACTCCTATCAACACATCACCTTAATTAATTCATCTTTCTTGCGCCTTCGGGACACTGCCAAATTATTGCGTGGCGTATCTACAAACCTCTCAGAAACGCCGCTCTTTCTAATCTTTGTCCAGCCAACAAATGCAGCTAAGGCCCAGTTGTATAAACGAGCTAATCTGGGAGTCAGAGTTAACTCCGCGATTAACCTAAATCAAGAACCAATTTTGAGTTAAATGGAAATATATTTGACTTTAGAAAATTGATGGGTTAACCCTGGACCAAGTGCCTACGAGCTTACCTAATCTAATCCACGCTAAGATCTAACCTTATATTCAGATCGTGGAGTTACTCTGACTCCGAGATTATCTCGTTTATACAACTGGCCTAAGTCGCGCTCTCCAAAAAACGAGTGACATTTTTTGCATAGAATTTTTTTTTGTTGAATTTTGAAAACTCGGTTTAAAACACTCATAATTACCAATATAACTTCATCAACGATTTCTATGATACATTTATGTATCTAATTAATGTAATTATGTTCTTGCTTATTATACAATTTAACCACCCTAAAACTTGATTTTCTATTTAGTACCATTATTTGAACTTGTCGCGCTTTTATGAATACATCGTGTGAAACTGGTCGTTGCTCTCGATGGTCTATACGCAATCATAAATTTGTGTGAGTGTGGCTTAGCTGCATCTGTTGGCTGAACAGAGATTAGATAGGGAGGTTTTTGCTAGTCTGGGCCGTTTCAAGTTTAGGCTTTTTATAATAATATACTCGAAGGTACTACGCCTCCTCAGTTTCGGTTTTCAAAATTCATGTTATACCAAACAATTTCAATCTCATGCTCTAATTTCTGTACGAAAGATGAAATTCTCACTTTTCAACTTCTCTCAATTGTTTTAAACTCTTTTTCTGAAACATCACTAATAGTTTAAAAAAACGAGGCTTGATCATAATTATATCTTATACACACAGCTAACTTCTAACTTGTGCAATGTGGGATTTGAAATCCGAGCAATCAAATCAATATCCAGACATGTTCATCAAAAGCTTTCATAATTACTTTAAATAAATTAACTTTTTGTATCTAGCGTAAATAGAGTATATTGCGTAAACTTCTCGACTTTTCTTTTCAATTTTCGTAAATTACGTCATTAAATATTTAAATTTATGTAAAGTATCCGCATTATTGTTTTTACTGAAACAGGTAAGCGATTACCTTATAAAATTGTGTCAAACACAAATTTTATACACGAAGTAAACAAATCGCCCTATGACACATGACGACCCTGTAACACTGAGCTGCTTACCTTAAGATGTTGTAGCGTTCTACTTTTACCGGACGTGTACGCACACCCAATCTTCAAATTTAATGGATATTTTTTCTATTCTAATCGTTATTAAATTAAATTATTTATAAAATTATTAAATATGTTTCTGAAGGTGTATTTAAGCTTCGACCACCCTTGTCAATATTTAAATATGTAACCCACTTCAACATGCGTGCTGGATAAATATTTTATTGGGAATAGACAATATTGATTTTAAATGTTTTAAATAATTTTAAAAGAAAATCGTTTAAAACATTTTTGTGGTTATTGCAAACTTTTTCTGCATTTGATTTGCATATTTTCATACTATGGAAAGGAGGGAAATAAGTAGAAGAAGAGAAGTTCTTCTGTTTTTGCATACGTCTTGAAGCTCTGTCGTTTTTCCATATTTTGTCTTGTATTATGCAGAATATCTTGAACGTGATTTTGGCGAGGGGGGGTCATTTGCTTATTTAGGAAGGAACGCTCATGCGGAACGTTGGTATTTAATCAATTAATCATGTAAACAAACGGTTACTCATAAACTGTTCTATCAATCGTGTAAATTTATCAAATCACCTCTTATTCTGTCTTAAATTCGGCACACATTTTTAAGGTTTCTCTCGGACAAGAGAGACTATTATCTATTATGCAGCTGCAACTGTCTACAGCGCTCAGAAGCAAATTGTGCCCCCGGAAAATATGCCAACTAAATTTAAAAACTTGGGGGGGTAAAACTTTTATCCAATCACGTCAAGAAAGTATGTACAGTCAGTGGTAGAAGGGGAGAAAGTTATTACACATTTCGAAACTAAAGCGACACCGGTCACGCCTTCCCAGGGGCACAGTTTGCTTTTGTCAACAGTATGTAATGTGTACGTGTTCAAGTTTGAACTGAAGGCCTCTCGTAGAGAGCATCCTTCTCTGAAAGCGGTATAAATCGCAAGAAAAATGTTAATTTTCTCTCAGCTATTCTGAACAATTGTATATGTTGGCGGTATCGTCGATCTCAAGATTCTTTAAAGGCTGTCCCAGGGTTTCCATTAAAAGGCTGTGGATTGAAAAAGGACTATGAAATTGTTTACTAAATTTTCATAACGCGGTGGAATTTTTTTCCAAGTTGGCTGTTTATTAGTATACTAAATTACACATAAAATGTCAAAAAATTTCGTAACAATTGGAGAGGGTCGAGGACAACTCATGGCTGAATTATTTATAACTTAGAGACTGCTATTAAGTGATTACACGTATTTTTATGCTCCACAAGAAAATGATTTGTATACATAGAGAGTGATTCATTTTTCAGTAGCAGAACTTAGAGCTTAGCAGATGGTAGAAGACTTCATTTTAAAAAGTAGACGACCAATTTTTTTCTCTGAATTGATTTTTGTGTTTACATCTCAAAACAGATATTTACTTAAATTTTGGTATTTAAAATTTTGTTCGAAATAGTACTTTGTACGTAAAAGCAGTAGTTTTTCTTCAATTAATAAATAACCCGCCCGCAATAAATATAAGTTCATGACATTGCGGTGAAAGACTTAAGTCGTATTTGAAAAGCAAATAATTCGTTCTCAAAAATGATGAATTATTTTCGTAGTGAAGTTTCTCTGTAGTAAACATGTTTATAAAAAGTGATTATCTTGTAGTTAAAAATGCTACGTTTTGTTAACAATTTCAACGCCCTACGCATTTCAGAAGCGAGCGGTCTACAACCCTTGTTTACAGGAGAGTTCCTATAAAATGTGACCTTCTAACGACCGTTGAAGTTCTGCTAGTAAACACTTTTCTTTTCATTTCGATAAAAAGGAAACAAACCAAAATTGGAAAAATCGTGTTTTTAAATTTCATATTAAAATATTTTAAAATTTTTAGTTCGCAGTATCCCAGTATCAAATATTATCTACCATTAGCATTTACACTTTTTTTTAGCTTTTGGATATTATCTCGTTTTCAGCCCTAATTTTCAATCTTCAATCCTGAACTGTAACAAAACAATAAAGATTTTCATAAACTTCGAAAAATAAATTTTAAATAGTTCTTAAAATTACTTATCGATTTTAACAAATATACTTGTATAGAAAATTCAGTGTAAAGTCCCGCCTAAAATTTGTTTTACCATCTAATATTATAAGTTTTGAAACCCATAATATCCGAAAATATCGATTTTAACCTCGACAAGAGCTTTTCCAAAAATTTCATTACGTGGAAAGTTGACGTTGGATTTCAAATTTTATTTTTCATTTAAAATCGGAAAATATAATGCTGAAACAGATTTTATCTACCGCGAATATTCAGCAAGTTATTAATAATTGCTAAGTGACCGTCTTTACTTTAGGTTTATAGCGGTGATTGTGGGAGTCCCAATTCCCTCAATCAACGCTTATAGCCAGACACCTTGTACTATCTGAAATATAATTTCGGTAGGTAATACTTGAATTTTTCATGAATGTAGAAGTCCTTAAAAATCTGATTTGCTTGAGCCCAAAACTTTTTGTGATTTTGCCTTTCATTATTAATTTACTTCGAGTAGGAAAACTGTGATTAGGGTCCTTTCTACGAGATTATCTATTTATAAAAAAGTTTTTTTGCTAGACAAAAATGTTAATGGCATTCATTAGTTATATTTTTTTAGTAGATACTATATTATACTATGCATTTTGCACCTGTTGCATTTATCATAATGGGCGGTTGCACCATGCTACATCAGAAATTAGACCAGCATCATTCTATCAATTTGTAGTACATATTTATATCGGTATCATATGAAACTGCTTTTTTTTATTTGTTTTAATAATTCTCGACGATATTAATAATATAAAAGGGTATTTTCTTTACTTGTTTAAACATTATCCCAGGTTTTGTAATATTCAACAAGTTGACGTCAAACGCGAAGTGATGATTGAAAAGAACCCATACAACTATTACTAGAATAAATTTTTCATGTTCATCCACTAGGTGTTAGATTAGGTTATGAAACGTTAACCTGTGCGTGCTTAGGTCGAGGTGACCTTGCGATATCGAACGCGCCGGGACGCCGGTTGCCTGGGAGACGTTCCAACCCACCAAAGCGAAAGTACTAACCCACCTGTCTTTCTTCTCCACTTTTGATTGATGTCACATCAGTTAGGTCGGCAGACATCTTCACGCCTTTTTGGAACAAATGGAAATTTTTGTTGTCATTTCTTATATACATTATTATTTATATGCAATTACTCGCGTACCTTTATTTAATCGAGTTTCTGTCTTTTTCTTACAATTTCAAAAATATACGAGGTGTATGAAATGTTTAATCGATCACCATTTAGTTATTAGAAAATTTTTCAAGTGGTTTTAAGTTGTAAATACAAATTAAATGTTTAAGAAAGGCAAACGATAATTCTAAAAACGTGCATATTTTTTTTAATAAAAAAAAAAAAATAAATAACGGTTCGAAAAACCAAATAAGTTCAGTAACTATTCGAAAACCATTGGGTATTAGATCTCGGTGTATTAGAATTTTTTATTGTTTTGATCCCTATATTCACCTGCCAAAGTGTGTAAAGCTTCTTTATTAACACCCTGTATAAGAAGATAAGTTGTTTTCGTAACTACTACTCGATGTGCGATGTGTCGACACTTTATTGTCAATTTCGAGGTTGAAATGTATAATATAAGTAAACATGGTTGGTGTAGCTTCAATCAACGCTTTTACCTTGAATACGACATTATGCCTCACAATAATTTGGCTTTCAAAGCAATTTTACTATTAATATTATTATTAAGGAAAACTATTTCTTGGAATATTCTTCCATACCTGTAAGATTGTAAGACACGAGGACTAATTTTATAATTTTCTTACAAATTAATAAATTTTCTCATTCGTTTTTTGTGGTTATACTTTTATTAAAATTTGTTTTTTGTTTCAGGTAAGCGATTAAGCAATGTCAAATTTTTCCCGTGAGGTAAACGGTAAGAAATTAAGAAACTAATCATAAATAATCGAACCTACTAAAAGATTAATTTTGAGGCTCTTTAATAATAATTATATAAGTACCTACATACACCGCCTCTACACATTTTAAGATATTAATTTTGACTAAAGTGCAAGAGACTTGCGAGAGACTTGCACATGCGAGAAAACTATATTGCTTACAGTAAAACGAGGCCTAAAGGCCTTCTTCACATGCAAGAAAACTTTTTCAAGAAATTGTAGAAAGAGAGAGAGATATCACATTGATTCATTGATTCCTGATTAATGAAAATTTCAACAACTTCTCAACACTTTTTTTGCACTAAACACTAAAATTTGGAGAGGATATATAATGCAATTTTTTAACTTTTTTGGCATAATATTATAATTATTTTCACAGTTTTTATGTTTCGGGTAAAAGCGGGGAAAAGGGTGAATTTTGTGATATATTTACTGCAAGAAATTTTATTTACTATGATTGCAAAAATACACTAAAAGTGCGGAGGGTCATAAAAAGTTATTGACAAAATAGAAAATTTAAGTAGTTTATTTCATCAGATGTCGATATTACCTGTAAATAACTTGATTGACACTAGACACCGAGAATTTGTTGCTACTATGTATTCTAAAGCCGCTCCGTAAAGTTCTTTTTGACTTACGCCACGAGCAGAGAGGTTCAATACAATCAATAGAAGAATAGAATAGAAAGAGATTATTCATTATTGTACCTCTCTGCTGGTGGTAAAGTTACCGACAACTTTACGGAGCGTACCTACCATACTGCTGTATTAATTTCTGTATCGCTATAAACAGAAAGCGTTTCCTTCTAACAATTTTTAGCTACAGTGGAACCTATAATTGTCCGTTTCGGACTTTTCTTCCACTCTGTATATCTATGTGAAAACAATGGCGTCTTAACAAAGCAAGGAATCTAATATTACCCAAAATTTTGAATTTAGGCTTGTGTCTGCTCTGGCAGAAAAGTCCACGGAAAGTAATTGACCTCGTGTAAAAAAAGTGTGGTTTACGCGTTTACATGAAAAGTAAAACACTCGTACTAAGTGAAAATATTATAATAACAAAAAATTACCACTGTAAATATCCTACAATTATTATTGTTTACACGAGTTTTTCTCTTAAATTTACGACTACGATATTTGAACGTTGTATACAACGAGGTTGCAAAGTTATGTAGATTTTTTTTCTTTTTTCCTGAAATTAAAAACAAAAGCGTAACGCTCGTTTTTGTTAGTTAAGTTATAAATCAAGTCGCCTTAACAAGGTTTGCATCATTTATCTAAATTTTAATTAAGCTGTTAACTAAGAATTGATTTCATTTTTTAACATAAAAAATTTACTTGAAACGCCCGCAATTTGTCTTATTTTAATGTTAAAAATAGGTTTTCGTTACATTTTCAAAAATATACACTCAGTCGTAATCTATCTGTATAAATTAAAACTTAAAGCAGAGCTACAAAGCCACGATGAAAATTTATAAATGGGGAGTAATTTTGATAGTTTCTTCCATTGCCCTTTAACTTCAAATATCTGTAGGCTGTAACAAGATTGTAGGTAGGTATGCACCTACGTATTAATTCGTATTGAACATACACTGAAATGACTTCTGAATTTCGAATTATACGGTATGTCTGTGGGAGAGTCTAATATAAACGATATAATATTAACCTTATACTATAAGTACATACTGATGCGAGGCGACAGGGTTGCCCTAATAACAACCCAATAACAATAATTGTTCAAGCTCCGAATTAGCTCAGTATTTTGCAGTTATTTCAATTTGAATTAGTACTTACTGATTGGAATTTAATAAATTCACTTATAAGTTATAACCGGTTGCTAAAAATTTGTATGTTGAATCTCACACCACACCTACATCTTCACATCAATTTGTTCAAGTCATCACTTGAGCATCAACATGCTACTATGTTGTTTTATTGTGGTTAAATATGAGTTTTCATGTAGTATAGGTGGTTAATAATGAACATTTTTATGTTTCGCGTCTGTAATAAAGCTGTTACAGCCTTCATATGGAGTGCTGTAATAACTTATTTGAGTACTACCATTGAGTATATAATAACACTGTACTACTATAAATAGCTTTGGTAAAATTTTCTGCTTTGAAGTTGGTAATACATAATATACAAATTGGCATATAATGCCAAATCGAAGAAAGATAAACTACTATTTTTGGAATTAACAGGTTTTATTTTCTAACATAATTAATTGTAATGAATTAACTATATAAACAATAATACAAACTACTTGAATTTAAAATTTCAAAATGTTACATTGAAATCAATACTACTAACCGCTGCCAAGCATCACAAAAGTGCCTTAAAAGGCGCCAAATAGAAAAAATTGTATACAAAACTCATTTCATAAGTCATTCTCACATTACTCCTCCATTAAAACGCTTTTTGCTGCGCGGAACGCATTTCAAACTTGGCTCGTACTATAATACATGACTTATAAAATTTTATTGACTATTTCAGTTTGAGTTTGGCCATAAATATTTGAGTAGAAGCATGGCCATTTTCTATACCTGTGTCAATGATTTTTAATGGCTGCTTTCTTTTTGTCTTAATTTTGAGAAATTTGTTCTTAAATATTATGTCGAAAGCGAATTTGAATAATCTAAATTGCCAAGACTATTATTGAAGTAACAGGTGAACACTGAGTAACAAGTGGGCTCATCTTTCAAAGTTTTGAATTTTCTTGGCTTCATTTTTTATGTCTTTGTTATAAGTTCGATATTTTTTATTTTCGAATATCTTAATACGTACGAGACCTTATAGAAATATAATTTGCCAAAATAATTCTTTATTAGATTCACACCGTAAATTAGATTCACAATAATTATCCTGGGCGCATTTGCCAATAGGCTAGAGTCCTGGAATCTGGAGCCTAGAATAATAAGTTTTAAAATCAATACAAATTAGTAATTCTTTCATAGAGAGAGAGAGAGAGATAAACAGCGCTGATCTAATTTAATTTTCAGAACAGAAGTTTTAATTAACATTAACGTATGTTCAATAACTGTCTTCTGAGAGCACTACACAGGCACTATTAATCTAAAATATAACTTCTATATCTCTTATTAGTCCAGTCCACGAAAACTTCATCTTCAAAAACTCCAATAGTTTTGAAACTTCACATACCCATTTGCCATTTAAAAGTTCTGATGAATCAGAGGTGAGCTTTAGCGGCAGACATGTCACTTTTTTTGACTGTGATTCTCTACAAAATTAAAGGTGATAAAATTTGCTGCAATTTATTTCTTTGCTTGCTTTATTTCTACAGTTTATACTAAATTATGGGGTGTTGAAAATTGGTATTTTTTAAAACCACTTTAGCGCTTTGTAATAAGAGTTTGCATACAAAGCATCAATGCAAGAATTTCCTTCAAAATTATTCACACTATACAAAACGATATTCACTTCATACTAAGTTATGAACAAAGCAATGCTGTTCATTATGGAGAATAACATGAACGACTTTGGTCGCACGCGAAAATAATACTGTGGGCAATTGCAATGAATTTCCTCTTTTTACTTTCAACGTTTACTCTCTTCATAATTAAAGTGTCCAGAAAAACTTAAAGGGTCGTAGATACACAAGTAGCCGCTTCTAAGAAGTTATTGCCATTGCCTGGAGGGTAGGTGGATAATATATCGTAAAAATTGTTCTGAATAATATCCTGTCGCACTATTTCTGCAACTGCTTTTACGATTTTTAGTCGTTATTATCTGATTTTTTATTGCTATACAATAAGTTAAAGATTTTTAACCCAACGTCATTGAAACCGATAGTTGCCTCGTGGTTTTGGTACAAAGAACACCAGTTTTCAACGTCCTGTAACTAGGTAAACTTTAGGAATACAAAAAACAAGCATATATTCAATTTTGTAGAAAATTTTATTAGCTCTAATTTTGTATAATAGCACGTTTCAGCTCCACATCATAGTTTTAGAGATATTAACAAAAAATCGAAAAAGTTCACCTCTGATTCAATATGACTTTTAGTATACTGACACCTACAAATGAGTTTAATAGGTATGGCGGTTATTGTTTTTAGTGCTTAAAATTAGTTCGGAATTGGTATAAAAGTCTGTACGTTCGTAATCATAATAATCATTATTATTATTCATCATGTTCCATTAGGTATTAGTTTACAGAATTGAATGAGGCAGTTGCGTTTAAAAAAATTACATTTACATTAAACTTCTCATTCTTCATTTTTATATGTATGTATATCTTTAAGTTCATTATAGTTATACTATATCATTCCAGATTGTTTTCTTTGTCCTCCTTTTCTAATTAGTTTAAACGCTCAATCAATTAAGTAATTAATTAACTTATCACATAAAGGTTTAGGAATGAAATATTCAGTTTTATACGTACGTATCTCGCGAGTAGTTTTTCTTCTTCGTCTACGAGAAATTATTATCTTCTTCAAATCACTCGTCTGCATGCCACATTCTTTCTTTGAGATAGAGTTGACAGATTATCTGTTTCTGGACCGTGCTCTAGGTGTCATCACTAAATTATTTTTGCTACTCCTGCATTTAGCACTTATTCGTACAATGTGTCTTGCCAATTTTATCGTCATCACATTTATTATCTCTCGTCTTTATTTTTTATTAAAAACGAAAGACAGCTTTTAATAACCAATTTGTACATGGTAATTCAAAAGTACACCGAGAACTCGAGGAATGTGATTTCTTTCGTCAAAATAATGGTTCTAAAAATTCCCGGCTGCTGGGAGAAGAATTATTTATTTCATTTTATCCGTAAAGAATTCAATAAAATCAGATCTTTGGAGGAAGTATTTCCTCTGGTTGAGAGAAACTTTTTCCTGTTACTAGATGTGCTCAATTTTTTAAATGTAGTCCGGTATTTTCAATTTCTTTACTTAACCATCCGGTATACAGCAAAGCGTAGCTTCAGAAAACCTAATAAACTAGTACGTCAATTGTTAGAAACTTATTAGTATTTCTTAATTAGCGCACACAAAATAAATAATGCACTTGGATTAAAAACGAACTCATTGAATTAAATTGTAACTTTCGTATTTTTGCCCATGTTTAAAGTCTGAAAGTTAATAAAAAAAACAACAATTTTCTAACTAGTTTTAAGATTAATGATCATTTATAAACCCATTATAAAAGATTCATATCTCTTTTTGGGAGTTAGTTTTAACGTTTTGTTTGAGAGGGGGTGCGTTCCTTAAGAAACAATAGGACGCCTGGAATCACTCGACCTTGTCTATGACCTACCGCAATGGTAGTCAGGTAACGACGCTTTCAGACGCTTCGTAAATTGTTTTTTACACCTTCAAGGTTACTTTGAAAATCTTATTATTTATACGGGACAGGTCAAATGACAATATGGAATTAAATCGTAGGTTACGGTTAGTAAGTGCCTCTATTTTAATAAACGATGTTTTTAAATGGCGCCAGATCTAAATAATTACATCAATCGATCGAGAAATTTATTCTCTTTACAAATGTGCAATTTTTTTTATCTCTACATAACTCTTTTTTAGGAAAAAATTTAAAAAAATTGGAGTTGACTTTGGCAGTGCTTTTCTATTAATAATGAAATGAAGATATGAATTATATGTTAGGGAGAATACGTTTTTAAACAAATTATTATCTTATAAACATTTTTCTCTATCTGCCTCTCATATAAGTGTTTGATCTTTGATCACCCTGTATAATCAACCGATTGACCACGCACTTATTGAAACAAGAAAAATTTTGGATTAGAGATTGTTTTGTTTGGCCATAATTAAGATTTTAGATCTGCAGAATTAAATATTTATAGGTAACGTCGCTTTTTATGGAATGAGCACTTCAAATTCATTGTTTTTCAAAAATTTCAATTGTTTTTATGTGAATTTAGTCGATTACAAAAAGTATATGTATTCAGATTTATTGTTATCCTTATACTTAATATCAATATTTATTTTAGGTTAACGTAGATTATTAAGTAAACACAAAATGTAACGAGATATACGTTGGCAAACATATACATTACATATTCATAAATATAAAACTTATTTGAATATTTCATACACATTACTACCTGCTTCTAATCAATTAGTAATCACTAGCAACGAGCAAATATTATACTAGAGAGCGGAGTCGGTCTAACAAGCCGTAGCTCACTCAGTTTTTATAAACGGAAATTCTTACCTTATTAGTTTAACACTGGACAGGACTCTCCAATTGTAGAAAAACGATAATTGAAGATCAAAATATATTATATGATCATAAAAATAAAATATGAATTAGAAAAGAAAATTATACCTAATGAAAATGAAAATACAAATCCGTTGATCCATAACGGATGCAGATCTGTTGTCTGTGTTAGCAGAAAAACAAACATTTTTCCAATTTGTAGAGACTGTTTCTGATAGAAAACCCAAGGCACACCATTTACACTTTTATACATTTATTAGTTTTCATTTCCTCTTATCATCTCGCTTATTGTAATAAGAATTAGAGAATCGGTTAAATGGGGAAAGTAGTGCAATTTTGAAAGAGTAATTATTCATTATTGATGTTTTTCAATTTTTAGTGATATGCTCAGTTACTGAATTTTTTAAATACCTATAGCTGAAAAACTAAAAAATTGGAAAATCTTTTAAACCGCTATAACTATTTTATTTAAAAAGCTATTGAATAATTACCTTAATTGTTTGTCTAGAATTTGAAAATAATATAATAGGTACTATTACCTAATAATTTTTTTTCATTGGCAGTTTTTCATTATATCGGTAGAGAAACTGAAAAATAATTCACCCCTATTACGTATAGAAACATTTAAATTGAATTACAAGCTTTTGCCCTCTACTGTTAAAATTGGGTAAGAAAACTGAACTTATTTGGTATAAACTTTTAACCATGAATATTGGCTTGTTTTTAATAGGTAAGAATTAAAAATTTTTTTATAAATGATTCTCCAGAAATTACGAAACATCCTTCTTCGAATTGTTGGCTTATTGTATTAAAATGAATAGTTTTGCGTTACAAACGTTAAACCAAAGAACATAGATAATTCTATGTTCTTTGGTTAAACATTGCATCAAATGGCAAGTCCGGTTGTAATTTAGATCGTTTAAGAAATAAAGTAAATAAAACTTATTAAAACTCAAATTTATACGATTACAACAATCACAAACACGAATGTACTATACCATTATTTAATTAAAGTATCAATTCGACCTTAATTGTCTGATAAAAATGTATGATACGCAGTCATTCCTTTACTAGCAGGTATGGTTATGTGTACGTCACCTGTGCGCCTTGACACGGTTCATTTCTGTTTCGAACTATCTGTATTAGTCCCGTAATGTCAATACTAGAAATGTATAAACAATTATCGCACTCTTAAAAACGAAATTTAAAAATATTTTTCAATCGATAGTTTACGATTAAAACCAGAACCGTCTTCAAAGCGTAATTTCTTATTTATTCAAAAATACTAGGCGTCCCGAAGTAATAATAAATTTATTTTAATCGTACAGTAGTTTAGATTTTTCCATGCAGATTAACTCGAATAATAAGTCCTTGAACCGGCCCTGACACATAGCGTCGTAACTTTTATTGAAGGAAATAAAAAAAAAACTGCTTCGATCACTGTTTTAATGGCACTCTTAACGCTCACCATTATCATAAAATAATGTAGCTTGAAAAAAGAAAATGCATATTCTACTTGAAGCTTCTCTATTCTAAGAGTTAGGGGATGAATACATTCTAATAGTTTCCTTATTGCACTGCAGAAAAATAAAACTATTTTAACATATTTGCAAACAATTGCATGGAGAAGGTTTGGGATCTTCAGTAATGTCAAGTGTCGACCTATTAGCAAAGTTTATACAGTATATTGTAATACCAAAGAATTTACAGTAACTTTACTTTATATTCTTTGGTTGTATCTTAGGTAGCGAGATGTGATATCGCGTACATTTCAATTTTCGAAGCTTTCTCGATACAGTTTCATCATGATTGCCGTATTCAATTAATTATTATGTGGTAAACCTTACAATTTGAATATGTATTGGGAAAATTGTATGAAAGTTTTTCTAACCTTTTTAGACAAGTAGAAATTAACGACTAAGAAATCGAATAATACCGCACAAATTTTCCATGTCTGTACTGATATATTAATAATGCCTCGAGTTTTTCGAATATTTAAATGCGTGGGGGATGGTGATTTAAATTGGGACGCGTCGGTTGTTAGGGTAACTGTATGGAGTTGCTACGCGTCTGTGACGTCAACAGACGTTGCTTAAGGCGCGTCGCTTTATCCTGGGTCAGGGTTGTCTGCCAATACAATGGAATCAAATTTATTATAATTAGTCATTAAAGCGTAAAAGTAAAAATTGTGTACAGTGTAATGTTCTATAACCAAGGGTTGCGTACACAAAATCCAAGTTTAACATTTTTGTTTCCAAATTTTCTTCGGTTTAAGATAATTGCACTTATATTAGAACATTGTGCCAAACTTAAACGCCTATTTGTCATATAGTATATGTAATTGCTATGTTGTACTTTTCTTATGTAAACTTTATGTGACGTAAAGTACTAATTTTGCATTTTGAGTTGCCTATTAAACTATTCCCAGTATCTAAAAATTACGCCGCATCTAAAAAGAGAGTGCTAAGAGTATATGGTGTAAATGTATAAATCGATTTTCAAAGCAGACTCTTTCAATTTCATTCACGTGCAAGTTTGGTCATGAAAACAATGAAAAATCGTTTTAGGATACGTTTTCGGTTAAATTATTTTTAGTTTTTAACATCAGGTCATAGTTTAAAAATGGATTACGTAAACCTTTAAAGGTGGCGTAAGTTTATAAAGCTAGTTTTAGCTCCAAAAGTGATTTTATTTGAACATTTAAAGCTTTCTACATTCAATATTGTTAATACCTTCTTCATTCTTTTTTTGAGAGGCCACAACTTACAACACTTTTTTGGAGGAGCTTCGATTCTGTTTTTTACTTGTCTTATATTAGCTTGCTTCGTGTGTCTGTTGGGGATCTATTTTCCCAATTTTGAACACCTACCCGTGATCCAATCGTTCTGAAATTTTGCATGCATGTTCAATTTACGTGACAGAATTTTTAAGAAATTTTTGTTAATTTTTTTCCAAACTAAACAAATTGCCTAACAATATAAAATTAATCAAAATGAAAAGACTAAAAAGTAGAAAATAAAAATTGATCTTGATCATCATGATTTGAAGACAAGGGTGCGAATCTATTCACAACGTTTAACTTCAATTTGATAAGCTCAAACTGAGCACCCTTGTCTTCTAATCTGATGATCAAGATCGATTTTTATTTTATACTTTTAGTGCATTTCTGAAAGAAGACAAGTTTTTAAAAAGTGTTTTTTTATATACATTTTATTCATTTAGTTCCGGTCATAGTTCTCCATAAAAATTATTTAGTGTTGTAGATTGTAGAAGAATATTCCAATGTTCTGTGTTCTGCATGTATTCATCTGTTTCGTTGTTGCTGTCCTGGTCAAATTCCATAATATATTCAATTCACACTCTATTCATTTAAATAATATTTTGAATGCGCCTGAAAGGTATGCAATTACCCGACCACATTTTAACGCAAGTCTACTATTTATATTGCTTTTACTATACATGAATACGCAAGTCCATACTGATTTCATATAATTATCTGTTACGAAGGAAAGTAACTGCGAAATTGCTTGATGCGACATATGGCCTTTTTTACCTATTTATTCGTGCTTAGAATCCAGGGTACAACATGTTATTTAGCGGCTATTTTAGGCACAAATAACAAATAATTGTCGTAAAAGTTAACGCAGAAATAAAGTTCAAATGGCCATTTTTTTATATAAGATCAATAACGAATTTCAAACAAGGTTTGTTTGAAAAGGTAATGTAAATTTGTATTTCAAATGTTTACTAAATATTTGTTAAAACTATACCTAATTTATCTAGTTCAATATTGGTTTTGATTTTCAATTTGGTTTCTAAAATACTGAATTGGAAAAGGTCGATCGAACTGGGTTTGTGCACAGTTCCGGACTCAGAGTTTTTCTTACTTTTTCTTCAAATTTTATTAAGAAAGAAATGATCCTTTTCGTGTTTCTAAATTAAATTGGTGCTCGCCGCAGCCCTACATTACAAATCCTGAATTTTTTTGCTTTTGTTTCATGTATTTCTGATTTGGCTTGACTCCTGGGAAATTGAAATTAGTAACATTTCAAATGTTAAATTGTATTTCAACGTTACAAACAAAGCAATGATATTGCCGAGAATTCAATATGAAGAGTTTTTGTTGTCGAATTAAACAAAGCAGTGATGTATAAATAATATTTCTTTGATCATCGAGATACAAAGGATATTAGTTTTCCTTATTAGTAATATTGTTTTATAATGAAATGGTACACAGTTTTTTTTTGGTTTTATATCTGAAAGTATGCTCTCGGAGGTTCTGAATTTTTGCACGTTAAGTGCCGTAAAAACATTAAGTTAGTAGATACTCATGGGTAAAAAGTTTAGATTTTTGGTTAAAACTACTGCCCAAAACTCAAAACCAAATACTAAAATAATCTAATAAAACTTCTCTTCTTTTCTGAAGTCTGAAATAGTCGAGCAATCTATTCTGGGTCCAATACTGCGGTATACTGACTTTTGCGTACATTGATACGATATACGATGAGGAGAGTGCTTTATGCTTTAGTAAAAAGATTTTAGATTTATTCTCGGTAAGACGCCTTCCCTATAACTATCAACTACATACGTATATAATTTTATTACAGTTAGACAACGTTTAAGTTTAAAGTTGACGGGTAAAGCCTCTTGCCAAAGTTGGGCTGGGGATGTTACGTTTTGTTGAACTATTGTAGTTGAGAAATAAACTCATGTCTCGAGTTTTAGGGAGAAGCCTTCAACTGCCAGGCTACAATTTTAGACACAAAAGTAAGAGCATCTCGTATTTTTATCAAAATTGAATTTTAGAAAAGTATTGCTTGGTAGCATCACTTGGAGAACGGTTTACTGCTTTGATAAAAAACGAAGAAATAAATCC
Organism: Malthinus flaveolus; assembly: GCA_950108345.1. NCBI lineage: Eukaryota > Metazoa > Arthropoda > Insecta > Coleoptera > Cantharidae > Malthinus > Malthinus flaveolus. Next base: position 4,475,464 of record OX467286.1, read on the forward strand.
GCCGTATATCTATTAATAAAAATCAAGTACAAGAAAGCTGTTTGTGATCGTTATAGTTAATTAGTAGTAATTAGAATTATATCGAGTAGATGCGTTGTTTTTGCTTGTAGTAAAAAAATTTTTTTCTTGTGATAATTTTTGGAATTTGAAAGGGAAACGAGACTTTTTGCGTGATGCGTGTTTCAAGTTCAACTTTCTTCACAGTACAGTCTGATAACTATGGCAAATTAGTGCAACTGTACATATTTTGCATTTTTATATGCCTACCATTAACCTAATGTTTATTTAATAATTATGATTTGTATTAGGAAAATTCAGATTTTTAAAATTGCAGACTAAACGTTTGATTAAGAGTGAATATTCTATTTGAGATGCCCTTTAATAATGTACGGATTGCAGCTAACTTTCAGATGAGCAACTGGCCAATAAAGTTTTTAGATGCAAATTTTCTAGAGAAAGTAGCATCAAATTTATAAAAAGCATTCCCTAATTGAATTTATTCAAAGAAATGTCGATTAAAAGCTCTAATACATTTGCGACGTGACAATGAAACCTGCATTTTGGGAGAAATGAGACAAATTCAGATTCTACGCTCTGATACTTTAATGTCCCAATTGGTTTTCTGTACACACTTATTTGTAACTTGTAACCAATAGTAATATGCATATAGGAAGGAATTAGAAAGGATTCCATATTAGAACTCAAAATTATTTTTATTTCAATTTACTTAAATGTCCCAAGTTGTTTTTACAAAAGCCTATACTACTAATGAGTTTGTTTAAACTCGCCAACATTATATAAAGCGTTATGACTCCGTGCACTGCACTCTGCAAGCTTCTGAGCTCTGGGCTTTACTTTACATCACTAGAAAATAAACAAAAAAGAAACAAAAGTCCGTTAGTTAGAGTTAAAATCGAAGTGCCAACAGTAAAGAGTATTAATTTAACAAATTCAAACTAAAAATCTAAGGTTTAACCGTGGATGCTCAGAAAAGCCATGTTGACTCTTTTAGACTCAGACAGAACTTTTTATATTAAACTTCCAACTTCACAGACGCTATAAATTAATTAAATTCATTTAATTTTTTTTTCAAAAGGTGTATTATTTTGAAATAAATTAAAGAGCACGTCTGCTTTCTGTAGACTCTTGCTTACTTTGTATTATTAACATATTTGGTAAAATATCTTTAAACAATTGCTTTAAAAGTCAGATTTATAACCAAAATCATCAAGCGTAAAATAATACCGGGGGAATAATTGTATTCTTCCTTTAGTTTATTATAAAGAATTAAAATAGAAATACTTTAATTAATAAATAAGAGGTAGTTAAACAATTCTTCTACTTCAAGACTTTGTTATTTTCAATGATAAAATTTGAACAAAGCTCCTAATAATTATTATCGTTAGTGGTGGAATTTTATACGTTCAAAGAGATCTTATTACAGATCATACTTTCTTTAACAGTAATTGAGTAATTATATCTAAATTTAAGTGGGTAATGACTTTATTTTACGCGGCCTTAAATTAACGAAAAGCACTAAAATTTTACCTCGTTTCCTTAAAACTCAGTAAATGCCGTCCTGTCTCAAAGAACTTCTCTGTACGCTCGTTTCTTCACAAGAAATCGGGAACAAATTGGTATTTTGGAGGAGGGAAGGGGGTATCATTGGACTCGACGAACAGCGTTAGATATCACCACAAGGCTATGAATTTGGACATTCCCAAAAATGGATCTTTCAATAGCATGCTGACTTCTGTTATCTGTTTTGACTCAGGCGCTAGTGCTAAAAAGAAATGTCTGGTGGTTGTGGATAATGTACCAAATTATTCATCGCAGTTGGAGAAGCAGTACGAAAGGCACAATTCAGGACTGGTTGGCTAACCACGATGGGGTTTAATCTTAAAAATTTTAATAAGAAACCATTATGAGATTTAATAACTATTAACGGAAATTTGTGATTGATCATCATGAGTAGGTACGAACTTTTTAGAATGCATGTACTTACCACTATATTTTGTCAATATAACCCTATTGAAATGACATGGGGTATGGGGTTATTGTAGAAGATTATAATATAACAGTCACATACGTTCTTCACATGTATTTAAGGCAAAAGTTTTGAATTGATGGAATGTTGCTCTATCGCAATGTAGGTACTATCGATGTGGCGGAATTACTGTAAGCATTGTGAAGAATTTATTTTGCAGGACTGGATTAAGCATATCGGGACCACGCAGTCGCAGATTTATAGAGATGCTTACGAGGCCGGAGCATCAGGCCCCCGATCATTGGGGCACCAAATGGAGCCCTCAAGACTTTGCTTTATTTAGGCACTTTATCTAAAATAATTTAAAAATTTAATTCCTTGTTTTTGTGAAACCTCTTTTTTTTTAAAACACTATCAATCGCTACTAAAATTCCTGAACTTCATTGTAAGCCGTTTGACCTTGAACAAACAATCCCTGGCCTTGCGGCGCTATAATCCTTCTGCCTGGTTACAGCACTATAGCATCTACACATCTACAGATTCTATTTTTTAATAATGGAAGTGGACTAAGGGAGGATCATATTGGGATCTCGCTACATCAAAGATATGGGGATAACTTTGGGGCTTCCATAGAACATTGAAACGAAATGTGAGACATTTTTGAGATCAGAAACAAGTCGATGAGCTAAAAAGAAGGTTGGCGCATCGGTGATGAAAATAAACCTCATCTGTGTTTCATATGAGTTGCGCCACTAAAGAAGCGTATTTTGGGTGTTATTTTTATTTAACAATAACAGTGATTAGTACCAACAATAATTATAGGGGCGTACTTCAAAAATACCGATTGATTGATAGATTGGAGCTTTAGATTAGATTAGAACGCTTATAAATATACAAGATTGATGTTGATTTAGTGTAGAACTTTTGATTAATTAGTTAGATTTTTAAGTACTAAAAGTATATAGCAGCGAACTACCAAATAAAAGTATAATACAAATTTTAATAAAACTCGATAAAACCGCGTTAATTCTACTCTATTAACAAAATCGGCATAATACAATTTCATGCTTTCTAATAATAAAAATAAATTTCGATACAATTTGAGTGGTAAAAAAGTGGTAGTAGTCTGGTGGAATCAAATGGACCAAATCCGGGGTAATCAACTATATAGGAATGGGGTCGATAATGTAAATTCAGAACGTCGCTATTAGATCGTCAATGAAGGGGAGTGTGGGCAAAATACAGACATAGAAATACACCACACATGAAATACATATCATGTGTTTTTTGTAAGTTATTGAAAGAGAAAGAACCGTGGAAAACAAATCCGGCCCTTGGAATTTTTTGAAGGTTTTGATGTTTGAATATTTTGGAATTCTGCCATTCTGAAGAAAAATGTTTCTCGTATATAAACTTCTTTCGCATTACGCCCTAGTTCTCTTGAATGTCTATTTGTTAAGCTAATTATAAGTAATTTTACAAAATGTGCCTGTCCAGAGTGGCACTGGAAAGAAAAAAAAACAAATTCTAAACCGCAGAGCTGCGCTAACGCTAATATTGCCTGTACTCCTCGCGTGTAACTGACAACTTCATACTTGCTCCAGGCTCTGGGCAAAAAATTAAAATTTTCAAATTAACAATTATAATTTAAGTTCTATTTGAACTTTGATCTCGGTCTGGAAGATGATCGCCTCGTATCATAACTAACAAAGCTTGCTGTTGGAACCCTCGTTAATTGAATCAAATAAGTTGACGTAGTTTCAAGCTTTAAAGTTACTAATTTTCCATGGTTATTCTTTTATGTGTAAAATACATTTCATCAACAGCCGAATACGTCGCGGTTCGCTGAAGTTTTAACTTCCTTTTTAACGATAGCCACCGCTAAGTTTCCGGCAATATCTTTTACGTAATTATATCTATTTATGACAATGGCCATTGTTATTACAACTACTGATGTCTTGATCGCCTCACAATTATAGTTTTATACAAATTTAAAAAAATCGGTTGCGTTTCCAAATAGTGTTTTACATCTGTTGACCCTAATGTTAAGATATAAGCGATATAGTTTCGTAATTTTGAAACAGTTTTTGTCGTCAAATTGAGGTTAGTGTATTTAATTTTAGATTGAGATGTAACCAATTGTCGAGTATTGTGTCGAAGTAACCATAAGGTATTTATGTGTAGAGCTTTTTGCGAAGTATGCGAGAGAGGTATTATTGTGGTCGCGAGTCGAGCGTTCAAGGCTAAGAGAGCTTAACGTTGACCTTTCGAGATCCGTGGGGAGATATCAACTAGCGGAAGACGGTCTTCTCCATGGGCTGTCGCTCTTTCTTTGGTGCAACGTGTCTTGCATTATCCAACAACCTCTATTGTCGTTATATAAAATCTTCTAAACTTGTTGATGTACAAGTACAGCTTATTTTACCGTTGTTTAATCATTAGAATGCAGTTGCACGTTTACACCCAACAATTCGATCCATGTCTGAGCAACTTTTTTTTACCAATTCGCTTTTTTACGTATTGTTATAGTTTTGCAGTATTATAAATTAAAAAATCATGTAAATTTTATCTCGATTCGATGTGAACGCTTTTCACTTGTTGAATTTAGCCTACCTTCGAGAGAATTAAATTAAAATAAAAACGCGAGTTACTTTCTTTCCTACACCGAAAGTAACAGCGGATAATTCGATAGAATAAAATTTTATTCTCCTACAAAATTTGTTGCAGCTCGCTTACTTGGAACTTTATTTAATTTTGTTTCAAAAAGGGATGTTTTCAATTTTATTTCTTTGTGCTTGCTTACTATTTTCTTAACAAAAGAAATCAAAACATAAAATTGAAGCTGACTTTTCAAATTGAAATGACCAATAAACTGAAGCAGATTCTCTTTTGTTAATAGAATTCAAACCTTTGTATTCTTATAAATCAATATTGTCTGGTCTGGTTACTGCTTGATTGATTTTCCTAAAAAATAACATTTTTCTGTTATACTATATTTATTATTTTACTGTATTTTATTTTTTTTCGCTGAAAATCTGTTTTTGAAAGATCTTTTTAATTGACTATAATAATTTTCATTCTACACCCTGTATACGACACTTATGAATTTTTCTTTCAATGCTAACCAAACCTAAAAATAAGTCAAGTATATAAATACTGATAGGTATATCAAGGTGTTGAGGAAATGAAATCTTGTTATATGCCAATTTTCGCATCAACTTTAGTAAATATAACTTGATGTGTTTTTCAGTGTTTTTTGTTACATAAAGACTTTTTTAATAAAACGTCAATGCGTAATAATATGCACACTCGTAAAAGCTTCAAACCCGAAGTGTTTCTAGTTGGGTGGTAGAGCATCTATCTCTTTCGGGACTTTGTGGTTAGATGTACTACTTATTTATACTAACATACTAGAGGAAAACACTTATGGTTTTTAATTTTAATAGTTTAGTCCTGGTAGAAAATATTCAATTTTAACGGTTATGAGGGCATTATGCTCTGATAATGTTGAAAAACAATAATTTTTAAATTTCTTCCTCTACTTTAATTTTGAGGTATGTTTTATATTCTTTAACTTTTTGTCTAAGTGAGTAGACTTCGTATATTATCTCTTATAGTTCTCAAGATCTGGCCAGAATAAGCACCACCCCTCCCGTCAGAATCCTGGAGTTCATCCTACAAGTATAGAATGGCTCGAGGTCTGATGGGCACGGGGAGGCCGCTTGGAGGTCGATTAAGTTGCATAAATGCAGGCAGCTTGCTCCCCTGTCTCTAAATAATTCAGATCCAGTTCTCAAGATCTCCATTCTTAAACAATTTCATTGAAACACTCTGTATACCGTGTGTAAAGGTTCAAAGCTGGCCATAGGCATTAAAATAATTTTCAATATTTAAATAAAAGATAATAAAAATGAAAATCTCAATTTTAGCTTACAAAATTAAGTTTTAAATGGCAATGTTTTATGCTAAAAAAATTCATTTTTTTACATTTTTTAGCGTAAAACATTGCCATTTAATCCCGTAAAACTTAATTTTCTAAGCTAAAATTGAGATTTTTATTTTTATTATCTTTTGTGGTACGATAATTTTATTTTTCTATTGATACCATTATTATTATTGTCGTGAATAAAGTTTATGTGCATTCATTTACTTAAATATTGAAAATTATTTTAATCCCTATGGCCAGCTTTGAACCTTTACACACGGTATATTATAGTTGCCAAATATGAACAGTTTTCCTCGTTGGTATCTTAACACAAAAAAAACTTCGTTTAGGTTACCTATAATTTGCTTTTTCCAAATTGAAATTTAGGTTTTCAATATTCCAGAAATTATGAGCTTTTCAAAAAAATCTCTTTTCTTTGTTTTTTTTATTATTCGGAGTGCCAATTATTTCTTCAACAAATAAAAACACAACGGAGTTGGCTACAAAATTTATGTATAGGGTGGGCAGAATTAGATGGTTCTTATGGAGAAATCTATATTAACTATAAGAGATATGGAAAAATGGATGGCGCACCCTAGTTCTCTATTGTTGAGAGGACTCAATTTTTGAATTTGTGATCTTCTTTTGTTTTAGAGCTAATATAAGCCAAAGTGCGACTTTTTGCTAAATTTTGATATCTCAAAACAAAAGAAGATCGCGCATTCCTGTTTATGTCATTGAGTTCCTCTCAAGATGCGCCATTCATTGTTACGTATTTCTTATAGTTATCGATTTCTCCATAAGATCCATCGAGTTTTGCCTATACCATATCTCCCTTTCTTAAATAGTTTCCGACATCCCATGGTGAGTTTCAAATTTGGAACACACTCTGTATGTTATATTAAGACCTTTAAATTTATAGTATAACGTTTCTATAAAATTTTCTAATAGTAAGTATATCTACAAAATTCATAGAAGAAGTAGAAGTAACAGACTAATATAAGTACATAACGCAATAGAGCATTTATAATTATGTATACTAATATACTTCAAAATTATTGATGTGTTCCTTTTAGTACAAAGTGAATAATTATTCGTACTTTTTAAACTTTGTAAAATTTCGGAAACATTTTTAATAATTTTTTAAGTGTAGCAAACATAGATTACTGTCTTTATAAACAGCACATTACAAATACCGATGCCAAAAAATTTTTGAGTTATTTTTAACAAACCCTTGTTTATGTGTGTAAAATATTATCCGCGACATTTTAACAAAAAAATAGATTGAATTGGACTTCTAAAAAACAATTTGTTTTGGACTATGTATTCTTTTTTAATTTTGCCAAACTATTATTCTTGCATAAGCGCATAACGTAAAAATACTATTTACGTCAATAGTTAGTAGGAAAAGGAAGTTTACATTATTTATACATCAAGCTATTTTTAAAATTTTCACTTGCGTAGACAATTGGAAAAAAAGCTCGCTGTAGCAATAGCAGGAACTTGAAATAATTTTTTTTTTCTAATGTATGGTTCTTTTAACGCCTAAAATTAATTTTTTGCTTATTGCCGACGTAAATAATTGTATGATCAGTCCCAAATATATAAAAATCGAAACCGTTCCTTATAAAGTCTTATTGAATTGCCTTTTCAAAGATTTTGTAACTTTTAAGAATGTACCCCGCGTGGTTCGAAAACGGATATAGTGTCGAAGCGAGTGTAGGGGTTTTTCAAAGTAACTTTGTGTAAAGTTTAGGAGTGGTCATGGAAATAAAGAAATGTAACGGAAATATTTGCAGGTATGCGTTTTGCAGAGGTCAGAGGAGTTAGAAGGGTTGTTTACACTAGTTTATACCTTAAAAGTTGTCCTTTACAATCTCTTCATTGTATTTTGATTTTTGACATCGAAAACAGCGGTACTTGATTTTGCATCTTTAATCTGAATCGTAAATCAAAAGATATAAGGACGATCTGTCATTGCAGATTGCAGGTAGTATCAACCTTCTTGAGTAAATTATGTTCATTTTAAGTGATTAACAATAAAATCGTTTAGTACCGGCTATTAATTACGTGTAGACACAACCAACAGGGTAGGGTTGCCTGCTACGGACTTCCCTTATATCTTTTGACCAGTTACAGTCGAAGTTCGGAAATTTAATACCCTTCAAATCTGTTTTTCAAAACGCCGTGAGAAGGTTGCTCAATTGGACTTGGCTTCTTGAAAAGCTACCGCAGAAACTGCCACAAGGAAGATGTTCGGGAGACAACTCAAGGAAAATACAAAGCTCGTTACTATATATACTCGTACATCCATTTATAATAATGAATTAACTACACGATAATATATTATTAATAATAGTATAGTTTAGTATACATAACACGAAATTCGAGTTATACGAGATAATTAATAATAAAAATTGTTTTGTTTCAGGTAAATACTATACTACATCTCTACATTCGATTTTATCGAGCAGTAAGTACATCCTCATTTCCTCATTTAATCACAATTAATTTGAAGTTTTTAAATCGCTAAAGATCTACAACCACCAACCACTTACAAGTTAAATCAAGTGTATATTATGTTCTTTAGTTTATAAATTGTCTGACAAAATAGTAGTAGTATACAAATGAAATTGCTCTCGACGGTATAAAATAAAGTTCCCTGTTTTGCAGACATTCGCAGCTTCGTGTATCACGTTTCAGAGTAAATAATAGTTACTAAGTGTTTTAGCCAACGTATTCCCAAAAGCGGAAATTTTGAATTTTTGTTTGAAAAACTATAATTTTTCTCGTAAACGGCCTCATCGATTGGCCAATTGTTTAGAATCCTTTTCTATATTTTTGATTTTTAATAAAACCGAAAGTTGTGTATCTTACATTAGCTGTATGCCGTAGTGCATAAATCTGGTATGCAGTTAAAAACCTTGAAAGCGTTCGCTGCACTTGCACTTTCCGCAATTCCTCTCCGCGCTTTTTTACACCCAAGCTGTGTTGGCTCCATCCGCAAATTGTGAAAAATATACTGTACAAAACATTTTATATTTATAATATTGCACAGAGAGGTCATGTATCTAAATAAAAAATGATATTTTTGGTACTTAACTACATGATTTTATTTTGAAACTTTTTTTTATCAAATTAATTATCGTTCGTTCATTTAAGACGTGAAACGAAAAATTGAGATTGTGGTAGAAACTACAACAGAATTTTTCATTCAAAACAGAATTACATATTGGTAAAAGTTCTGCATATATTTTATTTATAACTAAAATTTAATGAATGTTAAGTCAAGGTAATAGTAATAGGTACGGAAAATTAAATGGAAATAGACTTGGGTAGTCATAAAATGGAATAAAAGGATTTTGCTATTCGGTGAAAATTCAACACTGCTTAAATTTTACTTGAAGGGGTGCAAATATTTAAGCAACGTAACAGTTTGATTTTCCCCTGAACGTTTTTTGATATAATTAGTGAAGGTTGACAAAACATCGTTATTGGGAAAAAGCGTAATTTAGAAAGTCGAAAGGAACTAAATAAAATATTTTGTATATGAAGGGTCTGATTTTAAAAAATATGAATAATTGTTGGTTCTCTTTCCAGTTTTCTAACAATGGAATAACCGAAATCAATTTGTATTTACAAATTTGAAGTGCTTTCAATGTTTTCTTCAATAACTACCCTTATATTATCAAAACTGACATTTAAAATAACGCGAGGTAGGAAAAGTCTCTTTTCTCGAAAATGTGGGTTCAACTAAATTTAACTAAGCCTTCTTATTTTCTATTTTTGTACTTTTGGTTTTGACAAGTTAAAGGAAAATGTGACATTTGAAAGTTTTCATGTAATAACGTATTCGTCGAAATTGAAATTTATTTTTCAGTTACTTCTAACATTTCTATACTTATTAGGTACACAAAAGTTTATAAATTAAAATTTACAATTATTTATTATTCAATCAATTTAATTAAGAGAATTTCAATTAATTCGAATAACGTAACCTTGCTCAAGCTCCAGAATTGTAAGGGCTTTTATTTTAATAATTGAACATTTGAGAGCTATATGGTCAAAGAATATCTTCTAAATAACTTTGGTTTTTTGAAAATTTGAAAATTTCTGCATTATTTAAGGAGCAGAATTGGCTCACAGAAGTCGAGATAATTTTACCAATAATATTTTTGACTTCAAATTAAAAATTTGAACTTATGCTTTACGTCGATAAGAATTTTTGCACGTGCGGCCTGTCGACCAAATCGCCAAATAGAAATATTTTAAAATGTTATACAAAATACTATCTAATAATCATCGAATTAGTATTGACTCGAATTTTTAATAGTGTATCATTGAACTCGGTTTGGTTAGTAGTATGTGCTCGGACTCGCGCTTAGAATTATCTTTTGCCGTTTGGGACATTTTTAAGCTCAATTTCCGCCATTTCACAAAGGTTAGAATTAGAATTTTTCTTACTACAAAATTTTAAAGGTTACTTCTTTTTTATTATCTGTCATACGTTATAGGAAAAAAGATGTCAAAAGTCAAAAAGTGCATAGAACCAATGTTTTGGTGTGTTTTAAATATACAGGGTGTTAAAAATAAAATAATAAAACGCTTGGTTAAGTTTCAAGAAAAAAGTAGTTTATTTACTTAATGTAAGTACTAGTACATTTCGGTTTATTAGGTCATCGTCAGAAGTTATCGACGTAAAGTGAATTTTTTGAAATAAAGTGAATAACTTATTGACTTTATGTCGACAACTTCTAACTTCCACACCTGGAATAACTCAAAATCTAACTGATACACGCTTTTAAGGAAAAACACGTCGATTTAGATGCTAAGGGGGAACTTCAAAGCCACTGTTGATTAATTTTTATGTTGCACTCTTTCACTCCCAGTAACCCCTACTTGGAAATCTCTTATGGCAACCCGTAATCCGTAATGTGTGAGCATTATTGTTAAAGAGATAAAGAGCATTAAAAACCTAATATTTCCGTGAAAATAAAATCCAAATGGAATCATCATTTCTTGAGATAGAAAATCCTCAAAATGTCCCCCGTTGTTTGCTAAACAATAATACAGTCTGTTCTGAAATTCTTCGCGAATTTTATTTAATGTTTCTTCGATAATTTGTCTGCATGTTATTCTGGTTTTAAAATCTTAAATGTCTACTATTGGAGTCTTAAAAACTTCAGTCTTTAAATGTCCCAACAAGTAAAGAATCCCGGAGATCTTGCTGGCTATTCTAGTTCATCTCTTCTACCAATCCATTGCCCAGGAAAGTTCACATCGAGCCAATTTTCCGCCTTAGTTTTTGAAAAAAGACAGACTGATATCGTCTATTATGATAGTACATGGCATAAAAATTTCGAAATGTAGTTTGTTTTTTATAACTCTTTGTAAGATAATGTTTGAGGTAGATTTAGTCAGTTAGGAAGTCTTTTAGCATAGCAATATAGCAATAGCAAGAATTTGCTTCTATCCAACGCTTTTATACTCACATACACATAATATTATGATAGAATTAAAACATATTAGACGCGTGTGTCGTCTCCCGCGTAGAGTAACCGATATAAAACCAACCCAATTCTTTAAAGTTTAAATTCCCAGAAGTTTCAACATTTTTGATACTAATTCGACGATAAGCGAAAACTGTCTCAATTTGTCGAGAGGTTCATCTTGTTATTTTCGATGAGACCTAAAAATTTTATAAAGTGGAAAAATTAAAAAAAATTTTAATTAGTTTGTTAACCTACATTAATTTAATGGCGCTTAATTATTATTAAATATCTTTAATTGTGATGAAATTGATTGGAAATGAGGTCTTCTAAAAAAACTGTTCCAAGAAACGTAAAAATATTTCTATTTTTACACATTTAACAAAAATTCTAGTTAGAAACTAAATTATTTAATCATCAGGAAGCTTTTTAAAATAAACCTATAGTTATTTTGAGTTTAGATCTTTTCAAGTACCGATAGTCGCGAAAACACCGTACATATTATGTGGAAATTCTAAATCATTTGAAGCTGGTATTTTCAAAGCAGTCACTGAAAAGTAGATTCTTAGATCGCGGTTAAAATAGCAATAAATTGTAAAAGGAAGTACATAATCAGGATTAAAATAGTTTTAATGGAAACGTGCACTTGAAATCATGACGAATATCAACTTTTCACTTAGTATAGGTACATCTCAGTTGAAATATCGAAAAAACTTAATGGGATGGAGGATTATGTCGGATTATGTTTAACGCACGATTTTAATATTAATGATTTAATCGTACGAGAGTTTGTCGACACTAATTATTTTTCAATAAATTAATAATTGTAAATTGTTATACATCAGAAATAATCTTATCCTAATGGAAATGTTTCCTGAATCGCCACAGCGCCTCGCTCGCTAAAGTAAACGATTTCTAATTAGTTCGCGATAATGCAGTAATTAATCTGGGGCAATCTTATTTTTTTCGATTAATTAACTTTAGCATAATACGTTGCACTTAACCTTTAAATTAAAATTTTGACCTTTAATTATCAATGTGCACCACTTCACGGGCGGATTTTTGAAACATATAGTCGAAATAATTAAATTATGTTTCTTCTTGTAGACGATAATGGATATAATTATATAATTAAGTATGAACTTTGTTATTCCGTTAATTTTTTGGCCAAGCAACGACTATAAGAATCATTACTAAAATTGGGTATCAGCACTTAATTGTCGAAATTTTACCAATTTCAAAATTCATTAAACTTCCATATGTCTACGTCGAAGTTCAAGGTGACATTTAAAGTAACTACAATAAGTTTATTTATTAACTAACGGAACAAACAAGTAAATTAATAATTATTGTACTTGTACGTATTGTGTGTGCTAACTATGGATGAAATTAGGAAGATTTTAGAATGAACTTAAACAGTAGGTGGTTACATTAATTTGATGCTGGCTTTTTAGAAAATTAACCACTGTGGTGAGTACTGTTGTTACAAAATTCTTTTTTGAAGTCCATTAGTACTTTTGTCTATATATGCGCATTGTCTCGGTATCTACATTAGCTGATAAGTTCTCCAGTAAACTCGAGGTGGAATAAGTTAAAATCGTATCGAAATTCCATTAAATATAAATAAATGATCGATACCGAGATTTTTTCAATTAAATTCATTACGTAAGTAGTTTCCACACTGTATGTAAAATGTAAAAGAACTCCAGCTAACAGTATAGTAAATAGTATGCATAGTAAAACAGGAAAAACAATAAAATCAGTCATTATTAATTTTATTACAAAAATACACGATAAAAACAATAAGTAGTTCATTGTTAGTAATGATTGGTAAATAATTGAAGCTTGAACTAGTAATTAATTTAAATCTTATTTTAAAGTTTATCATATTTCATTAGTTTAGTTATCCATATTAACTACAACATAATGATCCGGTAATAATAACACATTTTTTTACAATAAAATGATTATGTTAATATGTAGTTAATATGTAATTTATTGTTGCTTCTATTTGATATACGTGCAGCGCGACATTATTAATATAAATTTATCAATAACAATAAACAATTATAGCGCCAGCTTCTGCGACATGTAATGTTTTTTGGGGGGTAAATGAAGATTTGTAACCTGGAAACTCATTTAGTTTTTCTTGTCAACGATATTGATGTCATTTTTTACCTTAACCTCTAGGGCGTATTGGACTATTGGATTGTAATTTGTGGGAAATAGATACATTGGTATGACTATATTATTCGTATGAGAGGGAGAAAGACAGATATACCGTTACTACAGAATTGAAAAACTATACAGTTAATTAAAAAGTTAATTAAATCTTCCAATCAATGACATATATAATACAGAGTGATTTTGAGCCAACGTCAGAATATTTCAGGGATGGTAGAATAAGTCAATTATACAATTATTTTTTGTTATATGTTTTTTTCTTCTCTTTCATTCTTCCATGTAAAAGTTTGCTTCTGGACTTATTATCCTGTTATATCAAACAGTTACATCATCCGTCTAAACAAGTTATAGACGTTTCACGAAATGACCATTGCTATTTATGCCGATAGAGTAACTTTCAGCACCCAATTATTTGCCGTGATAGTTAAGATAAATTATTAAAGGCTTGGATCTGGATCATTTCGGGAAAGGGGAATATAGCTCTCAGCCTTAGACCACTTAACTTGGCCCATTGTACAACTTCCAAGCAGACTCCTCGTGCCCATCAGATCTCGAACTATCTCAGTGGGATGTACTCCAGAATTCTGGAGGAAGTTTTTTTAAGGCTTATCTATATACATATTTAATTTGTTGTATTTAATTAAATTTTAATACTTTTCCGTATAATATTGAGATTACTTGCTTAGGGGTCATTAGGGTAGTGATTATTTCTAAAGTTGAGGTGCCAAACGTTGGAAATTGTTCCGTATTTATCATAATAATGAGAATAAAAGTTAAATTAATTTGATTTAAACATTGACCTCCTATTTTTTCCTATGAAACAGTAAATAATTGAAGCGTGAAAATATAACATACAGTAGTAGTACGTAGTAGCAATAGTAAATGAGAACTGTGCGAGTAAACTTGACTTCTAAATCTAATTTCTAGTTATTTATGCTAGACAAAGTGCATTAATAACACACGCCTACTTCCTCATGAAGATTTTACTATGTTATTTTACACGCACACACGTTTCACTTTATAGAAGAAAGCGCTACTTAAATTCACTATTAAAGAAAGTGTAATAATAATAGCGGTACTACTATCTCACGGAATCTTCTATCTCTTTTTCACTTTCATGTTAATTTAATTTCACTATTATGCCCCCTCGATGAAGTTTGTTTGTGTTTATATTAATTATGTATTTTTAACTCGGTTAAGAAAAATTAACGATTTTAATGCGCTTTTAAGGTTAAGGGAATTTGCTTCCTTTGTTGCAGTAAAAGCTATTTGTTTTTATTACTAGAAACTTTCTTCATTTTCTTTACACTTTGAAAGTTATTTAATTGCTATTTATGCTTTAAATTAGACTTAAACTGTAATTGTGCTAGAAAATGTAATAATCGGTATATTCTCAAACTCAAAAGTATCTTAAATATGTATCTAATACATAGTTCCAAATGTCATGACCGATGACATTGTAAAAGTACAAAAAACTGTAAACCAATTAGTATTACCAGATATTCGAGCACCGATTAAAAGGAAGTTTATTAAAAGTAAATTTAGATCAAAATATCAAAATGATTTCGTTTCTCTTTAATTTGATTTAAAATAATTTCGTGAATTTTTTGTAATAGCCCATTTTAAGTGTATACTCTTTTTCAATGTCCGTTGGTTATTGGTCATGATGTTTGAAACTCGCCGTCACTTTAAAATCACACATCCTGGGGGCCTATCACAAATAAAACGCGCCGCGTAGGGCGTAGCGCGTATCCTACACTCCATGTGAAACCGGACTAATGAAAACCCATGTCGAGATCTAATACCTCATTTGAAGCCTTTCTTGGAAAAGACTTTCTGTGCCAAATTGAGCTGCATCGAACGAATGGTTATAAAATGGCTGTCAATCACAACCCGTTACCTCAAGACTAAAAACTAAAAACACTATACTATTGAGGAAACAAATAGATTTATCAGACCACTGATACTGAAGCGCACTACACTCAAGAGGTGTGTAGTAACAGGTTATAAAAGTAATGCCTGCAATCAAATTTTCTAATAATATTTGTCCAATGTGTAAGCTCTCATTAGCCCTTTTATTCGAAACATAATATACTGAAAACCTCTGACTTTTTACAAGTGCCGAAGTAATGCAACAGGGAAGATATGTAGGGTCATGATCAACGATCATTATTGCTTGAAAATATTTGTGTACAGTGTGTTGGCTGTTAAGACTGAGATTTGAGACATAGGATTTTATAATTTATAAAATATAAGCTTTACATTTAATTAGTTCCCTTGATTATGTTAGAAAAAAAGAAAAAATATACAAAATTTGATTGAACAATAAAAACTGATCTGATGCGTGTAATTTAGTTCTGTAATAATTGATGCATTCATTTCCACAAAAACTAGAAGAATGTTATTAGTAGAGAACGATTTTATCTAGAAATAATGACTATTAATAACAATAAAAACCGTTTGTTGGCGTTCAGAATTTTTTTCTGTGTATATTTACGCCTTTTCGTGCTTTTAAAAACATCTAGGGACGTTGGAGCTTATAAATAGGTACCTAAGTACAAAGTCAATTTGTTCATTTCAAATGCAAATGTTTATTGTACTAATCCTCTTATAGAGAAATAGACAACGATTGTTGAAATTTCACCAAAATCCTATCGGTAAAGTTGAAAAAAGGGATTGGAAAAAATAAATTTTTAATTGTTGAAAAATACTGGGAACTGACCCATCTTACACATTTTACCTTCTGTACTTAGCCTTCTTTTTCTTCAGTATATATTATTGTTTGCTGTAAATGTGGCCGGGAGTCGAGGATACATTCACCTGACACCTAAGGTCAAATTTTAACACAACCCTCTGAAGTTTTACTCTTTGAATTTTCACTCGAGTACCTACTTCTAGGTAGGCAAATTTGAAAAGTTTAGTTTCACCAGCCGCCAGTTCACTAAAGACTTTAGATAAGTGAACTTTTTCAACAATGCGACATGAAAGAAAACAATTTTTAGCTAATAATATTGAAAACTCATTTAAATTTGTATTGTATTGATTTGAATTGGTGCAATAGCTTAATCTACTCGTTTGAATTTTTTGCCGCCATTTTTAGAAATACCTTTGTATGTAATCATTAATCTACTCGTCTACTTTGAAAAAGTAATCCGATCAAAAAAAATAATTTTTTTAAATTTAATTTCTCGTCGTTTCAGGTCTCCCTGAATCTGAAAAGGTAAAAAATAAAGCTTTTCGAAAAAGTCTGTATGTGCGTTAGTGTGTGTGTATGTTAAAAACTATAGATATTAATTATAAAAGGATTTTGTTGAAATTTTGGTTTCATCAACCAAATAAGCTTTTAAACGAAATTGATATAGGGTAGCTCAAAATAAGGGGGTTATTTTAGTTACTTTTTCTACTTTTAAAGGACCAAATTTGACTAAAATTTTAAAACGGATTTTCTTAAAATCGGCTTTGGCCATTTTGTCTATCTTTTGATATGTTGTAGTAGGCATCGAAGTTTTTAATTTATCTATTTGTTTTATTTTCTGCTATGCGCTATAGATTCGGGGTTATGATTTTTTTCAAGGACAAAGTTTCAAATATTGGTAATTGTAAAATGGTACATTAATTTATTCCGTAAATGTCTATTATTTGTTACAATTTTGGTAAAATTAACACTTCCGATTAAACCAGAAATTATCCAAGCAAAAGGAGTTTTTGAAAACACCCTGTATATTTTATGAGTTTTTAAGTATTATAAGATTAGTCATCAAATGATACAAAGCATGTTCAATTTTAACTCTTTGTTTAACCGAAAATGGGTTTAACTTTGCTATATTAATAACAACGCCCTGTATATTTTAAGTGGTTTGGAATGATTGTAAAATTATCTATCTAATGATACCAAACATCTTATATTTTGACTTCCGGTTCAGCCGGAAATATGATCAGCTTTCCCATTTCAAATAAATATGTAACTTCAGGGAGAACTTCTGACTTCTGAGCATAATACTATTTGGCACTATTTCTGATGTACTTCAAGAGTTTGTAAAAAAAGTACGAAAAAATCCTGTTCTGCCCTTATCGGCCGCTTTTTTCTTTTTAATCAATAAAAAATGCTACCTGTTTCATTTATTTAATATCATTGCTTAGTGCTAATGATAATCAGCAAAACGGATTAAGATGAAAATTGTGAAGAACCCGGATGACAACTGGACCAATAGCATAAAACACTTTCCAAATAGCGTTTTTTTAAAATTCAATTTAAAGTCTAAGCGGAGACAAAATTGAGATTTCAGATTTTGCTCGTAATTTCCCCAATTTCCTCGCTTTGAAACAGGACTTCCGGCATAATAAATATGCGTATACCTAGTCTACCTGAAAAATGCTCGTTTTTCGAACGATTTTATACTTAAAATTGTTGCTTCTATGTCAAAATAAAAATATCTTAATATCCAAATAATAGTGGAAGTCGTAAAGATTAAATGCATAAACTTATCAAAGTTAGTCAATGAAATTGAATTTATCATTTACGCATTCGTTACATATCTTTAATGTGTATCACCCTGTTTTAAAAGCGATATGCATTTAAATCAACGCCCACGCGGAAGTAGTTTGTTTACAACAATTTAGACATTAGACATTAGCGAATGTTATTATCTAAGCCGCAAATACATAACCTAACCCAACCACGTATTCTCGCGCAGGCAAGCAATGAAAGTGAAGTGCTAGCGCCGAAAGGCGGCGATTCGTACCGACTTCAGTACTGGTATCTGAGTCAGTAGGACAGACAACGTGCGTCGGTCCTTTAGTGTGTTAGTACATGGGGCTCGTTCTTATTGGAAGGACGTGTAAATTACTTGACACTGTTTGCATAAATCACGTAATATTTACTTCAGTTGTACCAAACGGCTCTTAATCGTTAGTAGGAGAATTGTGAAAAGAGTAGTGCGCCGTATTTCGCAAATTTTGGATTAACGGAATTTTTACCTTTAGTGAACCGATAAGATGGTTTATAATTATTCGTTAAAATAAGTGCATTTTGGTGTGCGTAATGATTCTTCAGCATATACAACATTTCGAATCTCGCAATATGTTACTACCAGGATATACCAACGTTGGACCGATGTCTCCCACAAGGAGTAAATCTCCAGATTCTCCTATAATAAAAATAAAAATAGAAAAAGACATTAATGTAGACAACGATTGTTTGCCATTAGATTTAAGTGTTAACGGTGGGCGCCTTAGTCCGGGACTCCGGGATTCCGGAACCGAAAGCGACGATTCCGGTGGACGTTGTTCTCCGGAAGGTGGAGATTGCAAAGCGTATAAGAAAAGTCTCATGAAACGATATTGTAAGTAATTTTTTTTTAAATTTTGTGGGTGTCGAAAATTGCTTATTCAATTTACGTAAGTTGCAAATTTGCCGCTAATTGAATGAGTAAATTTGTCCCGGTGTTGCTAGGAAAATTTTGTTATTGGGAAAGTAACATCGACTTCGATTAAATCCTGTTAGCGTTGGCGTCTGTCTAATTTTTCGCTAAGCTGTGCGAGGGAAGCGCGGGTGCGTGACCTCTTCAGGGTCACTTGATGATCGACCATCCCGCGACAATCCTCGACTCGCATCCGCTTGCTAAAAGTTGCTAATTCTGCTGCCGTTTTTTTATTACCTACAACTTCCTTTAATACTTAGTTTAATTCTATTTGCATTGTTAATTACTATCAATAAGGTATTACGCAGGTAATTAACACTTTCGTAAATTTTGCAATAGGATAAAGTAACGTGTAACGTGTATCCGATCAAACAATGGAAGTATTTTTACACTTCATTTCATCGAACAGTAATTGAACTCACTTGACTCTTTTTCCGGATTTTATTATGGCCCAATTTAGGTTAGGTGTGTGGGGGAATATTTGCGCACGAATTTTCGGCAAGTGACGAAATATTTTGCTATGCAAAACTCGGCCAAGATTATCCCGAATAATGTTCTCCTCGCTCACTTTGAGAATATTTTTCGCCTGCACGAAATACGAAGTGTTCTGTCGGGAACACTGAAAGTCTCGTCTAAATTCTGCTGTAAGCGTTTGCATAACTTTTGGTTTGAACATCGACGGTGGCTCATCTTCCACGCTGCTGTGGCCATTTTAGAACTTTTTGTGGGTGTCTGTATTTATAGATATTTTTACGATTTACGTTAAAGAAGCCTTTTTCTTAAATTTGGCAAATCTCTACTTTATAATAATAAATAATGCTGTTTCTTAAGTTCTAAGACGTCCTTATATAAGTTGCTTCAAAATGTGAAATCCAAAAACCCTGAATAAGTAGATACATATTTTGGAAAAGTGTAAACTTGATTTGTAAAAATAAAAATATTTCTATGATCAATTTAAGCATCAAAAACAATCTTTGGTTCAACAACCGACTTTTTAATTGTTCTGTGGAAGTTAAACACCTCCCGAACTCTTGTAATTTGAATTTTAAATAATGCGAGAATTCGCAAACAATGACATTGTCGATTGTGCCAAAACTTTAACATTGGATTATCAAATTGGAACGACAATATAAAAAGTTGTTAATTTACAATTCCTCCATTCAGCAACATCGTTGAAACAAAAATACTGCTGTCTTGTCTTTGACTATTTTAGACATCACAAACTTCTTCGTTTCGTTTTCCAATTTATTCTTTTGTCGTAGGTGCTTTAGATTAAAATGCAGAGCTTCTCTCATTATTTTTGTATCTGTTGTTGGGTGCCTCATGAACGCCAAATTAGTTTGCTGTTCAAAACCTAGGTACAGCCGAAGAAATAATTATTGGCCACTAGCTTATTTGGCGAATATAATTATGACCGCAGTTTTTGCAATGAAACTTTGACGAATTGCAAATGGAATGTTTTATAGTAACATCCTGCTAAAACATATTTTAAAAAAGTTGCCACTTACTATAATAGTGCGCTTTAATGAAGCTCTTAATTTTTCCACCCTTAATTATTCTTTCAAAATTTTAGTTTCTTGTTCTTTCAGACAAATCGTGCAGGAAATACAAGTCTTACTGTGATGCTCACTTTAACTTATTTTCGTTCGTTTTTCCTCCATAACTGTTTACTTGAGCTGATGTGTATATTCCAAAGCGTCTTGCCGGGAAACTCGTTTGACTCTCTTGGGCTTGTGTAAACGGATCGATGGACCTTGATTTTCTATACCCAAAACTTTTTGCTTCATTTTGTTGCTCGGTACACAAATTTACTTTTTTTTATACCGGGTGTCCGGGCTCAAAGTCGAACGTAGGGAATTAACGTTGTATGTCAATTTTAAGTGTTTTGCTCATTACTTCTATAATAAGAAAACAAACACCTAAGCAATCAAGAATTTAATAGGTTTTTTATTAAAAACAATGAAAAGTCATAAAAACAATTTTTTTAAATCAATATTCAAGTAACCCTCCATTTTGAATCACCCTGTTGTATGTTGTAAAAAGAGTTTTTGACAAGTATCGCATTATTATATTTCAAGTGTTTTGGTTCTCATCTACTTCATTTGTGCAATTGGTAGATTTCAAATTAATTAGTATTTTACAGTAAAAATCTTGTTTTTGCTCTTAATTTTGTAATCATTTGATGAGCAATCATGTTATCTTTCGATAGATACCATTACCTTTCCTGTACGTTGTATGAGAAAGCAGCAATCGGCAAAAATTAACGATATACCATGTTAAACATTTATGTTCGTGTTTGAGACCGGCACAGGGAGGGTGTTTTGGTGTGTTTTTGGTTTGAATAAGTTTTTAATGGTTTGAATACGGGATGTATTATGTTAGGGCCTCTACAACAGGATGGGTTTTGTGCTAATATGTAACATATTTATATAAATTCCAAAATTTGTCCTTTTTCCGTTTCTATTTGATAATAGTCGAAGAAAAATTTGAGCTTCCTGTTATTCTGTTTGACTAAATACTTGAATTTGCAAAGAAGGTTCAAACAAGCGTTGCTTCTTCAGATTCTGTAAATACAAACAATTTATATATTTTTTCCAATCATACAGTAAGAAGATGCCCTAAAAATATTCATAAAATAGCCCTTAAATTGCTGTCTAAAACCGTCAATCGGTTGGCACTTGAAATTTAGACTTTTTCCCAATGCGTAATAATTAGAACAGAATTAAGAAGTTATTTGTTAATAAACTACGAGCTTATCGTATGTAATTAGAAGCTATTAGTATATATAGGTATTATCGGACTTTACAATTACAAGGACATTCAGTAGGTGAAACAGGAAATTGTTTGCATTCGACGTTCGTGTGTGTATTTTTGAAAATCTACGTTGCTTTTTGTAAGTTATAACAACTCGAGTAAACAATAATATTTTAAAAATGAGATGTTTTGTTTTAAAGCTACGCTACAAGGTAATGAGTGAGCGTCACTTCAATTAATATATTTTGATAATAACTCTTAACAAGTAACAAGCTCCTCGCTTCGCACAAAATAATGGATAAAATCCAAGTTTGTTTAGTTTCTCGTCCAAAAACGTCCAATTAGAAAATGTTTTATATATAAAAATGCAAATTAGGTAATTTTTGTAAGTACCTAATATGATTTAGGTGATAGTTTTAACTTTCTTCTTCTTTTAATAGAAGCGTAACCAATTGGTAGTGAAACTTCTTTATCTACATAACTTGGATGCTCTTGTGCTTTGCCCCAAATAGTTACTCATATGTTCGTTTGACCCATTTGTTGAAGCACCGTTATAATTTCTACCGTAAAATTTCTACTAGAGAGATGTTTGTATGGGAACAGGTAGCAAAAGTTTTGGATCCATTTTATACCTGAGGGCGGCATCCACTTATTGTATTTTTGCAAAACTGTAAATTTTTTTGGTGTAAAAACTTCAACCTTTTTGTGTGGAAAATTAATAAAAGTTTCATTGTGGTCGGTATGGGGTTGTTGTAAGCTCGAAAATTCGATTCCAAGCAAGTAGGTTAGTTTCGGATTTTACTCAATTAAAACCGGTAGTAAAAGTGACGAATTACTTCCACACGAATTAATGAAATAATTTACATGTCGTAATTGTTGTAGATATATTAAATTAATTCGCGCCTTATTTTCTGCCGTATATAGCTTCGTCGAAGTTCCTTTACCTGAAACGAAATTTTTTTCCTTCAACGGCACAAGCTCCGATGTAATAAATGAAATTAATGAACTAACGAGATAAAATGTTACATTCTAATAAAATCAAATTTACCTACCTACTTGTTCTCCTTTCGAGAAAGCTATATCATCAAATAAATTATTTTTAAAAGTACTTAAACTTTCTATTTTAATATTGGATGCTTCTTAAAATTCTTTTGGATTCCATTAGTAGCTTAATTTAAAAATCGTGTCAATGCGCTATAGGGGAGCTTTTTGTTTTATCAAATTTCAAGTAAAGCAGTTCCATCGGAGCGGCTTTTTAACAGACTCGTTTCTAAAGTGAATATATTTTCTCGATACCTCACTCGGCAACGCGATCGGGATTATCCACCAATTTTCTTTCTGAAAATAAAAAAGAACTGCAAAGATTGAACGTTTGAGCGAACGAACTGCTAACTTGGCCTTCGATGGTTTGTTTATAGAGGAATGTAATTGTAAAATTTCAAAAATCTACGAAGGATTGGGGAATTTTCCTATTAGTTCATATGCGAAGCGTTCAATAGAAAGAATTTTACGATTTTGTGTTTTTGCTCATGATGTTATCCAATGCTCGAATTTTCTTCCTGTTGTCTTCCAATTAAATTCATGACATTAAAATGAGTTGGATCCAAATTTAATAAGGAGAGAAATATCACGTTTTGAACTACCTAGATTTAAATGATTTAAATAATATCATACCTCACAACTTAAGAATTTCCTACCGTGTTAAATTTTGGCTTAATAGATCATCGTACCCTTTCAAGGTAATGCTACTTCGTGTTTTGGCAAAACGATAATTTAAATTTAGATATATAAATACGAGTTTTAATATTAGTTAATGCTTGTTTATAAATTTTACCACATCAGGTATAGGTATCGATTAAAGTCAAATTGTTACCGGTAAAAAAGTGAATGTCATACATAGACATTGACATAACCAAACCTGTTTATAATATTATTCCGAGTCAAAATTCTCAAGATTTAAAATCAAATCTTTGGAATTGTTTTATAACAGACACTAATGTCTCGGTGACCATTTGCAGAAATTTTGCTAGACATTTTTAACCACACCGTAACTCGACCATAAATGTGCAGCTTTCACAAAGATTAATTTTTTTATACAGCTATTCTATTGTAAAATAAGGGTTCGAAAGGTATCAACAACCTGCTAGAAAGGTACCTATTCTTATGTTAGGTAAAAAGATCCTCGGGCCGTAACAGAATCCACCCCCATTAGAGAGTAGGTCAGGGACGAAACTCTAGTAAAAAATGTTTTTTCCCAAAATACGGTTACAACAAATACTGTTACGGTTTGTTGTGACTTTTATGATTTTATTTTTATTGCCCCAGTACCTAGTGATAAACTGTAAATTTATAACCTTTGATTATGTGCTTTTAATTAAAAATTAAGTTTGGTCAGTAATTTTGTAGTGGACAAATTAATTACAATAATTATAATAGTAATTAACGACCCATTATTGGTTGTTTTTTAATAATCGAGGAAAAAAGTATTTATCAGTATTTATTCGGCATAATATTATTTTATTTATAATTTTTAATTTGTTTACTTATTATATTGTTAAAAAACACTTTTTATTTAACCGAACAACATCGTTATTCTATTATGGCAGGCATTTTGTTTCCTTCTTTTTTCGTGAATTCGTCGTAGAAGGTCAGGTCAGTTACATAGTTCACCAATAGACTCATAAAAATTTTAAATCGTTAATATGTATGTTTTAAATCAGGATAGATAGAGTAATTATAGTTATAAAAGACATTTCCGGATATACAAACCAAACTCGCTCGTTGAATACTAAACGTTCGCTACCCATCATTACCCATGAACCTTTTGTTTAGTAGCTAATATTTTGATGGTGCTGTTGTGTGGTGTATCTGGCCAAGAGGCTCGCAACTCAATTTACAGATTAAATCTAATAAACAAAAAACTTACCACGTAGTGTTCCGCTGATCTACAAAAGGTACCTATACGATCAAAGATCATCAATTGTATAGGCTTTGCTACGATATAGGAATTAAGGATACGGGAGTCAGGGAAGATGAGCACGCTATATTTTCAAAAGGATAAAACTGAGAGGTCAATTTTATCGCAACTGTTTGATTTAATCTTATATTACTCGAATACGAGATTTGGCCACACACTTCTCATTGATGTGAAGGTAATGGAAGTAGTCTCATACTATTTAAAACTTAAAAGATAGTTCTTCCATTTTTGCCTTTGTTGCAAAGGCCTGACTCCAACACTTCCAATAACTTATTATCGTGGCATCTAGTAATGCCTTTCTTCAAAGTGTGCTGATGTGATAGCATCAGTTGGATCTGAAGACATCGACGAAGAAAGCGGACGACTATTAATTGTTCATTACGGTTGTGAATTCTTCGGAAGAATGAATTCATGAATTGGGTTCCCACAACTTTAAATAAATGTCTTAACACTTTTGAATGTTTTGATCCCCAAATGCCTCCCATGTGAGAGCATTGAAAGTTTCGTTTTTTAATGAGTTTTCGAATGCCGCAAGCATAACTGTCGACTTGCGCAAGTCAGATTCCTTCGCCAGACGTCTTCGTCTTCGCCCAATTAAATTACATATTTTTGAAGTTGCAATTTTCTCTGTAAAGGCGTTTCTTCTCGAGCCTATTCAAGTGGAAAGCGAGTTCAATAATTTTTTTTGTGGAAAATTTGCGAGCAAATTGACTTTCTGGTCGGTTTACAATATTGTTAATAATCGGTAGGTAATACAACTGTGTTAAGGTGAAATGAGAACCAGTTTCGTATAGTATATAACAACAAACAAATCTGACGTACTTTACCACCTTGAACTAAATTCAACAAAACATTTAAATATTTTATAAAATTATCACAAAGTGCTAACTATCATACTCTCGTACTTATAAATATTAAACAGTCACCTACTTTGCAAAAGCCCGAAGTACTCGATGGCTCGAAAATTAGAACTGCCGCAAGAACTAAAGCGCGAGTCCGTCCAAACTCCAAAGTTGTTTTGTCTAAAATTTAAATAAGACAAATAAACATCGTTGTAACGCCAATAAAATGTCGATTCGAACTCTAAAATTGATGTTTTGAAATTAAAAAGAAAACAAACAATAATCCAGCAGCATAAAAGCGTGGCCACCTACAACCTTGTAATGTCAGCAATCGTAATACCTACTGGGAGGTTTTGCGTTACAGACTATTTGGCGCGTGACTTTGCCGTGTATAAAAGTACTGGATTGATGCGGAACTCCCGATGCCCGTTCGTGTTACAGTTTGGTCAGCAAACTCGAATTCGTCAATCTTGAAGTTACGCCAAGTCGGCAAGGGCTTTTTTGTTTTTCTAATATATCGCAAGGTCTATTTATTTTCAATCTAAACATGTAATTTCTTTTAAAGGTCATTAACATTTAAACATTATGAATAAATAATTAAGGTTGTTGTTTGTTGACTTGTAATTGTTGATAAATTGACTAACCAATTACTACTTATTTAGAGTTGGTGTATAAATCGACTGTATAAGTAGGAAATAATTCATGTTGTAGTTAAGGCCTAAAATTTTAGTATTGGTTTTTATTGCTCTTACTCGTCCCTAAATGTAGGTCATAAAATGCCATGTACTTAACCGTTTTTCATAACGGTACACGGGTAACACCCTTATGGGATACCAGACTGCCCCCATAAAATAACAGTATAACAGAAAAAGTAGAAGTTTTATTAAACCATTTAGGTTTTTTTTCAAATTAGTGACTAGTGTACGGCTTACGAGAAAATTTCAGTTGATATGTCGAAGAAATTCTTTATTAGGTTGCCTCACCATCTAATAAATCGAGCGTCGTGATGTGTTGATCGAATGCCATAACTTGGCTATATAACCCAACGTATCTATGCTGGTTCGCGTCAATTTAAGGTCGATGCTTTGGTTCCTAGTATCCAATTCAGTATTGGCTTTTTCGGCCATTCACCCTCTCAAGGCAATGCCAAAACAACAAGCTGGAATTCGTCATGAGAATTTCCCCCCGAAGAAATCTGTTTTTGGGCAATAGTTGTGTTAAAATTAACGTCGAGCTCTATATTATGTCTCTTTGTACTAACATTGTCACGCACACGCGCACTTCATATAATATGTGAAATAGGAAATCCTAACGTCCTGAGTGTAATGTGTAATATAGAACGTGTATACCAAAGAGGAAAGAGGAGTAATCGGTGTTGAGGTAAACTTTTCCAATAAGTAGGCCTACGGCATGTACCTATCGAAAATAACTATTTTTTAAATATAACCTCGGAGGAGTGATATAAAAGAAAAACTGAAAATAAAGAGAAAATATAAAGAGAGCAATAATTATTGTGTATATTGAAACGAGACATACGGTATTCTGATACAAAATTACATATTAAATCAATCTATAGTGAGTAAATGGGTTATGCCTTTTATCACATTTTAAGTCTAGTATGGCATTGCGCCTTAGTTTTCTTTCCACCTATGCCATAGAAAAGCTGAACAAAATCATGTAATGGAAAATCCTTTTTCGTATTATATAAACTAGATTATTCGTCGAGATATTTTCGCCATTCATAGATATAGTGACGTCACAAATCGATGTACAGCGCAATTACGTCATCTTCGTTGTAAGCGGCGCCTGATCGAAAGTGAGAGCGTTTTTCACTAAAGGCGTTTTTAGCATCCTCATTCTTTGCGAATCTTTAATCTCGTCAACCTACACATTACAATTACCAGCTGAAGTATTCCGCTTTATTATCCTTTCAATTTTAATACTATGTATTTAATGATATGTTAACCCTCATTTCCCAACCGTGGATAAAATCATTTTTAATCAAATTAGAGTAGTAGGTGTGAAAGTATTCAATTATAAATAAATAAATAATTAATAAGTAGTAATATCGTTGACCTAAGACCTAATTATGATGTGAACTGGCATTTGGCGAGTGATTTAGTTTCATTCGTTTTATTTTGATTAAGAAATCGTATAGCTCGACCCCTAATCATAAGGAAGTAAAAAGTAATAAAGTTTTTCGGCTTTACCTCTGATAAAATCAATTAGTTTCGGATCTTTCGCTCCCCTCTCGAATAATTTCTATATCCGTCTCTGTGTAAAATTAAAATTTTTACGACTTCTCAAATATTTGACCTGTTTTGTTAGTTGTCGACATTGTCGGTTGCTAGCGTAGTGTAGATACGCCCAAAAGGGCTTCTCAAAATAATTTTAGTTGATTAATACTGATATTCTATTGGCTATAGCATTACGTGATAATTGATAATAATGCGCATTTCGCGCTCCGCCTGAAAACTGAAATTTGAAATTAATTGTTCGTTTCCTATACTTACCTAAATTATTGTAATATTTCTCTCTACGCGACTGAATACAATTTAAAAAAATCGCGCGCGACATTTTTTGGTAAGGAATGTAAGGGATCGTAAGGATAAGTAATTATCCGAGTGGCTTTGTTGGGCTTTTAAAACTTATTTTGTCCTTTTCGTATACCCACGCTTCACTTTAGATTGCAGGAAACGTGGAAATTATTTATTAATTTTATGCTCTCACCTTTTGCAGGAAAGCGCCTTGCCGCCTTATTCTTTAATATCATGTCATTTTATACCGTTTTCGTGTCTATTTATTAATGTTTCGGTAGGCAATAATTTTATACGGTTGCATGTTGCATGTAATGAATGACTTTTGTAACTTAAAGGGTCATAGGAAATGACCAAGCAACTGATTGTTTTGCATCGTTGGATGGGCAAAATCTAAAAAGAAAAGTACGATGCTAGTCCGTAATTATGAATGGCGTAATTGGTAGCGGTCAACAAATACTAATCAATGGGTTGTTCCGGGTTTGTAAAATTGCAATAAAACTGCTAATTATAATTTTGCCGATTGCATGTTTTTAAACTGAAGCGCACTTTACAAAATAATTGCTGATTAAACGAGTACATATATAAAATTTAAAATATGCATATTGCACGCGAAGGCACATTTAAACTGACCTTAATATTTTTGAATTGCATTAAGTACTTATGTCTGTCTGGTTTAAAAAAAATACGCGTGACCCACATACATAAGTCTGGATTTTATATGGCCGCCCGCTATTCTTGTGCAATATGAACGAGATTATTCGTAACTTTTCCTTTTTGTATCTCAACAGTTGGCACGCCTTATTTTTATTTATGTTCTTGTTGCGATATGTGTAAAAAAATTAAATCATGTCATTGGAATTAAAATATTCATAACTTGACACAATTATTCCAAATCGTAAATTATTTAATTTCCCACCAATTTGTGGTAATTTTGAAATTTACCACATTCAGAATTAACCCGTTCTGCCTTCTGTCCGCCGTGCTTCGCTTCTTTAAAAGAGCATATCGCCGATGAGAGAGGCGTACAAAGTAGATTAATATTTTAACATTGAGAAGGGAGAAATTTTACTAAAAAATTCTCGTTTCGTATGTGACCAAATTACAAGTGGGTACTATGACGGTATGCAGTTTTTGAAGTACCTATGACATCTCTGAAAATTCGTGCTATGTGACATGATGGAAGCATAGTTAATGTGACTGTGACGTGACGCCGACGTGACGTTCTGCGGCAGTCTGGACGTTTTGGAGTAGAAAATAAGGAATCGAAAGAGATCATCTTAACAGACAGTTTATATAATAGTAAAAGCGCCGGAAATGAACATGTTAAATGATACATTGAAACAATTGAATAAAAATGGTGGGCGGAAATGATGATGGACGTAACCTTCGTATGTCACTTTCACTCAAGACATTTTGGCAATGCGGGCGGGCGTCATCTACTGGATTTGCTTTTAATAAAAAACGGAAATAGAACAAAAATTTTTTTGCGAGCCGCTCGTTTCGTTATTTGTCCTCTTTTACGTCGTTGCTAAATTTTGTCATAAACCTACACGTTTATTTACTTAAAAAATTAATTAACTCGCCATTATGTAAAAGCGCAAATTTGAACCGTATTAAACTATCCAGTTAAATTATATAATTTTTCGAGTGTGACGGCATTAAGACGTATTTAAATCAAATAAAACTTCTTTAATTTCTCGATTTGATGAGGTGTCAGTTGTTAGTTTAGCATAATTACCTATGTATGTAATTTCCGTTGTAATAAAAATTAAGTAAATTTAACCATATTTACATACGGAATTTACGGACGTACCTACCTTCTACAACAAGTGCGTATTAAAAGTCGAATACTATAATTTTGTAAACCCATTTGCCAAAGAAACGAAAAAGTCTGGAATTTGATACAAACTATTTCTAGCTCTCAAAAATCGACGGAAATCGATTATGTATAATAATTATTCTAAGTGCCCGTTCACACTATAGCGATGTCGAGCGAATTAGTGGCTATAAATGTAGGCGCAATGGGTGTCTTTTCAGTATGTAAATCATTTTCGAAAAGTTTTCAGACACTGAATGATTAATTATTATTTATTGAAGTCGAACGTAACTCGTTCGCTCAGGTTAGAACATTTACATGGAAATATCTCCTAATTCTTCATGAATTTTTGAAGACTACAAACCGTGCAGGTTTGCAAACTTGATGTTATGTCGGCGTCTGCAACCTCTTTTCCCATAATATAGTAGTTGTATGTTGCAAACAAGACAAATCTAGGTCGAGAGTTATAAACAATCTCAATTTCAACTCTCGCCATCGTTATACTTTTGATTTTTATTATCGCACTATTTTCGTAATTAAAATTAAAAATATTTTAGTACCTATAGGTACACAAAAATAAAAGGTGGAAGGGCGAAGTTCAAAATACGCTTTAATTGGACGAAGCTCGCGTTGACCCTTGGAAGACTTAACAATTTCCTCAAACTTAAACGATGAGTACATTTTCAATTATTGATCTATTTATTTAAAGTGTAAATATTGTCAAAAGCGAAAACACTCGATTTTGTTATCTAAAAGGATAAAACTTGTGTGAATTTTTGTAAATTGGGTAAAATTAAACATCTTTCTTATCATTTTATCTTATTTGTCTATTTTTTAAGTGATTTTAATTATCGTGAACGTGGCTTTTATCCTTATCAATTTACGTAAATCTCAGACTTATTACAGAGTTGCAATCTCGAGCTCTCACTTAGTCGCTAGTCAATATTTTGTAAACGAGAAAGCAAAGTTTACTGAAAAATCGAGAATAGAAATTGTGAAATAATTAACAATCTGATTAGGGCCCACGAAAATCTCCACCCGACTCGAGGGGTGCCCGCATCTCCAGCCACAGATGGTGCTCTGGTAGTGCAATTATTTTTTCTCTAACTTAACAAACGAAGAATATATTTATTATATTAGTCTAACGAAAGGATCTTTCAAGTTTTCTCAATTCAATTCTGAATGGTTTACCACCACCTTTTATATTACTCTTATAAGGGGCGAAAAGAAAAGGGACGCAATATGTAAAAATAAATTAGCACGTTTTCCTAAAAATATACACCAATAATATAGGGTAGAAGATACATAAATTAGGGGCTCTACCTACAAGGGATGTGGATGCTGTAAAACGATTGGCTATTTCTAAAGGGGGATACATAAGGGAGTGGTGATTTAGAAATTATTTTAGTCGACTTTCAAGATGAAAAAGAAATTTCTATGTTGATTGGGTTTTTATTTTATTTTTCTAATAACGAGTTTCGATTTTCACTTCCTGTCGAAGAGGTGTACCTAGACATTTTTTTCTTTTTTGAATTAAATAGGAATGCTTCACATTAACCATTAATGAAGACTTAATTTATGAAAATTATTAACGACATCCGTTTAATATTAAATTTATGCTCTTACTTTCTTATTTTGTTTTTCAACGAGCGTGTCAGAAAGTCTTTAATTTTAAGTAAATCATATACCGATGGTCTGATAGAGGCCTTGCGAGTGGCGATGTTCCAACTTTGTTTCTGTTAGCTTTTGGATTGCCATATCATCACTCATCACAGTCATGGAGTTGAAAAAAGCAGTTCAGAGAGAAATGTGTCATTTCGTATTATTTACAACCATTTATACAACCCCTTGTAATCCTTGTCTGTTCCGTGAGTTTGCTTCTGTGAAAGTTTTGTAACTTTTTTTATTTCGGCTCAAGTTACCCGATTGTTATACCCTTTGATGTAACTGTATGTTGGGGCTATTAATATTGTTATACCGTTCGGCAATCGTAACCCTTACAGCTTGTAAAGTGAAATCATTTTTTCAAAACGTCAGTGTGCTTAGCCCTTTAGTGGCTTTGTAAATTTGAGTTCGAAAATACTCGAAATATTTTTCCGCCCGGCTCTTCGGCAGAAGTAACCGCCAACTATGTTCTTCGAAAACGAACTCACACTGTTTCTCATGTATCAATCTCTTATGGTATATTGAATGTTTTCACTTGTATCGTGTAATATTTCGAGAACATACTTTTTTGCGTGTGGAAGTAAATTGTTTATACAAATTTCCCAATAAGTATGTTGGCATTAAGTAAACATTTAATTTATGTTTTCCTAGTTCCTTTTTCAATTTTCGTATTTACGCTTGTTGAATTCAATTTGACCGTGATATTTCTTCCGTCGATAAAATTATAAATTAACTTTAACCTTAATATTTTAACGAAAGTTTCGAAATTTTACTGTCGTTTATATGCTAAATATTTTTCTATCAATGATACACGAATAATTAATAGTTTTCTAATTGTAACTGATCATTAATTGCAATTTTGTTGAAAGGAAGAGTTACTTAAACAAAAAATCCAAAATTGATAGCACCTAATCCTCCCAAGTAAAAATTAATCAACTTTTATCGTTCTCGTTTCTTATATTATTTATATTTGAAATTTGTAATACTACACTTCACCCACTCAAACTTCTGGAAATTTTCCAAGCCTAAAAGTGCCGATTTCCCAACTCCCTAAGTGTTGGTACAAACAGCGAGTAAATTTCCTTTAATCTTTAACATCGACAACATATTTCTTAAAAGCGAAATTCTCCTAAGTCGTAATGCGATTAGTTTTTGTTTTAAGCAGCAAATCCTATTTGTTAAATAGAATCGTTTTCACTTTCTGTTTTGAGGGCGTCGGTCGATACGGCTAGACGTTCGCCTAGCATCATCGTTCTGTCCTTCTACAAAGGTTCAACGTCGCGGCGCACTATACCTCCCCCACTTACCCTTTAAAATCGTATGCAAGTCGAGTTTCTTGAAAGGAATTTTCGTGTTTCGTACATATTTGTTATGAATGCCCGACATCTATGACAGAATCTCGACTAAAAATAATAAATTCGTTCAACATAAATCCCAAACTGAGAAATTATCACACATTGATATCTTCAACTTCTTTGTTAGAAATGCCAAATAATGTTAGTAATTATTATTATTATTTGTGAATTGTGGTTGTTACGGTTCAATTATTTCTTCTACGTATTCAATGTCAATGTCCATGTAAATCATAGCTATCGCTTCTTGTGTTATAATCTTCCTTTATGATATCTTATATTTTAATTCATCGTATGTTTAGTATGTCGAGATAATTTTTTTTCTTATTTTTAACACAAAATATTTGTTCTGAACGTAAATTAGTTATGCAGAGCTGGATTTGATAGCAAATTAAGGACACTTTTTCAACACTTAACTGTTCTTCTGGGAAATTAATCAGATGAGCTGGATGCGGTATCATCTTCGTCTCGAGTATGACTCCACACGGACCAAAGAGGCTAATGGTCAATAAAAGACCCATTTCCAAATTTATCAGCTAATGTGACGAAACAAACACTTCATCCGTTAAATATTAATCTCGGTTAATAATGAATTCTTTAACTTTAAGTGGCAAAGTGTCATTGCAGAGAGTGAAATTGATTTGAGAAACAATTAATACACCTGTATATTGTTGTGCTTCTTATTTATTTTTAGCCACGGCTTCTTTTGGCGTTACGCTCAGCAACCCGCACCTCTTCAATTTTTTTTCGCTCCAGATAAGCAGTTGAAGTTTCATGAATTTTTATACATCTTGTTCGTGCGTCGATGGAAAGGACTATCCGTTTAAAAATATTTTATGAATCTCTGTGTATTATAAAGAGGCTGTCTCGGGGTATTAAGATTTTTATAAAAGCCGAATTCAAGAATCAAACTCGACTCACACTTGTCTTAAGTTTTCGTTAACTCCCCCGTTTCACAAGTTCCGTACCTATTTGTGAGAGTGGGGAGAGTTAGCAAACACTCGAGACAGGTCTGAGTTGAGTTTGATTCTTGAATTTGGCCGTTTAGACTCGAGCCAACCCTGATCGGTGTTATGTAACAATTTTTACTATAGATAACCTCTACTATTAAATTATACACAATTTTCTTGTTTATTAGATGTTTAGTAAACTTACACTAGGAAAAGTCAATGACTTGGTAAATATTTTTTGCGTATTTGCGCAAATATCTAGAAAAAAATCAAGGACGTTTTGATAGGGTAATTCGGTTGATAATAATTTTAAAATGGAGGCGCTACATACTATTCTCAAATCCCCGTAACTGTTGTAATAATTATTATTAATATAAAATTTACACGGAATTTATTGAAACCTTAACCCAAATATTAACAGAAGGTTACGTGAACAATCTGTAATTGATTTGTTTACAATTTTTATCGTCGATATCGATGGGATTGTACTTTTGCTTACTTTCGGAAATTTTGAAAAACTTTCTTCGATAATTTACAACTTTTTGCATTATTGGTAGTAAAAGTGAACATATGCAAGTTTTTAAATATATTCCAAATTAAGTGTGTTAGTGGAACAAGTCGATACGCGTTCTCATCATATTTCAGTAGACCACTCTTCATATTGTATTAGGCTTCGCAATTAAAATTTTACTTTCACAACTATTCTTAAACTTTAGAGTACCTACGTTGTCGAAAAATAAAATATTTTGTAATCCACCCAAAATCGTGTCCATTTAAAGGAAGTTGATTATATTTTATGAACCGGCCCGTTACATAAGAAAACTCGAAGTAACGAGTTATTTGGGTTAAGGCCGGCCAGGTTAAAAAATAAATACGAGTATGAGTTACATTACATAATTATTGTTAACTATCAGAAATTTATATATTTTTTATTTAATTAATTTTTATTTATTAACTTATAGGTGAAACGCTTCAAGATTCTATTCTTCAGGGGTCCCCAACGCGTAGTTCGCGAACATGTTGGTCACTTGATACCAAGGATGTTAGAGGTAAACAAGATTCATATAATTTTAGCTACAATTAAAGTGCTATTTTAAATGTAGGTTATGATGTTGGGGACTTGAAAAAATTTCATATTTCTTTAAATACATTTTAAACTAAAAAGATCTCAAGTGGCATATCTTTGAGAAATTAGGAAACGAAATTCTGTACAATCGACTTTCTCGTAGTTGCATTATGTTGGTTAACATCGCATTATGGCGAAATGTTAATTATTTAAATGACATTTACAAAGCCAGTAGTGAAGAAAATAGTGCAATTTTTTTATTTAACAAAAATGGAACTTTTTTATGAAGAATTATTTAAGTAATGGACGATAATAGACGTTTTGAGGTTACTGGGATCGTTAATTAATGGATCAATTGTAATCCATTGAATAAAATTCTTTTAAAGTGTTATGTAACAACGGTGCACTTACTGCGTAACCTGTAGTTTGATTCAATCGGTTGTTTCAAGTTGTTCGGTTGATCTATGAATTTCATTTGGGTCAAGGGAACTTTCCCTTCCGGCCGAATTATTTGTACGTCTTAATATAATTCTTTACCTATCGGAAATTTAATAGTTTTTTTATAAGTATTTCCTTTCATTTAATTACCCGTAACAACCGCTTCAATTTTAGTTTTTCCCAAAGTTCGTAAAAAAATTAGTCGGCTTTCCTAATTTTTGTGTTGGCATTGGAAAAAAATTAACAAACAGCTTGAATAAATAGAAAATTAAAACCGTTTAGGCAACTTGTATCTGACTCGATTTTTTTTCTTTACGTTATGTGAGCACTAACTAAATTAAATTGGGATAGTCTTCTTTATCTGTTGAACCTAAAATGTTTTAATTATCGAAACGAGTAATTAATTGAGAAATAAAGATTGCTTAAGTTGTCTAAAATTTAATGGAAAAATCCAATTAGGTAATAAAATTTTCTTCACTTCTTTTATTTTAATACATTTTCAGAAACAGTGCATCTTTACTGTAAGTGTGAGAAATGGGAAGGCTCGAGCATTATGCTAATACAGACAATAATTATATAATCTTCAAGGGCGCTATAGTCAAAATTTAACCATCTTCTATAAATAATTAGTTAGAAGACGGTTCTGTTTTTGGTAAAATTTTCGATCCAATCCTATCGAAATTTAGCAATAAATAAACTTTAAGTTCAATTTTCTTGAATTAACTTTTTATTTGAGCCCCATCCTGTTAACAAAATCGGCGTCTAATTAAATTAATTCGAGCCTTAGTGTTAATTGATTTGGGTGTTTAATATTTGAGTACTACGCATCCTGCTAATATACATTATATCTCGTGGATAAGATGGTTATGTAATTAAATTTAAACTTTTTCAAAATTTCGAAATGTGCTTTTATAGCTATAGCTATCGATACACGACCAATAATGTTGAAACTACTTCTTGTTACCTCTATAAAATGTGTAATTTTAATGTTTGTTTCTTTCTTTTTCAGTAGACAATAGTGAATTGGGATATGGTTCTTTAAGAAATTCAGAATCACCGCCACCTACGAAACACCACAGATCTGAAAATTCAAATTCTAGAGCGTTGTTACATGGTATTCTCTCAGGGCAGCATCCAGGTTTACATCATGCACATGCTCTCATTACTGCACATCGTACTTCTGCTTATACAACGACTACAACCGGTAAAAAAATTATTTTTTCACTTATTAATCAACCCCCCATGGTCTTCCTAAACATTTGCTTTAAATCTGAAAGTTAAAGCGGTATGTTTTTATATTTTTTTATGCTTCTCTCATCTATCTGTATTAGTCTATAAGATCTAATGTATGCTTGCGAACCGACCAGCGAGACCGATGAGACTGTTTTTGAACAGATGCACGGGCTTACGACTGACCATGTTGTGCAACAATAATTTTCTCGCAGCTGAATCCATTTTTGCGCCCTTCGGTTATTTTTGCAAAGCACGGCTTTTACCTCGCACGGTAAAAATATTATTTGTATGAGATGTGATGGCGACCTAAGCAAGAAGGGGTTGCGTTATTTACAACGTACACACAATAATAGGAATTAGGAAAGTTGCAGCTGCAATATTGAATAATATTGCAGGAATATGTTTCATCTGTTAAAGAAATGGGGCGATTTTGTTTTTGGACCATTTTCAAGTATAACTACAAACACCCGCATGTTGTTAAAGGGGTTCAATATTGCACATTTTTGTAAACCTTTTAAAATTGACAGCTACTCTTATAAGGGGTGATTTATTGGTTAGCTATGATTCAAGATAAATTATTGAAGGGTGCGAATTCACATGCACAAATAACAGACGGTTTTTCTAATCCTTTTTACGTAATATCCTATTACAAAGTTGGTCAGTTTGTATGCTTGACCAACGACTATTGCGGAGTTTTTTCCCACACCAGGATTATGTTAAACGGTAGAATCTATCTGCCTTAATGGATAAGGGGTTCTAGTTAATAGAGTGTATATTTTTGCATCGAACCGGACGTGGTGGTCACTTTAAACTGACCAGTTACGGTAGATAGAAGAATTCCTACAGGTTTTGGATATGTATAAGTGGATTCTAATTCCTGTAGAAACTCGTTTTTACTTTTAGTAGTAATAATAGGTTACGGTAAAGGGAATGTAAAAATTTATATTTAAACCAGAAATAGGAAGTAAGCAACGGTTTTGGCACTTTTTGTTTTCTTTACTAACCCTCTCATTTTAACACTCTTGTTATGAGGCATTTAAAGGTGTTCATTACATTGTTTTGATTAGAGTGGCTCATCTCGAGTTCCTATCTCGTGATGGATCTTTTGTCGAATCGTTTGTTATCCTTATAATAGAAACTATTTAATCTACTACCTGGATTTGTCACCTACCATAATACGTTAAACCAGAAACATGCCGACTTTTCACACATCATTCCCCCCGATGCTTCTTAGACTCACATTAATGCGGTAGTATTTTTTGAGATGGTCACTAGCGATAGATGAATGTCTTTTTGTTGGTTATTAATCGTAGGATTAGTTAAATTTAGGTACACTAGTGGACATCCGAGAGTCGTATTCCCGTAGATACCCATTAGTCACGCATGCCTTACACCCCTCGGCCGGTAGTAAATAAACAACACACCCCTGGCATGTGTAACCCGTTTCTTTGTATCGTCTAACCTGTTTCCGAATCATTTTAATTCCGCGAGCCGATGTCCGGTTCATCCCTTAATGTCCGGCGTGACCTGCCGACCTCGCTGCCCATTAATCATATCTATTATACAGAGCTGGGTCATAAAAGGGTCAATCTGTAGTCGACCAATTTTATCGTAACCCTTTTCGAACCGTCCACTTTCCTACAAACTACTTGGGTTTCTATACGATTCCCGATTATGTCGTTACCTACGATGACCGTTGGATAGTTTGATGGCCAGCATTATTGCGATTTATAAGATATGAAAGGACACTACGTGAGAACTTAGGGCTTTAATGGTCGCTTCTTTAATTTCTTTGCTCTACAGTGTCGCCTTCTTAATTTACATTTTATTTTGCAACCGATTTTTTTTATTTGGTGATAGATATTAAGCAAACTTAATACTACGTATTTTTTAGGTTCACTGCCACCGAGTCCTGCAGATTCGGGAGTTTCGGACGTCGATAGTTCTTCTAGCGGACATACGTCGACGGACGAGTTGAAATCGAGATTGCAACCACCCGGACTTGGTCCACATTCGCCTTTAGGTTTTCCATCGAATCAGCAGTTTTTAACACCTTACCATTACCATCAGTCTGCTCACGGACATCCTCACAGAGGACATATACCACACCAACCACCCTATCCACATCGACCACAATGTAAGTATTTTTTACCGAATTTTAATATTCAATTTTTGATTGACGGTTTACAGTTTTTATAAAAAGGGCTTAATTTGGTTTAAAAAGGTTTACCTTTCAAAATATAGTATGTAAATATTAAAGGCTGTTATACCATTCATTGACATATACTCGACTTTTTATGCGTGGCTGCTTATACGTTATATTTAACTTTTTGGTGGGTTTTGTTGTTTGTCTGACCTGCCCTAAATTTTATGTATTGCGAAATGCCAAGAAATTTGGACGAATAATTTTATGTGTTTTAAAATTAGATTCTGGGGTACACTTCCTTTTTTTAAGGTAAACATTTTTTAAATTTCCAATCCATTAAAAGGTCAAAATTTATACAATAATTCTA
This sequence comes from Malthinus flaveolus, assembly GCA_950108345.1. NCBI lineage: Eukaryota > Metazoa > Arthropoda > Insecta > Coleoptera > Cantharidae > Malthinus > Malthinus flaveolus. Next base: position 4,514,615 of record OX467286.1, read on the forward strand.
TCACAAATACCCGCTATATGGTAAATTTTGAATCTTTATTAGAACTGTTCTCCTGGCCAGCAACTTAAAATTCAAGTTTTGGACGGAATTAAATCGTATTGGATATTCACGAATTTTCGGTTCTATTAGCAGGACTGATTTGGCTAAGGTCATATAAGTATTTAATATGGGAAAATTCCATTAAGTAGTAGTACTCCTTAAGTCCTTATAATTTATAAAAGCAGCCTATAACTGGATTACAGTTTGTACTTTGAGAGAGATTTTATCTCGCTATTACTGCGACATTCGCTTATTATTGTTATAATTGAATGTTTTTTTAAAGTTGGAATAGGCAATGACAATTTTTGGTTATCTTGGTGGCAGGGAATAAAATTTTCGGCTGTTACTAAAAGAAAACATTGGGAATGTCTGTTTCGATAGACTTCGCTGGGTTGGAGTTGGAATAATTTAATTCTTTTGCTTCCCTGGGAGGTCTTTTTCAACCAGAAACAATTGCGGAATTCGAAATATGGTAATAATTTTAAACTGTATGCATACTGGAGATAACAACCATAACATCATGTACTCGATAAATAAAATGAAAATCGATCAATTACGCAAACTGATTGGTAACCTTGAATTTTTTTTTTATCGCATTGATAAAATATTTCACCGGCTTATTTCGTCCACTTTATTGAAGAGATTGTGTTATACGTATGTACTATGTTCATAATTACAATTTTTTTAACCTTGCGTGACATCTAGATCTAGATGTTATCAACGAGTCAATTTAAAATTTTAAAAAGCAACGTCGTTGACACAGTAGTAACCAATTTTGAATTTTCCTCTTTGATTACTTAAAATAGCGTATCGACGTTTAAATTGCACTCGTAAAAAAATAGTTGCTAATTTCAAACGGTTAGCAACATGAAAATTCTGGCTAAGCGCCTCTGGGGGCACCCGAAAGGGCTCCGTGCTTTTTAAGCGGTTAGTAGGCGTTTCGCAATTTGCCAATTTTTTTTTTATATTTTTTGTTTAATTACCTATTAACTAAATCCGCTTGGGTAATTAATAAATTGTATAAAATAAGTTTATAATTAGATTTTTTTATAAACAACTTCTTTTCGAAAATACTAATATCTATGTTATTATTTTTACGTTTTAATAAAAATATTCTAATCTCGAACGTTTTGAAATAAACACACTAACGTAACTTTGATCTTTCGATCGGTTTTTGGTAAGTGAATTGTTCCTATACAATATTAGTGTTTATTAAAGTTGCTATCAGTTCTTAAAACGCAAGATGGCGTCGCTTTTTGACGTCAATTCTAGACGGATTTCAGAGTTGGGCTAGGTTAAGCTTTATGCGAATTGATTGTAATTCATAAATAAATTTAGCGTTTCTTGTAACGTTTTAGGAAATGTATTAGTAGTAGGTACCTACATTTAATTCAATTTTAGTATAAATTTGCATGGGACGAAAATTACAAACAAAAATAGTCTGATGGCGTTAAAAATATGCTCGTCTGACTGCTTCAGAAATTATGGTTTCAATGGCCGTATAACATTGGCACGGACAACACCTACTTATTTTCAATTTTTAGAATTTTTATTATATTATTATAAAAAATAGTGGCTATTAACATTTTTGACTTTGAAAAAATAAAGTTCTTACTTCGTACCACGGGTAAACCAATATATGATAGTTTACCCACTAAAAGCCATTGTTGTATTATTATGCAAAACTTGAATATTGAACATGATAATTCTTCTTAAGGGCAATAACTATACAGGCAAAACAGTGGTTGAATTTCCTTTCTACCATCATGTTATAGATTTTCTGCTAGACGTATAAAATCGTTCATTTTCGCAAAACTTTCCACTCTTATTACCTACCAACTACCAACTTGAGTTCTTTATACTAACGTTTCACCCCATTTTGGCACTGTTGGCATAATATATTGTAATTTGACATTATTTTTACTAAATAAATTATGTATTTGTTGAACTGACTATAAGAACTAATATAAACAATTAATTTAGTTTTGAGAGTTTTAAAGAAGCAATTCAATTATTTCTCGAGAGTATGATTTTCGACCATTTCGTTTTTAGCTTTTAATTTGGAATTTTCTAAAAATATTTGCAGTCAATGGGTAGGTACCTACTACCAATTGTTAAGACCTAAAAAATCTTAGTTTAATTGTGGATTTTTAAATTTCAAGCTTTCTTCGGGGTGATGCGATTAGAATTTTGTTTCCGTGCATATCTGTGTTCTAAATATGGATTATTTTTGGCCGATCTAATTTTAAAATTTGTCCAGATCCTCGCATAGCCCTAGGCAAGTTATTCATCGATACGATCCTTCAATGCACTCCTAAATAAGTCTTTTTTTTGAAAAAAAATATAACTTTAATGTAACAAGATAAAAAATGTTTGGACTTATTTAAACTTAACGACGTTAATACGATAAAAAAATGATTTATTATATTTGTGCAGTACAAAGGAGCTTATCAATCTATAGAGTGCATCCGTATAAAAAACGAGGTTAAATTAAAAATGTTGAAACTGTTTTTTTTGGTTGAATTTTAAACTATTACTTATGCATAGTTTAATACCGGATAAGCTCGACGTTAACAAGTAAATAGATAACTGACCTATCCTAGACATTCCGTGATATTGCATCTAACTATCCAAGTTTTTATTAGCGAAGTGGGGCACCGGTTTCTGATGTACGTACCACTAGACTACTCGTCTCCAGGCTCTAACAATGGATTTTAAAAAATTTTCAAACTAAGTATTGCACAAATAAGGCTGAAAACTACTTTTTGGGGGATTTGAAGACCGTTAAAAAATATTTTTGGAATAAGTTATTATGACGCATTAAACCAAAGTTATCAAAGACCAAATAATTTATAAAGTACTATTTTTGAAAAATTGATATCGTTGCCAAAATTTAAATGTCTGTCGATCTACTTATTGTGCCGAGATAAAAAAATTTGAAATATCTTTAAAATAAGATGGAAATGCGCACATACATTACCTACCTATACTATTAGATACTACCTACTTATTTGATACTCTCATGTCCACGTAATGGTTTTTCATAATTTTCTACTTGCAAAAGATTAATACGTTCTACTATTATGTTGTAATTATAATTAATCTAATTATTTCTGAAAAATCAGAAAGTCGAATGCATTATTATGTAGGTAATTCATTATCTTATTATCTACTACTTACTTATATCTGTAATGCTATATATATATATATATATAAATATCTATCTTGGAAAGGACATAGTAGTAAATACAGCTTCACATTGGTACACGTCCGTTTCCAAAAAGCTTGGCTGAATCCGCATTTGCAAATCGAGCTTATGAAGACAGTGTTTCCATTACTAAGATAGTAAAGCAAGTAGAGAGACTTATCTTGCAATTAAAATTTTGAAGTATGGGCTATCTCACCAGGAAGTAGAAGAGCACGCAAAAATGTATCAGTTTCAACAGTATCACTGACCAAGCAAACGTTACGGAGGTAAGGTGTACCATATAACCTCGATAGAAGAATTACATAGTGACGAGGAGAAAATAATCCAGACACAAGACAAAAATATTGATAATGGGAATAGAAAGTGTGCCAAAATGAGGTAGAAGATTTCGGAAGGAACGTAAATGCGGCATGTTAGAAATTAATGTGTGGTATAAATTACAGTGCCTGTAGCAGAAAATTACAGTAATTCACAATTACTAAGAAGGTTTTCTTGTTTTCTATGACTGACGTAGTTCCAAGTTGTATTAGGGGACTCGTTGAATCAACCTATTGGGATTAGATACTGGATGGAGTATCAAAAGGTCTAAGCCCGCCCGCTTAATTTTCTTAACGACGCGACGCTTCGTTTCACATACGATTGGAATTTTTCCTAATTTACGCGTTGGTGAATTGGCAACATAAAAAATGTAACCATGATCCCATGTTGTATGAGTTTTTCACTGATACTGATAGAGCTGATAGAGAAGCAATCTTATTTGAACTTGACCTCACGTTTGAAATTATAAGGCCGAAAAGCGCTAAACAATCTTTGATTTGAAAATTGTATTCGGGCCGATTAATTTATATTTATAGGCGACGATACGTCGGTAATTTAAAAAAATTTGTAAACAAAATAATTTCTATAAATAATTGAGAGGTATGTAAGTATGTATGCGTAATGTTCTAAACTCTAAGCGAACAACGAGTATGGTATTTAAAAAATATAAATAAATAGTGTCGGTGCTCAACAAAACACGAGTTATGTATGGATATGTATAAGCACGTATATAAAAGTATGTACATGTGTGTATGAGTATGTCTAGATCTGTTATAGCACGAGCACAAAACTGCGACGTCGTTGACGGCCTCGGTCACTGGTTCATCGACTCTGCGACTTTCCGCGAGCTGAAGGTCACCGCGTCACTCTCGATTTCCTTCAGCCCGACTCCTTCCGTTCCTCATTTTGCATTCTCAAACCCACTTTCGTATCTCGATTTGAAACTTTTTTTTATTTCTCGTCGTACGAGCCTTATTTTTTTTTCAATTTATTTGTCGAGTTACAAAACTACGATAACCCCTCGGTGATTTTAATTATGAAAGAAATCTGTACTAATCGTTTCCGATATTAGCTTAGCAATCGATGATACGACTTGTCATTTTAAGAAATATGACCGTGTTTGTCCATAATAATTTAAATAATACAGTGCAGTTTTCACAATATTTATCCTGTTTTCATATGTTTCTTATCTCGAGATAGTACCTACTTCCTGATTACGAGTTATATGTGTTTGTGGGTGATTTATTAGGCACATACTTCAACAATGACACGGTGAGCTCCTTTTTTTCGAAAATTTTCTAAAATTTTATTTTGAGGAGTCTGGGCACTTTTTATCACCAACGCCGTTTACCCTTACGTTAATTAATTAAAGTCAAAAATACAACTCCTATTTACAATGAAGATTGCTCGCATTTGGCAACAGCTGCCTGGCTTACTTACATCGGTCGAATTGCAAAAGCTATTTTTATTGCACTCTCGATTTCCTACCGGATTCATTGTAGACTCGACATCTAATTGGCCGTTTGACTCCAATATAAAACTTGAGCAAGTTTGCCGTATTACTCCAGGGAAGTACCTAAGTTTGGGGGGTCGTTTCTAGCAAATTCGATTTGTATCGTGAATATGTTAGTATTCCAAAATTCCGAACGCCTTTATCGCTCGACGGTGCACGACAACAAAAGAAAAATTCGGGAGTTGCATAAAAATAGACCCACAAGGTTTTCACGTCAGAATCTAGACTCGTTTTTAACTTCCTGCATTTTGTATGGTCAGTATGTGTAAACAATGGATTTATTAAGTCGAATTAAAATGAAATAAAAACAAATTCCGAGAATAGCAAAACACTTGTGCCAATTTGTTTTGTGCTAAAATTTATAGAATAAACAATTTGATGTTTTTATAACCCTACGTTTGCTCGGTGCACGCCAGTGAATAAGACCTTGAATCGGGCGGTCACCCCAATGCCCAGCCACAGCCCCCGCCCGTCTTCGCTGGCAGACAGCAAGCAGCTCGATGCACTTGCATCGCATTGCAGTGATATAATTATAGCACATGCACATACACTTATGGCCTTCACCGCTTAACTTGCACTTGTTACGTATATCCTCAATTTTTTGTCATTTTGATAATATCAACCGGAAATCATTGATTGTATATTAAGCCTTATAAGGTATAATTCCTATATCTAATTAGTTTAATTTGTGCTTTTCGATTAAATTACGATCAGATTAAGTACTTGCTGCCTCGTTATTTAACGGAATTTAATTATTTTTTGGCCATCTTATAACTTTCCGGCGTTTATCAGATGGAGACAACAATCGAAGGGTGACATATCAAAGGAGGATGTATTACAGTATTATCTAAGTAATTGTGTTACATAATAGCACGCAAATCTTAGGTTACATGGTAATCAAATTTCATACCTCTTGATCTCGATATCGTTAGGGAATTAAACCAACAATGAACGAATTGGAGGATCCTTTTAAAACAGTAAAGGCCTCTTGTCTCGTTTCTTTTCTCCGAACCCAAAATTTAGTTCAGTTTCCAATCCTAAGATGATAAGATGCATACTATTTGGAAATGTATTTTCATATTTTTGTAACACTCGCGTGGTGAGAGTACCAGGAACAAAATTATGCCGATTTATTGAAAAAATTGTCAAAATTGGAAGCCAAAATAATTCTCTTTGGTTTCTTTTCGCATGTATTAAGTTTAAGATTGCCTAAGCAAGAAACAAGTTGACAATCGCTTTGTACCACAGTGGAAAACAAAAACGTCAGCAGTTTTGTGGTGGACCTGTTGACTCAAAAACCGCAACCACAAATGTGATCATATCAGGAAATTGGTACAAAACTAAATGAGAACAGTATTTTCGCATTTTGTCGTAATTTAATAAATGACCATTATTAAACCCAGTCTTGTTGAAAATTGGAAAGCGATTGACAAAAAAGTAAGAAATGATCATATTTTTTCTGGAGACGCCACAAAGCCACAGAGATTTCGCACAAAAAGAACATTTCATCACATACAAACTTTGAATGAAAGTTTTTTCTTAAATGGGTATCCGATGGATGGATGAACTGGACCGAAAGCGAAAAATGTACCTATACAATTTCCCGAGTAACCATTTTCTGACGCCAAGAAAGAAAACCTTTTCCAATTATTCTTCCTTCAAAAAAGTCCCATAAAACTCGATTAGAGAGCAATCGTCAAACACTTAGACAATTTTAGACATTGAAAAGAAGATAACCTACTTTTTATTTTTTTAAATTAATGTTCTCTTAATGGACCGAACCGGAAAATCATAACGCAGACATCAACATTTGTATAAATGTTTAGCTTAGATAGTAATGATGGTTTTAAAATTATTTACTATTTATGCCAGTTTCGCTAACCTATAAACACCATTACGCTTCATAGTCGAACACTCGTAGTTTCGTACGATCTTCTAGACGTAATGACGCTACTGCACTCTCTTCTATAAAGAAAGTTAACTTTCGTTAGAAATCAAATAGAAAAAAATTATAATTAAAGTGTCGGAACAAAAAGCATAATTTTGGCGAAGAAATTGCTTCATTTCTTGAAGTGGTTTTGGAATTTAAAAAATTAATAATAATAATAATAATAAGGCAGACGATGATAACGGATGTTTTTGAAAATTCATTGTCTCGTGTCTTGTGTTTATATTGCTTATTGCGGTTGCAAGACCAAGTCAAAACAAAGGGGCGATGTACCCGTGACATTGTCGCGGTGGTTGGTGATGCAGGTATAATTTGGAGTACGGCTTTTATGTTAATTGCTTTTTTAAATTTATTTTGCGCCTTTCCGAAATGTTCGACCAATTGTATTTGCTACGAAAACAATAATAAGTTTTGAAACGCGATTTTGGGAAAATCGGTGGACTCCGTCTCTTCCAAGTTTGGCATCTTATACTAAGATATTGGTTAGGGAGTTGGAAGACAGTCCATGCATGTTATTATGTACAAACTAGTTAGTTACAGAAACAGAATGCAGTAGGTAGAGTATCGTGCATCTATTTTAGCAGTTTCGCGATGCAAGGACTGTGTCGGTTGAAGGTTAGCACGTCATTTCCTGGTCAATGTTCTCTGCAGGGCCACTCCGCCCGCACCCTCCTCGGCCAGACAGAACAACACACTAAGCCGTATTAGACCAATACGTTTATTTACGACATTTATAACTGATTTTGTCATTAGTACCACGAGGTTTTGTACCACGATTTAAACTCGAGTATATACCTAATTATAACTTTCAATTTTAAAAAAATGGCCCAAATTAAAACTGAGGGCCAATTATTTTCTTTCATCGTCCCAGTCTGATTATATTTTAAGTAGAGGTACCTACCACAATTACGAATAAGTGGTTTTCAATTATATTTATAATTGTTACGAGAAATGCCCATCTAGCCAATTACCCTATTTTTATAAATCGTCCCTAACAATTTCTATAAAAGGACGTTTTTGTTCGGATTTGAAAGATGTTTTCACACGAAAACTCAATTTATACCTGTTCCGCTTCCCTATTGTTAATATGTAGGTCATATGAGGGTGTATCTTTTATTAAATGCACTCGGCAGGGCACAGGTAAGAAAGGGCTAAGCTTACCGGAAACCAATTACCCATGTTAAAGGAGACGAATTAAGATTAATACCCAGGTAAAGATAATATACCACAAGTATGTATATTATAATTTTTATTGTTTTTATTCAAATTTTTTTTAGAATCACTGTCTCATTCTAATAACGATGACGTGACTAAACATATTTTTGTATATAATATGGATATTGATTTAAAAAATTTATGTCTAAAGCCTGTTAGTTGCGACCTCTCGAAGCAACGTAGACGTGACGTGACGTTCCAGAGCACAAAAACCAAATTGTTCGTTTAGACATTTTCCGTTTTCCTTCACCCGTGTGCGGGATAGATTTTGCAGTTCATTTTTGTCACTCGCTAGGTAAAATACGTTTGAAACAAATGAAAAATTATACGGAAGTACGTTGCCGTTACGTCAATTCCTCAAACTTGGGAGATTTTTTAATTTGACGTCAACGATACATCGTGATTAACACGGGCTTAAGTATTGCCATTGAGTGATCTTATTACTCAATGGTATTGCCAGTATTGCTGACGCTAAGTAGTTATCGTTGCGTGTATACAGACGTCTAGGGATATAAATCGGCGAAACAGAGTATATTATAGTTTATGATAGTTTTAAAATATGTTAATTTAAGAGTGTCGAAACTGGACACGATATTAAAGACGTAATTTTGTTTCAGTGCCCGATAACTACAATAGTTATTTAACCACCCTACAACAACAGCATCAGGCTGCCCAACAAACGACCCACTTACAAAATTATCATCCCAATAATATACACTCACCGTTCACTGCACCATCCGCACCGTCTCCACCTAGAGGACACTCGATTCCGACGTCGGTGATACAAGCAGCTACCTCAAGTGTCAACGACGAGCTCTCTTATATGTTAGATTTAGGTTTTCCCCCGAGAAAGTTAAAAAAGGTGAAGAAACCAAAACCTGGCGAACCCGGCTCGGTGAAACGAAAAAGTAGAGAAGGTTCGACGACATATTTATGGGAATTTTTGCTCAAGTTATTGCAAGATCGCGAATATTGTCCAAGGTATATAAAATGGACGAATCGGGAGAAGGGCGTTTTTAAACTCGTAGATTCTAAAGCTGTATCTCGTTTATGGGGCTTACATAAAAATAAACCAGATATGAATTACGAGACTATGGGTCGCGCTTTGAGGTATTATTATCAAAGAGGTATTCTTGCCAAGGTGGACGGACAGAGGTTGGTTTATCAATTTGTGGACGTTCCAAAAGATATCGTGGAAATCGATTGCACGGGTGCGTGACCGCATGTTATTACTATCAACTTGGCTTAAGGCCCTTGATACTGTTTTTATAGTACAACAAAAAAATTATTTCAAAATATTAGAAGCTTTAAGAGCTCTCGTATAAAGTCGAATTTGTTTTATTTATTAAAAGATTTATAAGAAAAATTTTTATACTAATAAGAAAAATGCTCGAAACCATCAGGGACCTAGGTATAATATTTAAGATTTCTCAACCAGTAATTTTTTTAATCTCCAGTAAATTTAAAAAGACAATACAGAGTAACTAGTAGATACACTCGAAAACGATCCAAGTTCAAAGCTTTTATTTCTTGCGGTAGCAATATTTTTTTATCGAGTACGAAGAAGAGAATATTTTTGAGATATGGTTGTGTTAGTGAGTAAACTTCGACCGAGGTAACAAAAATTATTCTGTAACGACTTATAATCAACAATAAAAATAACGAATTTATGACTTAATTATTCATAAGAAGTTTCAATTAACCGTACGAAGGCAACTAGAACTTTTTAATTTTAGAAAAATTGCGAGTGTAATTGAAACAATTTTAAATAACAATAGGTACCTCAGATTTCATATAAACTATTTTGTCACAAGCTAAAGTTTTACAAAAGATATATAATAAATATGTAAGTTTGTAAGTACTAGATAGAAAAAATTTAAAAAAGTAAATACGATGGTGCTTAACGAATTTGAGCAGAACGATATTTAGGCCTTTGGTTGTTGAATAGTATAAAAGAATTTTATTAAAGTGAAATTTTATATGTATACAATTGAAACGAGATCGAAAACAATTTTCTACCATTTAGAAATATTTGTACGGATAGTTTTAAAACAAATTGTGACGGAATTGTGATACGATGTGCTACTTTTAAGATGTTCGATTGTTACCCTAAAAAAGTAAATTGTAAAAGATTGGTCAAGGTGCTGTTAATTGGAATAGATGGGAGACTGTGAGGTGCCTCAAGAAAAAAACGTGTTTAATATACGTTAAAAATGATATACATTAAAAAAATATGTCAATATATGTAAGCTCTCTTTGTATAGTTTATTTTGGGATTTTTTGCTCGATGTAATTACTTTAAAAAAAACTGCCTTTTTTGAAATGATCTCAGATGTACACACACCCCAAATTTGTAAATAATTAATGTACTTAAGTAGTACATGTTGAGTCGAGATTATTCAATTACGCCGTGTTCCAGTCAAAATTGTGTTATAAGTGTACATTCTGTATAGTATTTATTTTATTTTGATTTTCCCCATCCCCAAATTTTTCTTAATATTCTCAATTGTTATAACATTCTGTGATTGTACGTTTAGTTCTCTTTTGTAAAAATTCAAAATTTGATGTTAGTTTTTATAAATGTAACTAAACTAATAGGTGTAATTAACAATTGTACCTAACGTTAATTGTGTCTTGAAATTTTACATATTAAACTCAGTGCAAAGAATTCAGGATACTTATTATTAATAATAATAATTAATATTATAGGGAATCAATTTATGGTGTATTTTCAATTCAGGTTACAAACTCGGTGACAAAACCTAATGCTTAATCGCACAACAAACGACAAAATATTTATTCAAAATTTTTACGTCCAATCACATGTGATAATTGTCAGCGATGCATGAGGATGTAATGTGTAGTTAGACTTTAAAATGATTGTTATACATGTTATTTGTTAACTCGCAGCTACTTTTCTTCGCTTATTTTTATTCTCTAAACTCGCACAAGTTGAAGTATTTCGATTGCTGTTACACATAGTAACCTTTCAAATTTATCCTTACGAAATTTAGAGAATAAAAGTATAATTTTATAAACAAACTATTAAAGATTAATAGCGACAAATTTACAAAAACATATATTACGGTTATATTCTGATACATTTAAATTGTTAAAGTACTTGGTGATATTCTTAAATAGCCTCATGAGTTGTAAATATAGAATTACTATTTCCTACAGTAGAAAACAACTTAATATTAACAAATACGTTTAATTCATTCATAGTTTGTAATTTGTATAGTTTTATTTAGCTTAAGACATGGTACTTTTATTATATAGTTTATTGTAATATTTTGTCTTTATAAAAATATAAATAAATGATTATAAGTTAGTCTCGAAATGATATTACATTTTATTTTGCGCCTTTTAAATTAATTATCCTGGGTGTATGATAGGACTAACAAACTTTACAAAATTATAATTTTGAACGATTATATCTCGTTAAAAATGTTATTTCCGATAATTTTTTTAAATAAAGGTAGTCTCTAAAATAATTGATTTCAGCACAATTATTAATTGTACTACCTATAATTTTAGTAGGTTTGTACTTTTACATGAAAATGAATACAAGGGCATAATGGAAATCAAATGAAAATTTTAAATGATTAGAATAATAGTCAACTTCTTAATAGAACCAAATAGGTACTAACTGATGAAACTCAAATTAATATTCAACGAAACAAATTGCGTCAACCGTAAATGCAGTATTGTACGATGGGTTGCATATGTATAAGATTTGATAATTATTTTACTGTCTAGTAGAAAAGCTTGGCAACGTTGGCAACAACAACACAGCCACTTGCACTCGAAAGACTGTCAACGTATATCAAGTTTCTAACCTTACATTTTTGAAACTTCAGTCATAGATCAGATAGTTATAAGGGTGCTTCCAGTCTTCACACGAATTGTGTATAGAAAGACCACTCCGTTCTGACGCTGGCGACTTTACCACCAGTAGATAGGTACAATAATGAATAATCTCTTTTGATTCTTTTCTGCTATTGATTCTATTGAACCTCTCGACAGGTAGCGTAAGTCACCGGTGCCAAAAAGGAGTGTCTTATCTATACTGAATTCGTGAATACTCACAAATTCCGACTTAGTTAAAAGGAGTAAGTGTTATGTGAAAGGAGCCCCATAACTGGTAAGTGACAGAAATTCTAGCCATATTAGTCGCATAAATTTGTAAAAATTGAAAATCTTACACAACTTATGTAAGTTTTAGATCTTAGGTTAGATGATGAATCGTTCGTGCCTGTGGACCAATATCAGCTGCAAAACAGTACACTAGTTGCTCCCGCAGGTCCACAAGCTTATAATTAGTAGTTTTGGTCTTTTCGATACAAATGAGTACAAGGTCATACTGGAAATCAAATGCGACCTGTTCTGAAAAACGATCGGAGAACTGTATTTGCAATGGAACCTACTTAACAGGTCTACTGGCTAAATCGCTCATGAACAGATGTTATGTTTCTCACTTCAAGATTTTTGAATAGTGGATATCGTCTCCAGAGAAAATTTTAAGTTATTGGTAGATATTTTAATTTTTACAAGTGGGAAACCTATAGTTCAGTAGTTTTGTGCTTTTAGATACAAATGAATACAAGGGTCTAATGGAAATCTAATGCGACCTGTTCTAGATAAACGATTGGAGAACTGTATTTGCAATGGAACCTACTTAACAAATCTACTGGCTAAATTGCTCATGAACAGATGTTAAGTTTCTCACTTCAAGATTTTTGAATACTAGATATGGTCTACAGAGAAAATTTTAAGTGGTTGGGAATAATAACAAATTTCGAAATTAATATAACAAAACAATAAGTTGCGTCAACCTTAAATACAGCATTGCGCGTTTGCTTGCCTATGTATAAGATTAAAAAATTATAAAAAAGCATGGCAACCAACAGCCACTTGCACTCGAAAGAACACTGTCAACGTGTCAACATATATACGAAGTTTCTAAACCTTAGATCTTGTATCGTGAATGGATTTTAAACTCTATAGCCACGGAACCTTCTAACCATTCCACAAATTGCATATGGGTTATTTACAAATATCGACAGAGTTGAAAGAGCCTCATAAACAGTAAGTTCCAAAAGTTATAACCATATTTGTGAAAATTGAAAATCTTACGGAATTTACGTTAAGTGTAGCCTGTACATACATTAGATAATGAATCTACGAATGACGTGGCACGTGGGCTGATGTTAGCTTTTGGTATTTTAATTTTTACAAGCGGAACACTTATAATTTAGTAGTTGTGTGCTTTTAGATACAAACGATCTGAGAGCTGTATTTGTAACGGAAGCTACTTCATAGATCTACTGGATAAATCGCTCTTAAGCAGATGTAATGCTTCTCACTTCAAGATTTTTGAATTGTGGATATGGTCTCCAGAGAAAATTTCAAGTTTTTATATGTTAGGATTAATAGAAGCCAGTAATCCTCCTAGCATTAGTTTAATTCATGATTTTAGAACGAACAATGGTGGTAAGAATGCATTATTGGCGACATCATTATTTTACAAAAAGGTAAAGAACAGGTGTAGGAAAAAATATACCTAAATCCTAAATTGATTAAGAACAATAACCTTCTCAATAAAACTATTCATAGCGACATCTATTCAAATTCCGTAGAACCGTAGCGTATTAAAAATAAACTTGTAGTACTACTATTTATTCATAGATGAAGTGGTAAGAATTTAAACTTGAAATTAGGCACAGTTGGTTTTATCTATGGTTTTTAACAGTTAGTTGCCTCACTTCCTAATAGATGGCGCTTGTCATCTTTTTCCTTACAACCTAACCTAGAATTATTTTGTAATTATATGAATTATAATTAACCAAAATCATTTAACGAAGATACAATGAACGGTAACAATCTCTCCAAACAAATTAACTTTTCTTAGTTTTAATTCTTAACTTTGTTTACAGCAGCAAATTCTGAAAAGGGTCAGTAAACCTATGTTCATGTACCACCGGTCCGAGGTGATTACAATACGATATTGAAATTTGCCACTTGTGAGTTATTGTAGAGAGATCGCTAGCTTGTTGGACATATATGAATAGAGACTTAACACCGACAAGATAACGTTGCGACTTCTAAACTATTTTGCAGCTATATATTGTCTGGTGATACCCATCTCAGTTTCTTGGCGATAATCGTGGATAGTAAGTCGTGGCTTAAACTTTAAACATTCTTAATAATGCCTAAAAACGAACAACAATATCAATTTTGCGTCAAGCTTGGCGAAGCAGTGGAAGAATATCTTCGACTCAACAGAAATGGATCTTCTGTGGTTGGTGTCGTTCTTATTTTGTATGGTTAGAAAAGCACACATAGTAAAAACCGTGGATGGCTTTAAAATTAAAGAATGTAACATAACATAACATAACAAACAACATAAAAATCATGCACCAAACTATGGGAAGTTAAATAAGGTAGCTGTTTTCGTTTTAATTTTGCTCCAACTGAATCCTCGTTAATTTGCTATACGATGCTGAAGTTTGTCGTTTCAGTTATTTATTGCATAATGGAAGAATTGGCAATTATTATTAGTGGACCAAGAAGGTAAGCTATAAGTGTCTTCTTATATCGCAACAAAAACTGTAAAAATTAACAAACAAAGAAACAGCAATGCCATGAAATTAGAAAAGAAATCAAACCGACATTTATATTTGTCATTGCTGTTTGATGGTTGTTTGTTTTTGTGGTACAACAAGTTTTTGAGTCATCTGATTTCGTTCATAACTAAAGCAAATTAAAATTACAGTTAGAGGCAGTAGAGGCCATTCAGACACGGCAGAAACCACAGACATATACTGTGTTCAGACAGTCGGCGGTTTACGTGCGAATCCGCAAGAGCGGGGCGAGCTTATTGTGACTATTTTTGAAATAAAAAAGAAAAAGGTAGTATTGAGTGCACCCAATACTACGTCATCGGCTTTCGCATGGCTTATTTGTCTCGTTGTATTCCAAATTACAACAATTTGAGCCAAAATTCCTTAATTATTTGTGGATGTCTATAAAATTATTAAATTTGATGTTTACTTGAATTGATCAGGGAATAAATTTCAAGTTCAGATACTCGTATGAAATCGTTAGACTACATTAGAAAGAATTTGTAGGTATCCGCTCGGATCTGCTTTCTTGCGGTTGAGTTGAGATGTATCTGAACAAGTCCATATAAGCTAATATAAATAAGAAATTGCGCAGATTCAAACCGTGCGGTTTTCCCCGTGTCTGAAAGGGTTCTTAGTTGACTTTAATTGCGCACATTAAAAAATTCCCAATTAGTACTACTACTATAGTCTACTTAAATCTAAACAAGATGTATATGTTAGCTACATTTACAGGTACAAATGGCATTGATGAACCTGAAATAGAATCTTCAAATCCAATTGTGGTGAATGTTGTCGCTTTAGGAGAGCTCCTCAAAAAATATGTCGATAGAAGATTTAGGTGCATCTGGACAGACAGCCCTCCCCTCCATTGAGTTGTTAGTAGGTAATTAGATAATTTTGATAGCAAAACTACTTCGTACTAGACCAAAACATATTTGAAAGTGGCTGACTGATTCGTGACATACAAAAGCTTGTCTACCACTTTTGTGAAATCTGACGAAAAGACCGATTTGTGAGAAAAAATTTGGACGAAAACTCATCCAAAGGACGGCCAGCTTTATAGTTGCCCATCAAAATCGAACAATCTTGGCGTGCTTGCCTGGTGCGTACCGTGTAAGAAACTCTTCATGTAAATGTACCTAATGACAGATCGTAATGAGTCTCAATCGAACCGTTGCTAAGCTTTCTCGGTATGATATTACATATTTATTTAGATCTCGATATAAATAGGTAAATAACTTTTTGCTTATTGCTTATTGCTTATTGGAAAAGGGCAATAATTTAAAATTATTTTCCCGTTTTACCTTTAAACTTATGTTTATTCAACCTAGACAGAATTACATAGTAATAGTAATAATCTTTAGGCAATGGTCTATGTGTCTATGTAAATGCGTTACCAATTAACATAGTCCTAAAAAGACTATTTAAAATAGCCTACAATAGGGCCCCTTCGATTTTTATTGATCCCCTACGTTTAATTTAGAATTTTATTAAAATAATTAATTGTTACTATTTTTTATAGATTTGACTTGCAGGATTCTCTGAACCTATCGTGCCATCACTTTAAATGGAAACCTACCCTTAAAGAAATATACTCCACACTAACTAAATGAAAACCAGTAGGACGAAAATTAGTATTTTAAGAAATAGTATTAAGTTTCTAATATTTGATTTATTTTTAAATGTTTAAAGTTTATTGCAAAACACTTATTTGAGACCATAGTCCATTCAAATTCAAGGTGCGGTAAATGTCAACAGTGATCATCGCGTAACGATTGCAATTGAGTGCAGATAGTATTTCAACTCCCTAAATATCTAGGCACCACCGAGCCCCTACTCAAAATCTAAAAAAAAAATTGTTACATTTCGTATTTTACCAAGATGTATGCATGTATATATATGTTGACGTTTACTGCACCTTGAATTTGAATGGGGTATAGTTGGTTCTTTTGAAAATAATTCTAATGCCTCAATTAATTTAAGAATAATTAAAAGTTGTACCATCTGCAGAAGGGTTGCAATTATTGCTTTAATCGATTACTGTTCTAATGTTCAAAAAAATAACTGACGTTTAACTAAGTCTTTTATAGTTTCCTTTCTAATTGTTGGTTGTGATAAATAAACTTAGTTAAGTTATAGTTCTAATAACTACGTTAGTGATCTTGTTCCTCGATGGTTAGTGTGAACGTTATTTTGATTGTTCTTTATTTATAACACTTGAACATATCAAACATTAGAAACCTAAATTAATAATAATTATGGTTGTCAAAATAGTTATCGAGTGCTTTAATTATCAAATAGTCAATGAATAACATATCAATTTTGCAAAAACACGTACATTTTATCGCTAACTGATAATGGCCTATTATAAACTTTAACTGGTGATTTCTCATATCATTGCAGGCAAATTTCTTTTATAAATAAGTCATTCTCCAAGGAAAGGACTCTCTAAAGAGTATAGTACAACTGACTTTAATATTTATTTGCAGATCAGATCTTGTAAGCCTTCCAAGAAAAAAAAATTTTTTCTTGTAAGACTTCCACCCTTTTTTAACAAAGATTAGAATTAATAAATCGATGTGGTTCTGTTTATTATAAATTGATTACTACTTGGTCCAATATTAAACTTAAAGTCAATATTTACTAATGAGTACTCTTTACGAGAGTCATAATTTTCTAGAGAATAACTTGAAATTGAAAACTTTCTTACTTACGATCGTGTAAAGAATGGTTCATCAAATTGAATGGTCAATCAAATTTTGTACTTAATTATACCTTTTCGTCCTGTATAAGAACTTGAAATCAAATTTCTTGGTCTAATTTTAAGTTTCAAGAGTTTTTAAGAAAAAGTGTAAAATTGCGCCTGGCATGTACGCAACCCTTCATACACCAGTGCATACGAATTATTCTATTACCTTACTAAGTCACATGTTATTAATATTTGTATTTGATTGGTCGCATTGATTTTATTGGTAGGGAAAGAAGTAATATAAGGCCGAGTTTCGACCATAGTTTAGATCGTTATCAACGGTTAGCATCTTGCTCAGAGCACAAATTTTTCGTTTACTCGTGTCGAAAATTAACTTTAACTTTTGGAAATTTTTTTTTGGAAGTCGTTAGTGGCACTGTTCTGAATGTCTATTGCGACTTTTGAAACATTTTATCGAATATTAAAGGCAGGAAATCAAATTTGAAGAAACGCTTATTTATTCATGCCACAACAATATAACCCAGGATTTTCGTTTGAAAGGTGCTTTTACAGGTTACAACTTTGTCGGTTATTTCTCTCTTCTGTTAGAATTAGAGATGTAAAATCGTATATCAGTTTAAATTGTACTTTATTACCTATTATTAATGTATTGTATTTATTGTATCTACTTATCTACTGCACAATGTATTAATTTATTCTATATTTTAAAGACTTACTTTGTACCACAATAATTGTATTTATTTATGCAATAAACAACTTACTTTTGACTATTTTTTTGTTATTATTGTTATTACAACCTGCGCTTGTATAAAAGAAAGACATAGATGGAATAGAAACTCACCTTATACTGTGATAAACCAAAAACAGCTAAAAGTTTATCATTTTCGGGCTACGTAATAAAGGTACAGAAAGACAACTTATGTTACGAAACGAGGCGTTATCGCTTATACGATAAACGTGTAAATTTAAAATATTTTTCTAATATAAAATTTGTTTCGAACACCTTACCGATCTTCTGCTCTCCTACTACCTAGCTCGAAAATCGTAAAATTTGAAAGAAATTTTTAAAAATGGATTTTTTAAAAGGCGGAATTACGCAAATTTGAGGGTGCGATTCTTTAGTCCTATTAGCAGCAAATATTCTTGTATAATGTGGGCGCTCCTGCTCCTCTAGTTTAGAAGATATTCGACATAAAGCATAAAATTTAAAAAATTAAAACTTTAAAAATAATTTAAAAGTGGAATATCTTCTAAACTAGAGGAGCAGGAGCGCCCACATTATACAAGAATATTTGCTGCTAATAGGACTAAAGAATCGCACCCTTAAAACTGCGTAATTCCGGCATTTAAAAATTCCATTTTTAAGAATTTCTTTCAAATTTTACTATTTTTGGGCTAGGTAGTAGGAGAGCAGAAGGGCGATCAGGTGGTCGAAACAAATTTTAAATTAAAATACCAATATTTTTGAATATTAAAACGCTTATCTTTTAAGCGATAACGCCTTGTTGTGTAACATAATAGCACGAGCATTTAAATAAATATTTCTCTTTAATTTATTTCGACAACCGTATCGCCCTTCTGCTCTCCTACTACCTAGCCCGAAAATAGTAAAATTTGAAAGAAATTCTTAAAAATGGAATTTTTAAATGCCGGAATTACGGAGTTTTAAGGGTGCGATTCTTTAGTCCTATTAGCAGCAAATATTCTTGTATAATGTGGGCGCTCCTGCTCCTCTAGTTTAGAAGATATTCCACTTTTAAATTATTTTTAAAGTTTTAATTTTTTAAATTTTATGCTTTATGTCGAATATTTTCTAAACTAGAGGAGCAGGAGCGCCCACATTATACAAGAATATTTGCTGCTAATAGGACTAAAGAATCGCACCCTTAAAACTGCGTAATTCCGGCATTTAAAAATTCCATTTTTAAGAATTTCTTTCAAATTTTACTATTTTCGGGCTAGGTAGTAGGAGAGCAGAAGGGCGATCAGGTGGTCGAAACAAATTTTAAATTAAAATACCAATATTTTTGAATATTAAAACGCTTATCTTTTAAGCGATAACGCCTTGTTGTGTAACATAATAGCACGAGCATTTAAATAAATATTTCTCTTTAATTTATTTCGACAACCGTATCGCCCTTCTGCTCTCCTACTACCTAGCCCGAAAATAGTAAAATTTGAAAGAAATTCTTAAAAATGGAATTTTTAAATGCCGGAATTACGGAGTTTTAAGGGTGCGATTCTTTAGTCCTATTAGCAGCAAATATTCTTGTATAATGTGGGCGCTCCTGCTCCTCTAGTTTAGAAGATATTCCACTTTTAAATTATTTTTAAAGTTTTAATTTTTTAAATTTTATGCTTTATGTCGAATATTTTCTAAACTAGAGGAGCAGGAGCGCCCACATTATACAAGAATATTTGCTGCTAATAGGACTAAAGAATCGCACCCTTAAAACTGCGTAATTCCGGCATTTAAAAATTCCATTTTTAAGAATTTCTTTCAAATTTTACTATTTTCGGGCTAGGTAGTAGGAGAGCAGAAGGGCGATCAGGTGGTCGAAACAAATTTTAAATTAAAATACCAATATTTTTGAATATTAAAACGCTTATCTTTTAAGCGATAACGCCTTGTTGTGTAACATAATAGCACGAGCATTTAAATAAATATTTCTCTTTAATTTATTTCGACAACCGTATCGCCCTTCTGCTCTCCTACTACCTAGCCCGAAAATAGTAAAATTTGAAAGAAATTCTTAAAAATGGAATTTTTAAATGCCGGAATTACGGAGTTTTAAGGGTGCGATTCTTTAGTCCTATTAGCAGCAAATATTCTTGTATAATGTGGGCGCTCCTGCTCCTCTAGTTTAGAAGATATTCCACTTTTAAATTATTTTTAAAGTTTTAATTTTTTAAATTTTATGCTTTATGTCGAATATTTTCTAAACTAGAGGAGCAGGAGCGCCCACATTATACAAGAATATTTGCTGCTAATAGGACTAAAGAATCGCACCCTTAAAACTGCGTAATTCCGGCATTTAAAAATTCCATTTTTAAGAATTTCTTTCAAATTTTACTATTTTCGGGCTAGGTAGTAGGAGAGCAGAAGGGCGATCAGGTGGTCGAAACAAATTTTAAATTAAAATACCAATATTTTTGAATATTAAAACGCTTATCTTTTAAGCGATAACGCCTTGTTGTGTAACATAATAGCACGAGCATTTAAATAAATATTTCTCTTTAATTTATTTCGACAACCGTATCGCCCTTCTGCTCTCCTACTACCTAGCCCGAAAATAGTAAAATTTGAAAGAAATTCTTAAAAATGGAATTTTTAAATGCCGGAATTACGCAGTTTTAAGGGTGCGATTCTTTAGTCCTATTAGCAGCAAATATTCTTGTATAATGTGGGCGCTCCTGCTCCTCTAGTTTAGAAGATATTCCACTTTTAAATTATTTTTAAAGTTTTAATTTTTTAAATTTTATGCTTTATGTCGAATATCTTCTAAACTAGAGGAGCAGGAGCGCCCACATTATACAAGAATATTTGCTGCTAATAGGACTAAAGAATCGCACCCTCAAATTTGCGTAATTCCGCCTTTTAAAAAATCCATTTTTAAAAATTTCTTTCAAATTTTACGATTTTCGAGCTAGGTAGTAGGAGAGCAGAAGATCGGTAAGGTGTTCGAAACAAATTTTATATTAGAAAAATATTTTAAATTTACACGTTTATCGTATAAGCGATAACGCCTCGTTTCGTAACATAAGTTGTCTTTCTGTACCTTTATTACGTAGCCCGAAAATGATAAACTTTTAGCTGTTTTTGGTTTATCACAGTATAAGGTGAGTTTCTATTCCATCTATGTCTTTCTTTTATACAAGCGCAGGTTGTAATAACAATAATAACAAAAAAATAGTCAAAAGTAAGTTGTTTATTGCATAAATAAATACAATTATTGTGGTACAAAGTAAGTCTTTAAAATATAGAATAAATTAATACATTGTGCAGTAGATAAGTAGATACAATAAATACAATACATTAATAATAGGTAATAAAGTACAATTTAAACTGATATACGATTTTACATCTCTAATTCTAACAGAAGAGAGAAATAACCGACAAAGTTGTAACCTGTAAAAGCACCTTTCAAACGAAAATCCTGGGTTATATTGTTGTGGCATGAATAAATAAGCGTTTCTTCAAATTTGATTTCCTGCCTTTAATATTCGATAAAATGTTTCAAAAGTCGCAATAGACATTCAGAACAGTGCCACTAACGACTTCCAAAAAAAAATTTCCAAAAGTTAAAGTTAATTTTCGACACGAGTAAACGAAAAATTTGTGCTCTGAGCATGATGCTAACCGTTGATAACGATCTAAACTATGGTCGAAACTCGGCCTTATATTACTTCTTTCCCTACCAATAAAATCAATGCGACCAATCAAATACAAATATTAATAACATGTGACTTAGTAAGGTAATAGAATAATTCGTATGCACTGGTGTATGAAGGGTTGCGTACATGCCAGGCGCAATTTTACACTTTTTCTTAAAAACTCTTGAAACTTAAAATTAGACCAAGAAATTTGATTTCAAGTTCTTATACAGGACGAAAAGGTATAATTAAGTACAAAATTTGATTGACCATTCAATTTGATGAACCATTCTTTACACGATCGTAAGTAAGAAAGTTTTCAATTTCAAGTTATTCTCTAGAAAATTATGACTCTCGTAAAGAGTACTCATTAGTAAATATTGACTTTAAGTTTAATATTGGACCAAGTAGTAATCAATTTATAATAAACAGAACCACATCGATTTATTAATTCTAATCTTTGTTAAAAAAGGGTGGAAGTCTTACAAGAAAAAATTTTTTTTTCTTGGAAGGCTTACAAGATCTGATCTGCAAATAAATATTAAAGTCAGTTGTACTATACTCTTTAGAGAGTCCTTTCCTTGGAGAATGACTTATTTATAAAAGAAATTTGCCTGCAATGATATGAGAAATCACCAGTTAAAGTTTATAATAGGCCATTATCAGTTAGCGATAAAATGTACGTGTTTTTGCAAAATTGATATGTTATTCATTGACTATTTGATAATTAAAGCACTCGATAACTATTTTGACAACCATAATTATTATTAATTTAGGTTTCTAATGTTTGATATGTTCAAGTGTTATAAATAAAGAACAATCAAAATAACGTTCACACTAACCATCGAGGAACAAGATCACTAACGTAGTTATTAGAACTATAACTTAACTAAGTTTATTTATCACAACCAACAATTAGAAAGGAAACTATAAAAGACTTAGTTAAACGTCAGTTATTTTTTTGAACATTAGAACAGTAATCGATTAAAGCAATAATTGCAACCCTTCTGCAGATGGTACAACTTTTAATTATTCTTAAATTAATTGAGGCATTAGAATTATTTTCAAAAGAACCAACTATACCCCATTCAAATTCAAGGTGCAGTAAACGTCAACATATATATACATGCATATATCTTGGTAAAATACGAAATGTAACAATTTTTTTTTTAGATTTTGAGTAGGGGCTCGGTGGTGCCTAGATATTTAGGGAGTTGAAATACTATCTGCACTCAATTGCAATCGTTACGCGATGATCACTGTTGACATTTACCGCACCTTGAATTTGAATGGACTATGGTCTCAAATAAGTGTTTTGCAATAAACTTTAAACATTTAAAAATAAATCAAATATTAGAAACTTAATACTATTTCTTAAAATACTAATTTTCGTCCTACTGGTTTTCATTTAGTTAGTGTGGAGTATATTTCTTTAAGGGTAGGTTTCCATTTAAAGTGATGGCACGATAGGTTCAGAGAATCCTGCAAGTCAAATCTATAAAAAATAGTAACAATTAATTATTTTAATAAAATTCTAAATTAAACGTAGGGGATCAATAAAAATCGAAGGGGCCCTATTGTAGGCTATTTTAAATAGTCTTTTTAGGACTATGTTAATTGGTAACGCATTTACATAGACACATAGACCATTGCCTAAAGATTATTACTATTACTATGTAATTCTGTCTAGGTTGAATAAACATAAGTTTAAAGGTAAAACGGGAAAATAATTTTAAATTATTGCCCTTTTCCAATAAGCAATAAGCAATAAGCAAAAAGTTATTTACCTATTTATATCGAGATCTAAATAAATATGTAATATCATACCGAGAAAGCTTAGCAACGGTTCGATTGAGACTCATTACGATCTGTCATTAGGTACATTTACATGAAGAGTTTCTTACACGGTACGCACCAGGCAAGCACGCCAAGATTGTTCGATTTTGATGGGCAACTATAAAGCTGGCCGTCCTTTGGATGAGTTTTCGTCCAAATTTTTTCTCACAAATCGGTCTTTTCGTCAGATTTCACAAAAGTGGTAGACAAGCTTTTGTATGTCACGAATCAGTCAGCCACTTTCAAATATGTTTTGGTCTAGTACGAAGTAGTTTTGCTATCAAAATTATCTAATTACCTACTAACAACTCAATGGAGGGGAGGGCTGTCTGTCCAGATGCACCTAAATCTTCTATCGACATATTTTTTGAGGAGCTCTCCTAAAGCGACAACATTCACCACAATTGGATTTGAAGATTCTATTTCAGGTTCATCAATGCCATTTGTACCTGTAAATGTAGCTAACATATACATCTTGTTTAGATTTAAGTAGACTATAGTAGTAGTACTAATTGGGAATTTTTTAATGTGCGCAATTAAAGTCAACTAAGAACCCTTTCAGACACGGGGAAAACCGCACGGTTTGAATCTGCGCAATTTCTTATTTATATTAGCTTATATGGACTTGTTCAGATACATCTCAACTCAACCGCAAGAAAGCAGATCCGAGCGGATACCTACAAATTCTTTCTAATGTAGTCTAACGATTTCATACGAGTATCTGAACTTGAAATTTATTCCCTGATCAATTCAAGTAAACATCAAATTTAATAATTTTATAGACATCCACAAATAATTAAGGAATTTTGGCTCAAATTGTTGTAATTTGGAATACAACGAGACAAATAAGCCATGCGAAAGCCGATGACGTAGTATTGGGTGCACTCAATACTACCTTTTTCTTTTTTATTTCAAAAATAGTCACAATAAGCTCGCCCCGCTCTTGCGGATTCGCACGTAAACCGCCGACTGTCTGAACACAGTATATGTCTGTGGTTTCTGCCGTGTCTGAATGGCCTCTACTGCCTCTAACTGTAATTTTAATTTGCTTTAGTTATGAACGAAATCAGATGACTCAAAAACTTGTTGTACCACAAAAACAAACAACCATCAAACAGCAATGACAAATATAAATGTCGGTTTGATTTCTTTTCTAATTTCATGGCATTGCTGTTTCTTTGTTTGTTAATTTTTACAGTTTTTGTTGCGATATAAGAAGACACTTATAGCTTACCTTCTTGGTCCACTAATAATAATTGCCAATTCTTCCATTATGCAATAAATAACTGAAACGACAAACTTCAGCATCGTATAGCAAATTAACGAGGATTCAGTTGGAGCAAAATTAAAACGAAAACAGCTACCTTATTTAACTTCCCATAGTTTGGTGCATGATTTTTATGTTGTTTGTTATGTTATGTTATGTTACATTCTTTAATTTTAAAGCCATCCACGGTTTTTACTATGTGTGCTTTTCTAACCATACAAAATAAGAACGACACCAACCACAGAAGATCCATTTCTGTTGAGTCGAAGATATTCTTCCACTGCTTCGCCAAGCTTGACGCAAAATTGATATTGTTGTTCGTTTTTAGGCATTATTAAGAATGTTTAAAGTTTAAGCCACGACTTACTATCCACGATTATCGCCAAGAAACTGAGATGGGTATCACCAGACAATATATAGCTGCAAAATAGTTTAGAAGTCGCAACGTTATCTTGTCGGTGTTAAGTCTCTATTCATATATGTCCAACAAGCTAGCGATCTCTCTACAATAACTCACAAGTGGCAAATTTCAATATCGTATTGTAATCACCTCGGACCGGTGGTACATGAACATAGGTTTACTGACCCTTTTCAGAATTTGCTGCTGTAAACAAAGTTAAGAATTAAAACTAAGAAAAGTTAATTTGTTTGGAGAGATTGTTACCGTTCATTGTATCTTCGTTAAATGATTTTGGTTAATTATAATTCATATAATTACAAAATAATTCTAGGTTAGGTTGTAAGGAAAAAGATGACAAGCGCCATCTATTAGGAAGTGAGGCAACTAACTGTTAAAAACCATAGATAAAACCAACTGTGCCTAATTTCAAGTTTAAATTCTTACCACTTCATCTATGAATAAATAGTAGTACTACAAGTTTATTTTTAATACGCTACGGTTCTACGGAATTTGAATAGATGTCGCTATGAATAGCTTTATTGAGAAGGTTATTGTTCTTAATCAATTTAGGATTTAGGTATATTTTTTCCTACACCTGTTCTTTACCTTTTTGTAAAATAATGATGTCGCCAATAATGCATTCTTACCACCATTGTTCGTTCTAAAATCATGAATTAAACTAATGCTAGGAGGATTACTGGCTTCTATTAATCCTAACATATAAAAACTTGAAATTTTCTCTGGAGACCATATCCACAATTCAAAAATCTTGAAGTGAGAAGCATTACATCTGCTTAAGAGCGATTTATCCAGTAGATCTATGAAGTAGCTTCCGTTACAAATACAGCTCTCAGATCGTTTGTATCTAAAAGCACACAACTACTAAATTATAAGTGTTCCGCTTGTAAAAATTAAAATACCAAAATCTTGAAGTTTTCTCTGGAGACGATATCCAGTATTCAAAAATCTTGAAGTGAGAAACTTAACATCTGTTCATGAGCGATTTAGCCAGTAGATTTGTTAAGTAGGTTCCATTGCAAATACAGTTCTCCAATCGTTTTCTAGAACAGGTTGCATTAGATTTCCATTATGCCCTTGTATTCATTTGTATCTAAAAGCACAAAACTACTAAATCATAAGCTTGTGGACCTGCGGGAACAACTAGTGTACTGTTTTGCAGCTGATATCGGTCCACAGGCACGGAAGATTCATCATCTAACCTAAGAACTAAAACTTACATAAGTTCTGTAAGATTTTCAATTTTCATACATTTATGCGACAAATATGGCTAGAACTTCTGTCAATTACCGGTTATGGGGCTCATTTCAACTAAGTCGGTTTTGGTAAGTATCCAGTACACAATTGCTTTGAAGGCTGAAGTTTTAAAAATGTAAGGTTAGAAACTTTATATGCATTTGACAGCTCTCTCGAGTGTAAATGGCTGTAGCTACCATGCTTTTTAGTCGACGGTAAAATAATTTTCAAATCTTAGAAACTATACATAAACATGCAACCCATCGCATAATTCTGCATTTACGGTTGATACGAGTTATTGTTCGAGTTTCAGCAATACATATTCGGTTTTTACTTGCCATTTCCCTTAGGTAATGATAAGTTTAAACCATTCAACATGGTAATGGTATACTATATTCTTTATTTATAACATTTAAAATACTCGTTTGTTTCATGTTACAATTATATACAATATTTATTTTACTTAGGTACTGTTACAAGTAGTTGCCTCAACTAGGTTCGGTTAAAGAAAATTAAATAAACAAAATTAATGCTTAAGATATAAAAACTAAATTACAATTTTACATTTGTGGATGCCTTTTCTTTCTAAAAAGGTCAATAATTCGAGAAGACTTTTTCTGATCACTATTGTGCATCGTTACAGGCCTGGTCATCGCCGGAGTTTGCCAATCATTTTTAGGAATGCTGGGTTCTCCGTAGGTCCCTATAAACAAATACCAATTAGCATTTTTCTAAGCACACGAATAAAGATGTTAATTATTTATTAAGAGTGACTAAGAGAGCATGCAATATACACAAACAGCAGAGTTTAATTAATTCAGCATGCATATAAACTAACCATGAAGATCTCCAGTAGATTGTAACGTATTTCGACGCTGTATTTGACCATTGTTAATTGGCGGTTCGCTCAAGGGTAATGGTGGTGGATTATCCGCTAAAATTAGTAGTGGGATTTAAGCGTTTATATTAAGACTACACATTGCATTACAATACGGGATATTTTAGTTTTTCATTTTCCTATTGTAAAATTAATTATTACAGACAATTAATAAGTTTTTGTTGTTTCTTCCTCAGTAATAAAGTTGTTAGCTATTTTAATAAGCTTACATAATAAGCATAAAATATTTACTTACTAAATGCTCCTACATTTACCACTTCCTAGTTTTATTTGTTAGCGAAAATAATAATTTCAACTTTGCTACTTCACGTTTATAACTTTCTTTCGAATTAAACGTGAAAGTTTTTTATTTTCGAAAGACTATATTTCCTAAGTCAATTAAGTCAGTGTTTGAGTGGTAAAAAATATACTAGCTCTGGATAGAATTATAATAAGCATTTTAAATAATTTACCCGTCAAAGTATGTCTCCAAGCAGCCTGTGGATTTTGTGTCGTACCATTTTGAAATTGTGGATCGTGTCTGAGAACGACCGAATCCGTAATGTCCGGACTCGACGTTCTACTAGATTGGGAACTGATGTCCAACTCGTGTGGATCCTAAAATTAACTTTCTGTCATAAATTTTGTAATTTTAAAACAACAATGTACCCTATGCACTTCGAGGTTTATAAGTTGTTGACTCGGAGGTAATCGTGCTCTAAATGATATTTTTCCAACCCAATCCAACATATCGGCTTCGCAGCTGCACGAAAACAAAAACTGAGAACCATCCGATGTCACTAATCTAAATGTGTATTTCCTTTTAAAATAGTCGTCCGCTACAGTACACACTGCATTATGTATTCCAACCGGAGACGATATCGCTTTACTAGCAGCAAAGTCGTCTCTATTTTTAAAGAAGCATAACAATTGTCCACATAAAACGGTATAACAATTTTTCCAAGCTCTGTTTTGTGCACGTTTCCCGCCTGCTGTCAAAACTTGCTTGCGCTCTAAAAATGCTTGAATTTCGACTGGCGGCAATTCATGTTCAGCAACTGAAAAAGATTTACTATAATCATACAACGCCACCCTTCATAAACTTGATATGAACGAATAAACTTGCAGTCATGTTCCATATTTTGGATTTACAATTAAAAATTAAAAGCTTGCAGAAGTTAACCTACCTGTATGTTTACTCCTGAACGAGCTCGGTCTTCTACGGGTTGTAAACGAGGGCGTCTTCTTCAAAGGCTTGCTAATAGTGCTAACTTTCATACTCTCGGCTCTTTTAACACTCGCATCCGAGCCTTTACGTATTCTATTACCAAACATATAAGCCACCGAATTTGATTTAGTTAAAGATGCTCCGGAGTTATTACTTTCACCAGAATGTTTATTAGTGCCGTTCATTTGACCTTGTGAACGATCTCTCTGTTCTAATTCTCTCAGTTCCGTTATGCGTTGTACTTCGAGAAGTTTTCGTTGTTTGAGTCTTTCTTGCTCCAATCTTTCTCTTTCTGCTTGTTTCGCAAGAGCCTCTTCTTGAAGTTGATTAGCAAATGCTTCTTCAATTAACGTAGTACGTTTTAGAGCGATAAACTTTTCTTCTTGAGCTTCGATTGTCTTTTCAAAATCGACGTGTTTTCTAATTAATTCGTGAACTTGTTCTATGCTGTCTCCGTAGTGCCCATTATTAAGTGGGCCTTCTCTAATTAGTATCCAGTTTTCCAAAAGATTTGCTTCACGTTTGAATAGTTGTACATCTAAGTTTTGTTCATAAATGTTGGTTCTTTGTTCCCACGTATGATTTAAAACGTTCATTCTGTGGTCTAAAATTTTAATTCTATCTTCTATTTCGGTCGATAAAAAGTGCCCGTCGTGTATCAAATTAGTGCCGGTGTCATAAAAACGTTTAATAACATCAGATCGAGCGTCAATTTCGACTTTGTGCTCTTTATGATGTTCAATTAATAGTTCCGCCGCTGCCACTTCTTGCGGTAAATCTGGTGCGGTAATTTTTGCCAGCATTTCGTTTATCCATGCCCTACAATAGCCGAATAAATTTAAAAAGTAGAAACAAAAAGGAGAAAAACTTACATTAAATCCTGATATTGATCGAAGTAACTTTGCAGCTGCTCGGCCTGTTGTAAATTTTCTCTTCTATTATCGGCCTTAGTTTGCAAATCGTGCCACGAACTCACCGTATCTTCTCTTTTTACTTCAATATGTTCTTCGGCATCCGGGAATAATTCGCTCAATCGTCGTGCTTCTTGTTCTATTGCTTCGACTTGCTCTTTTACGGCAACCAACTCGCTTTCAAACGTAGCATGTTTACGTACTAAAGCTTGGATGCTTTCCAAATCTTGGTCGTGTGTATCGATGGCTAAAGTTGCTTCTTTTTCTAGAATCCAAGCGATCGTTTCGTCCGCCGTTCTATCGAATATGTGCACCTGTTTGGCTCCCGCAAGAGCTTCGTGTCTAGCTTGCGCAAGTTCCATCAGGTCTTCCCACTGATCTTTAACGTCTGAAACTTTCTGTTCAATTTTAACTCTATGAGCGTTATTAGTAGCTATCAATTTGCTTCCATTATCTATACAGCTTTGTACTCGCAACTCGCTGTTATTGAGACTTGCCAGAAAAGTTTCGAATGCTTGTATGAGCAACTCTACGTGTTCGACGTCAGTTCCGTAATCTTCGGATGCAGCTTTGGCTTGTTGATCATTCATCCATTCCTGCATTTCACTACACTCCCGTACAAAACTCAAATAAGTTAGCGATTCGGACAGACTCTTCTCTCGAATCTTCATTAATTTTTGTATTTCGTCAAAGTTATTTTCAATTTGTTGCTAAAAATAAAAGTTTTAACGTCAGAAAGGAACCAACTAAAATTACTTACTTGTTTCAGTTGAACATTTGCATTATCAAAATGATTTCGTTCTGCTATTTTTTCAGATAGAGTAGCTAAATGATCGACGGTCGCTTGGAATGCTTCGACTTCGCACTTAAGCGCTTCCAATTTTCGTTGCAAAGTCTGGGCAGAATCTTCATCTTGACCAATATCTGTAGAAGCTAACAGAGGACGCTTGTCATTTAGCCAAACTTCGGCTTCGGCCGCTTCTGTGTAAAACATTTGCGATTCGTAAGCGTCTTGCAACCTTAATCTTCTAATACTGGCCGTGTCTCTTAAATGAGTTAGTTTTTGTTTGAGCAACTTAGATTTTTCATCTACGACAGAATTGTCGTTAGATCCAGATCTAGTTAAATGATGGGCTCTCGAGATTAGAGCCGTTACGACAGGTTCTCTCGACAGCAATTCCGACTCCAACGCTTGATGTTTCTTCTGCAATATTTGAACTGCTGTTAAACTACTACCCAAATCTGAAGATCCGGCCAATGATTCTCTTTCTGTTAACCACCGAATTTCATCGTCGACGTCTCTAGTAAATTGTTGAAGCATCGACGAAGCTTCCAACAGATCTCTTCTGGCTTGTGTAGGTTCGGGTAATTGATGGAATCTAGTAATGGCACCCTGAGCTTTTTCTTGCAACAATCCACTTAAGAAGTGTTCGTTTTTGACAAATTGTTCTGCAGTTTCGTTTATAGATTCACAGTTTTCTGTGTGTTGATGAACGTCATTTTCCAACACCGCATGCCGCTTCAGTAAATTATTAACTGTAACGAGGTCTTTTCCATAATCTGTCGATTTCAACTGAGTTTCCACTTCGTCCAACCACGATATAAATTCGTCTAAAGACCTATCAAACAACAAAGCTTGATAAGCGTCAACTAACCGATCTCGCTTTAGTTGCGAAAGTTCCTCTAGACGCTTCCAATCGTTATCCAAATCTTTGATTCGTTGACGAATTTCGTGTGACGCAAAATGTTGCGATCCGATTAAATTTTCACCTTCTTCGATAACGGATTGAACTCTGTTCTCGTTAGCCAAAATTTCGGCATCAAACGTAACGTGCTTCTGTATTTTACTTTGTAAATTACTGGGATCGCGATAATTCTCGTCGCTAGCAATTTGAATTTTTTGAGCGAGCCAATTTTCAACTTCTGAGGCATTTCTTCTAAATTCGTACAAGGCCTGGGAATCTTGAAGTTTCTGTTTCCGCGATTTAGCGCTGTCTAGCAAACGGTCTCTGCGATCTAAAATTGCTTGCAATCTATTTTTAACCTGCCGATTATCGTAACGACTATCAGACACGATAATTTCTGCCACCTTTTGTAAATCGTTCAATCTGATCATTTGTTGATTAAGAAGTTTTTCAAAGTCTCGATGTTTTCTAATTAAAATTTCTCCGGCTCTAGGGCTTTCGCCCAAGTCGTCGTTATTTAAAAATGCTTCTTTCGACGCGAGCCAGGTATCCATCTGATCGGCTTGTTCTTTAAATTCTTGTAGTTGGTATTCGTGAGTTAAATCTTCTTTATGCTTTTCCCACGTATCGAGAAGTTCTCGTTCCAGTTTCTCCAATTCGTTTAAAGACTGATCGATTTCTGTATCTCCTTTTCGTAAATTTTGTCCAAGATTTAATAAAGTTTTGAAGAATTCGCGTCTACCGTCGATTTCCGCTTTCTTTTCATTATGCAATTCTATTAATGCTTCGCCTTCCGAAATACTCGTTGGTTTGTTGCCACTTTCGATATGTTTAATAGTTTCGATCGTCCACAATTCCAAGTCCTTACAATCGGCCAAAAACTTTTGCTTAGTGTATGCTTTATCGAGTACGTTCCTTCTTTTTTCTTTAACGACTAAAAGTTTACTCCACTCTACCTGTAACTCGTCGATTTTTTTAGCAATACTCTCGGCACTTTCAGGATACTTTTCACTCAGTACTGCCGCATTTTGATCGTGCAACTGTAGTTTTTGTTCTACGGCCTTCATCTCGGTTTCTAAAGTCTCTTGTTTCCTCTGTAAAGCTCCGACACTATGTAAGTTCCTTCCGATATCGTCGACTTCCATCGCCAGCGCTTTTTCGTTAATTCTGTGCATAGTATCGGCGACGTCTCTATTAAAAGAGTGAACTTCTAAAGCACCGGCTAATCGCTCATAGTACAGGCCTAAAGCGCCTTGTAAGTTTTGCCATTTTCTCACAAAATCGTTTCTTCGAGGTTGAACACCTTCGTGACCTTGCTTGGCCAACTTATCGGCTAATGCATTTATATTTTTAATCCTAGTATCGTCGACCCTCATGTCGCTATCGACGTCGTCAAGCTTTCTCTGTAACGACTGGCAATGTTCGTAATCTTTTCCAGTATCGCCCGCTTGCACCATAATTTCTTTGTCTCTAATCCAGGCTTCCATTTTATCTAGTTGATTATTAAATTCTAAAATATCCT
Source organism: Malthinus flaveolus (assembly GCA_950108345.1). Taxonomy (NCBI): domain Eukaryota; kingdom Metazoa; phylum Arthropoda; class Insecta; order Coleoptera; family Cantharidae; genus Malthinus; species Malthinus flaveolus. Next base: position 4,547,546 of record OX467286.1, read on the forward strand.
GAGCTTCTTCCAAACCCTTTCCTCTTAAATTTACTTCATAAATGAGTTGTCTCCAGGCCGTTTCAAGATTGATTAATTGGCGTTTTATATCGTTAGAAGCTTTGTGTCGTTTAGCAATTAAAGTTGAGCCAGCATCCCCAATTTCTTTAATTCTACTTTCGTTTGCGGCCACTTCGGCTTGGAACGCTTGATGCTTTTGTAATTCTTTAATTTTTTCTTCTAAACTACCAACTTCTCCCGTTTTAATTTCGGTTTGCAATTTTTTACTTTTTTCTGCTAGCCAAGCTTCGGCATCAATAATATCGCGCATAAATTGTGCATAAAGAAGAGCCTTTTCGAGTAATTGACGTTTTTGCGAACTTAATTGTCTCAAGTGCTTGCGTTTTTGTTGTATATCTGCCGCACTGTCTGCAATTTGTTGACTTTCAAAGTGTCTTTGAGAAATTAGTTTTTCTGCAGATTTTAATAAATGTTCCACTCGTTCTTCTTGAGAGCTAAACAGTTTTTCAAAGGCATCGTGTTTTTTCAACTGACTGGCTACTTCGTCTACAGTTTCGCCAAAATCGGTATTGCCCAAAGCAGCTTCTTGCGAAATGCATAGGTTTTCGATTTGTTTTGTTTCACGCAAGAAGAAGAGTAAGTCGAGTAATTGATCTAAGTGTATTTTTTTCGATTGCCACGCCGTGTGAAGTTTGTCACGTTCTTGGAATAAGGCAGCGCATCTCTCAACGGCTTCATTTGCCGCATAATGACCTAAAGAAGTTTATGGAAGAGAAACATTTAAAACACTAGACTTTGATAAAAAAATATTTTTACCTGTTTGTTCCATTGCAGTGCTCATATCGGCAACAGCTTGAAAACTATCCTCCCGAGCCTCAATTTCACTTTTCAATGCTTCATGTTCGGTTTTCAAAGCTTGTGCACCAGCAATGCTACGAACGTTTTCGTTTGCACTCATCGCAATTCTTAAATTTGCGGACCAACTCGTCAAGTCCCTAGCTTGAGCCAAAAATTTCTGTAAATCGACGCTCGCTTGGAGTTGATCTCTTCTTAAATCGGCTCGTTCTTTAAGTCCCTGCCACGCTGTTACGACAAGTTCTTGTTTTTGATTGATCTGCCCTTTATTAGATGGATACGAAATATGCAATCGAGCCCCGTCGTCCACCAAAACCTGCAGTTGTGCTTCCAAAGCGACCAATTCGTTTTCAAAAGCTTCTTGACGTCGTAGCAGGGCTAAAGCAGAATTCAGATCACGTCCCAATTCGGTTCCCAAAACCGCATTTTTTTCATGAATGCGCGAAAGAGCATCGGCTACGTCTTTATGAAAACGATGAATTTCGCCAGCTGCATGTAAACGACGATCTCTGTTCTCAATTTGTTCGCCTAATTTGTTCCATTTTTCGCTGCAAGAAATTTACATTCAGGATTTTTTCTAACAAAAAAAACTGTAGAAACAAAACGAAATTTTTTTTACCAAATCACATGATGGCGAGCTGCAACTTGTTTTACCGCATCCGATTGCTCCACATTTCTAGAACAGTTAGTACCACACCTACATGCACAGTTTTAACAAAAATGGTGTAAAATTGTCTTTAACAAAAGCATGAGTTGCTTAAAAGAAGTGAGTTAAAACGACGTGTACGCAATGAAGTGCAGTGTTAATGACAATAAAATAAAGAAGATCAAATACTTACTCAAGTTGCATTTGTTTTCGTTCGATATCGGTCGTATAAGGATTTTCGTTAACTATTAATTTCTGCGCTAAGTCTTCACACTGATTAAACCTCTCACTTCCAGCTTCGACACGGTGTTTAAAATCGTCAAACTTAGCTTGAAGTAACTAAAAATTTAAATTAACAAAAGTTTAAAATACAATAAACGTCGATAATTACTAATAAATGCTCGTAATCTTGTCCATAATCTTCGGACGATGCTTGCTGTTGTTGTTCGGCAATCCACCTTTCGAGATCGCTTGATTCTGAGAAATACTCATGACGAAACAGAGATTCCATAAGTCTATGCTGGCGGACTGCGGCACGACGTTGCAAGGAACGTACTAAATGTTCTAAAGTTGCCTGTCTTTCGCCTATCCCTTTTGATTCTGGATGACCGGACACGATAAGAGCTTGTGCTCCACGGCCCATTTCTACTATTATACTGTTATATGTATCCAATTCTAACTCGAGTGCCTTATGTTTGGTTAATAGTTTTGTTGCAGAATCCCTATCTCGTCCATAATCGGTGCTAGATAAAACATCACCCTTTTCATTCAACCATGATTCTATTTCGTTTGCATCGAAGAAGTATTGTTGAGCTTTTAGAGATAATTCCAATTTCTGTGTTCTTACATCTGCCTTTTCGTTTAAATCCTTCCAAGCGTCGCTTATATTTTTGCAGAGATCTTCAACCTAGATTTTAATAAATGTTTTTATAAAGTTTACACAATAATTAATTTTTAATTGTTAACACAGCAAACGTCATAATAAAACAAATTACTGTGCTAAAGATTATCTCAATTTGGCAGTTTTACAAAACCAAAATTTCTAAACAAATCATGCAACAAAAACATGCTACACCCAAATCGACCTTACCCATCTTAAACGTTCTTTTCAATTCGCGTGAAAAGCTAGAGAAAATAAATTTAAATGCAACTCGACTAAGAATAATTACTCACCTTCTTTTTTTCCGGATGATTTTCTTCAATTAAGCCTTGTCCTATAGCTAACGCTCTAACAAGTATAGGGTAGTGGCCCAAAATTTCGGATTCCATCTTCTTATGTTTTTTATAAAAAGTTTGAGCTTCGTATAAGTTCTGACCTAAAGTATCGGATCCAACGAGTGGAAGACGTTCTTTAATCCACTGCAGTTCGGTATCCAATTCAAAAGCAAATTTATGAAATTTCAACGCTTCTGCAAGTATTTCACGCCTTAATTTAACGGGTTTGTCTAAGCCTAATAGACGTTTTTGAGTATCAAGTGCTTTTTCCAGAACAATGGCAGAATCGAAATGTCCATCTTGAGACATTTCTTCACTCTGAGTGACCAATTCGTTAATTCTCACCGTACATGTTGTAATTTCGCTTTCTAACAATTCGTGCTTTTTGAGAAGTTCTCTACACGAACGTAAATCACTACCAACTTGAGTATTTTGTAAACGGCTTTCGATTTCGTCCAATTTATTATGAATATCTTCCAAAGCACTATTGTACTCATGTTGTGCCACAGCTTGTCTCAAACGACGTCCTTTATTCAACGAAATACCCACTAAATGTTTCCACTCGTCGTTCAACTCGTGTAAAGTACGTGCCACGTCATCTTTCCGATAGCTTCCTTGAGCAATTAAAGCTTGTCCCAATTTATTAATCGTTCTCAGTTGACCCTCATTAGAGCGCAATTCTCGTTCAAACGCTTCGTGTTTCTGAATTTTGCGTTCTAAATTACTCAAATCACGATAGCTTTCGTCGGACGCAGTTTTTAATTTTTCCGCTAACCACGAACGAAGATCGTTAACTTCGGCACAAAACTCTTGATAATTCTTAGACGCTTCTAAGGCGTGAGTTCGATCCTGACACAAATTTATAACGACTCTTCGTCGTTCTAAAACTTGTTTGCGTTTATTGTCGATTGCTTCACTGTCGTAATGTTGCTCAGAAACTAAGATATCCGCAGTTTCGTTAAAAGCGCTAAGGCGATCATCTTGAGCGTTTAATGTGTTTATAAAAGCTCTGTGCTGTTTTAAGAGCGCTTCTACTTCATCCAATGATTCCTAGTGTATCAAAGTTTAAAAAATGGTTACTTTTAACGTTTAAAACTTACCCCCAAGTTGTTGAATTCTAAAAATGCTTGATGACCAGAAGTAGATGCGTCTATATTGTCGGCTTCCTTATTAAACATTTGCAACTGAAGGCATTGTTCCAACCAATTCTGTTTTTCTAACCAACCTCTAGTAATGGCATCTTTTTCGGCACGTAATCGATCTACCTTATCCGACACATCGCTTAGCTTAGAGTTCGACTTGAGCAGCTTCGTTCCTAAGTTTGTTACTTCTTTAAATCTGAACAAAAGTAATTTAGAAAATTGTAAATAAGTTCATGAGCATACTAACTCGTCTTCGTGAGCTTTAATGTCTTGGTATAAATCTTTGTGATTTTTAAGTAAGTTTTGGGCTGTCTGGACATCTCTAGCAGTAGTATCTGTATTGAGAAGTTCTTTGACGTCCAATACCCAAGCGAGAAGAGCTTTAGCGCTATTGTCAAAAATTTTATGACCCACCGCATTTTCAAGCCGAGTTCGGCGATCTGTAGCTTTATTCTTCACTATCTGCCACAGTTCCTTAATTTCGTTTTCTCTTTGGGTCACGTTGTCTTGCTCATGAGGATACGCATTTTTAACCGAAGTTGCTAATAATTTGACTCTATTAACCTTTTCTTCGACTGGCGCCAATTCACGCTCTAAGTTGTGATGACGTCTCTGTAAAGCTTGCACGGTTTTCAGATCGGGGCCCAACTCGGCCGTATCGAGTTGAGTCATTTTTTCCAACATCCAGTCTTTAGCTTCATCACATGTTCGTTCATATAGTTCAACACTACTGGCACCTATTTGAAAATAAACGTTAAATCTTATTATTCACTTAAAAAGCACACAAATGTTATTAGACATACAAAAAATAATAAGTAAATACCTTGAAGATTGCGCTCCTTTGCTGCTTTTAACTTATTCAGGCGTTGCCACGCCGCATGAACATACTTATGCCTAGCTCTTACTTTATCGATTTGAGAATGTTTTAATTTTTCAAACTCGTCAACTTCGTCGTCTAGTGCCTCCAAACGTTTATTACTTGCAGATAAATCCGTGAGAAATTTCTAAAGACAAACTTGTAACAAAATAACAAAGTGTCGGATTAAGCTTACCTCAAATTTCCGTTTAGCTTGTTCCACGGTTTCGTTCTCATCGTCGCTCAAGAGCTTTTCCTTGTCCTTAATCCACTTCTCAAAATCGTCACACTCTTTATAAAACCTAAACAATCTAATGGCGTCTTCCAAAAGAGCATGACGCTGTGTGGCCAATTTTTGCAACTGCTCGTACACATCGTTTACCTTCTTTTGTCTCTTAGGTATACTATTACTGTCGTCAACTTTACGCTTAATAGGTTTATTTGCAGTTTTGGAGATTTTAACGGGTACCGTTTGTTTAATCATTTTAATTTTCTTAACTCTTTGTACGCTCTTTACCTTTTCGGGTCGTCTCACTTGAATTTGCATAACACGAGGCTCTATTTCGACCACATAATTAGCTGGTGCAAAACCGTCAGTTCCATCTGCCCGTCGTACACTCCACCAGTTTGGATTACTTTTATTTAATAAAAACATAACTTCGCCTTTGCTCATAACAAAGCCGTGCCCGTTGTAAGGATACAAAGCACGAACTTGAGGTATTTTGCGTTCTTCTATAATAGTTCGATGTTCCATTTTTTCAACTTGTTCGTCTTCCCAAACTTCGATTGGAACCATTTTAACTTCTTGTGCCCATTCTTCGATCGTTTCGGCGATTTCGGGTTCTGAGTTTAGATCGAGATTCGATATTCCAACTTCTATGAGTCTTTCGGCTTGAGTGTTTAAACTTTGGACGTCACCTTTATAAGCGTTAAGTTCTCCCTGTAAATCCTTATGTCGTTGAAGTAGCGCCTGAGCACTCGGTTCGTCGGAACCATAGTCTTTGGACGTCAGAATAGAAGTCTTTTCGTTGAGCCACGAATCGGCTTCGTTAGCATCAGCATAAAATTGATAAACTTCTGCAGCATCTTGCAATTGTTTAGCACGTTCGCTAATGAGCTTTTCCAATTTACTCCATTCTTGATTGGTGTTTGAAATTCGCTGCTGAATTTCGGACGACCTCGAATGTTTTTCTTGAATCAATTGTTGACCAATGTTACCTGTAATATAAGTAATTAGACAAGGTACACATAAATAAATGTGAAGTACAGCTCACCAAGTTGATCAAATTTGTTCTTTCTGCTTTTAACCTCATCCTGTAATAGTTTATGTTTTTGTTGAAGACTTAGAACACCACGTAAATCTTTAGCCGATATTTCGGCCTGACAAATACGTTGTTTTTCGACCAACCACGCTTCTTCGTCTTCCTGATCTTGCAAAAATTGATAAAAATTTCGTGCGTCTTCCAACAGAGCTTTACGTTTGGCACTACAATCCTAAAATTGAACATTAAATATCAATCAAAACTTTTGAACTTTGGAAATACCTGTAATTCTTTATATCCTTGACTAAGTTCTGCCAATTTAGTCTTCAGCACAGTTTCCTCTTTCGGATTTTGGGAAGCTGCTACTTCACCTAAACGTTTCATCTTTCGTTCGGTTTCTCCTAAAGATGTAACCTGCAACTCTTGCAGCGCATGCTTGTGCAAAAGTTCTTCGACTGCAAATAAGTGAACTCCGGTGTCTACTGATGACAAATCGGCTTGAAGTTGCCTAATACTAGCCAAAGTACTATCTATTTCTCGCAGAATAGACATCACATTTCCCATACTGCTCAAATTGATTTTATGTTTTTCCAAAAGTTCCAAAAGATTTTTCCATTTCTCGAGAATCTCGGCTTCTCTCGTTTTAACACGTTCCGAGTTACGGTAATTTTCTTTAACAAGTTCGTTGCACATTTGAGATAAATCGTGAAATCTTTCCTCGCGAGCTAAAATATCGGCCGATATCGCTTCGTGCTTCTTAACTGTTGCATCCACTTGAGCTAAGTTCGACCCATACCGTGGATCCGATAAAACTTGCGTCATTTCCTTTAAATAATTTTCACGCAAAATGCTTTTGCGCTCAAACTTATAATTGAGTTGTTCTAGCCGTTCTTGTCTTCTTAACTCGCTGCGAAGAGCCACCTCACGATTATGTTCGGCTCTTTCCAACATTTCCCAAGAACGTTCGATGTCTTGTACTAATTTACCGTCAACGGGTATAAAAGCGGGTTGTCTTAATTCTTTAAGTTGGGTGTTTATTTGGAAATATAAAACTTCAATCTCGCTTCTTTCTTTGTACTTGGGGGGTTTTTCTTGTGTTCTATAATGGCCAAAAGCTAATAGAAGGCTTTGAATGCCTTCTAAAGAATTTGGAAAGCCACGGTCTTCAAGATCTGTCGTCTTTTTTCTAATCCAGTCTAATAAGGTAGTGGTTAGGCCATCATAAGTCAACTTCATTTTATCTCCTTCGACCATTTGATTGATTATCTAAAAAGGGGGTAAGGTTAAAACTTACATTTTAAGTTTATTGCATTTTTACTTTCGCTATTCTTCTCCCACTTTTAGCTTCATTTTTCATACGGGCAAAAGTGTGATAATATGAAGCAATGTATGTCATGACACTTTTCTCGTCTGGTTTGCTCGTATCGACATCTTCGGCGTCTAATAAAGGTGGTATTCCGAGCTCGTTATTCGCAACGTCGAACGCGTGATTTAAATTGTCTATGTGTTTAGAAGGTTGTAGTTGGCCGTAGTCAAATAAGTCTGGACGATGTGAATGAATAAGGGCGTTAAATCCCAATCCGCTACGCCAAGACCCGGTAAAGTCAGTAATGTGAACATGAGCATAACCATTTGTTTTGCGCTGTGCCCATAATAATAAAGCATCTTTGGCTGATTTTTTTTCCGAACTTTCATTTTCTTCATCCTAATTGAAGTTTAAAGAATTCGATTATATGTACTCAAACAAGAGCAAGAATGAGAATAAATAAGCAATTTTATCAAATGTTAATTGACAACACTTCAACACTACAGGTGTGGATAATATCCTTGACTCAAAAATTTGATTTAAGATATAGTAAGATTTAAAATTTACCACGTCAATTTCGATTTCTTGAATTTGAAAACGTAAAATGATTGTCCAAATTAAACCTAATATTAGCCTCTCGTTTCCATCGACTATATCTTCGGCACCTATGCTTTCAAGTCGCACCTTAGTATGCAAAAATGCCAAACTTTTGTTGACATTTTCAATTTTATGTACCCGCATCTTTCCATTGTTTGGTTTTCCTAGCTTTTCTCCAGATATAATTTCCAGTAATTTTAAAAGTTTCTTTCCATCTGCAAGATCGGTGAAAAGATCTTCTACTTCCATACGAACCTTTAAATTTGATTTATTAATTTTTTTAGAAAAGAAAAGTTGCGCCGTTAAAATAAATTAAAATCTATGACTGTTTGTATTTTTTGTAAACAGTGATGTACAATGAAAAGGTTTAAATGAGCTAATTTTAGAATCACGAATAAATTACTTTACATAAATTGACTACCAATCATTAAACTTTAACAGGTAGTGTTTAATTGATCAAGTAAATTAAATTAAACACCTACTCAATTTAACACACTTTCTAAGATTTTTGTTCTTGTAACTCCCTCATGCACTTACATGACACTTCGCAGTTCTACTTTTGATTGTGCATTTATAAAATTTATCGCAAATTCTGTATTCGTGAGACGAAAGTTGTTAATCTCTGTTGGATATTTATATATTTGTAAATCTGTACCTGTTAAGTTTGCAAAAATATTCAAAAACTACGTTTTAAGTATAATTTGGTGATCTTTACATTAAATTTATGGGCAAAAACGTGCTAATAACTACTAAAAACTGAATTGAGGTTTTTAGTTCTCGGTTAAAACTTTATTATTATAATATTCAGCATTTAAAATAAAATTCTAGTGCCCCCTCAGAGCGTAGAAAACATAATGTTGTTTAAGGACACTTAACACGTTCAATTTATGTCAAGTTTATATAATTAAAACTCACACATTATTAATAAGTACAAACATATCTAACAGTACCGTAACATTAATATGCAAATAATGGCATTAATTTTGCATTTTAAATTATTAAATTAATACGAGCTCAATTTATATGAATTAATGATTAATGTGTTGCAATACTATCAGCAATAATTAACAATTATTTAAATTATTTTGATTTTCGGGAGCGGGGCTGAAGAAGCCAAAATTACAGCTTAGTAAATCATTTGAGTGGCTCACAAAGACAATTTTTAATGTATTTCCAAAAGCACTGTATGTTGCATATATGTTGGGCCAGTCATTAGTAAAGTAGTTTTCGGAGAAACAAAACTCCATGCGGGCCCTCTTAAATCGTGCACTAGTTCATCGTCTCAGTCCGCCTCTGTTTATTTTACTAAGGCGATTGTTCGTACGCCCAGTGGCATACCAGGAAGAGCACGACTCAAGTTGTAGAGGATTAAAGCGGTTTACCTATATGCCTATGAACTTATTGTTAACAAAAGATTTATGTTAATTGATACGCCTTTCTTTAAATCGCAATACACCAAACAATCGTACTGTGAAGTAAATAGATATTTTGAACCAATAAAAGTCCACACCTCAATGATGGCATGATGAGAGTTCTAAAACCTAACTACTGTTTAAGAAAAATTTTTGTTCTTTAATTTATCGATAGGTTATATTTAACAATTGCCCATAATAAATAACTAACGAAAAAGTTATAAACATTGTTCCAAAGCCTACCACGAATGCATCAACCTCGTTCCCAAGTTCTCAATTTCAATAATAGGTTTGTCAGTAAGATGAACAACCCATATACAACTATAATTTAATAGGAGGTAGGTAATATTATATGCTCACATAACTTTTAGAATAATTACGTCTACCTGAATTCTTTAACCTTATAATTATTTATACATTTTACAAATTAACCTTTTTGTAAAAGAAGAAGTCGATTTTAACTTATTTTAAGCGTGCATTGTTTTTCTCCAAAAACTTTTAATTGTACAAGTTTTTATGTTAAAAACGTGCTAACTGCACGAGAACGACCCAAAATTCTTCGTAGCAATCGGAGTCAATTAAAACTAATTCGCGCTAATTAAATTTTAAAAAAAAACACACCTTTTGTAGAAATGAGTTGATCCATTTTGTGAAGGTTTTCTTCTGAATGCGAAGACGCTCTTCTCGCAGGACTATAATACGTTCCTGCTCGAATTTTTGTACATAATCTCTTTGCGTCATGTTGACCATGTATGAAGTAGAATGAGTTTGTACTGTTTCATAATGCACAAAGCCGCCTGCAAAAAGAAAAACGATTACATTAAATGTTTGCAAAAACTAAACAATTAAAAATAAAAATGTTATCTTTATATCAACTAATAACGTGTACAAATAGCCTGATAAGGTATGACTTCCTAATTCATACTTAAATAAAACTAGAGTTCAAAGCCAAAAAGGGACAAAACTTTTATAATAAAAGGGGCAAACATACATTTTGTTGCAAAGCAACCAGGTTTGGTTGGTAAATATGTATATTTGGGAAAAAATTTACAAATTCGACTAGTTTTGATTTTTATAGAACACTCCATACATTGCACTGAAAGTATTTGAATGCGACAGGATTTGTCTGGAATCCTGTAGGTGTAGGTTTGTGTGCTCGCGTCACGCCAGGCTTCGCCTGAAGAGAACATGTACTGTATAGATGCAAAGCCTGGCTAAAGTATACCCTTGAAGCGTTCCCTGTAGGCAAAGCCTGCAGCGATAAACCTGTAATCTGAGTCAAATACTACTGCTTTCGTTTTTGACGTGTTTTTTGATTTTAGAGGTTACAATTATTTTTAATTTTTATTTTTGCTACCTATTAATTATAGCTGTTAAAGTGACGAAAAAACAAAGTAAATTTTTTAAAGCGCGTCTATGAATTTTTCACCGTTGGTCAGAAATATACATTGTAGATTTAATATATCAAAATCTTAAAATAGGTACGTTGGTAAAATTTTCTGAAAGCCCACAGGCAGCTATAAGGGACATAATTATGATGGGATATACCCGCCGCATACTACTTAGCAAACTACTTGACCGTTTATTTTCCTTTTGGCATTACTGGGGACTGAAAGTAGCCGACAGTCTCTGGATGACGAGTCAAGCCTGCCATCCAAAGAATGTCTAAAATACTGCTAATGTATGGGCCGCTATTCTCATTTATTTATTTATACTCTGTATGTAGTACTTGAAATTTCTCGTCCAATAAATTTAAGAAAATTAACTACAATATTTCGTTTCTTCTCTATCGTAGTAAACAAAGATTGTTTTGAACAAACGTCTAATTCACTTGAGACTTGTAACTACTGTGATGATGATAAACATATCACATGTACATGATTCAAGTAGGTACTTCGTTAATTATTACTAACTTGGAAACTTTAATTGATAACAGTTCATACCAATGACATATTTATTTTGGGGGAAAATTTGAGTCATTCTTCAAAAATGAATTGATATCTAACGTATCTCAAATAATTCAGAATCCTCGGCCTCAATTTACACCTCCGGAGGAATAATTAATCGGATAATAACTCGAATTAATTCCAATTTTCATATTTATATGTTTTATGTGTAGGTTAGTAAAAGTTTTCATGACTTTGACTTTGTTTGCGATACCATCATTCTAGAGATTGTGTTATCTTACTACGACATGTCCTTATTATTTTCTCAGCTCACAGTACTCATTTTGCATCTGCATTTGAAAGGATAACATCAGATATCTTGTTAGGAGCGTTCAGATGAGTCATTTGTTATAAAGTACATATGTATTTTTATATCTATTACTATACACATTTACACATACAGGGTGACAAATATCTCACTACGTTGTATGGGTAACTTGGTTATTATAAGAGATACGGAGTTGGTTAAACTAGCAAAGTTGGACAGAAATTACATGCAGATTCTGAAACTGAAAATTTAGCATTGTTGCAAAGTTTTCAATTTATTCGAGAAAAACTGAAAATCGTCCAAATTTTCAATCAGCGCTCGTTAGTTATTAAAAATACAGAAAAACCACTAACCAACCCTATATCTTTTATAATAACAAAGTTACCCATACAACGCAGTGAGATATTTGGCACCCTGTATAGAGTGTATCATTTTCAATTTATATTAGACAATCCCAGTCAGTTTTATGTTTTATAAAATTGTTTTTTAATCCTAATTTCATGAGCTACTTCGTAGACAACTATGGACGTTTCATTACAGTTTGTAAGAGATCGTTAATGGAGCAGAAAAATAATAAGAACTTTGTCGTTAATTCACTGAGGAATGAAGAGGCAAAGAGAGCTCGACTTTCTCCATTTATGGGAATTTTGAACCATATTCTATTTACTCGCAAAAATGTACTATTCACTCATCATCAATTAATTAATTAATTAAGAAATGTGAAAATATCTACCTGAAATCGAAATATTTTACGAAATGGGTTATTTAATGGTTTCCATTTTCATGAAATAGCTAATAATAATGGCCTTTAAAAAAAGTCAGTAACCTCGTTCACCCCATTTTTTATTACAAAATATATTTGGCTCATTTTACGTCTAGTAAAGTTAACCTCAGCCTCAAGTTTGCTTTGTTTCAACAAATATGTTGTTGTGTGAGCGCAAGTAGTATATTTCTTTTTGTAAAACGTACTGCAGAGTTTGATTTCTATTTTTTGTTTTGTATTCACTCTGTATACAATAAAATCAACAATTTCTGTTATTTCTACGATGTTTCCATTTCATTATCTCTCAAAGAATACCAAGTACTACTCACAATCACAATTAATTTTCCGTAAAAACTCAAATGAGGAAAAGCGTTCTCATTTACATAAACTATTTAACAGCCTTAGTTAATATTAATATTTTTCCATTCAACTTGACATTATAAGAAATTGAAAAGTAAATCGAGACAAGAGTATATGTATGGTATAATCAGTGTCCTTGCATTCCTACAAAAGATTGTATGCAGATAAAATTCAAATGAAAGTGGTCAACTGTAGTTAGTTCATTACTTATAAATAACAAAATAAGAATAAATATTTCAAGAAATTTTAATAAATCCATATTTTTGTTATTACCCATTGTTGTTTTAATTTTAATTAAGTAAATACTTCTTACCACGCAAAATAAAACCAGTAGTTACAATGACTAAACGTTTATCGAGTTTTATTATAAAAAATATAAAGTTTATTGTTTGTATTAATTATCTCTCAACAACAGAAAAATTAACGATAACTTGTAATTTATTTTTATATTATGTTTGAGAAGGAAATGTAATAGATTTAATTAAAATAAACTATTTACTACACTGTATAGATTGTGATCCACTGCACCGAAATTCGACCTTATCAAACGAAACACCAATTAACATTCTAACTGACAATTAGATTATGAATCCCAATTTGAAAGTGATGGGAAAGTTCTAGTTTTGATTTTGTTTGCAAGTAAGTACGCTTTGCAGTACAGGCAAATTTTTAACAGAGATCGAATGTTAGAAACTGAAAAAGGCACCAGTACGTCCATCGGCACTCGTCCAAAAAAAAACAATACTTTTCAAACGTTGCGTTATAAGTTCAAATTAAGTAATTAATCATCACAATATCACAATTACCTAAGGCTATCACGATTATTGAAATGTTATGTGGTCAGTTACTTAAATAAGCACCTAAAAATTTATGAAAAATATTATCGCGAGACAATGGAGGTGTTGCAAGAAGCTTTTAGTTTGTTTCTCGAGATAAAAATAAAGACATTCCAAATTCAACACTAGTTTTTTTCATTTTCCCAACTTTCTAAAAGTACATACTAACGTACAGTAATTTCTAAAAAATTTATGGTTGGTTGCAAGTGTTGCATCCACATCAAGTGTTTTTAGGTGAAAAATGAAGACGTGAAGCAACTTCCACGATATGGCGTAGAGCGCATTAATTTTAATAAATCATGATTACTAAATTACTAATAAAATCAGTGTCGGTTTAAATAAAAAGATATTATCGGTTATCGCAAATTGTTATCGAAAATCAAAAGTATGTTATTCATCTAGGTAGGTGAATTTTGAGATAAGTTCAAATCACAAGTGTTACAAAACGATTTTAAATAAATATGAAATATGCAAAATTATAAAAGTTGAAAGATACACAACCTGTATTTAGTAATTATTCAACATAAAACGCAAAGAACAGTTAGGTAAAAAAAGTAAAATTGAATTAAAACAATGTAACACACGTACCTTGGCGTACTATTTCATTATTCATGATAAAATTTCATGAATTTACGTTACGTTTAACTCAATTGATAGGTAAGAACTAAATAAATAGCCGCATACGCCGATGGCATGCATACAGAATTAATCTAATCGATTTGATAAATTTTATCTTTCAGATTATTAAATTCAAAAAAATTGTATCGAATTTGAATGGTTGGGAATTGCTCATTTTAAAATCAATATCTACCTTTTAATTTAGAAGAAAGGAACTAGAAACTAGACGGATGTACAAGAAACCAGGAACTTCTCGTTTAGTGGATGCGAGATCGGACGCAACAAAATATCCCACTTCTTGAATCATGAGCTAAACCTAAATTTTCTGCTGCCTTCCGAGAACTGACGCCAAATATAAGATTTATTTCTATTTTAATATTGAGATCGTTGCGATTCAAACTCTAGGTCCTTAGTCGAGAAGTCTAGAGAACTCACTCTAAACTAAGAACTAGAAGAACACAATAATGTTACTCTGACGTGGGTGCCAGTGCACAAAAGTATTGACGGTATGACGGTAAGGAGGAAATTGCATGTTATCTATAGCAAAAGAAGGAACTGTTTCTCAGTTTATAATAGCTGGAGCGTTCTACACCATCGCTAAAAGCACGTGTAAAGGTAATAAGGCTAATAAGATCATATAGAAAGCACATATACGAGGTATATTACTGGAGCATACGTCCGGCCAACATCAAGCAAAAAAGTTTATAAAACATTTTGGTGCAAACGAGATTCTTACTATTATTTTTGATAAGTAAAGTATATTTAAGAATCTCCACAACTGCAGCACAAAGCACAACGGCAGCAACAAAACTGCCAGTTTTTACAAAAACTGACACGATTTCCCTACTGCGATATTAATACTGATTTCTCAATTTCTTTCCCAATTAGTAAAAGTTTTTTCCCACATTCAAAGCATCAAAGTCATTTTTCAAAATGCATTAAATCGATGTAGGATAGTACAGTTATTTATTACGAATTCCTAAAAATAAAATAAGTAGGAAGTTAAAATTAACATTATTAACTAACTAAAATTATAATATTCTTTCATTTTTAAAATTCGCAAAATTACGCTAATTTAAATTTTCAAAACATTAATACACATAACATGACGATAATTTTGTGCGACATAAATTCCGACAGGTTCATATTAGTATGCTGTGCACAATCCAATACCGATTCAATCATTTTCAATTATGTACGCTCTCTTCAAACTTGTTCAAACATATGTTTTCTCTAATTATAAGTAAAATTAGAATTGAAATTGGTAATTGCTTTCTTTCCGTAAAGAAGGCAAACTACGCGATTTGTAAAATTAAATCTTTCGCCCTTTCCCCAATTATCCACTTTTTAATTTTCCCAATTTAAAAATAGAGCCAAAAGTAATTGTGCACCTATAAATAATAGGTAATACATTTTTTCGTATTTAAAAGTTTTTACCTATATCACCTCTTTTTACTCACCACTTCCAACTTCGACACGTAAAATATTAAAATTGATCGTTTGTAGGTGCATAGGTACGATATATTGACATTGGAAGGTTCTAACACGTTTGCCTCACCCTCATCTATCTACTAATCACTCTTTACATAATACTATTTGTCCAACATTTTTACTGAACTAAAATGTTTGCTATTATTGTCACAATCGGGTCCCTTCAATAATTTAAGGTTAGTCATTCATTATTGCATTGCAAAATTAAAAATGATGTTTCGGCGATGTCTCTATACTCCTCAATTTCCAGACAGAAAAACTATTAGGAGCGGCGAGGATAAAATCTGATAAAATGCGATGTGGGTACTAATTAAGAACTTCCTCCAAATTAAAATTACAAAAAAACAACACCTTTCTGTCAAGTTTCAAATTGTACAAAAATAGCGCACCTGTTAGCACGAAATAATTTAATAACTTGATGCACTTACAATAAACACGTCAAGTTGTTTCGAAATAATGTTACATAATGTAAACATGAGATCACTTTCCGTACATTGTGAAAATTTTTACAAACAATACAATTACATCATATTATTAACAAAATAAAATACTTTAGTTAATACCAAATCACAGAAAATACATTTTATAATTAAAAAAATTAAGTACTTAAATATGTAGTTCTCAATTAGTAAGTATTGCTTTTTTAGTAGTAGGTGCCTACATAAAATTTAAGGACATCATTAACCAATACTTAATTAATAAATGTATGTACTGTGTATTAGTTTAATTCAATTAACTGATAGAGTAAAACAAATGAAAGAGGAACATAAAAGCTTTTAATTTTAATCAACATATCTAAAATACGTTTTCGATTGTTAAAAGTATGTCACAATGAACAATGACATTAATTGATGATAACCTATCAATAATAAAATGTTATTTTCTATGAAAAGTAATAAAATTTATCCTATTTAATATATTATACGCATAATAATATTAATTAAACAGAATAACTTCATCGTGCAGTAAATAAGTAATTGCAACAATTAGTTACTTTCTAAGATATCGATAAATTGATTATTAGTACGCAGATATTTCCTAAATATAGATCATTTCACTTTGATTAATAAAAAATAGTATACAATAATACAAATTCCAGACATCATCCAGATTTCCAGTAATATTCAAGATACAAAGAAAAGCTGTAGTTGGTCCCTACCATTATATCAATACTAAATTAGTGACTTTCGTAGTAACATTTCACTTAAAAAAAAAAGATAAAAAAATCTAAAATTGATTCGAAGTTCATTTATAAATAAAAAATATATCGCTTTCATTAAAATATACCGCAAGTATTAGGCATAAGTAGTAATGCAATTAGTAGGTATTAACTATTGTATCGTATATTCTATTTGGATTTCCAACGTTTTTTAAGCTCCCACTTTAATTCACATTGCTATACAATAATCAACAACCTGCAAGATCGTATAAAATCACATATGCAGTTAAAATAAACTACAATATAACCCCTAATAAACTAAACTGAATAAAAAATATATAAATTTTCCCAAAAGAGCGAAGAAAGTAGTAAGTACTACATTATCCAACTAGGTATGTGAAAACTATTCAAGCAAGGAAGTGCATTCGAGTGAAAATGGTTTCAAGAAACTTACCTCATCTATCCAAACTTATAACAGAAAAGATGATTATAGTGGTATAAGTAGTATAGGTATAAACAAGTTATTCTCGTACTATAGAAAGTGTGAGACAAAATTTTAACCGATTAAAAGAATATAACGTCAATTTAACGCATTAAAGACGCGCGAGTAAAATCTTAAATGAGTGAAAATTGATTGGCAATCTGCTATGTTTGTGGTTTTAGAATTGAAGATGAGGAAATGTAAACGTACATATTACATGACGTAAATTGAGGTTTTAAGAAATATGACACCAGTAACCGCGCAAAAATGTCATAAGCAATAAAGGTCATGGTCATGACTTCTCATAAGGTATGGAGATTCTTATCCATCAATTAAGAGAAATTCACAACCACTCATTTAACGAAAGAAGCTCGAGACAAATTTGGACAGAGCAAATGCCCAATTTTTGTTACCATTTATAGTTTTAATAAAAATTTAACTGGTGCAAGAATTTGTATTTAAGAGAGTTAAATGCATACACTCAATTAGTAGCAATGAAGACAGTACAATGTCAATTATTCAATTGTTCTATTCATCAATCATTTTAAAAGTGCATCTTTCTCTAATTAAAACATTTCAATTTTGTCAGGCACAGCTAAATATGACTGTATTGGTACATTAATCTGGAAGATTATTATGCGAAACAACAATTCTAGACCCCCCTTAGACGCCTTACGACTACCCCGCCTATTACCAATATCTTGCGGTTCCGTTCCGACGTCGTCAGGATTAAACCCATAGTAACGAGTTCAGTAAAAACTTCCTTTGGACATGTTTGTACTAATAAGTAGGTCGATATTCTAAGTCCAATATCCCTGCCTAAACAGTGCGGTACACAGTTTTAGCCCCTTTAAAGGGGCACCCCACGATTTTTATAACAAATTATGCACATTTTAAAATGCACCGAGACAAAAAATGACTGGATGATTTCGTTCATAGATATTTTTACTAAATAAATTTAACCTTCAAATGAAATGTCACACCAAATTTGTCTCGACCATTGTACCATTAATTATAATACATAAAACATAACCATCTAATTCGTGCTTGTATTAACAGTTCAACGACTTTACGAAAATACAGCAAGTAAATTTATTGAGTGACAAAAAGTTAGCAACTATAATAAATGTAATTGCAATAGTAATGTTAATGAGATTTACATCCGTTAAACAAAGTTACTGAGCAATTAAATCAAAAATAAAAATGTACAATGTACACTGTACAGGTGTACAGTACAGCAAGTCTGGGCTACAAAAAAGTGAGAGAAACTATTATCTCGGTACTATCTAAAAATTAATAAGTTCATTATCAGATTCCGTGTATCTATGAAAGTTTCTAATGTAATATAAACTCATAATACACATACTGATACTTCTTTGATCCACAAGAGGCAAGAACAAAATGAATGTACAGTCACAGAAATAATTATTGGCCACTATAAGTTGTTTGTAGAATACTTATGTCCGCAAATCCGCAATTTCTGCAATGAATTTTTGACGAATTACCATTGGAATGTTTTCTAGTTGCTGGTTGCAGCACTCTCGATTTTTATGCCATTCTCTCCTAAAACGGATATAAAAGAAGAAAGTTACCACTTACTAGTGCACAATAAATTTTCTGTGGCTGTACAATTGAAGTAGGTATAAATCAAAAGAGGATTTAAAAAAGTTTATAAATTGTAGATAATTATTGGCCCTTACATAAATAACAAATAGGTTCGTGCCAGGATTTTACTGAAAAATGCATACCAACGCAGTTACCTCCGTGAATATAATGTAAATGTAACTTATGTAACGGATTAAACCATCATTTTCTTAATTAAACTGCACCTATTTACAAATAATAACAAGTAAGAAAATTGCAGCTATAATAACAAAATTATAGTTATAAAGTCGGTGTGTAGCCAAAAGATGTGAAAATTAATATAAACGATCAGTTCGATTTTAAAACAATTAATAATCGATTAAGAGTGTAATCTGCAATTTACTAGAAACGATTTAATATAAATTACTAGTTTCCCGTCCGGATTCGCCCATATCTATTTCCTGCACAACAATCTAGTTATGTAAATCTTCTTCAAATTTACAAAAATAGCATTTCAACTTTTAAAATTAGGAATTGTAAATGAGCAACCATGAGCGCCGGTCGAAAATTTTCAGGGGGTGATGCAAGCCGGCAAGTGAACAAAAATCCCGGCATATAGGAAAATTTTCGGGATTGGACCAAGCACTGGCAGTGATTAAATATGGTTAGAAATAAACCTCACACAACAAAATGAAGATTTTCGGAAATAATTAAAGTATAAATTTAATTGCTTGAGAACTATTACAATAAAGACAGTAAAACACCATTTTTATATACCTGTACAGAATTTTTCACACGTGTTCACGTGTAATTAAACTGGAATGTTCTTTTGTTGTAATATGTATAGCGTCTATTTTTGACTTTCTTTAGTTTAGTGTAAAAAAAATTAAATAGGTAATTGCTCAATCTAGTCTAGACCTCCACTTCAGCTGTTCTTTACTCATTAACATACTTTTTAAATAAAAAAAGAGACTTCTCCTCTCTTCTTCACTTCTTCTGTGAGCCTGAGCCCGCAGTTCAAATTAAAGCAACTGTCCTTTCTCGGCCATTTGTAAGTATTTATTTCATGTTTGATCCATTCTGACTATCTGCTGATTTTACAATGACTGCGACTCAGATTTACAAAAACAACTCAATAATAGTTTCAGAAGCAGAGAATACACATAACAGAAGGTCTCGTCCATCGTCATCGTTCAACTTCGCTTACTGATTGATGCATAAATTTTTAGTCTTTGAATGTAGATTTAGTATAAGATATTAACAATAAGGTTCCGCCGAAGTTCTACAAAAACCCATTCGGCACCCTGACCTATAAGATTTTGCAGTAGAAATTACAATTTTAGGTTCCTTTTATATTATATTCTGTAAATTCAACCATACAAAATGTGCACTCTATTTACAGCTTTTAAAGTGAAGTAGATTGTACTGTATACGTATACAGTACACATGTACACAATACGAAATTGAATATAAGAAAAATTCTTAATAAAAGACGTAAGCGCCTCAAAGTTTTCAACGTCAACTATCTCATACCTGAATTCCTTACTATTATTTATCAATCCGACCTTTTCATTTGCATTCCTTAATAACTGAAATATTTGTAAATGGCATATAAATTGTAACAAAACCAAATAAGGCAAGGTGTTTTAAAATACCTTAAAACAATTTAATATTTGAGAAACACCGCGTGTAATTTGTAAAAGTTAAAATATTCAATCAATGCACTATTTTCAAGAGGTAT
Organism: Malthinus flaveolus; assembly: GCA_950108345.1. NCBI lineage: Eukaryota > Metazoa > Arthropoda > Insecta > Coleoptera > Cantharidae > Malthinus > Malthinus flaveolus. Next base: position 4,568,084 of record OX467286.1, read on the forward strand.
AAAATTATAAAAGAACAATTTTATAAAAAAACAGATAGGTACCTAAATTGATTACTAATACAATACTATTATAATAACAGGCGTGTAACTCATTTTCAATATTGTGAGATATTATATAGGAAGGTAGTCTAAATTTTAAAGGTGAAGGTTAAAGGTAAAGAAACTAGTTGAGAACATGTTTTTTATACTTTACATATTATTCTAATAACTCCTTACGCCTAAGGGGATGTTAGATAAATTCAAAACCAGCAAGGTATCTATCTATCTACATATTATAACCTACTAATTTTTTGAATACTTCAAAGATGAATCAAGGTCAAGAAATTTCATAAACATTTTATGCGGATGCAAAGTTCCAGTTTTAGCTAATTTAATGCAAAAATTACGTTACTAATTACTATGAGATTTTGAAATGGTACAAGTTCCATCCGATTTTTGTCTAGTAGAATAAAACTTGATAATTAAAATGATACATCCTAAAAATAGTAACAAAGTATTGCTCGATGCTCTACCGACTATATGCAATGCTACCTCTTACATGTTCCATATTTTTGTTTCCACTCCTGAAAGAAGAAATTGGTGGTACTTTTAAAGTATTGGTTTCACTTTCTGAACGAATAAAAAAATAACAAATTTTACGAAAAAATAGACAGTCAGATAGACAGACCAACAGACACGATTTCTGCTTCTCGCCATAAACTGAAATCGTGGCAAAATTACTATTTCAAACTTTCCACATCTCTATATAAATAATAGAGTACGATATGCATATCTCAGAATTTTCATTTTTTATTTAAAAATGAGCCAAAAGTGGGTAACTAAAAGCGAACAATTATCCTGACTTTCAGTAAGCATTATCTCTATTTTTTATATACATAATTTTTTTTTGGAACTTCAATATAGCACTATTTGCAAAATTTCTTACATGGCCGAAATCGCCACCTTAATTAACTCTGCACTCAAACGAAGTAGGTATAACTGCTTAAATTAATTTCCTCATTAAGAATTATTAGTGAATGTAGATAAGTGGACGAAGTTAGAATTATATTTCCATTGAATGAAGAACATTATATCAAACCAAAAATTATATTGTTTGATAAAAATGGCATTAATTTTATCCTACCAAAAACTACTAATCATAACCTTTTTATCACGAACTATGCTTAGCATAATTAGACTTAATTATACCAACTTAAACCGCTCTGTTTTACACTTCACTAACTAATTAAGTTAGTGTGACCTGTAAAAAAATTTAATTCTCACCCAATTTCAATATATTTAAATAAATTTAAAAGCTTAAATGTCGAGTCAAAATTTTAATAATTACACGATATAGCCGATAGTATCAGAAGGAGCAACTAAATGGGGGAGTTATGATGTACAAAATTGCATTAAATTAATTTTAAGCTTAGCAACATTAATTAATTAGACATCTTTATTTTTAAGAACTGACCAAGGCCATAGATGAGTGTAACTACTTTTCTACTTGTGGCAAACTGGAGAGACAAACGACAATTTGGCTGACCACAAACATGAATTATATTTCTACGACGTTCTTCGTCTAAATTATTTCTGTGATTGTGATAGGGTCACAAAATCTCAAAATCCAAAAAGACAATGGTGGCAAGGTAGCATAAATATACCAGGGTGTCAATCAAGTGGGAATAGGTATTGAAAATTTATAGAAACAAAAATATGAAAAAAATCGTCATGGCATGACTCATGCTCAAGGGACAGCCTTCCTCATTCCACCCCAGGTTCTAGAACGATGGAATGGAGAAGGTAAAAAATTGTACGAAAACGGTATTGATAAAAACTATCATTACAAGTATTATAGTGGTCCTTTTTTCCCCTTCGTATTATACAATATCTAGTATGAAGTCTATTATTTCAAACGGCCTTTAAAAACTAGTTCAATTTTCTGTGAGAAACTATACATCCAAACAATTAGAAGCGAGGCTCTATGAGAAATGAGGATTATAGGAAAAAAGAGAACAATTGGAAATCTCGTCATGCAAAAACAATCCCAGCAATTTAAACATTTTTTACTTATTTACACAAACAAAATAACAACAGATTGCAACAAGTAGTAAAACGTACAATGACAAATTTGCACCTATATAATTCTATTGAATAATAATGACTCTCAATTTTAAAAAGTAAAATAGTCATTATATAAGTTAAATCGCTTAATTAAACTCTTTATAATGTTAGTTAAATCTTAATATGAGACTGTCAAGGTAAATAAACATTTCAATCTACTTTTATCTATAATGCCAAAAGTAAGTTTTAAATTGGTTTAATGAAATATTTTGTCTCTTAACTTGTATTAGATATGATCGGATATTAATCTCATAAATAAATAATCTACAATTTTAACTTAAAGAAAGTACAACAGTAGTGTCACGTTGTTCAACTTTTGAAATAATAAACGAGCTTATACAACTGCATCGCAATTATGCCAGCGCAACAAGTGGAACTTATAATAATTGATTTCTCTGATACCCAAACCGAAGAATTTAATTTCTCAGACTATGAAATTGATCTATCTATCATGTTGCTCGCTGCTTCCACTAGAACTAGACTAGAACTGAAAAAATCAATGAACTCAAGATTATCTCGACTTGTGAAAATAAAACAAGACGCGTGTTGTGTAGAAATAATTCCTAGTTTACCTTAGAATTAATTTGCCAATTTTTCAATACAACTAGGTGCCTAAAATTAAAAAGTAATAACTAGTTATCCAGTTAATAAGATTAAGGTTTCATTTAAAGTAATTAGCACTATGTCAATTTTTTCACAAGATAACTAAATTACTATTTATTACTTTCACCTATTGATTGGCAATAAATGTACTTCCTGTATAATTAATGCTGTATATTATTAATTAATTTAATGTCACTACAAATACACAATTCTTGAACTATGCCACATATTACTAAGATTAGTGGAGAGTTTCCTTTAAATATTATTTTTATGACTAATATAATTTTTATTAAACAACTATTCTTTACACAAATTTTAATTGTTTTTACTAGTTTATAATATATTACTTTAATTTTAATGTTTTTATATTCTCACTTCTTATTTTATGATAAAAAAAAGTCAAAAATATTTATATTTTGACGTGTCACAGCAATGAATCAGGAACGATTCCAACGGATTCCAATATATTTAATCCTGTGAAACCTCAAGAACTTCTTACTCATTAAGTATATTCGAGTCGTTATAAGTTGAATAACACAAGAAGTGTAAACAAGAAGATTAACAAAAGACATTTATAACAAAATGTAAATACCATACCTACACCTCAACATCAGTTTATGAACATGGGGGCAATGTTCCCCATTTAGGTAAAATGTAAAATTACGAGCAAAATCTCGCGTTTAGTTGCTATTCGCCGCTTTGTTCAAAATATTTGAAAAACACATTTTTATAATTAGTACCTGCCGATTTTTTGCCTTCTCGTTACCGACGTGCAAAGAAAGTTCGGTGATCAAATTAGGCAAGAAAATTGAGAAAAAGTCGTTGAAAATCTTAGAAGCATGTTTATTATACTATTTTTTTGGCAAGATGTCTAGCATTTTTATGTGTGTATTGTATGTACATTTGTACAAACAAATTTTTTAATTTTCGATACATGATATTTATGATACCTAATTTACGGTATCGCCCAGCCGTGCTATAATAAATATACAGGATACAGAAAGATGATAGCGGACGATGTTCAAGTTTAAAGTAGATATAATATTATGTACCTTGTATAGTGAGGCCACTTCTTAAAGTTAAGTTATTGACTTATGCCACCAGCAGAGAGGTTACAATAGAGAATAGATGCCTCCCTTAGAGAAGTTAAGTAGGTGGGTAATTGTTGAAATCCGGTTAGACCTTTTAAAGATTTTTGCCGCTTATTTAAGAAATCCGCTATGGGGCCGCTAGTAGTGCATTTATGCAAGAAAATATATAGGGATGGCCTACAGAAAATATTTACCTGCTTGACACCCCCAGATGTTGTTTTTTCAAATACAACCACATTTTATATTTAAATACAAGTTTTGATGAAAAAAGTTAAATTTGGTTGAGACCTGAGCTTTCAATGCAGGTCTACGTAGATTTCAACAATTACCTACCTACTTGACTTCTCTAAAGGGAGACCTCTATTCACTATTGTAACCTCTCCATGGGTGGCGTAAGTTAAAAAGAACTTTACAAAATGGTCTGACTATACCTAATGCAGTTTAAACAATCTTCAAATACCATTTTTGAACGTTCTATTAGAATTAATTTAAGCGATGTTTAGTAATTAATATTTAAATTAATTGAATAGGTTATACGAGCATAAAAAACAAATTTCAAATATCAAGATCCACACTAGGATACGTTCAATTTTTTTATGTCTAATAATAATATGTGAAGCCGTATTATACAAACATATAAGGAAAATTCTATGTAGTAAACGTTGCTGAAGCCATTAAAGAAATTGACGGAGCACATTATTAAATATCTATTATAACAACTAGAACAAAAGTAGAACTCTAGAGGTCAATGAATAGACTCTATTTCTAAATTGCGAGAGACTGATTTAATCTACTTATTTGGTCAAAATAACTGCCATTTAAAAAACTGTTTGAAAATAAATTAAATTCTTCAACTTCCATCTATGCGGTATCACAAATCACAACTATCATTATTAAATGTTATAGGTAGTTACAAGAAATTAAATTGAGATTTATTTTTTACAAGCCACTAGGCACTTGTTGATAATGATAATAAAGCCTTACAATCAAATAAAATGAAATGTTGTCAAGTTCTGGTTGTATTTACAGCTAGCAGTAGTAACAAGTAATAATTTGGTAACAACTAACAAGCCGTGAAACATAAAAAACTATACATGCAAAAAATTCAGAAGCCGTCAAAATTTTTCGCTTTTCGAACCGTCCACGTTAGAACCACTAATTAACATATTTTCTCTTCAGATACGATAACTGAACACAACACTATCTTAAAACTGTAACTATAGGAAATGTGTCAAAACAAATAATGGATTTGATTCTACTAAGTTTGTGATCGTATGTAGTAGTAGGATGTAGAAACAACTAAAAGGATGTCATCTCCAATACGCGAAGACTTAAAAAAATCAATTTGCAATAATTGCAGCAGTCATAACAAATGAGAATCGATAAACATTAAAGAGAAAATCGGGGCATACTTGAATGGGAAGTCGATGACCTAAACACATGAAGTCATGCGTCGCAAAACTGCCAATTACGACTTTACTATACACAAAAAAAACAAGAACCAACATGGGCCTTGTTGGTCCTGTGTCCTTGATTCTCGCGTATTTTTACATAATAACTTGCGTGTCTTCTGTCTCGGCATGTGCCCTACCTCTTACCATACACAATCAACTGTCGACATGATTATGCTGACATAAAAGCAAGAAGAATTTGCCGCGCCTTATATTTTAACAATTTTCAGTACTTCCATATGAAATACTTTTAAATGCGAGAGAAGTTAAAATCTTAATAAGAATAATTAACGATACAACCATTACAACGATACCAACTACAACTCCCAAATACGATGCTTCGAAATTGCCGGTTTTTAAAAATAATATTATACAAAATTTGAAATCAAAAAATTATGCATAATAATAACAATTAAGATCTTTAATAAATGATAAAATAATCGACAAAACTTACAAACGTACCTACCTCAATTTTAAAAGTCGTCCTCCAAAATATCCACAAAAAAGGCGAAGTAACCACTTAACTTGTAACTATTATACAAATAATTATTGTTAAATTAATCTTATTTTAACACTAATAAAAAAATATAAAACACAATTACATTCACCGCCAATGTAAATATTGTAAATCCAACTATATTTTCATAAAAACTAAATTTGCGCGATACAACTAGCACAACGCGTCTCTTCGAACTTTATGGTTAGCAAACGCAGGTTAAAGTTAAATCCAGTTACTTTGAATTCGTACAGGTGGTTGAAAACCAGACGTACCAACTTACCAAACGTTAATGTTTAAAACCCAAATATTTTTTGAATTTAATAATTATTGTTTTATAAATTATTGTAAATAGTTTATGTAGTTTTCATGTTTAAGTTGATATTTTTTTATGTAAATACTCTATTTTTTATTGTATAAAATGGCATCACGCTAAACATATTTTGCTGGTTCCATCATTCCATCGTCTCACAGAAATGCCGTTTATGGACAGTACTTTTTCCCTATTGATCTTTCATTCACTTTAAGTATGGTATGCCCAAGTTTGCGAATTACTAGAATACTATAGCTACATCTTATCATCTCAATCACTGAACATACAGACGATGATACAGAAAATGTAGAAACCTTCTACAAAGAGACTTTCGACTTCTCTTCTACGACAATGCAATTTAGATCAACAAAGAATGCCAGACCATTAGAGATAATCACTTGTAAACTCTTCAGAACAAGATGCACAAGTTACGACCAATGTAATCTACCACCAACCACAGAAACCAATCATGACTTAATGAGGCAGAGACACCGGCGCTCATAGAAAATCGCTCAGAAAACAGTAGAAACTAGAAGTAAAAAATTACATTTGAGAAACTAGTAGATATCCTGGGAAGTATCTGTAACTAGACCAAATCAGCTTTCGATCTGCAATCCACCGTCATCATAATACTTATGCACTTAGTTCTTCAGCTTAGTACTGATCATCTCTAGTGGTCCCATCTGTCCAGATTTAACCGGAATTTCCCCAAAACGTTTTTTGACACAAAACTGTCGCTGTTTCAATATGAATAACACTTATGTATTTTTATTTTGTGCCATATCTCCTAAATGTAAGCGCCGAGTTGGTGTCTGTTTTTTGCCGTTATAGTTAGTTATTACGTTATTAGGCTAGTGGCAGTAGCACAGTGGTGGTGGTAGGGTAACATAATTCTTTTTAAATGAAGAAACAAAATAATAACACATTAGCGTGCACAATTCTCTATAAAATACCCAATATTGTGGTAACTATTTCAGTTTTCAATAGATGAATCAACAGTATTCAATCATTGTTAAATGATAAGACATCTTAACTTTTGATTATACTCGTACCTATCTAATATTCGAGTTATTCTTCTAGAACTGACTTTGATCAAATTTAAAATTGCAAGACCAACCGAAGCGTCAAGACTGTATGTGGCGCATCAATACAACACTACAACTAAAATTTCATTAAAATTGTCTAAATTTGCAGGTTTTAGAAAATAATAAACTTCACAACATTTTAATTTATTATAAACAAGTACAAAAATTCAAATATTACTTATTTATACACTAAACGAGAGTTGTACATTAATAGCTCGAAGCAAGCTCAACGGTAAGCTTTACCGTTGAGATTGCTTTCAGTTATTAATGTACAACACGCCCTAGTGTAGAATCTCGTCACGATATAAGAAATACAATTTTTAACGCTAATAACACAATACAGGGTGTTGCATGACGTACTGTACAAACTTAAGGGGCATTATTCTAAGTTCAAAATAAGTCGATTTAACCAACTTACCCTAAATACCAAAATGGTTTCTAAGCCCGTGAGGGTGCTTCAAAGTTGAAGAAAGTTTTTTCTTTAATAACTCAGAAAGGCTTAGTTTGATTTTGATCAAATTTGGTATGTGGGGTCAGGTTAAAAGCTTAGTGTACGAAGTACAAATAAATACTCGAGCTCAACTGCAGCAGCGTATTATTGAAGCATTTCAGCAAATAAGGAATAATCCGAAGGTACTTAATACAGATACTCGGTCCATTCTTGATCGTACTACAAAGTGTATCGATGCTGAAGGTGGTCATTTTGAACACTTAAGATAGTTTTTATTTCTTAAAATTTTTTAATTTTTTAATTTTTTTTTTTTTAATTTTAGCCTCTCAGATAGAACCTTTGAAACCATAATTATCACATTTAGGACACAAAACGAGTTTTTTACAAGAGCCATAAAATGTCCAAAAATTAATAAGGCTTTTATTTAAAAACAAATTTAAAGAGCTGAAACTACCCTCAAAAAGTTATAATCAACTTTATCAAACAGTGAGGGTAGTTTTTACCCTTAGGGAATTTTAGTTGATGTTTTGTAAACTTCAAAAAGTAACTCTTCAATTAAAATGTTCACATACCAAACTTGATCAAAATCAAATTTAGCATTTTTGAGTTATTGAAGAAAAAGAAAAAATTGTCTTCAACTTTGAAGCACCCTCACGGGCTTAGGAAACATTTTGGTATATAGGGTAAGTTGTTTAAATCGACTTATTTTGACCTCAAAAAAATGCTCCTTAAGTTTGTACAGTACGTCATGCAACACCCTGTATACCGTAATTACAAAGTAATAAAATATTTCAAGATATAATTACGAATAAAATTTTAATTTCCTTAAGACAATTCAGTTCAAAATATATTAAAAAAGCATCTGAAAAGCCTGAACAATATGAATAAATGAGAGAACACAATAACATAAAGACATAATATATGGTCATGCAGGAAGACAAAACTCATAGTTCACGACGCCCATAATGATATACTTGCCGAAACTTCATGCAAATTTATATTTTGTGTTTCTATAGATATATTATACAAAATGAAGTCTTAAAACATCAATCTGTTGAATAGCCGTAACTAATATTTTAGTGTAGTTACAAAGTGATATGCAGCTTACTCTCAATTACCCACAGTAATGATATAGAACATTTCCTTCATTCATTCATACATCAGGGATCAATAAATCTGATGTCCTATACCTAAACTAAACTTTCATGGCCGTGGATAATGAAAAGTTAACCGTGTGACTGCACAGCGTATTTAATTAGTATTTCTTTTTAACAAAAACTTGAAACAGTTAATTGAAAATAAGCGTTATTTAATATCACATTTACAGCATGAAAAGAAAAATCCACACCTTACTAATTCCTTTTTTGAAATAAATACAATAATAATTATTGTAAGCTATTTAATAATAACCAGTAATGTGTAATGTGTACCAGCACAAACTAGACGAGTATTGAAATAAATCGATTCTAAAACCAAATGAAAAAAAATTGCATACATATCCCTAAACTTACACCCACAGCAATTACTTTGCTATTTTTGTAATTTATAAATTTCTTTCGCCCAACAATTGCTACAATAGAAATCCCCAAAAGCCCTACTGCTCGGTAGGTAGTCGAAGAATGTTATACAATTTACAGAATGTTCAATTTATAAAAAGATACTAGAAAAAAGTAAGTTGCGATTTTTACTTGCCCCCCTGTATGACTTAAATATTAATTTGACAAAAATCTTAAAGCAATTTTCGCTGCTGCCTTTTTAGCCAATACTTTGTTCTCTCCAAATCCGTAAACTCTCTTTCTAGCCCCTAAGAGCATGAAATCTAACGTCACCATTGTTCTCCCATTATCGAGATTCAGAGCCTTACTGTAAAGAGCAATAAATTAGTATTTACCTCGAATTATTTTAGGTCCTTACTGAAATTCTGGATGTGCTCCTACGGTTTCAAAGAGAAGCCTTACAGAATTTTTAGGAGTGTTCGAACGAAACATTTCAATTTCTTTCCACATGATTCGATAAAAAACAGACCAAACTTTTTGAAAATCCATTCCACAATCTAAAAAGACCGCTCCTGCTAATGCTTCAAAAAGATCCCCAAGAACCTACATCAATTTCGTTAAAAAGTGTAAATAGTTAAATAGTAGATGTAACTTTATCACCTTAGGTACATCGATGTGATCCGCTAAACACAATTCATTTTCTTCTAACAGTACCAAAACCTCATCGTTTATAATGAAGTCTCTTGCCTCTTGAAATTCGACAAAATTACTGATATACTCTGATAATTTATTATTAGAAAACAGCAAATATTTGTGAAAGCCACACTTAACAGAAAAAGCGGCAAATGTAATATTATTTACTAACGCAGATCTCAAATCTGTTAATTCTCCAGGACTGAGATTGTCCGAAGTTTCATAAATGTAGCAAGTAATTAGAAAGTCCAAAACTGAGTCACCCAAAAATTCTAATCGTTGATAGCAATTTGTTATACGGTTCGATGAATATGATGCATGAGTAAGAGCTTGTAACAAATAAGCACGGTTATTAAAAGTATATCCTAATATTCTTTCTACCGATTCATAAGCAGGAATATGGTAATCAATATTTTCAAGAGATGCATTGCTGGCTAAAATTGGATTTTGGGGTGTCATTTCCAAAAGTTTCTCTATATTTTTCGATTCCGGTACTATTTCGAGCCATTTTAAAAACTTCAAACAGCCCACAAAACCATAAGACTTAAAGTAAAGCCCAATCAGTGCTTCTACAGCATCAGCGACTGTTTTATCCGAAATTGCTTTCTGATTTATAAAAGTCAACATCGAATCCAAACAATTATCAACAGGTTCTTCTGTCTCTACATTCTTATACTGAGAGACTTCTTCTTCTTCTTCCTTAGTCAACGATCCACACATTATAGTTTCGTAAGGAAGAGAGATCTTAAGTATAGCCGCAGAGTTGATCTCGTTATTATCTATTTGTTTTGCGATAGATTGTGGTACACAAAAATATGGTGGTTTCCACTCGTACAAAGGAGTGAAATCTGAAGCTTTTATATATCCGGCTATATTCTTATTAACACCGATATAGTATAAATTTTTGTTGCTTGTCAATTTGGCTTTAAAGCGAGTGGCTTTGCCTTCATCGTATGAAGGATAATTCAACATAATGAACAACGAAGAAGCAACTTTTAAAAAAGAATCTCCCAATGTTTCTAAACGTTCTAAATTAACGACATCGTTACATTTAAGTGTTGCTAATGCTTGATACATTTCCGCTAATTCGGGTCCTCCATTATTTTCGCTCGTATCCAACAGCAAAATTTTTCGTTCAATAAAATTTTTATCAAAAGTTATAGCCAAAACATTATTTATTTTTACAGGAGAACCTCTTTTTCTTTGTTCATCGATAGATATCTTTTGAGAAATGAAATTTTCGTAGTACTGAATATCCATAAGGGTTACATTTAAGTTTCGTTCGATATCGACCGGTTCATCTTTTTCTTGCCACGGATATTCTAATTCTAAACTTTTTGATCCAAAATCTTCCTTTAATTGTTTCATGGCAAGATTCGGTAATTTATTAACGACTTCTGGCTCGTCAAAATTATTCAAAGGTTTCGCTTTAGGAGTTTTTTTAACTTCGTCTTTAATAAGATGAATATCTGGTATCAAATTTCTCCAATCAGTATCGGGACTTAATGTAGTCGACCCCATTCCGGTTTCTTCAGCAATTTTCGTACGCAATTCATCAGCTTGCAGTAAAAATCTTAGACGATGCAAGATACTAGGTAAAAGATTTGCTTGAACCCATAAGCTTCCAGGAAAATTGTGTTTCACACATAATTCTGGTATTAAATGTTCCTCAAAATCTTCGTAAATTTTATCTCTACTTCGTTTACCTCCAGTGCCACGAGGTTTTAAGCAATTTAATCGCTTAGATAAAGCTTTGACTAAAAGTAAAGGTTGTTCAGGATTCACAACAGTGGTATGGTATTTTTCCTTGAAATAACTTGCGTAAGTATCAAATTCAGAACATGGAAAAACGCTGTGAGCATTAAATTGGGTACAAACACTCGATACAAGATAATTCTGAAAACAGAAATGAAATATGTAATTTACTATTTTGAAGCAAAATTAGTTAAGAGGAAAAAAATCTTTATTTTTGATTTCTCCAAAAAATTCACTCTTTATAAAAACTCTTGCATGTTCTCAAACTCCCACAACACATATAAGTTTTTATCTGTTTCTTAAAGGAAATGTAACACAAACAATTTTGTGCTTGCTTTAAAAGTTAAAAATTTTCATTTTTGATTTGAAGAGTTTACTTTTGTGAGAAATCAAAAATAATAATTTTGATTGGCTCAGTAAAAACATAATAAATTATTAATATGTATCTCATTTCCTGTCAGAGACAGATAAAAACTAATATAATAAATATGTTACGGGAGTTTGAGAACAAGTAAAGAGTTTTTGTAAAGTGAATTTTTTGGAGGTGGACATACTGTATATTGTGTACACGGATTTTATCGTTTTTTTTCCAGAATAATTTATATTTACGTGCGGATACGCAAGAGAGGGGCGAGTTTATTGTGTCAGAAAAGATAGAAGTTGAAGAGGTAATATGCCTGTGGTTATTTTTGAAAAAAAAAAAGAAAAGGGCAGCGTTGGGTGCACCCAATACTACGAGATCAGCTTTCAATGGCCTATTTGTCTTGTTGTATCCCAAATTAAGTCAATTTGAGCCAAAATTATTTAATTATTTGCGGATTTCTATAAAATCATTTGACGTATTACTTGAATTGATCAGGAAAGAAATTTCAAAGTTTTGATACCCATATGAGATCGTTCGACTACGTTAGAAAAACGTCATGGGTAACCGTGCGAATCTGTTTTTCTGCGGTTGAGTTGCAGTTACTGTGCGGACGTGTCTGAACAGGTCCGTATACACTAATGTAAATAAGAAACTGCGCAGTTTCTGCAGTATCTGAACAGGCTCTACATTTAATATGGTATACAGAAAAGTAATGAATAATTAACTATTAAAAATGATAAAGCACTCACTTTTTCATCGTGACGATACCAAGGACTAACGATTGTTGTCAAGTAATTGTTGTCGTACACTTCTAATTGTAACCGTTCCGTATGGCTCGGTTCCTCTATTTTACTAACCATCTTCTTATTAGTTTTCAAAAGCTCAAAATCAATAGTTAGCGTATCTTTTTGTAATGGAACCAAAAGAAGGCCTTCTTCAGCGGTGTTATCAAATATTAAAAACGATTTAAGAACTTTAAGAACATCGTTAAAAATCAAAAAATGAAAATCTTTTAACTGATCAATTTCTTGTTCCGATAAAATTAGCGTTTTTTGATTTACTTTAAAATTAACCATTATTTCACCCAACGTAACATATAAGGAAAATGAACAGAGCCGAGGTAATTCGTTACACGAAAGTACACCAAAACATAGTTGAGCAGTATACATATTGTACAAAACTGCTTGACTAATGCTTTCTACACCATTTGACGAAAAACTCGGTTGCAACTCGATAACATGTAAATGTAACAATTTATTCTCTTTAATTTGGCCTCGAACTACTTCAGGATACTAAAACACAAATATTGTAATAAATTCGACCCAAAATAATAACTCTTACCGTAATTTGATGTATCCTACGTCTTTTCATAGATCCAGCCTCTTCTTCATTTTTGGGAAAGTGTTTAAAATAGCAACTTAAATCTTCACTTATTATAGAGCGTTTCTTCGGAAGTAACTCGTCATCCAATTCTCCTATTTGGTGTAAAATTTCGCAAGCTTTCAAAGCTGCAGCTCTTTTTGCAAGTTTTAAATTTGGCATAACAGGTCCCTATAGAAATTGAAACTACAAATTATGAAAGACTTCGGTGCTAATAACTTACTTGAATCGATTCAGTAATCGGACAAATAATGGGGAACTCAATTATTACTTGACAACCTGGCAACTTGTTTTTTCTGTTGATATACCAATTTGGTGAATAATCGGTGTATCTATCGCAAGGCAGAGACGTGCAATATCTACATAAAAGCGATATAGCCGATAATAGAGAAACTTTAGCAGACTCGGGACCGTCGACATAATACGGTGGTAAAACAGATTCATTGTAAAATTGTTCAATATCTGCATCTTTTGGTCCATCTCTTAAATCGTTTTTACCAATAAGACACTATCAAACAGAAGTTAAGCATCAGAATTAAGTGAAGAGTAAATTTTTGTGAAAAACTTTTGTGTTACTGTTTGATCTTAAATCGTCACCACAAATTCTATTCTCTTCTAAACGATTACAAATAGAGAATGGCAAGCTACAGAGTTGTTTAAATTAGCATAATTGAGGAATGCATCATACATCGTAGTTAGCAAAACGTTTGTTTCAAATTCCGTTTCTTGAAAGAAGGGGTGTAGTCCAGTAATTTTAAACATTCTACTTTTAATCAAATGGGGTAGTTCTGATTTTTTGCTATGAATTTTTTTTTAATTACGTGAATTTTAATAAGTGAATTCCATCCGTATTTTACAATTTATGCCACTCAAAATTACGTTAGCTTATATAGCACCAAGTTCTTATTTAGTGAAAATTTATTGAAGTGAGATCATTGCAAAGAAGATTAATTTGTGAAAAGATCGTTATTCCTCGAAAAGGTCAAGAAAATGTTTTAAAGACTACAGAAATCTTAGAGATTTTTGCAGAAATAGTTGTTTTATAATGATATGAGAGGTAGGCAGGAAATTACGATTTCACACGATAAAAGCCTATAAGCAGAAACTGTGATCAATACTCCATAAAAGTGAACAGAATAGTATGTGGTTTTTCAATAAATGAAAAAACCGACAACGCTGATCAAATGTAAAAACACTAAATTCGTCATCTTAAAAGTGTACTCAGTTTTGCCAATTTAAGCAATCTTAACTCTTGTATTACCAAAGTTACATGGTAGATTACTGCCACTCTTAACATGTTTTATCATTACAGTATACCCTGCGTTCGGGGAGCTCGCTATTAGTACTAATAGCACGATTTTGCCGTTCGGGGAGCTCGCTTTCAACGCTATGAAAGCTTTCGTGACGTCACGGTTCCAGTACGTAAACTTATGCGTCAAACGCTAAAAGCCTCCCCGAACGCACAGTAATACGTCATAATAGCGTGTGGTGCTAATAGCGTGAAAGCGAGCTCCCCGAACGCATCCATAGACCCTTTAATCCAGTGACGGCGCCAGGGTTTTTTAATTGGGCGGGCACAATATTTTCGTGATGGGCACATACATTTTTAAATAAATGGGGGTTGCAAGTAGAATTCGACAATTTTGCATTTCTTGCTTTAGAAATGAAATGAAATAGCGCCGCAGGCGAAAATTTTTGATTATTCAAGGTCAAAGGGCTGAAAAAAGGGGAAAAATGAAGTTCCGGAATTTTAATAGCCATTGATAGTGTCTCCAAAGAAGACGTTTCACAAAAACAAGCGATGAAAATTCGCGAATTTTGCATTTCTTGTGTTAGAAATTAAAAGAAATAGCGCCGAGAGCGAAAATTTTTGCTTACTCAAGGTCAAACGGCTTAAAAACGAAGTTCCGGAATTTTAATAGCCATTGATAGTGCCTCTAGAGAAGATGTTTCACAAAAACAAGGGATAAAAATTAAGAATTCAATTATGTACTATACTTTTTAAAATAAAGAAACAATATTACTATTATGAAATAATTACGGGGATCCTTTTACCTAAGGTCCTTGGCCAAATCCAGGTCTGATAGGACCCAATTCAAATACTTAATTATCTTACACACGGTTTGATTTTAATTTTAATATTCTTCTTAAGCTTTTTTTCGGGAATGGGGACAAGATGCAGAAAAGTACTTAAAGTGTAAATTATTTCGCATTTTTTAAACCTCTGAAAACTGGTAACTGGTAGCTAGTGCAATATTTGAGTGGGCACTCGGGTGGGCACCGCAACTTAAAGGGTGGGCACGTGCCCACCCTGGCCCTCCCCTGGCGCCGTCACTGCTTTAATCCGAACTGCTAAATGTAAGAGGTTGTTCGGATTACTGGATTAGTATGGTTAAGTGTAAATAATACCAATTTAAAACATTAATGCTTTTGTTGCAATCTTGAATCGAAAACGGAAATGCTTATCACAAAGAAGTTAAAACATCTCAGGTTTCATAAGTTTTCTAAGAAACACTTGTTTGTTAAGAAAAAGTTTTCCACTATTCGGACTAAAGAGTATTCATTCGGACTAAAGATTATTCATTTGGATTAAAAATTTACGCCATATTCGGATTACTGGAGGTTCGGACTAACGTGGGTTCGGATTAAAGGGTCTATACTGTATTTATCAATTTATCACCACATCAAAAACTCAAAGCTAATGATTTTTAATTTAATTTAATCCACTATTATTTTTTACCTCTGTTAATTTGGCTTCAACTTGCTGATAAATTTTGTACTTTTCAGAAAAACTGTCAGAATCTTTACTCTCCACCAAGATGTAATAAGAACTGTCCTTATTCCGTGCCCGTCCTTTAGATTGAACGTAAGAACAGTAATTTAATGGTTTGTCAAATTTAGCGACAAAAGAACATAAAGGTATATCTACACCTTCTTCCAATATGTTTGAAGACACCAACAAATTTATTTCCTTATTTTGAAATTCCATTATAATTTTCTTTTGTTTCTTAGAGTTATATAACCCTTCTCGTATGTCGTTGTAAGGACTAACATTAAAACCCACAACAAAATTTGGACAAAGATCACTAAACGTGGGATCACTTTTTGATAATTGTAGTAATACATAATACAAAACTTTGGCCGTAAAACGTCTCTGTACAAACACGATGCCGCACATCGGTTTTCCTAATTTTTTGTATTCCCTAATGGCTTCAATTAATGCCAGAACTTGACTGGAAGAAAATTTATATATCCTATCAAATTCATTGTAATTTTTCATTTCATTTTGGAGTTTAGTTTGAAGACACAAAAAAGTAGTCATAACTGCATCTAATACTACAGCAAATTTAGTATCTTGGCATTTTTTTTTGTAACGTTCCAGTTGTATCATATGTGCCACAATTGCAATTTCGCCTCCAAATGTCCCAAACAACTTTAAATGAACATCAGTATCCTTAATTATTTTAGTGATATCTTTTATAACACTTTCCGATTTCAATAATTCTAAATACGGTTCATGAGTGGTTATCGTTTTGTTGTTAATTTCAATCTTCGAAATTACCAGTAACAATGTTTGCATAGTTTCACTCGCTTCAATTTCTGCCTTTGTTTGTACATGGGAATAAAAAACTTTAAGACGCTCCTTAGGATTAGTAGAATAACTATAAGTTACAATATTAATTATTAATGTTGTGTTCTTTATTACTACATTTTGATGCTTACCTCAAGACACTCTGTAATTCGTCAGTAGCAGCTATTTTACTATGAAATGTTGTTTCCAAATTTTTAATTTCAGACTCCACTTGAGAAGGGTTACTGTTTTTATTTAATAAAGTGGCAGTTAGACCAACGACTCTGGGAGGATTTGGTAAGCCGTTGAAATTCATCATCACTACTCTCATAGCGTGATCACTCACACCATGGTGACACTCGTCAAATATTAAAACGCCTGTACTGTTTAAATCTATAATCGAAGATAAAAGTTAAAAAAATTTAATTTGTGTATCAAATTAAATACTTAAAAACGAAGAATCCACTATATTGACCAAAATTTGGGTAGTCATTACTAAAACTTGGTGCTTGTCGAACTCTTCGTTCCAAATTTCTCTGTTCCAACTATCAATGTTCATATCACCACTATAAGCTCCAACACTAAATGGAGTAAATCTTCTCAGGTACTTTGCTTGTTGATTTACTAATGTTACCGAGTTGACCAGCATAATACAAAGTTTTCCACCTTTACTCAAAGGCCTAAAAATTATTAGAGATTAGCATAATTTAAGAAAGCGAGAAGCCCCTTTGTAAGGTAAGGGAGGTAAAATAAATTTTTGACCAACATTTTGTAAAATAATAGTTTTAACAAAGAATGTCGACGTTTCGAAATTGTCCAAGATAGACGTTTCTTACATTCTTATTTTTCCACCCATTTTTCAAAATTTCTATTTCGACACACTGTTTTCACGATTTACTCGATAATAAAAGGTCGTATGTAACAAGATTATCCCCTTCTAGTTTAAAGTTTATTCAATCACTTTTAATTTGGTTTGCATGCCATTATTGTAACATGAAAATAAGTTTCTGGAAAATATTCACTTAAAGAAAAGTGCACTTCACTTTTTTGATTCAATGAACTCCAACTCATCAATTACTCTTTCAAAACTGCACTACTTTCCCCAGTTAACCGATTTTCTAACTCCTGGAATAAGGGAGATCCCTATAGCGAAAATAAACTTAATTCACACTATACAAAATGATTCTAAAATACGTACCCAACGTCATAGTGGATAAATTACAAATTTTTAAATTTTTATGGTTAATTAATTAGATAGTTCTAATACGTTGCAAATGAACCCCAACATACACACATATGTGAAAAAACTTTAAATGAGAAAATTTGTTTTCCACCAGACACCTCTTAGTTTTTCTCTAAGGTGTCTCCTAAGGGAGATAGAGCCCTTGGAAGGTGGTCCCTAGAGAGAGTTTTTATTTAATATCTCCCAAACTGTTAGATATATTAATGTTGAAATTTGGCATAACTACCAACTTTTCATGCTTAACAGGACCACTTTAATAAGATTTTAAGATGTCAATTCAGAGTAGGTTAAATCTGGAGAAGAGGTGCTAATAGTCGCCCTAACTTATTTGTTCGTAGATTTCTTTTGTTTTTGACATAATAGTATTTTATGTAACAAGTCCGCAAAACAAAGCTTTAGCGGACGAATCGAGTTTTACGGACGAGGCGCTAGCCGAGTCCGTAAAATAGATGAGTCCGATAAAGCGTTTTGCGGACGTATTACATACAAAATTTTTTAGTACAAGCTCCCTAAAATGATTACCAAAATAACAATTTATTATGAAATTTTGAAATAGTCGATATAAATTAAATTCAGATAGGTGCCTTGTCCATAACAAACAAAATAATGAAACCTCGGCCATGGAAACTGTCACATTTTGTTTACAAACAAAAAATTAAAAACTATTTGTAATAAAAGCGATGGGTGACGTTCCGTAAATCTCTATTTTGTTAATAACGTTATAGTCCTGGAGATAGTGAGATTGTGGACCAAGATTTTATGCAGTGCGCCGTTCCGTGGACAGTATTCTACGTGTACCCTGATGATAATAATATTATAAACCAAAAAAGGCTGCCATGTCCCATGTGTTTGGTAATGAAATTTAAAATCAAAATTTCTCGGAAAAAGCATCGGTATGCCGTTAAGGTGGGCCCAGCGGGCTGGCATAGTCACGTGAATTTGAAGGATTTCCGCGTTTTTAAACAGGATGCCACTGATAACTGATAAGTATACAGAAGTTCTTGTTGTAAAAGTGCCTACGCCAAGATGGCATACCGATTGTCTATTCCGTCTATCTCTCGGTCTATTATGTATTTTTGAACAAAAATCAAATTCAGTCCTTTAAAGTGTTGCTAAGTTACCATTATGAGCTTCGGTCCGCTAAAGTGACATTTTGCGGACTAAAATTTGTTTGCAAAATTGTTATTTTAGGGAGCATGTACTAAAAAATTGGTTTAAAAGTTTGATAAGTTGATTCGATACACTGTATCGAAACAGCTGTCAGCAACCAAACTGACAAAATTAGTGCAAGTGTCCAATTTAGTTCATACAAAAATCAATCTCGATTTCCACATAGTAAAAGCCGAATCCATTAAAGTACTTTTTTACTCTTTTATATTTTATAAGTATGTACTTTTTGTACTCGGATACAAAATTTTGAGTAAAATATCAGTTAGTAGGCACAGCTCTTCTTCTTACTAAACTAATTTCTGTCCTACAATGATGTAATGCAAATCCAATCCAAGATGATAACAAAACATTTTTCTATTTTTTAAACTGAGTGGAATATGAAACATTTGTCTTACTTATCAATGTATTGTCCAGCCAACTGTTTAAGTATCATGACTGCAATGAAAGTTTTTCCCGATCCAGTAGGCAAATAAATAATCGTATTTTGGCGTAAAGCAATTTCCATTATTTTAATTTGATAGTTTCTAGCTTCTAGAGCATCTCCGTCCGATGTCGAATCCATGATTGTAACTATTTCTTATTTCTTGCACTTATTAATAACTGAAAAATAATATGAATACACAAATTTAGTAGGATAGTATAAATATGAGGTGTGTACTACTCTGATGTTGGTAAGAAGTTTTTGGACTATAGAACTTATCCTCGAAGTTTGTACATACCTATTACTCGAATGTTGCACAATAATATAATAAATAATATGGTTCACATCACACTGATGTGATGTGATGTGATGATGATGATGGATGGTCTTTAGTCTTTACTTTATGTATTATAATATAGGGCTTGTAATCAGTATCTTGTTTACTTTTTAGCTGCTTGCAAAAATAATAAACAAATCACATAATCTTTCACTATTCTTCCACCACGTCGACCCACGTCCAGTGCGGTCTGGTTTGGTCCGGTCTGGTCAAATGTCAAAATGAAAATGCAGAAACGTGAACTGCATTAATGGGCGCATTCAGCGTATCTTATTGTTTATTATGATGTGGTACAAATATTTGGTAAAAATTTTTATTACGAATTACAAAGCGTGTTGACAACTTGTAATCAAAACTTTGTTTTGGGTGACAAGCAACGGATAAAAAATTTAAATTTCTGATGAGTAAATGTAAATGTCAAAAATTTTGAATTAAAAATTTACTTTATAAACGAAAGTAGATAAAATCATTTATGCAACACGTAAGGAAAATGGGTTATTATTTCACGAATGTAATCCGTGAAATAATCACCTTCATTTCCTTACCTATTACACAAATAGCTATTAAAAGTCAGTGAATAAATTGCATAACCTTCAAATTTCAAAGTTAAACGGTTAAACTGTTGATTGAGGGAATCCCAATTCCCTCAATTGGGATTTAAATTTAGCAGATTTAAATCTGCTTCACATGCACCAGCAATTCTTACCAGGCAGACTGTCATATTCCAGTACGTGTGGGGTGGTTGTCATAGCAACACGGTTAGTGCATTTGAAGCACGTTGAAGCAGCTTCAAGCAAGTTGAACCTGCGTCAACGGTAAAAATAAAGTCTCTTCTATTCGTACAGCTTGTTTATGATTTAGAGATTTAGTATAGTAATAATTATTTTTTTGGGTTATTTAGAATAAATGGTAATAGAAAAATGAAAATGTAAATAAAGAGAACTCGAAAAACATTATTTCTTTGACAAATTTAGGTGAAACGGCGCTTCACCTGCGTCATCCGACGAGCCGCCACTGATGCACGCAACAAGAGACGTTTTTATGTTTTCACATCATGTTCCGAATGTTTGCGCCTACGGAACTGTTATGTGTTATGTACGCTGAATGCGCCTATTGTCAACTGAGCATCTGAGCAATAAAACGATAAAACCTAACCCTAACCTCCACTAACCTCTACTTTTATGCTTATGTTCCGCGCTAACCAGTAACCACAAAATTTTTCAAAATTTCGTACCCGTATAAATACCAAACAAAAATGTGTATCAATATCGAAAATTCTTATCAAACCTTTATAAAAATTCAAAAGTTGTTCGAGTTGAATATACCCGAAGAAACACTGAACTTCCTCTTGTGCAACACTCAAGATCTCGAATTGCTGTACATCGCCTTAGAGATAAAGTTAGGTTTTATTACTGATAATTTACAATCTTCTATTAATTTTCCTGTAGACGAAATCATAAAACAAACAAGTTGCGATAATGTGGAGGACGTATGTAAAGTATTAAAACTGGCTTTGTTAGTACAGTCGGACGATTACCAATTTAAAATCGCACTTGAAGTTATCGAGACAAATTTAAAAAATGAAAGGAACGAAGTAAAATTACTGAACACTTTAAAGTTGTTACAATTTCTAATTACGTTTGATTTAGAAAAAGCGACTTTTTCTATTGACACTTTTTGTGACATACTTTTTTACAATTCGAAATGTGTTACAAACTTCCTAAATGTGTTCATTTTTCCAAAATTATTAGAAAGTAACACGTGCAGAAATCAAATTTTTAATATAATATGGAAGAGCACTCAACAGACGAGGGATCTAACAAGTTTTTGTGCTTTATCAAATGCCTTTGATAAAACTTTCGATTTTTTCAAGTGCGACAAATTTTGGTTTCTACTCCAAGAATGTTTATATTTAAAAGATTTTCAAAAACAAGCCATTCACCTCTTAAAAAAATCTTTACAAGCTCTTCAGCACGAAGAATCGTTTAATACGAAGTCGAGAATAATTAGTTGGGATTCACATACTAAAAACGATTTTGATATCGCGTGGGTGAATTATTTCATTTTGATTGAAGTTTTGAAAGAAAAACAGCTGCACCTTGTAGAGCCATCGTATCAACTGTTACCATCTATACAAATACTGCATTCTTCTTGGTTACTTATTGTATACAAAAGCTTACTAACGCATACTCATAATTCGGTACGAGCTTATGCTATTGTAAATGTTTTAAAATGTAACTGGTGGGACGAGTCGCAAGATATGTATAGGGATCTTATTAGAATTCTTTTACCCGCCCTTAACTATAACGATAATGTAAGCAAGTCTGAAGTTTGGGAAGAGCTTTGTAGTTTTAGCAGTAAGTTAAAAGATGACTATTTTATGATGTTACTCGAAGAGACAATTGGGATAATTTGGTTGCCTTCGGTGTGTTATCTATTTTATTTTTCCATCTTAAGCGATTGCCATTGGATTAATTCAGTTCTAATTGAAAAGTTACTAAACAGCGTCGAGAAATTACCTAATAAATTTTTAAGAAATTCCTGTATTGATGTAATTAGAAATTCGTTTTTAAAACACGAGTTTAATTTTAAAGACTACCTGGATGTTAGTTGGAATTTTTACAAATACAACAGCTTTGTTGTAGAAGAATCGGAAGCTTTGAAATATTCGAAAGACGTAAAATTAATGATTGAAGCTTGGTGCAGCAAAGATTTAATTAATGTAAAGCACACTGCGATTGTATTACAAATGTTGCAGCTGCCATCGCTTAACAATGAATTACTACAACTACGCAATTCATTTTTGCTAAAAGAAATTTCACCAGAGATATCAGACGAAGTTGCTTTACTTTTGTGTCAAAAAAATTTAATCGTGAGGGAGTTGCCAGCCTATATAGATGAAAGGTTAATAAGCCAAAATTGCGATAAGAAAGTGAAACGCATTTTACCCTTTTTGAAGAAATGCAAACAGAAGGACTTACTATCTCTATATGGCACTTGTTTGGAAATTATTAAATGCCAAGAGCCAACCAATTTACAAGTGGCTTATGAAGTTGCAAGTATTATTTTAGAACATACCGATACAAGTTTACAACAAACACAATTTTATGATAACTGGAAAAAAGAGTTTTTTCAAAACTCCCAAAACATTAATATTACTTTTTTTATAAAGTCATATTTTAACGAACGACTCCAAATCTGGTCCGATGCAATAGTAATACTCGAGAGAGCTATGGAAATTCATAATCACGAAATACTGCCAGAAATTAGTCTACAATTAAGAAATCTATTAAATGCAAGTTCATACTGTGCAGAAATTGAAAGGTTTATCGATATTTGCTTAAAAACTATTATCGAGTCAAAGAGAACCAATTGTTTTAAACCGGCAATTTTAAATTTCATTTCGAGCCTGTTTGACAATAATAAAATTTCTAATGATCTTGAATTCTTAAATAAAGTTCTTTGCATTACAAGTAAAGCATTAGATTTAGCGAAATTATATGAAGATATAGCTTACAATGTGGCCCACAATCTCGATGTCACTTTAACAAAAAATCATCATCTTGTGGTTCATTTCATTCCTACTTTAGTAGATTTACTACTTTTTGGTGACATCTTAAAAAGTGACCAAAGGTAAACGAAACCATTTAAACCACCATGTTCTACATTATTTTAATTTTAGAGCCGAATATTTAGTGTGCCAGAAAATATATCAAGACGGTCAAAAACCTAACAAGTAGGTACAATTAATAGCAGATGCATAGGGAATTCTGTCGGATATTTTGTGAGGAAGTAAAATGTTTTTTTATCAAAAAATAAGAAGCGAACCCACAATAGTTTGTATATTCAACAAGTAGTTTATTTGTTATCTGTAGTTAATGCGCTTTCGAATAAAAATAGGTAGTTGTGTGCTCGCCTCACAAAATATGCGGCCTAAATTTTGCTCCACTTTATCTTGTCTCTTACTATAATGTTTCTTATGCTTCTGAAGAATTAAAATTTAATTTTTAGCCCAAATTTTCGCCGTTTGTCAATTTTAGGCCAAACTGTTAATACTGTAAATAACTTGTTATGTAATAAATCCATAGATCTTGAACTTAAATCTAAATGGGCCGATCAAATGACTTCGCTTCTGATGGATAAATATATGTTATATTTCGGCAAACGTTACTTTGCCGACTCTATGGTAAGTATAGGAAAAATATACTGGCATTTACCTAATACATTAATTTGTAATAATAAATATAGATACATTTACAAAAATTAAGGACTCTTCAAGCTTTTTTACTAGTACAAAGGCATATAACTAAAAAAAAAAATTCATTAACAGACTTACTAATGAATGCATTATGTTCCGAAAGTCATCAGTCGAGTGTAAAGTTTTTAATTCAATGGCTTCTTATTGAACTGCTTCATGAAAATAATAATTGTACGACTTTAATCGAATCTAAAATGGACCATGCGAGCAAAGTGCAACCATCGACAATAATAGCGTTTGTACCTATTTTATATCATTTAGCTCTTACTACAAATGATGAACAATTTTGGTTCAATTTGTTCAAGATTATTTTACCTTGGACCATGGGCCCTCATTTCAACTTGCGTCTTTATGCACAAGTAAGTTTGAAATTTTAAGAAAAAACGACTTAACAAACATTTAATTTTAGGAAGGATTACTTTGCATATATGAGCAAGCAGAAAATCGAAATCTAACCAATTTAGTGACTATATTCAAGTCCTGTATAGAGTGTATTAAGAGCGTTATCAACAAAAGCGAACGAACACTAAATCCAGTAGATAAATTTGTATTCTACCAATTTAACAGTGAAAAATTTTACAATTTATACACCATTTACATTTCTATACCTCGACTCACTAATGTCAGTAATGATGTTTATGAAAATTTTAACAACATAAAAGCGTTTCCTTGCAATCCTAACGAAATTAATTTACCTATTATGACGCCATCAAAAGTAACTCGAGTAAATAAAGAACAGTTTAGAACAGGAGTAATTCAGAAAAAAGCAATTCCGTGGACATCTCTTTTTGAAAATGAAATTAAAAAGCCCCAACCGAATCAGCTTATAGTCGTCGCTAGTTTGGTCGATAAAGTTACAAATTTGGGTGGAATAAGTAGAACTTGTGAAGTGTTTGGTGTTAAGCAACTAGCTTTCCATAGTATAAGTAGTGTAAAAGAAGATGACTTTCGAAGTCTAAGTATGTCTTCTGAAAATTGGATAGATATAATTGAAGTAAAAATTGACGATTTGAGAACGTTTTTGTTGAAAATGAAAGAAAAACACTATGTTGTCGTAGGAGCCGAACAGACGTCTAATAGTGTTAAATTAAATACATTTAACTTTCCTAAAAAATGTCTACTGGTGCTAGGGTATGTTATCATAAATTAATTGTAATAAACATTAACTGTTTAACTTTTAGGAACGAAAAAGAAGGCATATCTCCATATATATTGCCTTTAATTGATTTTTGTGTGGAAATACCTCAATTTGGGGTAGTACGATCCTTAAATGTACATGTTGCAGCAGCTACATTTATATGGGAATACACTAAACAACATGCGATAAGTTTATAATGTAATATTTTTTATACGATTTTGAATACTGTTAGTAATAAATATTAAATAATCAGTTTTACTTCTCTGTATACTCTGTATGGGTTTCAATTTAGTTAATAGGTATTTTAACACCACAGACAGATATGTTCACCTGTTTTTTAGTTTTGTATTAAAAGGTTTCAGTGTTTTTGTGCAAGAATAGTATACAAGTGGTAATAAGTTCAAGTCATTTAAAGCTTTAAAATATTTATCAACGTAACAGTAAAACTTACTTTAAAAGCATCCGTAAATCACAACATATTAGTGAGAACGTGCAATATCTGAAAAAAAATTTAAAATATCTTCAATTGTAAATTCCAAGTTAATTAAAGAACCAGGATAACACTGTTGTATAAGATCTTCGAGCATTTTATATTGTCTAATAAATTCTTCTTGCATAGCTCGCCATACAACTTGTAATAAGTTACCTTCTTCCGATAGATGTTTTTCCACTTTTTTATATAGAGCTTCAATACCTTTCTTAACCTGTAAAAATTAAAGACCTCACACTTGTTAATAAGTCTACAATTTCCAAAACTTACAGTACTTCCAGGGTATTGATTAATAACCTTGCGTAATTCCTGTTTACTGAAAGCTAACTGGTAGCTAACTTCGGAGGCTTTCACACCACTTGCTACACGAGCTTGAACACCGTCAAAAAATATCTAGCAAAAATTTATTTCAGTTCTATTTTCAAATTGTAGGTCTAACTTACGTTTAGTTTTTCCAAAGGTCTACCAAAATATTGAGTTACATACGCAGCAAGTGCATCATTATATTTTTGTTTTGCTTCCTTACGTTGTGCATCCAAAACGGCCACTTTCAGCTGAGACAGAAGGGAATACAAATAATGATAATTTTCTATAATAAAACGTGAAAAATAATAACACAACAGCGTTAGTTTGTATGATCCGTACCCATTTTAATCACTTGAACTGGCGTTTTATGATCGGCACTGTGGATTGAAATATACTCTAGTGTAGTATCTATAAGTCGAGTGTACCATTTTTCTAAATCGGCACGCCTATCGCTCTTTAATAAAACATCAGAATAGCGTGCCAACTCTTCCAAATTTGAAACATACGGTAAAATACCACATTTAGACCTTCTAGGTACACGACAATCTTTAATCGAATCAACTTGTGTTTGCATAAAACGATCCAAAGATCTTTTTATGTGAATCAAAACAGACGCAAACGTATTACTAAGAAACGAGCTTTGTGCAGACATTACGTGTTGATTCAAACGAACTAGCACATACATACAAAAGCTGAAAAGAACAAATATTTTAAATGCTCAAAATACTTTCTTGAAACTTACAAAACGTCCTGTTTTTCTATATGATTAATAAAACTAAGTAATTCTTCTTCTAACCCGGAAAACAAATTACTCATCAAATTACGAACGTCTTCGTTTATTTGTTTTTCTACTTTTCGATGAGGTAAGACTGTCGTGTCACTTTCAATTCCATCTAATGTTGTTAAGGTGTTTTTTGAGCTCGGACTTAATATGTCTAATTGAAAAAAGCTCACACAAAACTGCTGTTCTTGCACACAAACAGGTTCTAATTGCGATAAAACTTGTTCTAATGTGGATTCGTAACGATTACGTTCGACAACAGTTACATCTAATGTCCACTGCTCTCTATCCAAACCTAACAGAGCCATCATTCGTGTTGGGGATGTAACTTGACCTACAGCTGAAATGGTACAACAGTTGAAATACCGTAACCAAACGAATTTAAAACTTACGTGAAATTCTATCTTTGGCAATTTCAAACAGAGTATGTACGTCACGATCATATAGTTTTCCAAGTGAGTCTGTATAGACTTTTTTTAAACCATCGTATGATTTTCGATCCATAACCTTTAAATTTTGTAATTATGAGATGAGAATTCAGTAAAACTACGATTTAAAATCGACATTTGGAGTTACAGAACGAGATTTTTTGGAAATGTTTTATGACATGTGATACGTTTTGAAAGTAATTTTTTACGAACAATGGAAAATACATCTCAAACATGTTGGAAATCATTTCCTACAGCTCCCATTCCATTATTCCAAATGGCTTGGTTTGTAATACTATAGCGTAATTTGACTGCACTAATAATATTCTTTTATATATTTTATATTATACCACAGGTATAATATCAGTGTACTCAATTTCAAGTGCATCCTGAAGTTGATAAAATGAAAAAAACGCTGTAGGTTCTATCTGAGCCCCCAGTAAGGATGCTTATTATTTAAAAATCTATAAGTTACATAAATAAAAGTAAATACCTTAATCCAATGCATTAATTCAGAATACATGCTTAGTTCCTTATGAACTGAACCATGCTGTGGTAAAACTAAAGTATCTGTTGTTTTTTCAGATTCTCCTTTATGATTTCCATAATGAATAAACAAATTATTGAGCTGCCTACAGATACTACGCGAAAACTTATCCTTGTATTTTTCAAAACGTTTTCTTTGTTCTTGTACTGCTGCCATTCTAAGCAAAGCTGGATCTAATTGGCAGTTCATAGCATCTCTTAATGCATTTCCAGCATTAATTGCTAGCTTCAAATTTTGGGAATTAGTTAAATCTGCATCATCCAAAACATCTTGATATTTCCGAGGTAAATCAAGTTGTTTCTACAAACTTCATTAAAATTGCATTCTAATTACGATAAAAGTACTTACAACGACATTTTCAAGTTCTTGCAGTAAACGAATATTATTTGTATTAGCCGTACCAATCATAGAATTTTTCTTTTCCATTTTTTCCATCACGTCTCTCACGTGAGTTAAAATTTCATCGTACGTATCTAATCGTTGTTCAATTTTATCGGCTTCTTGAATAGCAGTTTCTAGCTGGTCCATCAAAACTTCCACTTGAGTTTCTGAAGCTAACACGCATTGAACATTTTCACCATCTAAAAGGGACAAGTCTCTCGCTAATACTTCCATAAAAGCTTCTGCATTACTAATTGCAAATTCACAGTCTGTCATTAATTTACTTAAATCTTCTTGTTCTTTATCAGTAATCGGTTGAAAGTCGTCGGATAAATCATTATCGAGAGCTAAAGGAGAAGTTACGTACTTATTTTCGGGAGTCATAACATCTTCGACTAACCAGGCTTGTGAAATATTTTTAAAAATGGGTTTATCTTTTAATAAGTGCTTCGAGCACTGCCTAAAAAGAGTAATAATAAATAGTTGGCGTTCTTGAACATTTGAGGCAGTCCAACGGTAAAGTTTATCTAAATGCAAATCAAAATCCAAAGTATCGGCAGAATCACTTTTACCGTCGACTACGGTAAGTTCTGCTAAAGTCCAAGAACGTTTGCGTTTAAATAATTTGTCCGTTTGTTTAACTTGAACTACTGTAAACTGAACTGGAGGATTAACAGTACTAACGATGCAAAGAAAAGACGATTTTTTCTTTTTAAATAATTTTCCCACATGGCAACTTGTAAGCAGTCGTTCTTCTTTAGGTTGAAATACTTCTTGTTGAAGAGTGTGTCGTATCGTAGTCATTTTATTTACTTCGCTAACATATATAACACCAAGAACTCCTTAGTATACTTGGACGCCCCCAAAATAGTTATAGGTTATGTTTACTTTTTCTTCCTTGGTACGTCAAAAAATTTAAATCTGTGGGGCTATTTACGTTGGCAGTAACCAAATTTGCCATATAACCAAGTCACTGTCAACTGTCACATGTCAAATAAATTAACAATAAAAGTGACAGATGCCGAAGAAAGGTTTATGCAGTTTTATTGTTTTGTGTAAATTAATTTTTAACTTATTTTAGTCTTTTGAAAATGGTGAGTTACTTTTTGTTTACTTTGGATTTAAATTTCTGTTTGAAATTATGTATTTTAATATCGACGATGATTTCGATAATTTGGTGGGCGTATTGTTTATAGTTTAACCTGCTATCACAGTGATATATTTAATTTAAATTACGCTCTTTGATTCTTTACAGACTGAGAAAGGGACACCAGAAGAAGGAAATAGCGTTCCTCTTACTGATAACAGTTTAATTGTCGATATTTCGGATGCTTTAAGTGAAAAAGATAAAGTTAAATTTACTGTCCATACACGTACAACTTTAAAGGTATTTCAAAAGCCAGAATTTTTAGTCGTTCGTCAACATGAAGAATTCATTTGGTTACATGATCGCTTCGAAGAAAATCCTCTTTATGCAGGATACATTGTACGTATCGTCTCGAGACAATAATAGTAGAGGTGTAAGTTAAAATAATAACTTCTTCTTTCAGATTCCGCCTCCACCTCCTAGGCCCAATTTTGATGCTTCGAGAGAAAAATTACAGAGATTGGGAGAAGGGGAAGGAACTATGACTAAAGAGGAATTTACTAAAATGAAACAAGAACTAGAAGCGTACGTAATGAGTTAAATAAACAATTATTAATTATAATTGTACGTTTTTAGAGAATATTTAGCAACTTTTAAGAAAACTGTGGCAATGCATGAAGTTTTTTTGACTCGCCTAGCTAGCCATATAGTATTTCGTGAAGATAATCACCTGCAAGTGTTCCTTGAATTTGATCAAGATTTATGTGCTCGTCCAAAAGGTCGCTTACAGCAACTTGGTGGCAT
Source organism: Malthinus flaveolus (assembly GCA_950108345.1). Taxonomy (NCBI): domain Eukaryota; kingdom Metazoa; phylum Arthropoda; class Insecta; order Coleoptera; family Cantharidae; genus Malthinus; species Malthinus flaveolus. The sequence goes on from OX467286.1 coordinate 4,598,327, forward strand.
CGTTAAAAGTTTAGGTAGTACAACAGATCAATATTACTTGGGTGCCACAGTTCGTGACGTTAATGATTTTTTTGAACAACAAAATAATTCTATTACCGAGTACCACGGACACTTAAAAGAAGCAACTACTCGTACCGATAAAATGACAGAAAAGCATAAAGGTAATACTAGTTGCAATTTAATTACGTTAAAGTGTTGAAAGTTTATTTGTTACAGAAGTTGCTGATAGTTATATAAAAATATCTTCCGGTTTATTGCAATTGGCTAATGTCGATTCAGGTCCATTAAATAAATTTTTAGCAAAAGTATCCGATTACTTTGAAAGAGCTAGAGTAATATTTAGTATTAATTTATATTTCTTTCACTAATTGCATGAAAATTATAGAAAATAGAAAGCAGAGTCGCAAGTGATCAAGACTTAAAGCTGGCCGATACTTTGAGATATTACATGAGAGACAGTCAAGCAGCTAAGGCGTTGTTAGTGCGACGTTTGAAGTGTTTAGCAACTTACGAAGCTGCTAATAGAGCCCTGGAAAAGGCGAGGCATCGGAATAAAGATATTCATGCCGTAAGTGTATCAGAATATTACCATTTTATAATTAAAATTAACATTATTTGTTCATGCTTTCCTTCTATAAGGCACCCGAAATTCAAGAGGTTTGTGTATAGAACTTTTATTACTATTTAAGATTTAACTTAATTTTGGAATTTAATACTTTGTATTATAATTGTTAGGCCGAATCTTCTCAAACTTCTGCATGTGAACAATTTGAAGGAATTTCGACTCAGGCAAAAGAAGAACTTTTAGACTTTAAAACTAGAAGATTACACGCTTTTAAGAAAAGGTAATTGCTAAATACGTTTATTCTGTGTATTGTAATTGTGATTTTATTTTAGTTTAATCGAGTTAGCCGAGCTGGAAATCAAGCATGCTCGCACTCAACAAGATTTAATACGAAAATCGTTACAAGGTCTACAAGAACTTCTTTAATGATGTTGATGATGGTGATAGGTATTTTTCTATAATATTTTTTCAATGTTTTGATTATACATTCCCATTTTATCAAATTTTATATCAATAAGGAATGTTTATATTATTAGATAATAAGATTTATAATTAATGTAAAGCATAATGGTTACATGTTTAAAACAAAATATAAGGTCTAAAAGGATTTATTTAACTATTTCACACTTATTATGTTATATGGATATTTTATTTCAATAAAATTAAAAAAATTGTGTTATTTTTAAACAATTATTTCAATTTTGACGGTGGCTCATTTATTTACCCTAAATAATTACTTTGCAGAATATACAGGGTGTAATAACGACTTCATAACAAACTTTGTGGAATTATTTATTGATCTCCCTAAAATAAGCAGAACTCATGAATAACACTGTTTCTTTGTGTCTGCTTTCCAATAGCCTTTCTTGCTTAAATGCTACTTTGTAGTATTGACTTTCTTGAAGAGTTTTGGCAAAATTTAACCAGTGGCGTTGTATTTAAAGGGAGTTAGAAACACTTGAAGATTTGAGTAAGTAGAGAGAAACTTAAATTTTTTCCAGGTTATTACCCAGACTGTAAAGTCAATCCGCGGACACCCTGTTAATGAAATAAATAAATATGCAAATCCACTTTCAAGAGTGGATATACATATTAATAGATAAAACAACAAATAATTTGCAATAAAATATCTTCTGTGGCACGGGCTCAACTGCAATATTGGACTTTGCATTCAACATGTTAACGTACTTACCGTATTCTCTTTTAATTTCGTCAGAAATTTTTTCCCCTATCATAACCGTAGGCGCGGTTGGGTGTGCTGCTATTGGAGTCGGTATAATACTAGCATCTGCAACTCGCAAATTTCTAATTCCATGCACTTTTAACCGATTATTAACAACCGATGTCTTTGCATTAGAACCCATTTTACAACTGCCAGCTGTATGATAATAAACATTTGTTAATAGCTTAAAAGCACAAAACCAGTAATTTTTGGAATCCATTTCGTACATTTTACACTGAGGATAATCGGGGTAGATTATAGTTGAGTTTAACTTTTTCATAGCAGGGGTGTTAATTAATCTCTTTACTAGTTGAACAGCTTCGTACATAATTTCAAGATCTTGAGGATGACTTAAATATTTTGGATCTAGCAGAGGATACTTGTACGGATCTTTCGATAGTAATTTAATATTACCAATTGACAGGGAATTTATCACAGTCGGAATAATATTAACACACGTTTGCTTATCAACTTTATCAAAAATTGCTTTATAAGTTTCGTCGCTAATTTTGAAAACGTCTTTAAATTCTTTGCGGGAACTATTTGATGGTATAAAACCTAATTCTATATCGGGTAACCCTGGAACCTGAGCGTATTTACTCTGATAGAACGCGTATCCTTGATCATTCGCTGCTAATGTAAAAACTCCCTTGTGCGCGATATAATCCTTCACGTTTTCTCTTAAGCTGCGTACAGGCTCAGTATAATTAGTTCGAACAAACAGACCAGCAAATGTAGGTTTGTCGGATACTTCTTTCCCACTGGCAAGTCTCGAACGACGTGTATTCCTAGTCGTTCTAAATCATATTGTGGTCCTATACCAGATAACATGAGTATTTGAGGAGATTGTATCGCTCCTGCTGATACTATCACTTCTTTAATAGCTTTTTCTATAAGAATTTTTGTAACGTACGCCAATTTGAGTATGTGAAGATTGGATCTCCTTGCTTGCGATTTTAGAAATGTTGAGCAACGTTGTGACGCTTTCCTTTAATAGTGTTTGCTTGCTTTAAAAATGCGCCCAACTGGCATTTTCCATTGTAGTCCGTAGAAGTATAGTTGAACAAACTCTTACTTACTTCTATAAATGCTTTTAGTTGTGGACTTATTGGAGAACGGTGAAGTTGTATATTCCAATTACCCCCTTTCCCGTGATACCTAGGGTCACCATCGACTTGGCTATTCTCCGATTTGACGAAATACGGTAACACATCTTTATAAGACCATCCCTTATTTCCAATTTTTCCCATTTGTTAAAGTCTTCTTGTTACCACGAACGTATGCTAATCCATTTATCGAAGTCGATCCTCCCAAAACTTTTCCACGAGGAATTGGACAACTGTGATCGATCATTCCTAGAAGAATAAGTGCCTCATTCATATCGAGTTAGTTTTAGGTTTTAGATAAGTACCTACCTAAACAAGCTGTATTTTGTCTGGTAGTATTGAAATTCCAGTTATAGTGTAATCCCTGAACGTAGTTAAACATATCTGGAATGTCTGAAAAATCATCGGGTTCATCACCTGCTTCTAGCAGTAATATATTCCACTCTTTAATTTCCGATAATCTAATAGCTATGACTGCTCCAGCTGCACCGGCTCCAACAATGACAAAGTCAAACGTACCATAATCTAACAAAACATTATTTTAGAACTATATATTGGAGGGCAATTTTGATTTATTGGTATCTTTTTACTTACCTAGAATTACATTGCTGGCTGGTTTAAATTCTTCTGCACTAGTAGGTAATATACTGTAACGGAATGCTCATTGTGTATTTATTATTATTAATTGTTCGTAGTAGTTGATTTTAGAGACGTTTGAGGTACGTACATCGGCATTAATGTATTTAGTGATTACTGTTAGAAAGAAGATACCTAGGTACATTGCTGTCGAAGTTTTAAGTAGGTTCTCCCAAAAAAATTGCTTCTGCTAAGACTTAAGAGTCTACAAAAATTCTTTACTCAAATTAACAAGTAGTGTAAGTACCTATTACCATTGTTTATATATTCTCTTGTAAGGAATTATATAGGATGTACGTAGTCAAAGCTATTAGCTTATTAGCTAACAATTTTAAACAGAAAACAGAGCCGAATCGAGTGTGTTTACAATACCTCATTACCCACGCATTTCTTACATATTATTTCTATAATACAGTATTTCAAGAGCGTGATATAGAATATTAATTGTTACTGGGTCATTATGCGAACCAATATGTGGTTACCTATGTATTATATCTTTGATAACCTTCATCAATTACACGAAATAAACAAAACGGCACAACGTGCTCTTCTAAAAATTGAAGGTACCACGGAAGTTCAACAAGTTTTCAAAACAAGAGCGTAGCTAAGTGTCGATTAAAAGTGTTAGATGAAGATATCTTCTTAATCCGGAGCTGTCTGTAATTTACTCATTACTCATTACATCAACTAGGTACTTACCTTTATATATTATCTTATCGTACTGGTGTATGCTACTTTTAATTACACTTTTTTAATTTTTCATATTTTATACTAATGATCCATATAGTATGTACTTACAATTACAGACATAAATACTCTATATTATTTACTTTTGAACATTTTAATATGTGTACCTACCGTCCTACCGAGCGATAATTTAAAAGTTCCCAGGCGGTTTAGATCACATTATTTAATTATTGTTCAAGAAATGATTGTTACTTTTCTAGGTACTTTTCTTAACATTGAGTAGATGAGCATCTTGGCGTGTATTTTACATTCATAAAGAAGTTTTTTTTAAATCGTCCAAGAAACTGCGGAGCTTCGACTAGTATAGAAAAGTTACTTTGCAGCACGTGTATAGGTATAGATGGGATGGGCTGCACATACCTTGATGTAAATGAGTGGAACCGCTCGCTATATCTGCTCTTGCTTTAAAAACTCGTATATTTCCTTCACAGTAAAGCCATCACTAATTTGGCTATTGATTTAAAAATATTAGAGTCTACAGTACCAGGCAACAAGTAACGCTGGTCGTTGGGTAAAACGTAGGTAAAACCAGTGTATCAAGAGACGTATCCACGTGTATTGTAATTTTGGGAAAACCGTTCAATGCAAATGTGTTTCCTAATTTTTCCGATTTAATTAAATCTGTTAATCTTAAGCGATGAAGGTCGTTTGGATATTTTTTACCTCTACTTTTATAATAGTATTTTATGTAACAAGTCCGCAAAACAAAGCTTTAGCGGACGAATCGAGTTTTACGGACGAGGCGCTAGCCGAGTCCGTAAAATAGATGAGGTGATTGATGATTTTAACAGACAGCCTAAACCTAAAACTATAATTATACATAAATACATTATATAACTATAAAATATTATGTTTAAAATGTACCTACCAATGCACTTCTTATGTTTTGACATCATTCCACGATTATGGTACCTGTATGTAGTATGTAGGTACATAACATAATTAGTAAACTTAGCATACAGTTCCAGTTCTTAATAAACGTATTTAATATACAAAATACTGCCAGTTTGAAGCTACTGCAGCTTCCTTCGTTAATCCATTAAAATGCCTAAATCAGATTTTGGTTTTTCTTACTAGGTACCGTCTGTGTGTAGTCATACTAGCATATTACGTCTTCATCTATCTGTTGTTTTTCAAATATCCGACTATACCTTAATATTGCTAGTACTATTGAGTGTTGAGTCGTTGAGTGAAGTTACACACATACCTACACTATAGTTATAGGTATTTTTTAGATTTAGAAATAATGTGTAAGAAGCGAATTGTAGTAGATATGCAGTCGACCAACCTTGGCCTTTTCAAGGTAAGTTGAGGTCGTTGTTTCAATATCCATAAGCAGAAGCAATATCGTAAAATTATTACCATCAAGCATCTCAATTATGCAGATTTGAAATTACTTAACAGTTTTGCATTTATCAATCGTTAAATTAGTCAAAAATTTAATTCGTGACTTCAAAGTCCAATTAGACAAAAGTCTGCAATATTTGTTAGAAAAAAACCGAATTTATTGATACCCTTTTTTCTCCCCAGAATGAAACTAAGAGGGTACGGGGCGGTTTTAAATTTGGGAAGTAATAGGTAATGGAATAAGAATTTATTTGCAATAAATTCATTACTAAATTGCTAAAAAATTGGATTAAAGAAATTAAAACTTAATTACTTAACAAGCTACAATGCAATTATAAAATTTAAAAGTTCATTATTCTGAAGGCAATGAAACTCAATTAAAGACGATGACTAATATAATAAATAAAACAAAACCGCATGAAATAAAAACTTTAAACTTCGTCTGGTGCAAGATGGTAAATTAATTTCATCAGCCACATACCTACATTATCCTAAATTTATTTTAAGTAAACTGCACTGCAGCAACCTCGTCAGAGTAAAATAAATAATTTATGAAGTAACATCAGCATTATATGGTAATTGTTAAAATAATTTTTACCTCTTTGAAAAACAGATATTACCAATAATTTACTATTAGAAGAAGAAGTTATGGAAGATAACTAGATAACCTATACAAACTTGACACATGCTAGACTTCACAAATTTTTGGATACGACTAAGATGCAGATGCACTTGCCATTTGTATAAAATACCAATACATGTCCTTCTCAGTTTTCTTCTAGAGATTCATACACTTTATTCTCAAGGTTTTGTATGTCTTTAAGGACAATTAGGAATAACAAATGAGGACCCGAACCCGAAAACTGCATGCATATATTTATGTATTGCCCACAACTGGGCGACCTTTATTAGTATCACGCCCTTCTCTATTCTTTCTGTTTTTACACAAGTATGCAACTTAAATTAATTCGGTATAACATTGAATCATTTGCACTAAAAGAATCTTTTTCAGAGACATTTGGTTTCTAAATGAACATAGGAAATAATATGATCTACGTAATTTAAAGAGGTTGAGCATGAGTATTGACGTCAATATCAACATTGCCATTTTTATCAGGTATCTCCGATTTCGAAACTTTCAGTTGTTGAAAAGAGAAAATAATTTATTTACGTTTTATATAAAATTTTGTAATATTTAGTTAATAATTATTCAAATCGTCTTTTATACAATGTATACCAGTGATTTCTGATTTCCAAGCCAACATAAGAAGTATCAAATTTCTCCGACCTTCTCTTAGTGCTCTTGATATGATATACCCTGCTTTCCTCCCTCTTGAATTAAATTTAAATTACAGCTATACAAAGTATCTAATACTTAAAAGACACTCGATGCCATAACTATAAAGAAGTTGTGCAATTCGAAACCAATTTCGGGACCTTGAGCGAGCAAGAATAAGAAGTTATAAATCAATTTTTTCTCTTATAATTTGTTTTTATGAACTAACTGATACGCTGATGGTACAATTCATTTCAACTATTTTCTGAGAAACTCTACCAGATTCATGCTGATTGCTGGGCAGAACCCAGAACCATCAAACCCTCGAGATTAGGTTAAACTCGTTGTATTAAGAATGAAATAGTTTCTATGAACATCTTCTGGAAGAAGAGTTCCTTTGGAGTCACGGCAGCTTCAGTGTATAAATGAACTGAAAAATGGAAAGCCTTATTGTAAATAAAATGTTTTATTTTTAAGTGGCCGTTCGATATGGAGATAGGAATATAGCATACAAAAGGGCGATATAAAGATATTATAGAGTAAATTTAAGTTATAGAATTAGAGAGCTATAAACGTATACAAAGAGTAGAAACTGAAGACTGGAAGCTGAAGAACCGTTTTGACCATTGGCTCAATTTAATGCTGAACTATCGAGTTCCATCTGCCCCTTTTTTGAAAAGTGGTTCTGATTCTTGACCCATGTAGATGAAACGCGAGGCGAGGTCACATTTGTGTAATATACTCTGTATATCGTACATACAGGGTGTCAACTGTAACTTGGCCAAGAATGCTAGGGTAGGACCGATAGGCAAGTATTTTAAAGATAGGAATCCATGTCCGGAAATGCACCCGTTTGGAGCTACGGCCGTTTTTAACTTTACGTCGTTTTATCGTCCGATATGCAAGCAGCATGTCGTGTGCCTAACAATTGTCTGCCTGGCAACTCATCGTAGCCTAGGAAATACATTGAATGTCAGCTCAGAAACAGTGTGTCAATAAAACGTGTGCTGAACAATGAACAGGTTAACCTTTCAGGAGCTCGCCGACGTGCATCTGGCGTATGGGGCTATGAACTGCAACGCACTTGGAGCACAGCGCTTATACGCCCAACGATATCCTGGACGAAACTTACCATACTTCAAAGTTTTCACAAAGGTACATCGCACGCCATGTGAAACTGGATCATTCCGAGTAAGTGCCAATACTTCAAAAAATGATTGTTTGATTTTTTTAAATTTTTGATAATGTTGAATTGTTGGTCAGGTGCAGCAGGAGAAAGGACGGCAATACCCGGTACGTGGTGAAATTGAACACCAGGTGATAGAGCTTGTCGAAGCCAATCCCCGTACGAGTACGCGCCAGGTCGTTTCACAAGTGGGTTGCAGCTACGAGACGGTGAGGAATATTTTTCATGACCACAACCTGTACCCCTTCAAATGTATACAAGTGCAACAACTTGTCCCTGACGATTTTCCTCGGCGTCTCTAGTACTGCCAGTGGATGAATGCACGTATGGAAGAGAATCCAATTTTTCTGTCACTCGTTTGCTCGATGGACGAAAAATGCTTCTCAAGGGAAGGTACGTTCAATGCCCACAACAATGACAACTGATAGTCCCACGAAAACTCACGTGTCGTGCACGTGCGGAGGACCAACAAAATTTTTCGTTAAATGTTTGGGCTGGAATTGTTGGCAACCATTTGCTAGGGCCTTACATTCTGCCTGTGCGATTAAATGCGCAGAATTATTTAATTTTTCTACAAGAACAGTTAGCAGAGTATCTAGACAATTTGCCGTTACAGTTGATTCGTGATATGTGGTTGCAGCAAGATGGGTGTCCAGCTCACTGGGGTTTGGTTGTCCGGGAACATTTAAACCAAGCTTTCTTCAGATCTCACCCCTCTCGATTTTTTTCTGTGGGGTGCTATGAAAAAAATATTTTCCGAGACGCCGGTGCTCTCTGAAGATGATTTGATTGCACGAGTGGTAATGGCCGCAGAAAGAATTCGACAGCAGGAAGTCTTTGAACGAATGCGAGCAACTTGTGGAGGGAACGAATACAAAAATGCGTTGAAGTGAACGGGCAAAATTTTAAACAACTTTTGTGAGACCTGAGTTGCTGTCGCTTTTTTTAGTTTCTCGTTGTTTAGTTGTCAGAAGATGTGAGTGTTACCTTTATTAACGAGTTTATGGACCTTAGTTTATAAAAACCGTACGATTTGAACGTAAAACTTGCCGTTCTTATCACTTTCAACTTCTTTATACGCGGTACACATGAGCGACAACAATGTATTTCATAGGCAAAGATAGGTTGTCAGGCAGACAAAGGTTGCCAGGCAGACAATTATTTTAAAACACGACATGTAGCGTGTACATCGGGTGCAAAAACCAAAAGTTAAAAACGGAGAACCTATCGGTCCTCTACCTACCCTGGCATTCTTGGCGAAGTTACAGTTGACACCCTGTATATTAAGATGATTCATTAATAAAGTGTTAGTAATTTCGTCTTCTACATTTTAACAATTTCAATTTTCGAGAGGTGTTTCAACTCAATTAATTTCTTAATTTTTTTAAACGATAATTGTTTTTAAACCATAATAAGGATCAAATGGCAATTTTGAAATTAAAAAAATAATTGCAATTATATGTTTTAATTTTAATCTTTTCCGTTATTTTTATTTACCTTGACGAATTAAACACCGTTTAACTAGCTTATAAACAATTAACGTAATTAAATTTTTTCTCTTTTAAGTCGAATGCAATAAAAAACCACAACAGTTGCGGAAAGACGATTTTAAGGCTGATGTAATTTTTGCAAACATTACAGGATATGGCTATTTTCAATTGGTACTTGCGCGAATTGTTTTCAATTTTCTTTAGAAAAATAAAATTTACAGTTGTATTTTTTTAGTGGTTAGAAGATATTTATAATTTAGCTACTCTAGTGTTTGACGAATAGGAAAGTACTAAATATGGGTCATTACTTTTAATTATTGGAATTGGTAATTATTATTAGCCGTAACAGGAAGAAGTGCATTAGAATTACTTAGCCACATTACTAAGGTACAAATAAATTTAGTTTTTCCGCAATTTCTGTTTTTAAAAATATTTTCATTAGTAAATAGGTGCAACTACCCACTTTTTCTAATATTAAAAAAAATCTATAACATTTGGTCACGACACTTAGCAACTAACCCAATTTATTTACAAATTATTATTATATTCTCTGTTTTATTGGGAGGGGGAGTAGTGATTTTTAAAACTTTTGTAAGCGCGGGTCCCTGGTCTCTGGTCCCTGCACATCTATGTACATTGCCTATCAATAGATATCTACACACAAATCGTATATTACCTACTGTTTTAATAATAATTATAATTATTATTGAAATATAATAGACAATTTATATGTTCTAGGGGTCAAAAAATTTGGGTTAACGATTGTATTATCGTATAAATCACTTACATTTTTTCAAATTTAATATTTAATTAATAATTTATATTTATAAAGGAAGAAGATTAATAAATAATTTTATAAACTTTTATCGGTTTTATTTAGCAAAAATAAAAAAAAATTTTAACTAAGAAAATGTGTGTCAATGTTATCTATTTTTAATAAGTTTTTTCTGAAACTTGAAAAAAAAGTTTTAATTATTACGAGTTGAACGACCTTTTAAACAAATTACTACATTACAGTTTGTTGTTATTTATTTAAATTTAGGCCTAAATTATGTACGAAGTAAATATAGATTCAAATAATTTATAACTAATATACTTATGTAATCAAAAAATCTATTAATAGAATTTACAAAAAGTTGTTTAAAGAATTTTACGTAACTTCCAGGCAGATACAGTTTCAGTTAATTATTATTATAACAAAATTAAAACAAATCTGAACTATCACTTATATTGCGTAAATGTTATCAGAATTATTTTTATCGATTGCATCTTCTAAACGGGCACATCAAAAAGGGTATAATTATGGAAAAAAACTTGCGATTTCTCAATTATAAATAATTTTGAGTCACCCTATACGTGGGTTCTTTGTTTAACCAAAATATTCAGCTCTCAGCCCCTATTACTCCTAGCAACTAACAACATTACGATAAAAGCAGTTTCTTCAGAAAACAACGGCTAAAGTCTTTCTGCTAAAGATTTTCACCTGAATTTAATTCTAAAGGTGTTTCAGCCTTAATTTTTAGCCCTCATTTTCAAAAAGTCTCATCTTCTCAAGGAAGTTATACTTTAGTAATAATTAAAATTGTTTATGCTATAAACGATTTGTTATATTAGTCGTCTATCATCGCAATGAAGGTGTGGAGGGTTGAAATTTCGCTTTCAACTTTCTTTTGAAAGCTTGATTTATTTCGAAACTTTTTTACTCTTTAATTCTTCTTGCAAAACCGACGGTTTTTAAGCAAGGAAATGAACCTACCCCTTTCATTAAGTTTGTGAAAAAAATTAATTTAATTAAAAGTTATAGAATCTAACAAATACATTTGAATGAATGATAATAAGGAGCCCTTTTTAGCAGTCCTTCCCCCCAATTCGGTCTATAGTTTTGCCACTGCTTGGCGTCTTTAAAATCTGCCCCCAAGGCTATTGCGTAGGTTCTGAATAAGTGCAGTCATATCCCCTTGCAATCTTAATCTCGACAAAGATTTTGCGTGATTAAGAAATGATGAATTAGTTTTAGTGTTTAAGTTTAATCGGTGGCGGTTTTAATAACACATAACATTATTTACTCCCAATACGTTGTAAATGAACCCCAACACACACACATAAGTGAAAAAACTTTAAAGGAGAAAATTTGTTTTCCACCAAACACCTCGGGAATCGAACCCAAGACTGGTGGAAAACAAATTTTCTCCTTTAAAGTTTTTTCACATGTGTGTGTATGTTGGGGTTCATTTGCAACGTATTAGAATTATCTAATAAATTTACCCTAAAAATTTAAAAATATGTAAATTATTTACTCCTTTGGTAATTTTTCAATTTCTTGCAGTGGTGGTTGAACTGTAAAGTTTGTTTTGATAAATACCTATTAAAACGAATTAGCCAAATTAGGGATATGTATATTAAAGAGACCATCGGCAAAAGAGTACCAAAAATTTAATTTAAATCAATTACATTAAATTAGTTAGGAGAATTTTTTAAGCAATAAATTTACTTCAAGTTTACTACTCACGTTTTCGTAACATTTACTTCTGTGTGTCTACCTCACTAATTTAATTTATTATGCTTTTTTCTCAAAGTATAACCTTTCTAAGGCTTTTTCAGGTAATTTAACAATGTAATTGTCTTTCAATACACTTGGGTGATGAAATTAACCCATTTATTGCTTAATTCAACATCGGAACATCAAAATTTGTTAAAAATTAGAACTGAATTTTTTGAAAAAAAAAGCTTCAGTTTTTCAGGAAGTTTTCCGGCACGCCGAGAGTGGGGAGTGATTCGTGCGATCGTATTTTGCGTTTTAGGAAAAAGTTTAACGCAAAAAAATGTTTGTTATTCTAGTCATTACAATTGAATCGCTTATGAGGCAAAATGTTCGGGTGTGTTAAAAAATATTAATTACATGCACATAATTAAACAAATTAAGCGTAGTTGCCAAATTTATTTTTTATATCAAACAGTTATACAGTTTAAGGGGCATTAATTATTGACATAAAGGTCAAGATAAGCAAAAACTGTACAAAAAAACTGGATTGATACATAACTTAACCAAGAAGGGGAAATCGCATTTCTAGATATAGTCAATCTTATATAGAAGCTTCGTCAGTTTAACAATTTAATTGACTTGTGCGAGTTAAGCTTGTGCTTTAATTAACATTAGTGATAGTGAAAAAGTGACTTCGCATTAGATCGTATATAACCTAATTAATTATTTAAGGTAAACGTGCATTTTATTTTTTCGGTGCCAAACATACGCGGAGGAAGTAAAATTGAAAGGTGTTTCAGTCAGAAATTAGGCCAAAAAATTAAAACTTGAACTTGAAACAAATATAATACAACTTGCAATTGCATAAACAAAACGCTAAATAAACATTTTTTAAATAGTAAATTATTTTGATCAATTTCGACTTTGGAAAATAGGAACTTTGTATTAGTGTAGGTACCTGCAGTAAAATAATTTTTACGCACAGTTAATTATAAAAGGCCATTATCAAAATTTTAGATTACGCCATTTCCTTTACATACTATTATCAATAACGTTATTTATTTAATGATTTTTAGGTTTAAAACAATTATTTACTTTAGATCGTCACGTGTCTCAAAATTACCATACATTAACAATTCAAATAATTTTATGTAGGTACCATTGTTTTAAAAAAATGTGCCAAAATTTATTGATTTTTATATTTTATATATTACTAAATGAATAAATTACGAGATAGGAAATGATAAGCACCCCCTACACTATGATTAATCATTGTTAGTACTTAATTCATTAAACTCGACACTTAAAAGGTGCATTAGGTACTTACACTGATGTTGGCACTTGGCCAGCTTAAGTGTCAGTTTAATTCGCAGCACTCGTAGATTAGAAATTCAAAATTCGGGCAATTAATTTTTAGAAAAAAGTAAGAATTGACAAATCAAGTTTGTGGGGTTTGAAACCTTGGCCTTTATTATTCCTTAACAGTTAAAAGAGATAAAGTTGTCTGAATTACTTTCAATACTAATTTAAAAAACTAATTTTAATAAAATGAGCATTTAATGAAAATTTGAAATGCCCGAGGATACTTAATAAAATGAAAAAAATAACTTACGATTGGTTTTTTGAAAAAAGAAGTTACCTGTCTGGTATCTAAGGAAGATACAACGTATAAAAATAACTTCGATACCTTCTAGGTGTACGTGCAAAGACACAATAGTCGACTTTGCAGTAGAATTCCACTTTTGACAAAAAGACTTACCTATATATAAATCGGTATAGCTACTGACTGAACAGTGTTGTTAGAGACTTGCTATTGGTGTAAAATATAATAGAATTAGGTGTTCGTTTTTAACTAACGAATAATTCATACTTTTACAAAAAGGTGAGCCAGAGTTTTAATAAATTGTTTTAATAATTATCTATATTAAATAAAAAATCGTCAATATAGAGAATGCCTAACCAGGGGCGGACTGTTGAGAGCCACTCTAGAAAGAGATAATGGCATTTAATGTAACTCGCAATGGTCAAAAGATTAATTTAATACTTTAAAACTTTTTTAACATAATGAAACATTTTTAGGACACGACTACGGTGAATAATGTACTGAAACGTCCCCTTTTTAACTTTGAAACCTGAAGTTCATTTTGGCCTCTAATACAATTCGGTCAGCTTCCATCCAACTCAATTGTTGACTTTTTCCCACAGGATGGCGTCCCAGAATCCTTTAAGCTTCGTTTCAGTTTCTTGTCTTGAACATGTATTTACCAACAATTTACACCAGACGAATAACATTTTTAGACTTTTTACGGCCACTGAGCGAAGAGCTCTTTAAGTTTTTGCCGATGTCTTTAAAAACTTTTTCTAGCCTTCTTTATAGATTTAGCCTTTTCTGGAGTCTCTCTGCCAGCTTCCTTAAAACCGTAGATCATACAAGCCCTTTCGGGCTTTATGGAGATCGAGAACTCTTTAAGCGTTGACTTTCTAAAAACAGTTCTAGAGTCTTTGTCTAGCATCTTCTGATTTAAATATCTCTAATCTGGAACTATATTTAGTAGGCAATATAATTCGATGACATTCATTCAATCTCATTTTACTATAGAAATCACAGACGTTAGATACATATCTACTCTGAATCTCTTCTCAATAACCCATACGCAAACTACATGTTTCAAGAAAACTGGGTCAAGTGTCGATGGTATGCCAGCTGTCGAGACTTTGTTAAATACAAAGCGCCGAGTTATCTTATTATTCTCGCATGCTGAAAATTTATTGTTTTTCTATATTGTTCACAAAATCAATTCTCCTGATTTCTCATTGAGAGGAAATTAAATTATACTGTGTTGGTTCCTGCAATATCGGGTGTTAGGAATATTGGAGAAAGATTATTAGTTCTCGGTGTAATACCTACTGAAAATTTGTAACTTTTTCAAAGCGATGATAGTAATTAGGTAACATGTTAGTTGGCAACTAGATAACAAAATAATTTCAGTCAGTGCGTGAAAATCTCTTGCGTATGTACACCCTTATACCAATCGTTTTCAATAACATCAACAACAGATAAATTTCGTTTCGTAACTGTTTTCACTTTTAAAAGATGCCATTTGATGTCTTATTCGGTATAAAATTGATTTGGATAGTTGTTGTTTAACTAATAGCTCGTAGATATAAACGATGCGTCAATGATGAGATATTAAACAAAACAATTCCTTGTGTAACAATTGTTTAAATATTTTCCATTTAATTAACAAATGTATCAATTCAATATTTTTTTCTACATTTTCTTTACAAAGTTTCGAAATTTAATATATTTTATGTTATTGAGATTATAAATGTTTCGTAATAGTTATAAACGATTTAAAATCGGGCATTTCGATAACCTTTTGGTTTGCTTAAGTTTTTTTTCAATAATAATGATACTTTTCGAAAAGTAGGTAGGTACATATCCACCCTCTAGTAGGTATACATGACGTATATATTAGTGTTTGAATTCATTTGTATCGGTCTTAAATTAAATATAAATAAATATTTTGTTCGATAATTTATTGTCGACGATTACCTTCAATTAATAATTAATTGTTACTAAAATATCATTGAATTGGTTAATCTTACAAGTTGGCGTCGTACTTCGGGGGGCACGTTAATCTGCCGGCCTCGATTGCTAACGGTCATCTGCAATAATAAAAAAGATATTGGTGAGACTGATATTGGGCATAGACTGGGTTACACTACACTAGCCTAGTCTCATGCTCACGCTACTGCCTGATAACTTTTAAATGGAATATGACCATTTGTTCCCGATTTTGGGGACAGTCAACATGAAGGTTATAAAATACTTTAATGATTCTAGTGATTATGAGACTAGAGCACTGAAGCCATGATTTTGATAATAAAATGTTAGGTATACATTTTTAAAAACCTGAACGACCTTGGATGCGCAGAAGGGGAAGTGAGAAAGCGGTTAAAAGAGATGCCAAATGCGTGTGTTTAGGTTGGTGTGTAACCTTGGTTACGTCGCTGTACGAAATTTAGTTGTTTGCGCAGGTCGGTGAGATTTTGAAACAAGTATACCTACTAGTTTAAGAACAATGCAATTATATAGATTCCTAAGGTCTCGTTCCCATCAACGCGAACATTCGGCTCTGAATTTTTCGATTTTTTGTAGCGCTCAACACTTTCTGTGATTGCTCTCTGTTATTAGGTATGTATAAAATGCATAATAGGCAGATATCGCTCATATAGCCCATAAAACGAGCATGATCTACTAGGAGTAAATTCTCCATTCCTCAAAACCTTAAAAAATACTATGGCCTATATCTCGACGATAAAGACGAAAAAGGCAAATTTGACATTTTATACAATAAGAGATATTTATCTTATAGTACATACCTGAATTAAACAATATTTATGATCTTGATCATCTCTAAAACTAGGCACATTCCTCTACGAATATTTTACTTAAAACCCAAGGAAAAGAGTTGTTATTAAAACTGGAAGTATTTACTAATCTCTTTTAGCTAGTAGACGTTACATTTTCAATTATTTAGCATAACCGGTAGCGGTGAACTTAGGCGATAAGTAACTGTATCGACACAACGTGACCTTGAAAAATCAATTATTTTGAACACACCTCTATTAGCTTTTAATATTTTTCATGTTGTTATTTTTTTTCTAGGCCGTTTACCATGTCGACGCACGAACCATCTTCAGGAAGCGACAGTGGTTATCAACCACTATCAACTTCCCCATCGATAAACAGCGAGAAAACAGAATGTTTTTCATCTTGTGTCGAAGATACTGTAAGAGATAAACCCGAAGAAAATATATCAGAAACAGAGAGTGACGATAATGGAATTGTAGTACCTCCAGACGGTGGATGGGGTTGGATGGTTGTACTCGGTTCGTTCGTATGCAACTTAATCGTAGATGGAATTATTTTTTCGTTTGGACTCTTCTTAAACGATATTGCGGAAGATTTTGGAGAATCGACGGCTTATACAGCTTTAGTTGGGTCTCTATTATCGGGATTTTATTTAATGGTGGGACCATTCACGAGTGCTCTTGCTAATCGTTACGGATTCCGTTTTGTCGCCGTCATTGGAAGCTTTCTGGCAGCGTTCGGTTTCGCATTGTCATATTTTGCCACGAGCGTTTTATTTTTATGCATCTCTTATGGAGTTATCGGAGGTAATTTGAATTTTTTAAATATTTGTTTAGATAAACATAAACAGTTTGCAAATTTTGAAGGTTGTTTATAGGAAGAAACGTAAAAACTTATCGTCACCAACACTTTAAACTGTTTTTATTCATAATACCACAATTTGTTTTTATATTATTTTTTTCTAAAAACACCTAAAGTAACAACTACATAAAATGTAAATTACGATACTTTCTAAACCTTGAATTGAACTAAATACTAAATTATTAATTTTCTGTTTCAGGCATCGGTTTAGGATTTATTTACGTTCCTGCCGTCATCACGGTGGGATTTTATTTCGAAAAATGGAGAGCCCTAGCTACTGGTATAGCTGTCTGTGGATCTGGAATAGGAACGTTTATTTTTGCCCCATTTTGTGACATTTTACTGCGCACTTTGGGATGGAGATACGCGTTATTGGTATTAGCAGCCGTCATTTTAATATGCTCTATATTTGGCTTAACATTCAGACCCTTAAAACCGACAAAAATAAAAGACTTAGATAAAGAACAAAAACCAGAGTTGATAATGGATAGTAGTAAAATCCCAGAAGCGGCTCGCCTCAAAATGGAAGAAGCTTTAGCTCACATGAAAAATTCAGAAACCATGTTAAACGAAAATCAATCGACGATAGTACGAATGCTCGGCGTAAATAATAATGCCGGTTATCCAACTGCCGCCGAGTTGTGGGGCGTTAATAAAGTTTATCATACAATAGGAGCACCGCAAGATAAAAGAGTCAACAAGCTTTTCACGACCGATAAAAGATTAAGCTTCCCGTTCATCGACGACGATACCGTGACCAGTTCGGACAATCCAAATGGCGTCCAACCTCTTATAGACGAACCCCCTAAACCGCCACTCCTGACTAAAAGCGATAAACGCTCCCGAACCGTTTCTGAAAACGTCAACCCCAAACGTAAACGTCTCAACACAGGTGGCGAAATAAACAGACCACTTTATCGCGACGACATTTTCTTCGGTGCCAGTTTGACGAGGTTGCCTCAATTTACGTCTCAATCTTCTCTCGCGTACAACATGTCTGTTACTCGACCACCCACTAAAAACGACGTAGATGAAGAAAATCGACAGGAATGTAGGTTTTGTCCAGAATCGATTAGAAGACCTCTAGGAACTATGTTGGACATAAGTCTCCTTAAATCGCCGTCGTTTTTGATTTTGGCCGCAAGCGGCTTCTTAACAATGATGGGATTATTTATACCATTTATGTATATGACGCAAAGAGCCACTTCAAATGGGATTCCAAGTGGATACGCGGTTTGGTTAATTTCGGCTGTTGGAATTGCCAATACTATAGGAAGGGTCGTATCTGGTAGTTTTGGTTCACTTCCTTCGGTGAACGTGCTTTTAGTGTACAACGTTGCTATAAGTATAAGTGGAATATCGACAGCATTGAGTGGTTTGTGGATAACTGTAGAATATCAGTACCTCTATGCGGTCATATATGGATTGGCGATATGTAAGTATTTTTTTCGAAGTTTCGAAGCTCGATTTAATTGTTTTTGTTTTAGCGTGTTTTGCATCACTTAGGACAATTTTAGTAGTGGATTTACTCGGATTAGAACGACTAACAAACGCATTCGGTTTACTTCTTCTTTTTCAAGGAATAGCAGCTTGCATAGGGGCTCCTTTAGCGGGCGAATTTTTCAACGCTACCGGTAGTTTCGACGCTTCGTTTTATTTAGCCGGTGGTTTTATTCTAGCATCCGCTGTTATATGTTACCCATTAAATGTTGTTAATAGATGGGAAACTAGAAATTCGAAAGATGAAAAATCTCAAGTAGTTTAATTTTGTAAACTTAGGGAAATTTGATTACAATTTTCTTGTTGTAGTAGTATATTACTACTTTTGTAAAAGACTGATTCTACGAATTACTAGTGAAAATCAAGTATTTTAACTTGTCGAGGTACTGATAATTTGGACTAATTTTAAATTGTTAAATTTAAAATTACTCGGTGCTACATTTTACTATTTTAGTGTAATATACAATACGGAGTTGTACCATAGTTTCTAAATAAGTAGTGATTATTTAAAACCAAAAGTACTCATTAAAATGATTGTGTAAATATGTATAATATTGTTGATGTATGTATGTTCAAGATAATATAATTTTTGTAAGTTGTTCGAGATAGTTATCTTCAAGTATCAATAATTGTTGATTTAAATGAAAAATTGACTCGAAAGATAGTTTTATTAAACCACACAGTCACACATAGTAATCACTCCCAATTGATAAGTGATAAGAACATACATTTAGCTCGTTAACTGAATTCGTGCCATATATTATATTAGTACCAGAAGTTAATTTTTAATCTACCCTCAAGCGATAGAATTGATTAATTCGGTAAACATTTTATTGAATGTTTTTGTTTATAACTAATTGATTTAATAAATGGAAGAGCCGAATCTAAAAAATTAATTTGACACTCGTCTATAATAACAACCGATTAACTTAAAGTTCGAGTCTTCGGACGTTGAGAGCTACAAGCAATGGCTTATATGATAGTTAGTAGTAGAATATCAGTATTAAATTGGGCAATGGTTTAATCTGATGGCCCAGTATGGTGTAAGGAACTAAATCAAAGATGAAAGCGGAATTAGAGAAATAGTATTCTCAACATTTCCATCTTTGGTAATCATACACATAGTCACATCGTTTCTCCTGCTCGATTGGCATTGTGTTGCTATTTTAATTAGCTTTTACAATGGCTTATTTATTATTTATTAATAATGCTGGAATTTATGTAATTAGCATTAAAAATATACGTTTAAATTATTTACATCAACAAATATGTACCTATTAATTAGACAAGCGATGTAACGATCACGCGTTACAGAATTTTTATTTTATTATAAAACCTTATACAGTAAAACCAGTAAAATTTAATAAATTTCCATTGTTTAAAAATGAGGAAAACAGCAATCTTAGTAATTATTACGAAGGTAGGTAGATCATAAATACTTTTAAGGGAAAGCTTCTTCAACGTGTATTTGAATTGTATCGAAGTAATACTATATAAAATTAAATAAATAGTTTAAAATAATAACTTATGAAAAATGCGAACGAATGCAAGAACGCCTCGAATTGTCGTACCTCTTCTGTGCACAGAAAAACTGTGGCAGTGCCAACTATAAATGCTTTCCATACATCTAACCGTTTAATCAAATGTTATTGTTATGTTTCTTCTGGAATGGAGCTTATCAAAAGTAAATACTCTTGATTTTCTTGACCTTCTCCACCAACTAATCTCAATTAAACGGATTCTATAAGGTGATATGAAAATATCGGCCTACTAAAATGCAATCTAGACTTTGAAACGTATAAAGATTTGATTAAAGCGAATGGATACGAAATAGTAGACAAAACACATCATGTTTCTCACGAGAATAAATTACAATAGTTTAAACTATAATAGATTACGTAATCTCAAACTTTAAATAATGCAGAAATAAAGAAAAACCTTAAAAAATATAAGTACCTACTATCTGATCACAACGACATAGGTAGTTGTCAGATAGGTAATTCCGAATAATAAATTATAACCCCTAAACAAAAAGTTATTTGTATGTAGGTAACAAAACTTTAAATGAAACCTAGTAATAATTTCAAGAAATTAAAACCGTATGCACCTACTAATAATAAGGAAAAATTCCGATGCAACTTGCTATTGAAGAAAACTTGAACGAACTGCCGAACACGGCATAGAGCGCTACGAACCGGCAGTAAAGAAGCATCTCCTCAGTTTTGATTTATTGAATATTTTTGTGTCAAAATTTATACTTACTGAGTATTTGCCTATACTATAATTATAATTCTATAATATGCCTGTATCGTATATTAGTCAGGATGAGAAACTATCGTGAACCTGCGTTAAGTAAAAGGTGTCCTAGACGACTCAATAGCGGCTCCCGGGAATAGAACGAATCTTCCCAACATATCTTATACCGATGCCCAATTTTTGCGCTACAGAGGTGCTCCCTGGGTTCTCTTTTTCCAGAACCAGTGGATAATATGTGAAGGATTGTTCTGAGCAGGCTTGGAGCTTATAGCCTTCTTTGAGAAGACATAACTACGGACGGACCTATAACACAACTGAGATGTACTGACTGGCTTACCAAAGAGTAAGGGGTCTTTTCTAAGCAATCCCCAGAGAGAGAAAAGTATTTGTAGGTGTATTTAAGTAACTAGAAAAGAAGAAAAGCAATTTGGTGGTAACTAGGAATTTCATTAATTAACAATTTATTACTGCGTTAAGAATAAACAAATCGTGTCATTTGTGAAAAGACAGTTGTATTACAAGCTGTCAGCTTTGACATATACAGTAACCAATTTCGATATAACCCACGGATATAACAACAAATAGATAACTGCAAGCAATCGAAAGTTAACCAAATGGCATCTCGAAACGTCGATAACAAACAATCCGAAATGTCAAAAAAGTCTAATATAAGGAGAGCCGATCCAAACGAACAAACTGTAGTAGAAACGTACATAATTATTCCTCCCGATGGTGGATGGGGTTGGGTAATTTTATTCGTTACTATCTGTAGCAACTTTTTAGCAGACGGTACGATGTATACTTTTGGAATATTTTTGAAAGATATTTCGACTTCAATTAACGAAACCCCGGAAGCAGTAGCTAGGGTAAATTCGATTATGACGGGCTTTTATTATTTAACAGGCGAGAAAGACTACTTTCAAAAGAATTTACCTTTAAACCGTTATTTGCAATTTTAGGTCCAATTATTGCTGCCTTAACAAACAGATATGGTTATAGAGTTATAGCTATTGCAGGTGCTTTAATAGTTGCTTCTGCAGTTCTTACGACGTCATATTTAACGAAACTTTCGGAAATAATGTTAATATATGGAGTTATTGGAGGAATTGGATTCGGGATGATGTATGTCCCTTCGGTTATAGCAATTGGATATTACTTCGAAAGATGGAGAGGTATAGCTAACGCATTATCGGCAGCAGGATCGTCGATAGGAATCACATGTTTTCCTCTTATATTTACGATGTTATTGGGTCATCACGATTGGAGATGGAAATTCCAAGTTATTTCTGTCACTTTATTCTGTTGCGCAATCTTACTTCTTTTATATATACCTTTGAAACCGATACGAATAGTAACTTTCAACGAAAAAGCAGTTCAGTTTATGGGTAGTTTTACTTCTATGTTATCTTTAACTCCAGTTGTCAAAGAGTCTGCTTTCACGGCGGCATCTGCTTCGAGATATCATAACATTAATCATCCGACAACTGCCGACGTGTACGGCAAGTCGATTATTGCTCTAGAAGGACCGATATCTAGTCCATCTATGGTAATGCCTACTAGCGGTCCTTCTTATCTAAGAACTGTTTATGAAGATGTGGAAGAAGTTAATACTTGCAGTAGATGTTGGATGACGTTTAAACAATGTATTTGTTGTTGTTGCATACGAAGAAACCCAGTTACCACAAGACCCATGTATAGAGACGATATTTTTTATAGCGGATCTATTACGCGATTACCTCAATATGGTCCTGCGACGAACGAACGTATACTTTTCGATGAAAGTATAAACTTAAATTCTACAACTTGCTTTATTATAATTTTTTTATAGGGAACTGACGTCGATTACCATTTATCGGTTACTCGTATACCTACTGTAAAAGAGACCGAACAAACAAATCGGTGTGTTATTTGTCACGAATCGATAATAAGAACCATAGTGACTATGTTAGATCTGCAGTTACTAAAGTCGGTGTCTTTCTGCATTGTTTGTTTGAGCGGATTTTTATCACTGCTTGGGTTATTTACGCCGTTTTTATTTATTTCCGATAGAGCGATAGTTCATGGAATAGAGCCGAAAGTTGCTTTTGGTATGATTACGGCACTAGGCATAGCGAACATCATTGGAAGAATTGCTAGTGGTGTAGTTTCGTTTGTACCATCCGTCAGTGCTTTAGTATTTTCTTATGTAAGTTTAATAATTAGTGGTTCGATGATTCTCGTATCGTCTATGTCGTACAGTGCCCAGTTTCAATATGCGTGCGGTTGCACTTTTTCGGCTACAATAGGTAAGATTTTCCATAAAAAATAATAGTAAAAAACTAAATCTGAATTAAATTGTTTTAGCCTGTGTTGCTTCGATAAGATCCATTATTTTATGCGAGATGTTAGGACTCGAAAATCTGACGAATGGGTTTGGATTAAGTATAATGTTTCAGGGTTTCGCTTGTCTTATAGGAGTTCCATTTTCAAGTTTTTTAATTCGAGTCGCAAATAGTTATGACTGGGCATTTTATTTTTCTGGTACTTCTATTTTACTCAGTGGTATATTGTTAATTCCTGTAAAAGCCATCATGAGATGGGAAAAAAGAAGAAGTAGCATGTGAAATTTTTTCTAAGTTTTCAAATTAGTATTGTAAGCGAAATTACTTATATAGTATATGTCTACCTATATTTATCATTTTGTGAATGAATTGTTTAATATAAAGAAAAAATTATTTAGTAGGTATCGTTTTTATTATTGCGGTGGGTCACGTATTCTAAATGTATAAGTAAAAAGTGCGCTATACTAGTTGCCAACAAGTCGTCAATTCGGGTTGACAACTAGCAGATATTATGGCAAAAAAGTTGATATCCATTTGTCCATTTCACTTGTATGTTCACTACTGTTCAGAAAGGAATTTTGTGCTACTTTGGCCTTGTGGCGCGCAGAATTTGCGACAACTAAAGAAGTGTATGGCTCAGGGTAAAATAGAAGAACGACGCTCAAATGGAAGATATCCCGCACGTTTGTTCGACCAAATAAAAGAAACTACCGGCGCTGTTTTCCAGCAAAATATTAAAGACTCGCAAGTCAGAGAGCAGTGGACATCATATACAGGAAGCTACGTAAATGTTCGTTAAAAAGTCAAGACACTTCAGGCACGACGAATAACGACAAGAGAGAGGATGTGTGTATGAGAAGATGATAGCGACAAAACAAATAAACGAGACCATTCCAATCTTTGAATTTAAGTGCAATTTACGGTTATGGGATAGACCCGCTTGGGTTGCAAGTTGCAACCACAAGGAATTTTTAAACAGATATACTTAAGAAAGCTACATCCACAGATATTTATAACTTTCAATGACTGGGAGAAGTTTAAAGCCCCACTTTTGAATTTCGCGCAATATTGTTTTTTAAAGTTAAATAAGATAATCGACTTAAAAATCTCAAAATTGTTTTAATTTTCTAATTACGTTAAGGTGTAGTTAAAAGTTAAAATTAAACTTGTAGTAAAATTTCATTCAACAAAATTAATAACATGGTAGTAAGTAGTTAAAGGCGCATGATTTGTGCGCTTGTTCTATATACCTACATTTTAAGCGCCCCTAAGGTTGAATTTGCAACAGCGCCGCGACGCTATTGATCGAAGTGCTTGGCTGTTCGTATAAGAAACATTGATTGTGATAAGTGATAGTGAATATGGAAAGATTAAATAATGGAAACTACGAATATCCAGGACCAGAAATACCATCAGGACCTACGGGAAGTATACGTCCCGTGGTCGATCCCGAAGCGTGTGGAGAGGTCGATCCAACCAGGTATAAGACATATGTTTATATCCGACTCAAATCAACACGATTACCTACTCTTTTAGATATCCACAACCTAAAGAATCGACACATAAAATTCGTGGACGATCTGATATTTTAGAATTACTTTTTGGAACGGTCGATCAAGAATTATTAATAGTGAAAACATTCTATTTTTTCTTTTACTCCGCTTTCGGTTCGTTATTTCCATTAATGGGAGTTTATTTTAAACAAATGGGAATGAACGCTAGCCAATGTGGATTTTTAATCGGTTCACGACCATTTGTAGAATTTTTAGCAGCACCATTTTGGGGAAGTCTCGCCGATAGGTGGCAAAAAGGAAAATTATTGCTACTAGCTTCGTTATCCGCTTGGATTATTTTTACGGTTCCACTCGGCTTCATACAACCCCCCGTCACTTCCTGCATAGAAATTAAAAACAATAGTGCGTACATACAAAATTATCAAGGTTCCTTAGCCGATAATAACATTAACAAACGATCGATAGAATACGATGAACATTTATTTCCCAACAACGATGCTTCGGATAATCCTAAGTAAGTGACAAGAAAAACATCGAAAACAAACTTTAACAAATTTAATTTCAGTTACTATCGCTTAAGTAGATCGACTTTCCCAGTAATAAGTGCAGGACAATCTCCACGAAACGTGGACTTTGCTAAAAACTACGTCCCCCAAGAACACGAAAGTTTAGTACAACCGATCATATCGTCGATAGTTTACAAAGTACAAGACATACAAAAGGCATTTTTCCTACTTCTCCTACTTGTCGTAATAGGGGAATTTTTCAGCGCTCCAGCAATAACTCTAGCAGATTCGGCAGTAATAACGATCCTAGGTGAAGATGCCGATCGGTACGGACGTCAAAGAATGTTCGGGTCTTTAGGCTGGGGACTCGCCATGTTTTTCGTTGGCATCGCTCTCGATCATTCCACCGCATTTCCAGACCACCCCTGCGGACCCGCTAAAAAAGAAAAAAATTACACCATATGTTTTGCTACATTTTCTGTCCTAATGGGAGCCGCCTTGATTACGGCGACGCAAATAAACTTTAAATACGAAGAGCCGTCCGAGGAATCCGCTTCTAAAAAAGATCCTCAACAAGTTCCTATGACTTACGAGGATAAAATGCAAGCGCAATTGGCAGAACAACTTCAACTGCCGTCTTTAACTGATACGTCTGCATCTGTAAATCCACAGCCGCCTCTTCCGGAAGAGCAAGTATGTATTTACTAAATGTCGATAAAATCTACAAATAGATGTGTTTCAGTCAAAAATTTTTGCGCAAACAATGCGCGAAATACCGGAATGGGTGACTGTTTTACAGCAATTTAAGAATTTAAAGTGTGCGTCATTTTTGTTCGTCGCCTGGTATATGGGATTTGGAATCGGATTAATTTTTACATTTTTATTTTGGCACTTGCAAGATTACGATGGTTCGCCTACATTATTTGGAGTTGCATCTGTGATCAATCACATTTCGGAAATATTTGCGTATTTCTTCAGTTTCAGGTTAATTTGCCAAATTGGGCACGTTAAAGTTTTGTGTCTTGGTCTGGTCGGCAATACTTTACGTTTCTTATATATTTCGTGGTTACATAATCCGTGGTGGGTTTTGCCTTTTGAATTTATACAGGTGAGACTGCGAGATTTTTCTTTTAGCTTTTCTAATTGGGCTATTTTAGGGTATTACGCATGCGGCCGTTTGGGCGGCTTGTTGTTCGTATATAGCTCATAACACACCGCAACAACTTAGGTCTTCTGCGCAGGGAGTTTTACAAGGTATTCATCACGGATTAGGTAGAGGATGTGGTGCCGTGATCGGTGGAATATTCGTTAACGCTTTTGGATCTACGGCGACGTTTAGGGGTTACGGTTTAACCTGTCTCGTGGTGCTAGGGGCTTTTATTTTCATAAACTTCTACAGACAAGATCAAGGATTTGTGAGCGATATTCCCGCTACCGAAGATCCACGTCAAGTTGCCGAAGAGACTTCTCATTTGGCTCCGCACGGCGTGCCTAGTAATCCAATACCTAGAGCTTTGTCTAGTTCGAGACTTAACGAACTAGCTCAGGATGGTTATGGTGCTACTTATCAAACAGGAAGTGGTGGAACTTTGGACGTTCCTGGTGCTACTCCAGCTAATCCCTTCCTTCAAAGCAACCAGCAATACTCAAATTATAAGGTACCGAAACACTCGTTTAATCTCTTGACTTAAGTTAAATTTATTTTAGTAAAAATTTGATTATTAACAAACTTTCTTTACAGATGAACACAGACTCCGTACCTGTACGGTGCGGAATGGTTTCGTCCCAATTTACAAAACTAGAAACTCAACAACCCATAACTACAGGAAATGTCACGTACGACTGGTAAATCAACGAAAGTAAAAATTATTGACAAATCAAGTAAATGGTAACGGTAGAAAAATTTGAGAAATTTATTTTTGTGTGTACTTGGGTAAAACGGTACTGTTTTAAAATATAAATAAACATCCATTTAGTTTTTCTAAATGCATATTAGCGAATATTAGCTAAATTTAACAATTCTGAACTGTTTATAATATATCTTAATGTAACTATGTATAGTTGTTAATTTCAAATGAAAACATATGAATTATATAGTACTCGTACAACAAAAAAAAAACGAATATAGTATACGGTGTACGTGTTTCGAAATTATTTTAAAATAGGATTGCACCAAGCTTCTTGCCTAAAAATCGCTAAAACTTGCTATTAAAGCTACGCTAATTTAAGCTAACTTAGATCACTTGGTGCAAGCTTAAACGAATATATTAAATAGCTTCAAGCTCGCCTTACGAATACATTTCTTTAGCAATGAATATTATTTATCGTATCATAAAATTTGTGGGCTTATGCTTAACGGCATATCTTGCTACAAATGTAAAATTTGCTAATCTCTTAATTAATCTTTTAATATAGCAATTCAATTGAAGGGGTAAAACATTATGTTTAAGCTTAAGCCATTACTCGTATAGATCTCTAGCTTAACCCTATCCCATATTATCACGTTGATTGTTCGTATTATAACGATAAGAAAATATTTTACAAAAGTACTTACTTATATCTCGTTAAATTAGACCAAATACTTCTACAAGTTAAATGTATTATAGTAAAAAAATTATTGAATATATTTTAATTAAAGTGGCGCTAACAAAAAAACACATTTTGATAAAAATTGTAAATTTTAAGAGGCAAGATTTTTATATTTTTAAAAGCACTTCAATTGTTAGAAAGTTCAAAAATCGCTTCTTCGAATATTGAATAAAAATAACTAGCATACTGGACCGTCTCAAAATGTGAGTTTGAGTAAAATACCTTCTCTCTTGTAGTACCTAAATCTTATTAAAAAGTTAAAAATGTAGAAGTTTGTGTGTGTTGTAATTTGTAAGTTGCAAAATTTTAAGAAAAGTACACTTTTGTGTCTTTTGTATTTAAAACTGAGATTAATTTTTGCGCTAAAAAATCCACTCTTTAAATTTGTAACACGTTGTATAATAGATAATTAATTTAGCGCAAATATGTATCACAGAATAAGTTAACTAAGTGACTACCTTAGTCGATACATATCTTAACGTGCTAAGTGATTGATGTTTTGCAAATTGTCTGTGTTATAATAATTAACAAGCACCACGTATGAAATTAAGTATGTGTTAATGTAGGAAGCACTAACAAAATCTATATTATAGTAGCTTTTTATTTATTTTGTAAATTTATTTTAACTATTAACTCGTAGTAGCTTTAAAGAAAATATTGTTTCGATTGACATTTTTCAATTGTTCTGAGTTGTTCTTATCACAGACTGTAGTTACGTTTAAAAATGTTAAAATATGATAATAGTTGAATTTTTAACATTATGTTAATAAGCTCAAAAAATATAACGTTTAAATTATTCTCATGATTTATTATATATATATATTATATCGCGTTGAGAGGTTCCTAAGAAGTTTCGAGTCCGCTCGATTCAAAACTAAATGGATGTCTACATTGAAATTGACTTTGTAGATTCATACAACAGCGCCAAATTGAAGAAGTGATCTTGAGCTGACATACATTCTGATTATTACTGTGATGTCAACTCTACTGAAAGATTTGCAAAAATTCCTTTGACTAAATAGATGAGCGAATTGGCTCTTTTGACGATGCTAGAAATACCCCTTTGTCAACTAGAACATTGTTAATAAGAGGGTAATTAGTTTTAGAAGCATTCCTTTCAACATTAGCTCCGCAGTAGCTCTAAGCTACTCCTGTATAAAAGGAACTCTCAAATAAGAAATTTGAAAAGCCCAGAGCTACTCCGGAGCTAATCGTAAAATGAATGTCCCTTTTGTCGTTGGCACAGTTTTGTTCTCTTCAAACAGACACATAAAAACGCAGAGTTACAGGTCACAGCCAATAGCCTAGAGTCTCATCATTGCAGAATGACTGTTGTGAGAGAGAATATAGATCTTCTGATCATCATGGTAAAACTGCGTACCCCTTTTAGCGTATTTTCTCATCAACACTTTTACGAGGTGGCAAAGTTGAAATTCGAATTCATTAGCTCAAAATACATAATGATTGATAGAAAAGAAAAATTGATTTGCCTCTTATTTTCCCCTAGTGACTAAACTGAAAGTATCGTCGTACTGATAACTGCAATGGCTACAATACCGAAAACGTCAAATAAAAGCTGTTTATTTCTGTGGTACTTTAGTGCCCAGCGAACAACGTTTCTGACCCTAAAATTATGGAAATTAGAAAAGATAATTGCTAACGTTAAATGGTATGAGAGAAGGCAGCTATGGCATCCTTTCGGAGCTGTAAAGGTAAGGAAAGGTAAGCAAGCCAGGTAAAATTAGTTTTTATTATTCGATAGGTAGATTATTAGTTATTAGATATACTCGCTAATATAAATTTGGTTTTTGTAGAACTAAAAATTGACAAACTTGGCCACATGCAACGTTATATCTTTACCATATAAATATATAGGTAGGTACAATAACAATATAGACATATAAAATACTAAAAATAACTAATTACATAAATTTATAAGATATTTAATTACTAGTTTTGATATGAGCTTTAAGAAATTGAGAAAAATTCCCGACTAGAACTCTGATTACTTTGTTATTCCTCAATAAAATTCCTCGTTAGCTGCACTTTTCTTTGGTATTATCTAGGAACCTTGGAAGAATATGAAATTATTGAATACTAAACGACCCGTTTTACGACTTGCGTTTTAAAATTAAACACATGCAGACGAAAATATTACACGTCTTACTACATAATTTAAACTTATTTGCTACTAGCGGCAGGTCTCACAGATTGACTAAATTTGTTTTCCAAACCTTCAATGAGACCAGCCTTAACGGTCCCTTAAACCATCAACTTATTATTTTTTCTTATAATTTATACGGACAATTCTATATTCTTTGGCAACTTTATAGTAATTTTTTTCAATTGACAATTATCAGTTTCGCAACAATTTCTTTCAGTTATTCTTGGAGCAATACTGTGAGTAGGAGAATAAATTTCCATTAGACTACGCGGATTTAATAAAACTTGCAATAATTCAATCCCCGTTTGACAGGACAGCGTCCTTTTTTCTGGCGCTTCTTTAGGATGTCGGTCAACTTCTTTGCAACTGCAACTACTTTCGCGCCAACTATTTATCGAACTCTTTTCGGAAATCGCAGACGAAACCCTACACCCTATATGACACCGTATATTTTTACTCGTAGTAAAAAATGCGCGATTATTTCTTTCGGGACGAAAAAGAATAATGTACAATTTAGGAACGAATAAAAATATCCAAGTGACAGTAGCGCTGAAAGTGATGCACATGCACATGGTGATAACTTTCGAGTCGCTACCAAAATAAATCGGCACGAAAGCGATCCAAATTACACAAGTCGTATACATCGCAAAACCAATAAATTTAGCTTCGTTAAAATTTTCCGGAACATTTCTCGTTTTTACGGCGTAGACGGTACATAACAAAATTAACAAGAAATCAAACGCTAATGGCACGATCACTCCTTCCGCCGTCGTATTACATTCGAGAACCGTTCTCGTCGGAAAATACGTGAGAGTCTTGTCCGGAGCTTGATAAAGTAGCATTCCGACGCCAACGAACACTTCGATGCCTATCAAACAGCTCGTTATTAAAACTTGAGCCGTAGCAGACATGAATAATTGTTTACGAGTTGGAAATCTCTTTTTAGACCCTGCCAAAATTCTGGCTATCCTATTTGTCTTTGTTAACAGCGCCGCGTAAATCATCGCAAAACTTAATCCGGGAATAAAACGACTCAAACTACACGTTATTATCTGGGGTTCGGCTAGAATAACAAAAATTGAAGCGTGAGATATCATCGTTCCGATTAAAATGATATACGATAACTCTTTTGTGGAAGACTTGACGACTGGTGTATTACTGTACTTGACGAAAATTATAATTGAGAACGATGCCAATAAAAATCCTAAACAAGCGAAGAACATCGATATTATAGCTTGTGTGTCGAACCACTGAGTGTATTCTATCGGAAGGAGGAGACAAACTGAAAATAGATTTTTTTTACCGAAATAGTTTCGCGTAAGAAGAGAACTTACCTGTTTGCGTTTCATCCGGAACCATGCCTTGTGGGCACTTTTGACAATTTTGGTAATCAGAAGACGCATTTAAAAACTCTCCAAATGGACATCTGACGCACACCCAACAACACCTCTTATCTTTTCCGCCCTGTTGTACGGTCTTAAAACATAAAATGTGCATTTCGTGATAAATTTTATAAGTCACCAACCTTGTAGTGTCCATTTTCGCAAGGAGCCGAACAAACGGATTCTATAGAATTATTCGG
The DNA here is from genome assembly GCA_950108345.1 of Malthinus flaveolus. NCBI lineage: Eukaryota > Metazoa > Arthropoda > Insecta > Coleoptera > Cantharidae > Malthinus > Malthinus flaveolus. Next base: position 4,630,055 of record OX467286.1, read on the forward strand.
TCCAAACTGAACTTTTGAAATCCAATTCAAAGACCTGTTGTTCCAAATTCCAACTTGCACGTAATCGTAAGATCCGTCATCTAATTTTTGATAATTCATAATGTCGTATCTACCGGGCGGGTCTCCATTTTCATCAAACTCGATTACATCATCTTCGTACATAAAGGAAACGTTCATGAGATAATTCTAAAAATTAATTAATGACTCGCTAGAATTTTTTAAATAATGCAGAAAGATTACTTTAAAAAGCGATCCGTTAAATGGAACGAGCTTGTTGCATATTCCGAGGTACTTCTCGCCACATAAGTCTTGATGCATGTTATGTAAAGCGTACGCAAACGAATAAACTGCTTTAATTACGAAACTTAGTTTTGGATCTTGCCTGTAGGTGTTAAATAGTTGTTCATCCCCTAAAAATAAAAAGTAGGAAAAAGTATGTAAAATTAAGTTCCACTAAATGGTATTTAGCGACATTTTCATGTCAATAAGCTGAAATGAAAGGAAATATTCCTTTGTACTGAAACCAAACAAACAAATTATGTGGGACCTCAATTCTGTTCTCTTCTATAATGAAGTCAAATAACGCATGTTCATAGTGTCGTGGTACAGAGAAATAAGGAAATGAGCTCGAAATGAAATTGAATAGTAAAACCTCTTCGTTAGTTTTAAACGAGAGTACAATGCTTCTTAATTAACTTTTGAAAGAAATCGATCATCACGTTTTTTATATAATTTAGTTTTGCTAAAAATTCTTTTTTTATGAAGCTGTTGTAAAGTGTGTCTTCTTAACCCCGTTAGTACCTACACTCCAAAAACCTTTTAAGAAAATACTGCTGTTTAAAGCGTTGAATGTAATTAAATGATTTTTGTCAACATCGGTAAGTGAATTTCGAATTATATGTTGTAAAGATGTGATGTCATCCATCATAGCAACTTTGTGGAATTTACACTAAAAAATGAGAAGAATCCGACGTATTAATGGATGGCACACTAAGGGAAAGCAGGAACATAGAATCAGGATACGGGCCTAGAAATGAAATACTCGAGAAAAGTGTTGAGATTTACAAGTTTTGACCGCTTCGGTTATGGAGCGTAGAGCAGAAACAATAGCCTAGGTTTGGCCACCGAAATAGTAAGAATGGACGAATGTAAATGCCAGTGTAAAAAAAAGAAGAAACGAAAAAAGGTTAGCTCACTTTCAACAGACATAAAGAATTAATTTATTAAATAATGGTATTACATTAAATTAAAATCCACTTACCAGTGCATTGTTGAAAACTTGCATTTTTCGACGACCCATTAAATGAACAAGAAAATCTCGATTCCCACAATTCTTGAAACCAAGGATTACGTTGATTAGAAAAAGGTTTTATAGATTTATAATAAGAATCAAAATCGTGAACGTAAGGTGAGTGTATTCGTATAGAAAGACCACCCCAAGCTTCACTTTCATAACCTTTTGTAACGTCTCCTCTATCGGCCCACCCGTCGCTGAAACAAAGTTTCTAATTTATTACATCGTTATAGAATTCAATAAATGTATTTACAATGTAATTTCGTTAAATCTATTAATTTTCACTATTTATCATAAATTATTTATTACTACAAGGGTTCAAGACTAATTTATGGGTTTCGTTTCGTTTGAACTGTACAATACTTTAGAGACCAAAGTTGCTGAAAATATAACTTTGAAGATTTTTCTTTAAAATGTAGTTTAGCCCAGCGTCCAAATTTGTTGTTGCTTAGCAAATAATAGCCTAAATGGGGCATCATCATTTATTTTCACTTTCACCCTAATTCTTTGGCATACAAAAAACTTTTGTCTCACTATACTAACACGTCGTACGTCGACTAAGACTTAAAAGGCCTACAAAACTGATCGTTAACTTGTCTTTTTAATAGATTATTATATTATTAACTACCCTATAAAACCGCAAAGACTATGTTTTACAGTTGACAAAAACAATGACGAGCTTTATGGGGGATAAAAATTCATTTCTTTCGTTTCTTTCTTTCTAGTGGTTTAACATTACTCGTCTAGAAATTTTTTATACGATCCGAACCCATGATCTCCGAAGAACAGCTAATACGATATAAATTGTTTTAAGCCGGTGAAAACATCCACGCTGCACTCCCCGGCTTAAAGGGTAACGAGTTTTCCGTATTTTCTTAGTTGCTTAGTTCTAGCGAAAATTTTAATGGAAGTATTAAAAAATGATATGTGTATACCAACAGCCATAGAAGGTGGTGTATGCGTATAAAGTTGAACTTATAAAAATCGAAAAGTAAATTAAAATTTGTTTTTAATTACATTTAAAATGGGGTCGTGTGGCTTAAAAATTTTTTATTAGTGAAAATTTCTAGTTGAGAGCAGAAAAGCGTTCTAAAAATTCTACCGGACTTCCGGACTAAAAGGTCTGGTATTCTCATAGCCCTTTGCATTTAATATTACAAAATTATTTAATTATTGGAACTTATTTTAGAAGTTCAAGGTCACAAAAGCGTTTTTTGTAAAAAATGCATGTCTTATTTAATGTAGATGGTTAAAGCCGGATATTAACGCTCACCAAACGTTGTGTAGGAAAGTAGTTGGCCAAACTTTGTTTAAACTAACTTCAAACTGTTCTGAAATAGTTGCAAAAACATTGGTACTCACACGGTTTTACAGAATATGCCAAATTCTTCTTCGAAAATTTTAGAATACGTTAATTACTACGCCTTCAAGTTGAATTATTCTAAATTTAGAAAAAAACTTTTGAAATTAGAACAAAAAAATAAAATGAGGCATTTGTACGACCATTTTATAAAAGCTCTTACAAATTCAGGATATAAGGTATAATCCCAGCAACTATGAAAGCAGAAGTTTATTGAATAGAACGAAATTACAGATATATATGAGGGCTTATTCTTGAGGTTTAATTAAATTTTTTGTGATTCCGACGAAGACATTGTAAACCTATCCGTAGTTAAAAGAAATGAAAAAATGCTAATTTAAATCCTTAAACCCTTTGTTTTCTGCAAAATCACGATTACTTTTCTGTCCTAAAAGATCGTTTTGTGACGATTCGGTTTATAAAGCAACCAACGAACTGAACTGTTTCGGGTAACTGATCTTGTAAAACTTTATAACAATTCAAAACTACATAAAACTTTTAATACGAGTTAACATATATTTGTAATTTGCGCCAATAATAAAATAAAAAGTGATCTAATTAACCCAATTAATGATTAATCTGCTCCACAAATTTAGTTTCCCGTTATTAAGTTTGTACCGAATCGTTACAGTTAAAAGTTTAGTTCAGATAAGCAAGTAGGTATATTGAGTATCCAATTTAATTTATACAGGGTGGCTCATAAGTCACTAGAGGAATTAAAAGGTCGTTGTTTGATCAATTTTAAGGACATGTCTTTACGCCCTAAGCTGCTTAGTTTCCAAAATACAAGGTACCAAAGTCACAAAAAAAATTTGAAAATCTGTCTCTGCTACTTTAAGTTCCCTTGCAATTACTGCTTGCCATTTTCTCATTTCAATTTTCGCGAAATAAGTAGCTTTTTCTTCGAAATTTTCTAATTTTTCATATTACAAGGAAAAAAGTTTAAATTAGGTACTCAGTGTATATATTTAAAAAAACTCACCTTCCAATTAATAAAAAATGATTGCTCATGTTAAGCCTTCGTGTAGCCATTAAAAGTCCACGAATAGTAAGTCCTTCACAAAAACAAACAACTACGCGTGCATTTGGATCTTGCCTGAGATTTAAAACAACTTTGTCAAAAATTTCATCAGGGGCATTACTGAGGACAGAATCTTCGCGAGCTATGCAGACATCGACTTCTTCGGCAAGTTCGCGAAAAGCTTGAATTCCAGATTGTCCATAATTTTCTGAAAAATTAAATGTCGTTCATAAAAATAAACTTAAAAAATTATTAATGAAACCAATTTAACGTTTACTCCTGTATATTAAAATATCACCTATACAGTAAGTAAATTAAAACCTAAAGTTCGCGGTATCGGTATGGCTAAAACAAAAGTTTTGGGTTAACTTTAACTTTTTATTTCCCGAATAATTATTGGGAAAATTTTCTTTTGTTATAATTATCACACACGAATAGAGATTGGAAACTTAAAAACGAGAATTTAGTTAAAAATTTGTATTTTTTCACAGTTTGAAGTTATAATTACATCTCACGGAATCCAAATTTCTCGTTCTCACTCTTTGTTCATCTTTTCAAATTTTTTAATAAAAAAATATAAAATTTAAATTTAACTCTCTATTGTATTGAAATAATAATAATGAACATTAACGTTTAAGTAGAAACCTGCGCCGAATACTTTTCTATACAGGATGTATTTTTTAACGTGTTTAGTACGTGGACCTCACTTATCATACTTAGATGAGATTAGAGTCTTGGTTAAATGATTCTTGAGTAATAGTTATGCCTAAATAAAATCAGAAAACAAATTTACGTTTCTGAAGCATAGAGGAAAATAACAAAATTGGCGTTTTTAACGTTTGGCTCTAAAATCGTTATTTGGAAAGATAGTCAAAAGCTAAAAACACTTTCTTGATGGAACTTTTTCTTTTTTTTTCAGAATATGCCCATAAATTTTCCTTATCATTTTTATTTTAGTGTATAATATGTATATCAAATTTTGTTTTTCATATGAGAGCCATTTTCAAGTTTAATACCATCGGATAGAGAGAAAAATCCCCATTTCAAAAATATGTAGCATGTCAATAATGATACTTCAGCAACGTTATGGAGGGGCTACATTTTGTTCTTTGATTTCATTTAGGCATAATTCAAGGATCATTTTTGTTCATTTAACCCATTACCAGCCAACGTCCTTTTTATGGGACGCCTAGTTTTTGGCTTATATTTGGGGTGTAAGTGAGGTCCGTGAAGTTACAATAACCACATTTTCCGATTTTAATGATACTTTACCATAATTTAGTATGAATTTAGTGTAATTTAGTGCGCTAATAAAAAAATTTAGTGCGCGTCTAGTTTAGGCGCTATACGCGTTGGAAATGTGGTTATTGTAAGTTCACGCGTAATAACCACCTTCTCCGATTTTTATGAAACTTGGTGATAATTTAGTATGAATTTAGTGTAATTTAGTGCGCTAACAAAAAAATTTAGTGCACGTCTAGTTTAGGAGCTATAAGAGTCGAAAGATGCATATCTTAGTCTGCGTCTGCGCGTAAAGTAACTAAGTACTGTCGCCGATAGTACTAGTACTGATAGATCATTACAAAAGATTCATCTCAATTTAGTAGGTACCAATGATTCATGTGGTGCAATTTGATACACACGAATTTAAATATAATTAGTTCCAGAGTAGGTAATAGTATTAATAATTCTCTACTTTGTTATAGAAAAAGTAATAGAAAGTATTTACCGTTTAGAAATACTTTTCAAACCAAGCAGGTCGGTATTCCAAAATATCAACATGAGCTTCCAAAATTTTTAATCAATTATACTTATCTTATTAATAAACTACTCAAAAATGAATAGGGATATAGCAGGTAAAGTAGCGTACAAACAATAAAATTACGTGTTTTGGTGTAAGGATGTAAAACATATAATTTATTACCAATTTTTAATCCAATCATTGAAAATGTTTTACAAAAAAGCTTAAAAATTTATTTTAAACCTCAAAATAATAAAAACGACTAATGAAAGGTTTGTTTTAATTATTTTTTTATTACGTTTAATAACGTGTCGCGCCACCACGGGCATTAATAACAGCAGTGCACCTTGCTGGCATACTGGCAACGCAATTATCAATATGTTCTTGTGGTATTTGGTGCCATAATACCGGTAAAATGTCCCTCAATTGTTGCACCGTAGTGGGCTTTGGATTATGTCCATCCAGCTGTTTTTGTAGAAAGTCCCATACATGTTCGATGGGGTTTAAGTCAGGAGAAAGTGTAGGAAGGCGAAGGTGGCAAATTTCTATATCTTGCAATGTGGTGGAGACGTAATTGTGTCCAAGAAACGCGTTGTCTCCGATGGTTCGGAGTTCTTTCTGGGCGCCTTAGAGGACGATATGATGTTATTCCTACATCATACAAACGATTTCTAACAGTTTGGTCCGATATTTGAGTTCCAGTGGCATTATAAAGACATTGTTGCAAACGTCGAGCAGTGAAAAAAGGTTGCCTTCTTACATTAATTATAAGAAGGCGGTCTTCTCGAGCTGTTGTCACTCTCTGTGAACCACTTCCAGGTCTTCTCAAAGTCGTACCAGTTTCTCTGAATCGCGAAAGAGTTCGAGAAATAACGCTTTGGCTAGTTCCCAACAATTCGGCAATATCAACTTGGCGATCGCCTCTTTGAAGCATACGCACAGCAAGATTTGCGTTCTCAACTGTCAAATGGTTTCTTTGCATCTTATTTAATACAAAAAAAATGAAATGACAAAAAACCGCAAGATTTAACACTTGAAAAGTAATAATTAATGAACGGCACAAACTGGTTACTTTTGCTAGTTATACTTAAAATTGTCACTGAGCAATAAGTAGTCATTTGTTTTATTTAAAATTTTGAATACAGAGTAGACTTGATGTAAAAAACAATAAAATAAGACATACAGTGGATTAGCAACAGATATAGGTAATATTATTGCTATATCCTTATTCATTTTTGAGTAGTTTATTATAGGTCCATAAGATTTTATTATCTTTTCTGAAATATCTGACTATTATAAATTAAAATACATCAAAATCATTAGAATGTATTTTTAGTTCAAAACTTGAATTTGGGGTTGTACGGCCTTGACTAACGGCAGTTTTCATAATTTTGATTATGAGGCTATACGAAGTTCCATAAAACGTTGCGTCTAGACGGGCCTTAACGAAAAGATTCATCGGGAGAACCTTTTACAATAACCTTTTCAATAATAAAATTGCATTTCTCTGATAAATAATAATTAGAACATATTCAAATCTATACAGGTAATATGCAAATTAGATGAATTTTTCGGATTTTGATTTTAAAAGAAATTAAATAAAAGCTAATGATCAAATTATTTTAAACAGTCATCTGATTTGACAGCAGTAATATTATTGAAAATGATTATGTAATCCTTGCTTTTTTTGTCTCCAATTTTACTTCTTAGTGGACTATATAATATTGTTAAATGATGATTGAGATTTAATTTGTAAAATAATACACCACACTTGAGATTTTTTATGTTTTTTAATTATAATGTTATTTGCTTCCCTGAGCTTACATGTAGGACGACTGCGATATATTTTTTACAAGGTTTTAATACCGGACTACACCCCATAACGGTAGTCTTAAAAATACTTGGGTGGGTAATAACAGATTGAAATAACTCAAAAGCAATAAAAACAAGAATATTTTACAATGAGATTGTTGTACGGTCGTACTGTCCAAATACAGGAACGGTCCCTTTGAATAGTATACGACCGTACGACCAGGTATATAACAAATTAATTAGTAACAATTAGCCGGTTTTCAATTTTTAAATTTGCATGAATGTGTACGAAAAAGAATAATTAGAAAGATTTAGCAGTATGAATACGATACCTACTAATATGTCCAGATTTTAGGAAAAAGTGATTATTTGTCTGTTTTCTACCTATCCAACGCGGATTCCACCCCAAATACCCTACGAAAGTTCATAAAATTACTGCCATTGATAATTAGAAACAAAATGTAGCAGTATGAATGCGATACTTTGATTTAATTTTAGTTTACTCTGCCAAAGCTCGAATGCCCTATCTAGGTATAAACGCAAAACTTATAGCCGGTATTAACAAATTTCAATTAATTAATCATATCTACATAAATTATTACGATTGGTCAAAGACAAACAGGAGATGTTGCTAATAACGACTGTAAACGATAAATACTTTTTATTACTTTTTCTATAACAAAGTAGAGAATTGTTGAAGACACGAGTGGATGAAGGATGTAACATTAAAAAAAATGACTTTTTTTACTGAATGAAGGTGTTATGTACTCTTCTATCGCATGACACCTTTCAAAATGTGTAAATATTACTGTAAGATTGAAAACTGCAGTGGATGAAGGAGCTATGTACATCTAAAATAACATTCTCAAAGGAAGAAGGTGTTATGTGCACACATAACTCCTTTCTTACAATATGAATGCCATGAAGAATACAATGTTATTATTACTACCTACGCTGGAACTAATTATATTTAAATTCGTGTGTATCAAATTGCACCACATGAATCAATAGTATCTACTAAATTGAGATGAACCTTTTGTAATGATCTATCAGTACTAGTACTATCGGCGACAGTACTTAGTTACTTTACGCGCAGACGCAGACTAAGATATGCACCTTTCGACTCTTATAGCTCCTAAACTAGACGTGCACTAAATTTTTTTGTTAGCGCACTAAATTACACTAAATTCATACTAAATTATCACCAAGTTTCATAAAAATCGGAGAAGGTGGTTATTACGCGTGAACTTACAATAACCACATTTCCAACGCGTATAGCGCCTAAACTAGACGCGCACTAAATTTTTTTATTAGCGCACTAAATTACACTAAATTCATACTAAATTATCACCAAGTTTCATAAAAATCGGAGAAGGTGGTTATTACGCGTGAACTTACAATAACCACATTTCCAACGCGTATAGCGCCTAAACTAGACGCGCACTAAATTTTTTTATTAGCGCACTAAATTACACTAAATTCATACTAAATTATAGCATAATTTTTTTTATTTTTTTTGAAAGTGGTTATTGTAACTTCACGGACCTGTCGTCTTCTCTAAATATGTTAGAACAATTCTTCTTCTGACGCTTAAAAGTTCGATGTTTTTTCCAGTGCAGCGTGAGGCCTAGACGCACTAGACGCGCGCCTAGGCCCCGTGTTTTTGAGGGCCCCAAAATAGTTCATTTTATATTATTATATCCAATTAAAATTTCTTTCTACCCATTTTATTGTTTTAATTATTAGAAAATGCATCATTTAGATGTAAACTATAAATTAAAATTGATAGGTAGGTACCTAATAAGAAAATGGGGCCCAGGCCCACTCTACCATTAGGCTAACTAAGTTAAAGTCTAGAACTCTGGATCAAAAGGGGCCTCGGAATTCTCCAACAATATTTTTGTTTGTCTGAAATAATTTCCCTATTACTTTGTTTTTGTGAACCATCTTTTTTTGAAGACACTGTCAATCGCTATCAAAATTCCTAAACTGCAAAACACTAAAAAAATTGAAAGGGTGAAAGTAGCACCCTTGTAAAATAAGTAACATCGTGTTATAGAAGTCTAGAACTTGAAAAATAACATAAGTCATTTAAACTAATTTGGTTCACAGTTTCAGCCAATGTCCCATTAATAGGACGACAAATATAAAGTGCAATTAGTCACTCAAAAATATAACAAAATCGAATTTTTATGAGATTGTTATAAAAGGGCATCTTTCCTCTAGTAGATGGTAAAAATAAAATTTTTTTTTGTAATGAATAAGATATTCAGGCGTATTCTGTATCATAAACTTTAAGGATAGCGGGAAAACTTTGACGTTAAAATGACGTTCTATCTCGTTCTGTCACAGCTAAATAAAAAGGATAGAACGTCATTTTAACGTCAAAGTTTTCCCGCTATCCTTAAAGTTTATGATACAGAATACGCTTGATTGTTTATATTTTTCAAAGTGCTCGACTACGACCAACACAAAAATGGCAACATTTGATAATTTTTTAACGAATCTTTAGCGGCTTTATTCACGGATGATTATGTATAACTTAATGCTTGATATCATATTACACTATTTATGAGTTTGATATGCCGACTTTGTCACTTACACAGGTCCGTGAATGAATGAAACCACATGAATCATTGGTACCTACTAAATTGAGATGAATCTTTTGTAATGATCTATCAGTACTAGTACTATCGGCGACAGTACTTAGTTACTTTACGCGCAGACGCAGACTAAGATATGCATCTTTCGACTCTTATAGCTCCTAAACTAGACGTGCACTAAATTTTTTTGTTAGCGCACTAAATTACACTAAATTCATACTAAATTATCACCAAGTTTCATAAAAATCGGAGAAGGTGGTTATTACGCGTGAACTTACAATAACCACATTTCCAACGCGTATAGCGCCTAAACTAGACGCGCACTAAATTTTTTTATTAGCGCACTAAATTACACTAAATTCATACTAAATTATGGTAAAGTATCATTAAAATCGGAAAATGTGGTTATTGTAACTTCACGGACCTGAAGACGACAGCATCTGGTCCTAAAAGACGCGGATCTCAAAAGTCTGAACTTCTAAGAAGTAGAGTAAGTTTGGATGTTAGATACGATGGTATCAATCATTTAATTTTGCCAATTCAAACCCAAAGAAGATGTGCGTTATGTGGTAAAAAAACAAAAAGAATTTGTTGGAAGGGTGATGTGCCGTTACATGACAAATGTTGTGCGGAATTTCATGCAAAATGAACTTATATGTATATTATATTATGTTAATTATTATTTTATGTATCACATTAGCTTTGGTTTATATTTTTATATACGAATTTCATAGAATTTAGTCAAAAATAACTAAACAATTAAATTTTATTTAATGCGTATTAATGTTTGTATACTAATCATATTAGCCAATGTCCCATTTATAGGAGCCGCTTATCTCCGTTATTACAGGTTGGAGAAAAAAATTTTCTTAATAAAAAATTTTTATAATCGCAAAATTAATTTGGTTATTAAAAAAAATAAACTTTTTTTCAATAACTAGAGTTTTGGCTGGTAATGGGTTAACCTAGTAGCCAAGTACCTATCTATCTCTTATGATAAGCAAGATCCCTGTACTGACGTTTAAAAATACATTCTGTATAAATATGTGCTATATTGAGGGTTCAAAATGATTAGAAGTTTTATTTTTAGTGTCTAAATAACATATTAAATATATGCATAATATGATGTATAAACTTAATATATGCAAAGCTTAAGAACCAAATTTAGCCTAAGCTCTTCAGATATCGTTATTACGCCTTTGAACTAACAAGTATCGTATAATGACGTACTAATGCATTGATTAATGTGTTTTTTTAAGTTATGTGCGTATATTTATACAAGCATAAAAAGTTAGAGTAGTACCTACTACACCAACAATAATTAAAAAGTAATAATTTTATAAATATTGCATCCAAAAAATTAAACCACCACATCCTGCTGTAAAAATTTCACCTCTTATCAAATTACCTTTCCTCCATTTTCTCTTACTTATTATTATGTAAATAAAAATTTTTAATTAGATGCAAATAATTTATAAAAAACTTCGTTTCAGATTGAAGTTTTATGTAAATTTAACTAAATTAAGAAACGCCAATTATTAATTACAGAGCCTGTTGGTGAAACCAAACAAATTAAGGAGCAATCTTTTTAAACTCGCTACAAAATTAATTATTTTTTTGATACTACGAGTAAACGTTTTTATTATTATTTTTTTTAGTTTATCAAGTTGAAAGGAGTTTCAGAAAGATTAATTTTTCTTCGTGGGAGCAACTGACAAATTTTGAACTTAGTTACGATTAAGATGTCTTTGTAAGCCCTACTAATAACTAAAAGTATATCGTTGAAAAGAACAAACCTAGTGCGAGATTAAAAATCGATCTATTATAAAATTTTGAAGTTTCTGTTCGGTATACTTTAACCATTGGGAACCATTAGAAACTTTGAAAAAAGTATTTTTTATTTAATCAAACAGTAGCATCCCCGGTATGACCGTTTCTGCCTCTATTGGAGCGTCATCGGCCATCAGGAACGACTATATTTGAGGCACTGTGTATCCAATAATCTGTTCATATGGCGCATTGAAAAAGTCTGAATAAACATTAAAGTTATTTTGGCATTGACTTAAAATGAACGTAATACGAATTCATTGGGAGGTCACTCATTCAAGAGCTTGCTCAGTGACATTCAAGAGCTTGCTTAGTGAACCGCTTATGTCCTTTAAGAATCGCTAATCGCTAATGTATAGCGTTAAATTCTTATGCTCTACTTACACTTCTACGGTTTAAAAACCAAAAAAAAATTATTTTTGAACAAAATGCATTTAAGACGAGTCCGTCTCTGCTAAATTTCTTGTGAATAGTTTTAGGTCAGATTTACATTTATAATGTTAACTTTCATATAAAACTCTTTTCATTAAATTACACGGTTGACAAGTTACAAGTTATAATCTTCAGTGAGCATCCACTTGTGGTTAACTCATACATAAAGCTTCTTGATGAACAGGAAAGATGACTTGAATAAACTTGCATTGATTTGAAGCACATTTAGGGAGGTTAAATAACAAATTGGATTAATAATGTCAAGTTTAACTTGCTTAAGATATTTTCTAAAATATCTGTGACTGCGGTCTAACAAGAAAGTTCTTAAAAATATAAAAATTGAATTTAAGTAGTAAATTTTGAAGCTCGGCAAATGAATCTATTTCATGAAAATTGTTTGTCGCGTCCTGAAATTTCTTTCTTTTTGCCCAACAATAGCGTGTTGTTAATTAATAAAAGTTATAACTAACGACATAACTATTACTTTTGAATAAAACAGTACTCCCTCCAAAAATTAATATCATTTTAATCGATTCAATGCTAATTATTTAATTTAATTTCAACTTACCATCAGTATTAACCGCAGAAACATAAGTCCAACCGTGAAACCGAACAATATCCAGCATAGCTTGAGCCTGATAATAATCAGATGGCACAACCCTTTGAAAATAATTAAATCTACTCTTATCCGATAAATCTTTCGAAGTTGTCGAATAACCGACTTGAGATATGTGAAATAACTGCAGAAGATTTTGTACTTGTAAAGCGGCCGAACTGGACCCTGGCCCAATCACCCCAATTAGCGGACCTCGATTTTCCGTAGTCGGTTGTAGTCCCACTTGTACCTCATCGTCGGAACAAGGGTTAATAATGTTAGATGAAGGTGTAATGGAATCGCGTATCAACTCGATACTTTGTTGGAGAGCAACAGGTGCGTACCAACATTCGTCTCGAATTTCTACCCCTAACGTTAAATTAGGTAGTAATTGAGGATCGTTATTTATTTTATCTAAAGTTTGCAAGGCCGCCTCGACACGTTGTATTCCGTATTGTTCGCGTATCAAACCACATTTAATAACGTGAGTTTTTCTCTTTTGATTCATCGGCGGTTGATGATGTATGGGAAATAATATACCAACAATGAAATCTCCATTTAAGAAGATGTGGGTGTCTTTTTCTTCTTCAAGCGATTCCAAAAAGCCGAATGTTAGAACTAATAAAATTGCCGCAGTTTTTCGATGAATAGCCATTCTTTTTAATAATTTTGTGTTTCTTATTTTCTAAATCATCTAATGCCATCTTTCTATTTCACTTCAAATCTGAAAGAAAACAAACAAACATTATTCTCTCTAATTACAAATTTTTTAAATATTTAGGGTTAATTAGTTAGATAGATCTAATACGTTGTAAATGAACCCCAACATACACACATTTCCCGAGGCACTCGGTGGAAAACAAATTTTCTCATTTAAAGTTTTTTCACTTATGTGTGTATGTTGGGGTTCATTTACAACGTATTAGATCTATTCTCTCTAATAGTCATTTATACGTATATATTTGAAAAAATCAGAAAATGTATATACAAGGTGTTTTTAGAAACTCCTTTTGCTTGGCTAATTTCCGGTTTAACTGGAAGTGTTTTTTAAACCAAAATTATAACAAATAATAGAAATTTATAGATTAAATTAATATACCAACTTGCAATTATAAAGAAATTATAATTTTTGAAACTTTGAACTTCAAAAATTATAGCTCCGGATCTGCTCAAAGCAAATGAGCCAAACAACGGTGTTTAATTAAGAACTTCGATATCTACAACATATCAAAATAAAGACAAAACGGCTCCTATACCCTATACGTATAAATAGCGTATAGGTAATGTGATAAACAAGTTTTAAAGACCGGTAATAAATTTCATACATCATGTTGATTAAGTTTAAATAATTTGTCAAGTATAGTATAGAGGTAGTTTCATATACAAGTTTAATTAGATTCCTCGTAGATCGATAGCAATTTTGTCAGCTACGCAAAATATTCGAAGATTGTAATACAACTAATATTTAATTAAAATCTTAAAATGTCTATAAGTTTTTAATCGAACCGATTTATATCATATTATGACATAAATTTAATGAGACTGTAATTAGTGACTTCTTCTAATGAGCTTCATTTCCTACATAGTCCTGATTCCTCATTAAAATTTTAGGGGACGTTTGAACATTTGTAATTTACTCTCCGGAAGAATAGAAATGATATTTCTTTTAACAGTTTAGTTCAGACGTTAGTTTAATCATTAAAAAAAATTCTAATTAAACGAAAATTATTTACAGTAGTAGTACAATTACTACCTCCTACCTCGTTGGCCTAACACAAACAATTAATAATTTATTTCGATGGCTAATTAAGTTTTAAAATTTAAATTTGCGGACTAAGTTAACATTGTCATTTAAAATAGATTTTAATTAAAAACTCTTAAACCAATAATCTGATACGAAACTACCTCGACGTAATCAACGCTAACATTATATGAGCACAAGATGATTTACATAATAAAGTTTATCTTAATTTAACATCCTGATGATGTTGAACAATCTTCAAAACTTTTCTTCACTAATTTACGCTCTTTCAATACCCGCTTACACATTAATTTTAATGTGTGCGTCTACATGCACGTACCTACTAACAAATAATTTGGATGATATTCTGTACAGAGATTGACCTCTCGATTCGGCCATTTATTATTTGTTCAAGTGGCTTTCTTGTAAAAGAATAAAATTATTATTCTTATTCCAATTTATATAATTGCCTGTCATGTTGTTTAATAAAAAACTTAATTAAAGCAGAAATCTTATATTTTGTAATTGTTTCCACAATTTATATTTCTGTTGGTTGCACGGTCACACTTTTTAAATATTCATGTTCGTGAAAATTTGAAAACTTTAAAAAGCTTCTTTACATGTTCTCGTCATTTTCTCCACTTCTTAACTCTTAACTTCATTTTTTATAGCAGCAAAGTCTCTTAATATTTTAGTTTTGTTAAGCTTGTTTGTGAGTGCCTTCTTCTAAGATCCGTTTATAATTCAAAGTCTATTGTTATTATAGTGGATTTTTAATTGCTTTAAAACTATATTTTGCACTGTTAGTGCAATAAGCAATTATTTTTTACATTGCTTTAAAAATTATTAAATGCATCCAAAATAACTTTCTAAATCCCCCAAAACAGTAGAAGTATGCAGTGTGTTCTATTAAAAAAACTAAAGCTTATGTCATTTCCGGTAAAAGTGGAAGTGGTAGAAATATTTTTCTATCCCTCGACCTTTAATCTTCCATCAATTTTTTGTTTTTCCCCCTCATGAATTTTAAATAATTTTAATTTAGCTGAATTTGAAATCTATACTCTCAAAAAAGGCCGGCTCTACAAGCAGGAAAAGTAGCTTATTCATAAAACCGACGCATTTTACATTAAAAAAGAGTATCATCTGAAATTGTTTTTATTATTCAAATGTCTATTCATAACTAAAAGGTACTAATAATAAATGCGAAAGTTTACGTTTCACTTGACTCGTATGTAAAGCGCTTTCATTTTATGCTCTTGTTACGACCCCTCATAATATGCACTAAGCACTAAGTATGGCTTCAGAATAGAAAAACCAGATATTACCTATTCTATACGCTTCTTCAGTACGTTGTACAACGTGCAATTTTTAGTTTACATTTCGTCCCGTTGCGTTGCGTTTGTAAAATGTAATCAATAGTCGTATTTTATTTACTAATTTAAAAATGTGACACAACAAAAGCGCATTAAAAGTTCAATTTTCATGCGTTAGAAAAAATATTTTCGGAATTGTTTGTTTACTTTCTGTCTATTTTGTACAGATATGGATTTAATAATGATAAAAGGTTTTTCCTAGCATTAGCAAAATCGTGTCACAGGTCACAGTTTCACCACACCCACAGACAATTGTGTTTGAAAATTGGAATGCTAATTTACTGCTTTCAGTTGACTTTTTTACACCAGAAGGAAACGGAATATGAACGTTAACATAATCTAATAAAAAAATTTTGAACGAAAGTCGTTAAAAAAATTCAAAGTACACCGAGTTTCTTTAAAACTATTCTAACAAACTAGGAAAATGAAAATCTCAGTTTCTTCAAACATGATCTTGATAAAAAGCGGGTAGAAAGTATTAGCCATTATGAAAAATTCAACGTTCACTTAACGTATGAGGTCCAAATCAAAAACCTGTATTACTGAAAGAATTTCACTTCGCAAGAATCGAAATTGAGGCTTACTTCTGGAAGTTTTTAGTAATATTTCAAATCTTAGTGAGCAGAAATTTTATGGCCGTTATGTGCAAAATCATTTGATTGAAAATCCACAACAAACAAGAGAAAGTTGACACAGTCACGTGTGAAACTCCTAGACTGAAAATTTGAAAACTTACTAATAATGCAAACACTGTCACTAATTTCCAAAAATAGACACAGAGTGTCTATTGAAGGAGTTGATAAGAAGGAAAACAATTTTTCAATTGTTGCTTTTGGGGAAAAAAGTATCTGTATATAAAAAACTTCATCCCTGGGGCAGCTGGGTACCCTGTAAGCTTCACGACGATATATAAATTATAATTCGAGGGGTAATATCTCAATTTCAGATTCAAAATGATTTGTGAAACTCGTATAAAACAAACGTATTAATTAGCACTAGTTCATTATAAAGCGAATTTACTTAATAACTTACAGTAAATTAATCAAATTGTTGTCTTATAAATAAGACAGGAAGATATTTCTTCGGTAATTCATTCATTTATTAACGCAGATGTTAAACTAAACTTAGTACACTGTAACTAGCGAATAAACAAAGCCATAACACTCATTAACGTGATGTAAAATCCTTATCATAAAAGCAGTTCTTTTTTATCAACTAATTTGTTTTGCTATAAGTAATTCGATATAATATTATAAAAAAAGTATGTACTACGTATTTCAATATTCAATATGATTTTGATTAAAAGTATACGCTATAAGTATATACTCGATTATGTTTGGTAGGTACTACAACTTACTCAAATCGTAATTCACTGCAGCAGGTTTATTATATTCTCTACTTTGTACCGCATTGTTGAACCCTTTATCTAGTTTTGAGCATAAACAATACCATGAGCTCAAGTTTATTTAAAAAGTTAATCAATTTTCGCTTTATATAGATTTGATTAAATTAACATATTTTTAATTTTGAAAAGGAGTGGCAAAATTATGGTTTAGTACCTAATGAAGAAATTTCATTGGAAAATGTTGTAATTGCTTCGCAAATCTAAGTATGTACGTCATTGACTAGTAATTACAAATGTAGTGTCAAATCTCAAAAATTATCTCAATTTATTTATGGTGACGATGATGTTGCATACAGGGCGGTCAAGTGGTCACTTAGGACCTTAAAGTAAGACCTATTGTTGAGTTCAATCCTTATATTCTCTATATTATGTTGTATATTTCTAATTGTTTCCATTTCTCATACACATTTAGTCAATTTTAAGTTTGTTAATACACAACCAGTCAAAAATATTATTAAAATCAGGTGGTAACAGATTGTTCGCACTTTTCTAAATAATTTGACAAATCAGTCACACGCAGAAATAGAACAGGCTCTTAAAAAAATCCTGAGTCACACTATAGTCTAAATACGATACTTTAAAACACTTTTAAACCAATTAAATGTAAGTACCTACTGCTAGTATTTTTTCAAATTTTTTCAATTTAGACACAAGTACTACTCTATCTAGAGTGCTCATAACTTATAACCATATATATATAATGATTCATATTGACCTAGTTTGACACAACACATCAGGGCATAACTAAGCTTGATGGCCTGTGTCCATCGGACTTCCATCTTGAACGTACAGTCGGGATGCTCCGCGGGCTCCTGTGAACTATGACAAAACTTCTAACACATTTTAAGCAGATGACCAGCTTTTGTAGCACGTAGCACTGATACAGGTTATCCTGCATTCTACCGTTTCCTGGAGATAGGACGGCTCTCGAATACATCCGAAATGTGCAAGTACAAGAAGTATTTCCAATGAGACCCCAAAAGGAAAAATCTACCTATAAGTAAATTTATCATTTTGAACAAATTAGTTTGCCAAAATTCTGCTTGTTTATCACATTATTTGCAAGATGTACCATTCCTGCACTTCTCCAATAGTTTCTATTCTTTTGACCGAGTCGAAACTCAAATAATTACTATTTTCTTTTATGCGCTTTTGAGATAGGCGATATAGTGGTCATCTTCCGTAAATTCGAAAATACTCGCAAAATATCTGAATGCTTCCCACTATCAATGAGCAATGCACAACAACTATCCGTCTATAAAAGCTCCACTAAACCCAATTGTAAAGCCTCTTTCTCTAAAGGTTACACCGCCATCAACTTCTGTTACAGACAGTAATTTTTTTTGTAATAAAATCGTTTAGAAAGAAAAAAGTAATTGATTTATCACGACTAAAAGCGTTGTTACATTTTTTTCTGATTCAACTTAACGAACTTCGTTTTGCTGCGACAGAAGTTCAATAATTTTTTTAAGTGGAACACGAAAAGTTAATCAATTTGCATTTTATGTAAATGAGGATGCAATTCCCGTATTGTTGATATGCAGATAATGTCAAAGTTAGCCCAACGCGTGATTATTCCATTTAAATTAATATCAGTTTATTATTCATCCAAAGTGGAAACTCTCCATACGAGTTCTATACATTATCAACACTTTCTATAACAAATGAAAACTGGTGGAATTTTAAAAAAATTTATAGATACTAAAAAGCTTCAATTAAATCCAACGATTTAAAAATGATGCGCTATGTATTGAGTAGGTTACAAACGAATTACTCAACTTTGTGAGATGAAGAGAAATGCAATCTTTAACTTTTATGTTAAATTGAAGCTTCATGGAATGGCCAAACCAATAAAAGCTATTTTTAGAAAATTTTAGTACATTTTCACGGTTTAAAAAGTGATGTTCAATAACGATTTAACTTCAAGTTACAATGTTGTAAGTAAACTTTGATGGAGTCGCTTTATTAAAACTAATGTTTAATTAAAAATTTTTTTCTTTCCGAAATTCGTTTCTTTTCAATTCATTCAATTTACAAGTATCTGGCTGTTAGGCTACCATAGGGCCAGGCCAATTAGCGTTTGTACAAATAAACCGGCCTGCGACCTAACTAATTATTAAAATAAACTTTTTCAGTGGTTTTAAAATTAAAAAGCAAACTATTTATGTGGAATATTTGATGTCCAGTTTCATTTGAGAACGTTTCCAAACTTTTCTGCCAAACGCTTCAGTACAAAACTTAAAAGAGAAAACGAACAATTTGGAGCCTTTGAAAATTGTAAGTATTAACTTTTCAAACGAAATGAAAATTGATGTTTCGTGACGACTATTCCTTTGATATTATTAATCTTAACTTTCACTTAATTGTTTTCAAAACGAATAAGATGTGACATTAAACGTTAAGAAAAATACGTTTCTCATTGAAAATTCTTCCCGAATCATCCATCAGACAAACATCTCTTGAAATGTCTTACTACAAATTGAAAGAAAATTGAGTTACCGATAAATATTTTGTAAAAGCTTTCCGATGCAGTCGACTGCAATTAAATTGCATTTGCTTATAATACAATTATCCAATACTCGTTAACGAAGCCACAATTTTTCATCAATAAACCCGCTAATTTGTTTCCTCATTTTTTCCGTTCGTTGATTTAAGGGCAATAAAAAAAAGCTTAAAAGACTCGATTCGTTTTACCTCTAATTTGAAATAGAAGAAAAGAAATATGTTGCAAATAATTTTTCATTTCGTATATTCTTTTATTTTTTTAACGAGACACCCCCTTATTTGAAATAAACGCTGCAAGTGCTTTGAAGTATGAGAGGCAACTATGCATGATGCTGCTACAAAAGCAAATGCTCTAAATCCTACAAAAAGTTTTTCTTTTGTTGTACCTTTACGTATTGTTATTTTGTCACCTGATTTATTTGCCAAATTTAAATAGAGTTATAGAGGGTAATATAAATTTAAAATGTAAGTGTTAAAGCGTTTTCACGCGTTTTCACGAAGTATAAAAAATTATTTAAGGTACTGCGTGCATAATTTATTTTTTTTAAGTGTAAGTGTATAGTGTATACCTACCCAATTAGTTTTAGAACTACAGTATTTTTACACCAATTAAAAAGGTAACTTTTCATTATGTGTAGTTGTAAAAAATTTTCAGTGAGTATCTAGCAAGAATCACGACGAAATATGAATATAAACTTAAATTTAAAAAAGGGTCAGTTTGTTCAACATTATTGGTTTCTTTTGGTTAGAGGCAGTTCCAATAAAAAACTTAACTATATATAGAAAAGCTAAGCAAAAGGGTAAAATGCATGCAAATTAAATAAAATAAGATCGAATAAACTTTAATAAACTTGAGGAAGGTCATTTTTACATAGGAGCGTCGTTTTAGAGTAAATCGAGACAACAGAGCGTGAAAATGGGCGTTCTGAAATAAACTACAAGCTCCAAAAATCTAAACTATTAATCAAACTATATATGTGTATACAACACAACTTGTTTTTTCTTTAGCTGGGTTATTTAGCTCTACAGCTGAGCGCACGAGTGTACGTATCTATTATTTTATACACAACTTTTTAACAAAAGTACGAAAAGACACAAAGAAAAGGTAAGAAATCAAGAAGTCGCCTCCCACTTACTTACGAATGCACTATACGCTAACATACAATAATTACTTTTGTGGAAAACCCTCTGTATGATGTATCGCTATTTCAATAAAAGGCGCATAATTTTCATATTCATAAGGGTAAGATTAATTAACCTTTTTCAAAATGCAAAATGTAATTAATTTCAAAGTTTCAAGCTTTTATTAAACGTATCAAAAATATTATTTTAAATTACTTCTTTTCACAACTAGTCGTATGAGTTATTCAAAAAGTTCGTAACTTATTACTGGTTTCTCGAAGTTTCTAATCTTTCTAATTCAATTCTAAACATTTAATTTT
Source organism: Malthinus flaveolus (assembly GCA_950108345.1). Lineage (NCBI taxonomy): Eukaryota > Metazoa > Arthropoda > Insecta > Coleoptera > Cantharidae > Malthinus > Malthinus flaveolus. Next base: position 4,651,206 of record OX467286.1, read on the forward strand.
TTAAAGAAATTTACTAATTTATCAACTATTTGGAAGTTACACACATTAAAATACAATAAATCAAAAACGAGAGTAGATATGCGTGTAATTAGCACAGCATCACGTTTCGTATATTATGATCTTGGTAATTAATCAGTTTTGTGTTTGCCACTGTTTTGCTTTACTTAATGAATAATCAACTTAATGTTATATTGACATTGCTTAAAACACTCACGTGCTGTAATTAACTGTTAACTCTTAAATGATGTACCTACTGTAGAACTACACTTCCATGAGTTTCTAGGTTTCTACCTCTACTAATGATCTTAAAAGTAGCTATGTGCTCATTAAATTAATTTTTTGTCATACACTAGTCATAAAAATTGAAGGATATTAAAAATATTCAAATTTTAGGGCGATTTTCAACAAAGGATAACTCGGAGAAAAATGGTCGTATACAGAAACTTTAAAAAAAAGAAATTGTAGCCTCGAGTGTCTAGTTTTCAGATCTGGACTGTAAAATTTTTTAGAGTAGGCGGTTTTCACGTAATCATCCGAAAACCAACTAAAAATAATGTTTTCAATTTTTTCTCGTCTTTGAAATGGTCTGTGGACTTCAAAAATTTTTTTTCATCATGCGACTATAAAACTCGTTTAAACAATTTAATTAACTTTAATATGATCTCTTAATGAAATGCGTACGATTTTTTGCCGCGAAGTAATCGTCGATCAAAGCAAAAAAGGCCATTTTAACTTTGACAATCGATTACTCAGGAACTAATGATCGTACAGAAAATGAAGGTAGGGTTTCGGAAACTCCAAAACATTCTCTATAAGACACAATTGGTAGCGATTGATAAAAAAAATTTTTTTGAAGCGATGATGATGGCTGAAAAAAAGTTGAAAATTTGCGAATTTAAAGATATTTGGAAAATTTGGAATAACTTTGGATATAGTGGATGAACAAAGGATATCGTCGAAAATTTTTTAACCTCAAAGTGTCTCTAAAAAACTTTCAAAGTTGCAATGCTCTGCGAATTTTTTTTCTTAGCGCCCCGAAGGTTTAAATTTATCGTATCGGCCAAAAATCACCGTAACAATTTTCGATTTTTATGCAGTTTTTCGACTTCAATATGGTTTTTTTGGCGACAATTCATATTTTTCTTTCAAAAATTTGACTCGTTAGGAAAAATCGAAAAAAAACCTTCATTTTCTGTACAATCATTAGTTCCTGAGTAATCGATTGTCAAAGTTAAAATGGCCTTTTTTGCTTTGATCGACGATTACTTCGCGGCAAAAAATCGTACGCAGCTCATTAAGAAGTCAAATTAAAGCTAATTAAATTGTCTAAACGAGTTTTATGGTCGCATGATGAAAAAACCTTTTTTGAAGTCTACAGACCATTTCAAAGACGAGAAAAAATTTGGAAACATTATTTTTAGTTCGTTTTCGGATGATTACGTGAAAACCGCCACGCTAAAAATTTTACAGTCCCGATCTAAAAACTAGACACTTGAGGCTACAATTTCCTTTGTTTTTCTGTACGACCATTTTTCTCCGAGTTATCCTTTGTTGAAAATCGCCCTAAAATTTGGAATTTTTTTAATATCCTTCAATTATTGTGACTAGTGTATATAAGATCGGAAGACATCACCAAATGAAAGAAAAACTCTACATTGTGAATGATTTATGAAAAAAAGTTACCCGTACCTATACCGTAATAAACCGATATTTTTTTGGGTTCAACTCCAGGTTTCGTTTTTCGAATTTTTTCGGCTCATCAGATCCGGTTCGAAGCCCTGGTAAATTTATTAGACCAATTTAGTTACGTTAAAGCCCAATTATTTGAGAAATAGTTACAATATTGAAATGATATTTAAGAAACTGGCAATATCTCATAAAAACACATTTTGAAAAAATTTGAAGATGGTCTCACAAGTAGAGCCAGACGCCAGCCATTCGTAAAATGGGCTTTTCAAGAGTTTTTAATGGATTCTGCTTTTACTATGTGCAAATCGAGATTGATTTTTGTATGAACTAAATTGGAATAGCCATTTGCACTAATTTTGTCAGTTTGGTTGCTGACAGCTATTTCGATACACGATACACTGAGTTAAAAACCCGCTCCGAAGATGATACAGTGTATCGAGACAGCTGTCAGCAACCAAACTGACAAAATTAGTGCAAATGGCTATTCTAATTTATTTTTCTCTAAATAATTCACTATCGGTAATTCCTCGTATACTTTATTTTTACCGATTACCGATTACCGATTACCGATAGTGAATTATTTAGAGAAACATATAAACCCCGTACTATAAGCAACGAATACGAAATATTCCAATTTAGTTCATACAAAAATCTTTTCAAGAGTTGTCTCAGCTCTCGAATATTAATATTACCGTATTTCCATTACTTACTAGTAGAGAGACGGCGATTTAGTCAAAATTTAACCCCAACTTCGAATTCTTTTGTATAGTAAATTTTGGAGCCTGTGGACAAAAGTATTAGTGGATATTTTTTAACGATTTTAATTCTGAATCCTAATACTATCCCACAATTAAGTTGATGGTTTTACCGCTTTTTTACGTGTCTTTTGACTAAACTATTAATCAAAAGGTCTTTTAAGAAGTTAATATGTTCTTAATAAGTATAAAACGCTTAAAAATGAACAAGAATAGACAAATAACTGAATTTGAGTTAAAATGTATTCCCCAGAAAATATGTTGAGAGTCGGAAGACAATTCTAATAGTTCCTAAACAATTTGTGAGGAGAATTTATTATCAAATATTTAAGACTTCAGGTACACATGCAGAACCAACGAAGCACGTAATGGGTAACTGATTTTTCTCGAGACCTGGGCGCTTTCTCAGATTAAATATTTAAAGATAGCAGTAAACAAGTTGAATGTGTGCTTCTAAATAAATATTATTGTACAGAAATAAAGTTATAAAGCAAAAACTTTTCCGCTTAGTAGGAAATTTAATTACAAATCTGCTTCCTACCTATTATGCAGTTTGATTAAATTAAAAATTCAAAAAGGTGTCAAGACCACAAGTTTTTGTAAAATCTAAAATTTTAATTTTGTTTAACATTTCAAAAAGTTCAATCATAAATGTAGGTAATAGCTTATCGAGTTAGTATCAATATCAATCGGATGAACACAAAGGCGTATTTATCGGATCGGTTGAGAAAATTGTATGTGATAAATGTGATTACGTGATTACTAAGTAGGTACATTATATTACAAGCAGCACTAATTTCATACAATTTTCATTTTGATAACATCACAAGTAAATATTTATACTTTTATCTTACTGTAACTCGTGCTTTTTACTACCAAAAACCAAAATAATGTTTTATATTCGAACGAAAGTTTATACTATTTCCCAAAAAGCTTAAAACAAAAGGCAAAATTTAATTAAAATTAATAATGTAATAGAAAGTTAAGTTTATTTGAAATAAATTAGATTAAACAAGAACCATCAAAATAAAATTATATCGAGAAGTCAAGAAGCTTTTTCAAAGGCGAAGTGAAAAATCAAAAGCCTTCTCTAAAGAGACTTATTTTGATTGCTACTATACCCTACTACTAAATTTCTTTCGTGCATAAAATAATCATTTATGTGATTCAATTAATTAGTTATCAAAAGTATCAATAAATGAGCTTAAAATTCGGCAGCCACGTGTTTACAAGAATAAATTTTTTTCTACTTTTCAAAACTACCTAAACTTATTATAAAGAAAAGTCGAGTAAAATAGTTAGTATAAATTAATACTGCTTTAGTACTATTTTACCTTTAGTACTCATCAATACGTTCTTTTTAGAAGGTGTAATATTTTCACAATCAAACATCAACGAAGCTTGTTTTGAACTGCCTTCTTCAGATGTGCAATTTTCCGCCAAATAATCGCGCCGACGCTTTTCACTTCCTTCTTCCTAGTTTTCGAAAACAAAATTTAACCGTGACATAAATGTAAGTAAACGATTTTAAAGTTTATCGAATTTCTGAATAAAAGCTTTTACATTAGGTACCCCGGAGCCCCTTAAATTTTTAGCAATAAGTTTCCCATGTTCGCTACTAAGAGTTTCTGAACTTTTTCACTCAAATAAATTTATTATAATATGTACTTTTCATTAAACAAAGTAAAGAAAAGCGACAAATTGTTATAATGCAATTAGTACAAAAAGAATAATTTAACGTTTACGAATAATTTAATTTTAATTTAAAAATTTGAAAATAAATCAGAACAGTTTACAAATATTTTTATCGCCAACGTCATAAAGTAACCAATTGGGTGTATGGTCTTCATCTTCATCTAGTATATCTTTTATCTTAACTAATCGAAAATAATTGACAGTTTTACTTATATAGTGGTTATTTTGTTGGCAACTAAAAAGAAAAGGCTTTTTTCACCAAATCGTAATTCCTCGTGAATTGTCTCTTCAATACCACTCGTTCTCGAAGTATACTTTGTCTCGCCGGCTCGTGCCTCATACTTCTACACATCTGTACACAATAAATTAATAACTCATGATGTACTTTCAATTTCAACTTTTTCTAAATAATTTGTTCAAACTGCGTAAAATCCTTCGGATATCACTTATTGAAGCTAAGATTCAGTTGCATGCGTCTATCCGTCCGACGTCCGTCCGTGGACAACTTTCGCAGCATAGGTAATCATGCATGAATATATAAATCCGACTCGTATTCGATTCACTTTGTCACGTCCTCAGTACACAGGATTCACACAATACCAATGTTGAGGCCAATATTGGCTAATTTTTGTCTTATAGTTAGCCAGCGTGTACAGTTATACATATTGGAACTTGGAACCAAACTCAATTGGCTTCGCTCAGAGCCAACGTGGACATGTCTGATATAGAAATCGCGTTTCAAATCGTTGGTAGTACATGACAACATGACATACTTATTAAGACGTCTTTAATCGTTTTCTTGCATCGGCAGTTGCATTCCTATTTTAATGATCTCAAGCCACAGGGTTCCACAAAATTGGCTCTACTTGATATAATTCTAAAAACTCCAATACTTTTTCATTACTCTACAGCGTTTGCAACATATTTTCAAAAATTTTACTCTAAACTTGGAGTAGTACTTAAATATAGGCACGCACTCATTAACACACACAGATTAAATGAACGTGCGCCAATATGTCATTATTTACACAAACTTAGCCACTTAGCGCCAATTTCTTTTTTGTCAAAAAAAATGGTTGTAGTCGGTTGTAGTAGTTCTTCCAGTTCATGTAACGCGCGCCCTCATGTTCTTAAAAAGCATACAAAAATACTACTTATGAAATGGGGAAAATAATAAACGAAATTTGTTATGATTTTGTATTTGATGTAAAGGGAAAAAAGTAGTGTCTATAAAAGTGGTGAAAAGCCGTTCCATGAGTTCCACGGCTCCATTTTTTGCGTTCCAGCTTCAATACTACGCCGCTGGGTATGTCTTAACCTCTTAACTTAATCATAGGTCCATTACCTAATAATTACGAGTTGAAAAAGTTTAAGTAAACCCCTAGTAAGTTAAAATACTTACATATTTTTCAAGTTTTGTACTTCTGTACACCAAACAATAAATAATTGCCTTCGTTTCCTCTCCAAGTCCGACCCTGCTTTTTATTCACTCTCAATTTGACGCTGTCAACGAACGAGGTTATGTTTTTATTTTGATTGAATTTCGTAGAAAATTAGTGATTAGTAATTAAGCAAATAAGGTAAATTAGAATTATTTCCTGTACTACAATTGACAATTTTATTGTAGATACTCAAGAATACTTACGAGAAATGCAGAGAATTAAAAATGTTTTGTACTACAATTTTCATAAGTTTAATTTGTTTATTGCTAGTTAAAGCAGAAGTAGAAACTGATAATAGCACTAAATTTAATCCATTAAGTCCACTAGTTAAGTGTTCATATTTATCATGGGAATTTATGGATTGCGAAGATCCAGTTGATCATAAAGGAAATAAAACCGCTAAAGAAGAATTAGGGTATGGATGTGTAAAATTTGGTGGAATGTGGTATGACGATGTCGAAAAGACTAAAGTTTCATGTACCATCTTAGAAAAAATAGAATGTTACGGTAACAAAACATTTTTAAAAGATGGTGTACCTTGTGTCAAATATTCCGAACAATATTTTACAACCACTTTATTATACAGTATATTATTAGGATTTTTGGGAATGGATCGTTTCTGTTTGGGTCAAACTGGAACGGCTGTTGGGAAATTACTAACTTTAGGTGGTGTAGGTATTTGGTGGATAGTTGATATAGTTTTACTTATTACGAATAGTTTAACTCCCGAAGACGGAAGTAATTGGAATACCTACGTATAAAACTGTAAATTAATAAATACAAAAGTGCATTTCAAGATATTATATTTAATATTGCGACGATTATGTGAAAATGTTAAATTTTGTAAATATAAATTGTTGTGGTAATTCAAAATGTTTAATAAAAATCTACTTTTAATTATTTAGTTAATGACTGTTAATTTGAAAATGGTTCAAATTAATATAAATCCGAATATTAATTTATTAATTCCAGAATACGTATTCAAAATTTGCGCAACTCTTAAACTGTAGACTTATTGAATCAAACATAACTTCCTCATCAAGAATTCCACATCTTTATTATAATCAAGTTGGATAAAAATAAAATAAAACTTTTGAATGTAACTATTTATGGAATAATATCTAGTTACATAAATACAAAACTATGCATATTTAAGCAGAATTGGAATTTGGACCACGACGACGTCCAAAAGTAGTTACAACGTTTACGAATCTTCTATTATATTGAATCCTTCTCTTGGCCCTTCCGGTCTTCTTCTTTCTTTTCTCTTGCTTTTCTACTTTAGGAGTTTGACCTTTTACTTTACCTAAAATTAAAATATTAAAACCAAATTCCATGTAAAAAGTAGAAACAAATTTAATGTACGTAACAAACTAGAATAATTGCCTAAACGCAGCAATTATCTCAAAGAGTCCAATTATTCTAGCAAGGCTCAAAAAGGTATTTGTTATAAGAAATCACAAATACCTGCTGTTCCCTGCGTAAAATCGTACAAACTAACTTATTAATTCTTACCTGCACGAGCTAATGAACCGTGAACTTTACCACCAAGCAAACTAACAGTTAGTTCTACATCTGTAGATTCAAAAGCCGAAGCTAAACTATCGTCCGAAATTGGACTACCAGCGGCATATAAACTGATTTCATCTTCGTTTAACTGTTCTAAAGCAGCAATTTGACTCTGTAATATAACCTCAAAATTAGAATAATTCAAATTGTAAATTGCATCGTTTTTACCTTAATTTGAGCAATTGTCTCGCTTCCCTCACATGTTAACACATGTGTAGTTTGTCCTCTTACTATTAACTGCATTTTTAATCTAAAACAGAAGTACTAGTATGAGCATGAAAAATGACGCCATATTTGTTAAAATTACAAGCACGTGTTTTAGCTAAATTTTAATTGCGCCTTATAGTTTTTGAATATGCATTTTATTGTTAACTGCATTAACATTAAAATGTTAACAACAATTTCATAATACGAAGAATTAATTAACAATATTAACAAACTTACTTTTAAGAGCACTAGCACGTCTTGATAATGACAGCTGGTTATGATAAAGAAGAAATCTACCAACAATGTCACCAACTTAAAAGCGTAGAAGTTACTAACAAATATACAATTGAAAGTAGCGGGTCTTTCGAACAGTTCAAAATCTTGGAAAGTAGAAAAGTTAACACAAATTTAAAAAAAATTATTTATTGAATTGCTGGTTAGATACTATAAATATTTACAACATATAAAAAACATAGGTAGCATTCAGACAATATAATAGCCCAAAAGTTAATTTATCCAATTCTCAATAATTCTACATTAAAATACTACTTTAATTATGTTTATAATATATTAAAGCTAAACTAAAACCTCGGTAATCGTCAACTAGATCCTTAAAATAAATAACATTTTAACAACACATGATGATGTAGAAACCTAATGGTTTAAAATCGCTGTTGAAAATTTTGTTGCTGCTGATTGTTACTATACATCATTTGTTGTTGATGAAATTCTTGTTGTTGTTGTGTACTTATCGGTACAACCTAGAAAAATACTATTTTATTAAAATTGATACTATAAATACAATCTTAATCACTTGTTGATTCACTTGTCCAGGGTGAGGTGGCACGAGTCTCGGTCTCTTAGTGGGATTTCCGTGACTATCGGAATTATTCGATTGCTGAGATTGTTGCTGAGACTGTTGCTGCTGCTGTTGTGTTTGTTGCTGAGGCTGCGTTTGCCTTTGTTTATTTTCGGTTTTTTCTTCTTGATCATCGTCGGTTAAGAATTCACGTTTGGGATAAGGTATGAGACAACCTAAGAAATGATTAAATGTTAATTAAATATTTTGATACCACGGAAATTGTGTAGTAATACCTGCAAAAACATCCTGAGTAGGTAGTGGATCTTCCGTAAAATAAGCATCCTGCATTGCTTGTTCAGAGGTAATTCTTTTATTTGGATCCATAAGTAATAAACGTTGTAACAAATGAAAGGCTTTACTATCAGGTTTAATCTTATGACGATCCATATACTTAACTAATGAACAATTAACATAGCTACAACATTCAATTAGTAAAAAATTTTCTTTTAAAACATCGTGTATGTACTTACTTGGACTTTTTAAAATCTTTTAATAAAGTAGGATGTTCTGGCATTTTTCTTATATCTTCCCAATCTTTTTCATGAGGAAAACCCATAACGTTAAAAATTCTATCCAATTGATCATGATGGTATGGATTACTTGTTTTAATATCTTCTTGACGACAGTGAAAAATAGGTTCGGATGTTAATAATTCCGCAAATATACAACCGATAGCCCAAATGTCTACAAATTTACAATAAAAATCGAAAAACTTGCAATAAGTCATAAATAAACCTACCTATAGCTTTTGTGTAATGCCTAGCTCCTAGAAGTAGTTCAGGCGCTCTATACCAAAATGTAACTACTACAGGATCCAAGTCGGCCAACGGTTTCAAAGGTGCATTAAATAATCTAGCAAATCCCATATCGGCAATTTTGACTCGTCCCCGTTCTGGTCCTTCACCCATAACTAAGATATTAGCAGGTTTCAAATCTCGATGCAAAACCCAATTTGAATGCAAATAATGAATTCCATCCAATATTTGGTACAGTAGAGATTTTACCATCCCCTTAGGAACCATTACTGGCTTTTTATTAGCCTTGGCGGCTCGGTGAAATTTAATTATATGCCACAAATCGTGTTCGGCAAAATCAAATAATAACCATACTTTTCTGTCATTATGAGATAGAAAAACACGTATTAAATTAATTACATTTGGATGCTTAAGCTCTCGAAGTAGCTAAAATTAATGTTTGGTTTACGTTCACGTATTAAATCAAACATAAAAGCTTACGGCAATTTCACGACATGCGGACATAGATAATCCAGTGCCTTCTATTTGCTTAAGAGCATAATCACGATTGTCCGATGCATCTTTTCTTCTTCCCTTGTAAACATGACCGTAAGTTCCTCTTCCAACTTTACAACCTTCGTACTCAAATAAATCTTCAACTTTTACTCTTTCGTTTTGAGTTTTCATTTTAAATTCGTAGTCCATCATGAGAGTAGTCATATTATGCTAATAAACACTTGAAAACTAATGGATTTCTTTATTAAAAATCCACCTATATAATTCACTTAACCGATTAAAGATATTAACATTCTTTTAGGTTGAAGTAGCTAAACAATTCAATAATTCTGACAATAGTTCCCACGTCAAAATTGACAGTTTGGTGTAAATTACTATTAAAAGATAGTACCAACAAAGACAATAACCCTATATTTCAAAATCACTTTTTATACACTTCTTCTATTTGAACTTTGTAATAAAACAATAATACAGTGTTATAATATAAATTGTTATTCCTTATTCTGTGGGATAATTCAGAAAATCCGTACACTTCATTCAATAAGAGGTATGATTATTAATAATAGCTACATTATACTATGTTCTTTGATTATACGAATATTTACAGAAACGGTAAATGTATGTATCGAATGTCGAGGTTCATTGCTTTCTTTCTTTCAAGCTCATATCGCTAATATATGTACATTTATTAATATTGATTTCCATACGTCAAAGGATTTGGTATTGGCTTGTTCGATAAAAATAATTTTAAATTTTCTTGAAATTGTTGAGCAATATGAAGTGGTCTACTTACTCCAGCAACATGAGGTGTTATCCACACCTAAAAACCAAGTTATTCGGATAATAATATACATCATATCTACTACTTACATTTGGAGTAGTCCATAATGGGTTATTAGCAGGTAAAGGCTCAGTATTAAACACGTCCAAAATTGCTCCCGATATCCAGCCGTTACTCAAAGCTTGCAGTAAGTCCTTATCATCAATTATACTACCTCTACCGACATTTATAAAAACTGTCTCCTTACCTAAAAAGTTATTCCAAATATCCAAATCAATAAACTCAGTAAAATAAACTACCTTTGCAATTTTCTAAAATATTTCCGTTTAATAGATCGACTGTTTCGGGTGTATGTGGTAATGTGTTAATAATGTAATCACTTCGTTTTAATAGTTCGGGTAAATTATCTTTAGTAAAATAAGATGTCAAGTAATTTTCTTCTGAATTGTTACGAGCTGGGTTTCTTCCATATCCCAAAACTTCTGCACCAAAAGTGTTCAGAGTTTTTCCAACTGCAATACACAATAAAGGAAGATTAACCTAGAAATGCATTGAGCTTATATTTTAGAGTTTTAAAGCATGGTTGAAATACTAGGTGTCCAAAGCATGAGGACCTTGAGAGCTATAAGAGATACGAAGTTGGTTAAATTAGGCCAAAGTTGCCTCAATAAGGTGTCATGTTTTCGTTTTCCCATAAAAATACATGGAAAAAAACAGTTTCGTTTTTCATTTAGATGCGCCGTAGCCTACATTCATTAAAAAGTGCCCAACTAATGTGCAAACTAAAATCTTGTGTGAATCAAAACAATATCAAATAAAGTTATGGGTGAGAAAATTGGCGGTTTATTTTTCCTTATAACTAGTGATCTCTGATCTGTCTGTTACCTGTCAAACACCTGGGAAAACAAAAGCATCAAGTCCAAATTAGACCTCTAATGACGCAACTTTTGCCTACCTACTTTATCCAACTTCATATCTCTTCTTCTCGAGCTCCCCATGTTTAAGCTTTTATTAAGCATGTAAGCGGTTTCATTCGACACCCTATACACTATACATAGTGCTAATGAAACTAATGGCATTTATACAGTATAACTTACTCCAACTGCCGATGTTTCCTACTCCTAAAATTCCCACAGTTAATTCAGAAATTCCTCTGTAATTGCTAATTTTCCCATCTTTAGTCCACAGCTTATTTTTCTGGTTATTGTGAACATTTAAGAAATCTCTTTCGTAATTAACAATTGAGGCAATTACATATTCTGTAATAATTCGACCAAAATGCTGACCAGAAAATCTGGTGATTTGAAATGGCAGAGGTTTATTTATATACGGTACTATAGTTTCTACTCCGGCCCACGTACCTTGTATCCACTTAACTTCAGGGAACTCATATAAGTACGGTCCTAATAAGTTAAAATCTCCTATTATAATTTCGCAATTTTTCCAGTTTTCATTTGTCGCTAAAAAATACAAACGATTTTGTTCAACCGGAGTCTACTTATTTTACGTTATCAATATCTTATGTTTATTTTAATACCTTGACAAACATCGGTAAATTTATAATTTGGTAGCACTACTCTTAGTACTTGAATTAGATTAGTAATTCTCGAAAACACACAAATATTCATTGTAGCGAGTAGCGTCTTTCATTCACCATTTAACAATAATATATATTTTATTTTTTAGGTAATTGTCCTTGGCATTTTAAGGTTTGGTCAAGTTTATAAACATGACTTCTACATAGTATATTATGCAAATTAAAGAAGGTTATCCGGTCAAGTAAAAAAATGTCGCCATTTATCTATGTCGAATGTCTTTATGAAGGACAACAATGGATTCTGGGTATTATACGGAGTGATAAAATTAAACCCTCTGGCGATTGTATAAAATAATCATAAATCATAATTCATTGGCTTCTCTAAAAGAACATTGCTATATTATATATTGCTGTAGTATACATAATCGCTTTAGTGTATTCCTTTTTTCCTTTCCTGTACAATGTTGAAAAGCTGTTTTCAAAAAAAATTTAAATAATTTTTTACGGAAATATCAGTTTTAAAACTTTGTAATGCCCAAACGCCCCAAAAGGATCAGTTTAGAAAAGATAATTCTTGCAACTGGCTTGTCTAAGCTAAGCTATCTATCCCACGAATGGCTCGAAGTAAAGCTAAACACTTCAAAATTTGACGGATTTCTACGATACAAGTACAAGTAGGTATGTAACTGCAACCCCAAAATATTAGTAAACATGGGAGTGGAGAGGTGTTGTAAGAAGAGAAAAATCTTCAATTATGTATTATTTGAGTTTATAGTACGAACTTCGCATATTATACAGCCTGTTAATAATCGACTTTTTGATGGACCAATGTATAGCAAGATTATCAGGGTCCAGACTATGGAACCGAGCTTCGAACTGAGCCGAGCCTCGTTACGAACAAAAAATAAGTCTTAATTGGCATATTTTTTGTTCGCAGAGGCTCGGTTCCATAGTCTAGAATCTGGACTCTGGACCCTGCTTATGAGTGCAAGTGTAATAGAAATTAAGAAATTACATTCCAATGAGTCAAAAGGAGAGGGATACGGATAGAAGTTCTAAAATTCAACCTCCTATTTTATTTGTAGTAGTACCTACATTACTGGTAGCCGCGAAACTTCAGCTGTAAAGGCTTTATGTCTGACGCCAGTGCAATCCTACACGGCATGTAATTTAAGTTGAGACTTATGAACAATTTTAGTCCAAGTCGGGGCTTAATTTTTATAACTTCTCGAGTGAGTCCTCGCAAGTTACTCACAGCGGACAACTGGCCACGGCCACACATTAATATCACTAGCAAAACTTATGTGTTTAAATTTCCAGGGCATCATCGACAGATTGGCGCGGCGAACAATTCCGCGTTCTGTGACCGTTTAGCGCATAATTAAACAAAGTCTTTCTCATATAACAGATAACACCAACACTCAACACTTATCTTATTTTCTTTCTTTATTAATTAGAGTTGTTGAGCATGAGTATGTGTTGAGCCATTGAGCACATGTTCAATAATGAAATTTGGCATTCCGTTTGTTGTACCTATTTCTAAAATTTGTATGTTAATAATAAATTAATGAATTTATTTTGGGAATAACAAAACGTGCTAGTTCAACATAGGCATCACAGGCATTTCGTATTCGTATAGAAAAGGAACAACATCAAGGAAATAATGGTCAAAGAAGTTGAAGCTGCAAAGTTGCTACTTTTAAGTATTCTGATAATTTTGTAGGTAGGTAAGAATAACGTGGTTCAATTTTATTTGTAATCAATAAGTTGTAGATGAACCAATTAAAGAAGAACTTTTTCGGTTGTGGTTAAGAATGTGTGTATTAGTTTCGAAGGCAAGTGCTACTAAGTATAATAATTTTAAGATTAAATCAAAATAGAAGAACATGATCTCGACGAATTCTTTTACAAAAGTTTAAAAACAAACAGAGAAGACCAAAACCGTGAAGAAATTGTCCCAATATACTATTGCCATAATTATAATTTTAAGTGTTCTGAAAAAAAAAGTTTAATTACTCACATGCAAACTCATAATATAGCAAAATCTAAAAAACGTTTAACAAGTTCTAAGAAACTGCACTTAGAGAGAAATCGGTTAGTAGTTGATGAAAAGCGGTTTAAATGTAATGTATGTGATTACGAATGTTTGCAGAAAAGTACCTTAACGGAACATTTAATTGTGCGTCTAGTATACACAGCTGAAAAGCTTTTCCAATGTAGTGTATGTGATTATAAAACTTTGCAAGAAAGTGACTTCAAGAATCATTATACTAGTGCATAAAGATGAAAAACCTTTTAAATGTAGTGTGTGTGATTTTACAAGTTCATGGAAAGGTAGCTTAAAGAAACATTTATTAGTGCACACAGGAAAAAAAACCGTTCAGATGTGATATGTGTAATTATAAATCTTCTGATAAATGTAACTTAAAGAAGCATTATTTATCAATACACAGTACACACCGATGAAAAATCTTAAAACATAAAAGTGCTAACTGCGAGTAATTTTCATTAGTACACTGTGGATCTAACTTTAGACTTACAAAAAAATCAACGTTAAAATGTTAGAAATATTGGGTGCGTTTATCGGACAAATCTGCTTAAAATAATCAATCTACTAAACCATATGCTGACAGTCGGCACAACAGCACTCTGGCAACTATAATCCATCGTATGCCGACTCTTAGGCCGCGTTTATATTGGCGAGCGATGAGCGTTTGGAACAAACAATCAAACACATTTAAAATCTACAAACGTGTGTATATTGCAACGCAATTGCAACAAGAGTTGAGCGGTAACGCTAAGCGATGCCGTCGTCGCTCGAAATGACTTGATTGTGAGCGATATATGCAAGCGTTTGTTAATATAAAATATGCAAAACGACGCATTTCTTAATAGTTTCAGTTTATATGTAACAACGTGTGGTCAGACATAGGAAGTTTTTTCGTGAAATCTTAATTTCCAAAACTGACATTTTAAAAATTCAAAAAATCGCGATGAGTCTTTACGCAACTCGTAATACAATTGATAAAATTCACCATTTATCAATCTACTTTTGTTTTGGTGAATCCCATTTCTTTTCTTTTTTCTATTTCATAGAATAGCTTTCTACATAGCATTAAATTTTCCTAAAATCACAGCAAATGAAACGACTTGGACAGCGACATACTTACTATACTAACAGCTTAGTACTTTTCTCAATATACACATGACACGGCTATAACTCTCAACGCTCATCGCTCACAGCTCACAGTTCATCGCTCGCCAATATAAACGAGGCCTTAGGATACGGTTTAGCAGATTGATGACAAAGCAGCTGAATGTCAGCTTACTCGACTGATTACTTTAAATAGCTTTGTCAATTATTGACCACTATAGGTTGTTTGGCGAATTTTATATCCGCAATCAGTAATTTTGGCAATGAAATCTTTAGGAATTACAAATGGAATTTAGTTACATGCTAAATTAAGGACGCTTCTGTACGTTTTTAACTGTACAATTAATTATAAAAATATCACAAACTTTTTAACATTCTAATATAATTGAAATAATTGTAATATTTTTTCAAGAACCTTTTATTAGATCGGTGGAAAAATAAAATGTACAAGTAGGGTGCATAAATACTATTCTAATTTAAGGTTTTTGTTTAGCAACAAATATTGCAATAGTGGATCCTGAGCAAAAATTTTATTAATATAAATACATGAAAAATCAAGCTAAAATATACATACGAAATGAACCAATAAATATGTATCTTTCCACAAAGTGCCGAAGGACAATAGGGCTATAATAAAAATAGCTAATTTGTAAATATAAAAAGAGTTAAGCAACAGTTAGAAAGAAACATATTTACCAATTTTATCATAGGTAATAAGAGACAATACTGTGCAATGTCCCGAAACAAATGATAAGAATAGCTTAAGGTAATTATTAAATTGTTCAAATGGTATATTTACACATTTCCTACTTACAACAATACATATTTGAACATTAATTGCTAGATCGCACTTGAATTGACTATCTTAGCTCACAATACTGTCACATCATCACATCACTAAGTCTTTCATATAATAATCACTTTATATTTTCCATAAAATAACGGTATATTTAAAATTAAAATTATCAATTCAAAATCACAATTGAAATAATAAAAATTTAAAACACAATATTAATCGTCCGAAATTTAACTATAATAATAATTATAATCGACAGACTAAATAAAATTCGTATCTTAATTTGTATATAATTTGTTTAAAAAAACAAGTACCTACCTATCGAATATTTACAAAACAGACTCGAGCTGCTTTATTTCTTTTTCGTTCGGACTAGAAGCCGTTTTAATAATTTCTGGAATAACGTTACGATTGCTCGCGATCGTAATAGGACCGTCTTCTTCTTCTTCGTCTTCATCTATGGGTGTCAAAATATCGTCACCCTGTAAGGGTAGCTCTTCCGACAAAGGCTTTTTTAAACACGGCGCTAGAAAGCTCATTATGGCAGAAATAGCGAACAAGCCGGCAGCTACAAAAAACGGTATCGAATACGATCCCGTCGCATCGTAAATTGCACCGGCCATCGGCGAACCTACTATAGTAGCGGCACCGCGGAATAAAATTAATAATCCAAATGCATTAGTTAGTTTATCTAATCCTAGTAAGTCCACTAATATTATGGATGTTAGAGAGATGTAGCCAGCTGAAAATTTGAATTCTTAAAATCATATTACCGAAAATCGTTCTTGTACTTACCCACGGCTAATCCAAAAACTATAGCCATTAAAATGTAAGTACCGTACGAGTGACAAAAAGGAGTTAGTGCTACGGCTACGGTTGCAGTTACTAAACATAAATTGTTAACAAATAAGGCGTTCACTTGCGGAAAATCGGCGAAATAACCACAACTTATACGTCCTATCGTGTTGGTGATACCAATAATCGAGAGTAGAAAAGACGCCTTGCTCGGTTCAATTCCCTGTTTCAAAAATAAATTAAACAAAATCAAATCGTATCGAGGCAACTTACATCGGATTTTGCGCATTCCACTAAGTAAACAAAAGGAACATAAAGACCGGCCATTCCGAAAAAGTTTGAAATTCCGATTACCATGAAAACGGGATTTTTAAGTAAACTGAAGTCCATCATTTGAGATAAAGCACTGGTGAAGCTTTCGGGTAATACGAGACAAGGGCACATATTGTCATCTAAAACAAAATTGTTTAAATCGAGTCCTTTTACGGATGTAACTTACTTACAGTCTTCTCCTTTTTCGGCCATTTCTAATCTACTTGGACGAGGAATACTCATAACGCTTTGCCTATAATTAGTTAAAGATTTTTGCGATTGATATTCGGGAAGGTGTGTTACCGAACCAGAGTAGAAAATATCTTTTCTCGATAAAGGCCGCACCATTTGAGATTTTTCACGACTGATTGATAATTTCGAGGTCGTGAAGTTCACGCTTCCGGAATCCTTAAAAAGTAAATAAATCATTAAGAACGTCCAGTATATCTAATAAATTCAAATGACAATAAAAAAAGCTACGGTGACATCTTCATTGTGTATGTAAAGTAAAAATTTTTGCTTGTAAGAAATTTTTATAAAATAAAGACTCCTTTGTAATGTGCAAACGTATAAAAACACATTTCCTGTTTAATTAAAATTTTATCGTTTTTGACGGTCGAATGAAAAACCAAAATAATTTTTGTGGTCCAAATTGAACAAAGTGGTGACGTAACGATGCTTCACAAAGAACATATGTTTTAAGACCTAAAGGTATATTCCAATTGGAAGCTTTCCAAATTGTGAAACTAGTTTTATTTTAACAACACCATTCCGTAGTAGACCAGGTGGCATTTTCGATACACCCACAGTTGTTTGCAAAACGATTTTTTGAAACTCTGCTTTTTGGTTTAAAATGTTCCAAGTTCACATTACATTTTGAGGTGTCACCGCTTTAGAATAAGTTAAATTTTCCTCGATGACACTGACGAATTATATTTACGAGTCCAATTTCGTTACGTGAAAAAATTTTTTTGGAAAGAGATACCAATATCGATTAGACCAATTGGTAATAATTTATTGTTGTTTACGTTATTACGTTACGTTACGATAATATTTTGCTGCATTCCCCACGAGTATAAATTTTGGAATTAATTAGAAAAATTGGAAAAAACTGCGATGATTTTCTTTTTCCTAATGTGCTCATGAAAGTTTTAATTAACCACGCTTTCAATTAGTGACTAAAATTTACTTTAGTTATTTTTACCTTTACGGTTATTCTTAAAAACAATCTTAAGTTATTTTTGAGAAATCATAAACCGTGGTTAAGCATTAATAATTTTCTGCTACGTACAGCGTACAGAATGGGCATATTTGGAGATTCTTATAGGAGAACTCTACAACTAATTTTTTCAGTCTCTACGTTTGAATTATTAATCTTAACTTCGACGAAATCCATTAGTTTTCCATACTGCATTCGTCCAATTCCAAATAAGGTAAAACGAAACAGTAAATAAAATGATATTATTGATGTCATTGTCGGAGGGATATGCATATTGCATAATCACACTTCTATCCAACTGCAGTAGAGAAGAGCATGTATGCGTATCAAAAATTTCATTGTCGATTGTAAATATCTCGTAGACCATGAAATGGAGTAAGCTATTTATTAATACAAATTACTACCACTTTAATGGTAAATTACTTTAGTAAACATTCGACGTAATTACCAATACATTTTTACCTCTTAACGAATATAACAAATATCTTTATCTGACACGCGCCAATAAGTGCGAAAACGAAAAACGAGCGATGGAATATTTTGAACAACGCACATCTATCTCCACCACTATGTACACCAGAAATGGTAATAAACAGTAAAGATTAATAATAAAACATCTATCTCCATGTTATTGTTTAGAGTTATTCGATTTGACCTTTTAATGCTCTTACATTCATTTAATATTTATAATTTACATTAATTATTTGATCTTATAGGGAAAAATTCTGCATTAATATCGTCAAACAAACAAATGATTTAAATTAATCATCTATTCGCGTTACAAAAATCCAACTTTTAAACGGAGGGTTTTGATTGTGAACTATCAGAGAATGACGCCGTAGGGCCGTAGTGGTAATAGAGAGTATTTAACTCGGTTAAACCAAAAAACGATTATAAAAAGAAATATAACTTACTTCAGAATTATTATTTCCCGCGAAGGACGAATTTGAT
This sequence comes from Malthinus flaveolus, assembly GCA_950108345.1. Lineage (NCBI taxonomy): Eukaryota > Metazoa > Arthropoda > Insecta > Coleoptera > Cantharidae > Malthinus > Malthinus flaveolus. Next base: position 4,670,220 of record OX467286.1, read on the forward strand.
ACCCTAAAATTAGAACTCTTCCTTAATTCTCCGTTAGAATTCATGGTTCCACGTGACGAAGAACGTATCGGATTAAGTGTAGGCTTATAACGCTCGCTCAAAGAAGTTTTTCGTATACGATCGAAAAATGGCACGGAACCATTTTTAGGAAGTCCCTGAACGTGCGTCGTGAAAGCGGGTTGACTGGCATTACGAGGCATCCCTTTACCTCCCGGATAATCTCCATTTTCGTTATTAGAATCTCGTCTCACACGTCCATCTTGTCTAATCTCGTCTAGTCTGGGGTTCTTAAGATTTGCTTTCAATTCGGAAGCGCTTCCTTCGCTGGAATCGCCAGAACCGCCGCTATTTTGCTCGGGTACCTTGCCTTCCGCGATGGTAGGTAAAGTTGCAACTGTCGGTAAGGGAGTGATTGGCGTTCCGGGGGCCAACTGATCCAAATTAAGACTCGAATGTACGCCTGGATCGATATTGACGTGTTGTTTCATGCGTTTTTCCATGGTACCGTCGGGAAGTTGCACCATGAAATACGAGCCGCCTATACTACCACGTTCCATCTGAAAGCGACGTTCTTCCGCCATACGTTGCAAAAGCGGTTTGACGTTCGACGATTTGGGATAGTCTAAAGGTCTCATAAGTGCACCAAAAATCACGCAATTTAAAATAACACCCGCGAGAATAATATTTGCTCCTTTCCAGCCATAAGCTTGCAATAATATGGTGGCTAATGGAGCAAAAGCGAACGTTCCGACACCAGAACCACATACCGCTATACCCGTAGCTAAAGAACGCTTAGTTTCAAAATAATAACCGACGCAAACGACGGCGGGTAAATATATAAGTCCAAAACCGAAGCCCCCCATCAAGCCGTAAGTTACCATCAGAACGTTAACTGTTGGACTAAACGTCGAAAGTATAAATGCAGTCGTCGAAATTAAACTACCCGCTATGCAAACGGCACGGCACCCGAATTTGTTCGTAAGAGCGCTTACTAAAGGCCCCGCAGTTAAGTACATCCCCGATAATAAAGAACCCACCCATGCCGTCGTACCGGCCGATTCTTTATAATAAAGTACAAATTCGCTTAGAAAAACTCCAAAAGTGTAAGCAATGCCGTCTACGATCATGTTACACATGAACGAAGCAAAACAGATAACCCAACCATAACCACCATCAGGTGGAGGCGGGATATCGTGGTAATCACAAAAGGATAGGGCATCTTCGTCGCCTGGATCTCCGTCTTGTTCGGCAGTTAAACGTGCTGCTTCTTCGCAGGCTACTTCGCTGTCCGTCTGCAACAAGAGAAAAAAAATGTTAATGGTTTCAACTTCTATGACGGTTGACGGCAGACGTCCGTGCTGCGCCGATTATACAAGGGAACCCGAGTCGCACCCGGTGCCCTACCACTAAGCTACCTCGATCCTTGAGGTTCCCTTGTATTTCACACGTGCACACGTTTAGTCCTGAGTCGCCACAAACTTGTTTATTTAAAAAAGTATTTATAAATTCTGTTCAAAATTATCTCCTGCAAGTTTGGCCCTGCGTAAAATTGTTTTAATGATGTAGTTTAGGAAGCATTTTCAGAATATATGTTTATTTGTTTATTAAGCAATTTGAACTCGAAACGACTTTAATAACAATAGCTATGAATGGATCTCAAGTTATATAACACCCTGGTACGTATATTGTATCAAAATATCTAGTGCGTAGTTGAATTAAATAAGCCTCTACTAATGCAACCATATTCTTCAACTATTTCAAACTCCATTCTGTTGGAAAGTTCTGCTCTCTGCTGTTATACAATTTGGCATTAGTACCATAAATTTTCCGCACTATTAAACCTATTAATTTGATGCGTTACTCCGATTAAATTTCATTATTGAGACTTATGAACGTAAATATTCCATTATCAACTTCAGATTGAAAACCTCTGATTACGTCGTGTTACTATTTTCACGCTTTTAAGATACCTATACCTATATGGGGCAATTCCGTACCTTCCACCTGATAATAATCACGTGTAAAAACTTGTGCTATTTAAAAGGTTTAATATAAACGCAATTACGAGAATTTAATCAATACAATCTTACACAATCGAATGCTTGCGTATTTCGAAAAATTTCTTATTGTGAAAAATGAAACTTATTTGGGCATGAGGCATGGGCATGGAAAAAATTAAACATTATGTACAATGACTTTATGATATAGGGGCAATTAAAAAATGCATGTTGTTAAATAAAGACAATAGCTATTTGTTCAACTTTTTAGTATAGAATTGGGTGAGCTTTATCAGTCAAAACGTATTTGCAGTTATCATTTACACATCAAACAATCAAAAAGTCTAGTCTTTTTGTTCTGTAATTTCTCCCTTCAGTTTTTAGGAACCTACTATTATTTATATACCTTGTTCTATTTTCGTATTTTTCGATTGCAAATATACGTTTATGAAACTACAACTCTACTTATCTTATACGACATAACAGAATCCCAATTACTAATTTCAAAGTCCGGTGTATGCTGCATTCTTCTAAACGTGTAAATGCATTTCGATGAAGTCAAAAGCGAACTATCCAGTACAGTGCATCGTCGAAATCTTCAATTACCAAAGCAATGTCTAAATTATCTTTCTTCGAGCTCGTATTATCATTACAGTAAACAACTCACGATTATCAATTTATAAACTATCATTATCTAAAGGGTTAATATACTTTGAATCATACTGCTAAGCAACCGTCACAACATACCAAACATTTCCCGTATTATTATGTAAATTATTCTCAAATATTTAGTGAACGAAAAAATCAAAGGAAAATTTTTAGTTTGACATTTTCTCTATTTTAGAAACTTTTTGCTCCAAATTATCGTGGTAAAGATAAGGTATTTGGTTTGGGAATTTTTTAAAGGCAGTAATAAAGATATTTATTAATAATATAATAACATAAACATATCATAATGTTTATTTATAATTTTTTAAATTAAAAACAATTCGTTTTAATTTATTAAAAGTGCCTAATGGTCTTAATTACCTACTCGGTTATTAATACGTGGCTTTTTAAAGCAACAGGTGGTGGTTAGCCAAAATAGTAAATTCACTAGATAAGTGGATTTTCCGAGGGATTTTCTTAAGTTAAATTCAGAGTTTTCTAAGGAATTAAGGGCACTTCTCTCTCGAGTACCGATCAAATTTCTCTTTGTAAAATGGAACGATATTGAAAATTGTATCATTATAGAAAAGCAAACAGTAATTTATTTACAAATTCATTTATGAATGCACCGCAAATAGTCACCATTAATTTATTATAGAATAAATAGTTTTCTTGAGTTTTATTAATTCACTTTAAGGTTACTTGGAAGGCATAATTCATTTACTACCGCATTTTTTACCATTAGTGATTAATGGGTGTATATGCCCTAACTTAGAGCTCGGCAAAATGGCAAGATATTTTTCAAATTTCAAAGAATAACTGAAAATTCGATCGCTCATGAAAAACGAGTCGCCTTGTGTGTATTTTGATACTCGAATAGTAAATAAATCTATATCAATCAAAACGGTTGGAAAATATATAGAAGAGAGAAAGGTGGAAAAGAATGAAGCGCCGAATAAAAAGTACGTTGTAACGTTAGATAAACGTAAAATAAAATTCGATTATGATATTATGATTGATGGGAAAACTTTTCTCGATAAAAAATACATTTCATCCACTTATGTAATAATGAAGAAATGCTTTCTTGAAAATGTTCAATAACAATGCTCAATTTAAATTTGCGAACAATAAAGCCGAGATAAGAAATATATCAATTTATTCCATTTTTCCAAATTAAAGTACGAAATTTGTTATAAAATAAAAATACAATAATATGAGAGTTGAGAAAATATGGTCGATACACATCCTAACATCTAACATCGACGTGTAGGTGTAGATGGCGTAGGATAATCATTTCATCGCCCACATAATCATCATTTTTTTTATTATGTTTTTTATACGACTATCATATTACACATTATTCCCCAGAAACTAATATTTTAACACAATACAAAATCGATAAGGCTTAAAATTTAGATTATTACTCGTATTAAGTATATAATATCAAGTGCTTTTTATGTTTTTATTGGAGTACATATACAATTCGTTTAAACTGATATGACAGACACAGCGTGCCATTCCATTAAATTAATCAGTCGGTATGCGCTTATTTGTTAACAGGTCCAATTATCAATTTAATAGAAATAGAACGATATAATCAAAAACGAACTACAATACAATTTAATTTTGTGTCTTCAAACTATCTAAATTACTTCGAAAACGGTATTTCTTCTTCTAATTGGAAGTGGAAATCGATGCCATTTAATATAATCTATTTACCCTTTGTCTTTGTACAATCTCTTGTACTGTCAAGGCTAATTAACTAACACGTGATGGTGGTGATGGCATCGTATTATAAAACTAATTTGCATTATAATATCTCGTGTTGTTTTTTAATAGTATACAATATACATGTATACAACCTACAACGTAAAATAATTAAGTAACTCGCACTTAATTACAATTACACCTTTTGTAAGAGTATGATTTACTAAAAGTAGAGCAAATTGTTTTACTTTTAATTACGAGCCTTTATTAATTTTCGATAAACTAGAAAAAGCCTTTTCCAGTGGAAAAAGTGAAATTGTTAACTAGAAGAAAATAAGTTTCATATTTATGCCTACCTACCCTACCTACCATATTAATGAGTACTACCTACTGTTGGATTCAGTTTACGTATAAATTTTTAATTGCCCATGCTCCAAATTCCGTTCCAGAAGTAACACGCCCTAGTTTAAAAGAATATTTTGCAGACTGCTCCAAATTCCAATCTTCCAAGGATGACAGGGTGACAGTATCCATAATGCCTCGTGAACTTTAGTAATATAAGAGCTACACGCTTCGTTGAATTAGCAAAATCTAACGGAAGGGTGAGACAAATTTAATACCGATTTAATTACCAAATTCATAAAAATATATCTGCAACAATCAGAGACGGACTGGACTGGATTGACCCCGATTTTGGAATTTTTGTCACAAACTTTAGTACGCTCTAGCGCCTAAACAGTTTGTCTGAGGAGAAAATCTACCATATATAATTTGTATGAAATTTAATGTAGTTTCCTTTTATATAGAATCGCTTTTCTCCAAAAGTGTGTAGTTTTGAAGTTATAAGCAAAAAACTGAAAAAGAGTGAAAACCCACTCTTCTCGAGCCGCCCCCAAGTTAATGCTGCCACTTAAAAATGGGAGACGGCCGGTTTTATTATTGCTCTTTCAGCCTACGTCGTCAATGTCAAAAATTTAGTACTTTGGTGCTTTAGTCTTTAGTATATCTGCATATCTGCACTCTGTTTCCCGGGCACGCTACGTTCGGTACTTCAACCTCTAGCACATAAACCGTTTGTATGACAAAAAAAACTAACAGACATAATTTGTAGGAAATTGAATCTACTTCAGTTTTGTATAGGAACGCTTCTCTCTAAAAGTGCGTAGTTTTCGCGTTCTAAGCGATAAAACAGTTTTTTGGTTGATTTTGGAATTTTTGCTAAACTTTAACACGCTCTAACGCCTAAACCGTTCGTCTCAGGAAAAAAAAACTTTAAATATTTAATTTGTGGGAAATTTGATGTATCAAAGTACTTTTCTTCTAAAGTGCGTAGTTTCGAGTTATAAGCGAAAAACCGAAAAATAACAAAAATCCGCTTTTCTCGAATCACCCCCAAGTTAATCCTGCCACTTATGAGTGACAGACGATCGGTTTTATTACTCATTTGCAATGTTCTATTTGCCTCAAGAGTTAAAAATGTTGTACTTGTTTAGTAAAAGTGCATGCTGCCTTCCGGACTATTACGTTATTTGCGGCACTAATACTATTCCATTTGCATGCAAAAAGAAATTAACAAAACGAAACATTCGACAATTAAATTCTGTACTTCCATTTAAAATTCATGTGAGAGAGCTACACATTAATTTGCTAGTTTCATATTCTTCCCAAGCATAATTAAAGCATATTTTTCAGATAAATAAATCATCCGGTGCAACGTTCAACTTTAGAATATGAATTCAAATATTGAACTAATAATATTATCGGGCATTTATTGAATGTGGAAGCAATATTATTAATTTCCTCAATCGAATTATCAAATATTAAACTTGAATAAAATCGTACGCGACCTAAAATTATATTCGGAACTGTAACTAAAAGCGCGTTAAATAAATAATTATTGTAGGTGACTTTTTAGTTTCATTTCCAATTCTTTTTTTGCTAAAACGTGCAAAATAACTTTTCGGTTATCGAATATCAAGAATTGATTTTTACTTCAATTAACCTACTTTCTAAAAAGACAGAATCGTTTAGGTCCATAATTGAAACTAAAAATATTGTCGTAAGAATTTTTTTTAAAATTTCGTTTGCATAATATATGTGGTGCCTACCTACTTGTTCATATACGTATGTCAATCGTAGAAAAATATTCGTTAATTCGAAACTAGAAATAAAATGAAAATAGTCTACAATAAAGATTTTCCATCAGAAGCAGGCGCCTTAATGTCTGCAAAGTTTTCCAGCTCGTTTAGGTTAAAATTGTGTACAGTTCAAGACTTCAACAAGGTTTAATTAACTGTTTGGAATTAATTAAATGTTTGTTAGTAGATAATAGAATGAATAATCAATGTTAAGGATGTGCAATTTTTTGTGACTTACTAACGAGTTTTGACATTAGAATTTAGAGACAATCCACGTTCTGTTTTTCTTTTTACCAAACATTCGTTTCAAACGTTGGTTATACAAATTCAAAACAATGAAACATGCTCTAATTTCAAAAGAATCGCTATACTTGGACTTATTAATAGACCGACAAATTGGAAAAATAAATAAAAATTATGCAATACGTCAATTTAATTCGTATCTAATCGCTACACTAATTTAAGATGTGATTTGGCCTTGACCTATAAATACTTATTATGTAGTTTTCTTCAATAATGGAATGATGCACTTTCAATGAAAAATTCCTTAATCCCAAATATCCTAATCTCTAATACTCTAATATCGCCCAACTATAATAATTTGCATAACCACTATCAGCTGTGTAATGTCGTAATGCATTGTCAATTACACACATAACGTGATACACAACCGTTACGATAACCTTCAAGACAAAACTAATGGGAAATTAGTTGTAATTACAATTTTCCCCATTTTCCAGTCGCACATCGATTAATATAAATTCTAGTTTTATTTGGGGTATTCGATATTAAGTTTGGTCGAATAATTTTGTTTACCTGTGGTTTTATTAAAAAAACAACGAGTTGGAATTGCTGGAATAGTGAAGCATAAAAAATTCAACAAATTCCAACATGGTCTGTAACTAAAGTCAATAATAAGTTACTGACGGGGAAACTTTCAGCCTCCAGCTCATTTTACAAAAAAACATCGATCGAGTGGATCAAGGACGATATTTAGAATATCGCATAATATATTTAATATAATATAAATTCCAACAAACAAACCGTACTAATTTCTTAAGTTCACTCAAGAATTGAATTAACGATATAATAATCGTTGACTTTTAGCCACCGTTAATTATATTAAAATTGATAATAATCTACTTTGCACTTCAACGATAACAATTTTATTTTTTTTCTACTCCAGGTATTAAAAATAACGTTATCGACGAATCTAAACTTAGCTTATCTCATCGTAACTCCAGATTCAAAATTGTTAATAGCTGATAATGCGTATATTGCTTATCTATCAAATGTTCATCTTAAACAATTTAATAGTAAGACGAAAAAAGTTACGTAACTACCTATTATACAAAAATCGTCGATGGGATTTGATGTGCGAGTAATAAAAATGTGTGGAAGTTACGCACTTAAATTATCTGAGTCATTGTGTTGTAAAGGAACATGGAATTTAAGAATAGTCGAAAGGTCGATAAGACATTTACACTCATTTACAAGCAATAAGTAAGCAAAATAGTTTCAGTCTTATCGTTACTTGTTAAAAACTTATTCGTAAGTACACTTTGGAATCGGAAGTTTTATTCAAAATATTTACGTATTCAGTCAAATTCATAATGTACAAATTGAAATTTCAAGTCGAGAATTTTAAAATTTGGGGCACACAAATTGACGTGTTTAGTGAGTAGGGTACAAATAGCATTAGAATTCCAAATGTATAGAAAATATTTTAGGGGAAGAAAAAGAAATTTCAGACAACAGTTTTGAAAATGATAAAAGTAGTAGTACTTACGTTCATTATTATTGTCCCCTTTATATAATCGGAATTATTGAGAGTACTACAATCTTTCTAAGGTATGCGATTACGTACATACGTACTATATAACGAAGATAAGTTTTGTGATAATTATATCTAAATAGATACTCAAATTTTAATTTACGTATGAAAATTTACTATTTAAATTAGGTGGTCTGTTGCTAACTTGTTTCTTTCGTACTTACTCCAAAAAAGTTTCAATCGACTTTACATAAGTTGTAGAAATGTAGAATATGTATAACACTTGGAGCAGTTTTTGGTAAATTTCATTCTTGAACACAATTCACATCAATTTTCTAAAATATTCCCAATTTAAATTAATCGCAAAAAAACTCCAACTAAAAACAGTGAAGCTTACAAAAGTGGCCTTCGTTTAATGGCGATAGGCCTTATTATTATGATTATTTAAGGTAAATTAGCTGACTTATAATCGTGAAATTATTTATTTGGTTCCCGTTTTGCTGTAGTCGAATTGTAAGGAACCCACAACACTTCCAGCTGCATCTGTAGTACTTCACATACACCCAAAAAAAATTTTAAGGTCAAGAATATTGCTCGTTTAAATGGCCCCGTTGATAATAGTCTCTAGAAATTAACAAAGCTGGAAGCTCACATGACCGGATGGTCAATTAATAAAAAGACACAGTATTACAGTATTACGGTAAATGACCTTTCAGTCTACTCTACATTTTCCAACAGTTTAACATTACAAAGTAATGTGTAGTGGTAGTGCAGCTACCCATTACCATTGAGTATATAATAACAATTAATCAATGCCATTGCCCATCATATCAGTTAAATAAAGTACATATTATGTACCTATATTTTACATCATTCCAGAATAGGATATGCATCAGTCTAGTAGCTCAAACGTCAAAGATATAATATTAAGGCGTGGATTATCGTGTGTATACGTAATACGTCTCTGATCTTTACTGCCTTCTAGATTTAATGTTTATTACACGATTTACCATTTTAATATTAAATTACTTTTTCTCTTGTTCACAAATTTACATTGGTTTCATAGCGAATTTCGTGATAACTATATATTGCTTGCAGAATTTACAGTAGGTAGGTACCTCAAAACATTTAAATGAATTTAGAATTTAGACCAAAATGACCAAAAATGAACTTCACCTTCAAAAAATCCAATAGTTTTAAAATTTCACATAGGTACTTATCTAGTAAAGGTGTCTAGTAAAGTGACACCTAAAAGCCCTAATGAATCAGAGGTGCGCTTAGCGGTAGTGGTCAAAGACATGTCACTTGTTTTGATTTTACATTAATATCTCGAAAACTATGGGTTAGCGCTGAACCGAGACTATATACTAAATTAAAGCTGATAAAATTTGCTACAAAATTGAATTGATGCATATTTTTTGTATTCCTAAAGTTTACCAAGTTATAAAGCGTTGAAAGTTAAGTATTTTTTGCCAAAATCACCAATGCAACAGCGCTAACGTGTAACGTGGTTTTGGCAAAAACACTAATTTTCAACGCTTTAGAACTTGATAAACTTTAGAAATACAAAAAATATGCATCAATTACTATATACTTTTTGAGATACCGAGACAAGTGGCATCTCTTCATCCACTGCTGCAAAAGCTCGCATTTGATGATTCATCAGGATTTTTAAGCTATTCATCACTAGACACCTACAAATAAGTATGTCAGTATGTGAAATTCCAAACTACTGGATTTTTTAAGGTTAAACCCTTTAGTTGACTGAACTAATTCACTAGAACGTGAACTTTAAAAACTCTAATACTACAGCCCTCGGACACAGCCCAATTTGACAGTGATTAAATCAACCATAAGTCGGTGGTCTAGCTACTACTAAATAATAAAGGCACTCATAAATGCCCCTAAGTTAATTAGGTATTGCCTGGGTTTTATCTGCGTGGAAGAAGAGTAGTTTGATTACTTTTCCGATGGTCAATTGTTTATTGTCAGTGCTAACTGCTGATGGTTGGAAGAGGAAAAGTGTTTATGGGTGCTGCTCTGGGAGTACGTCTAAACAAACTATAAGAACATCTTAAAGAAAAAAGGTGTAGATATTAGTACTCAACGAAATACCAAATAATAAGAAATACATATCTGTCGCAGACCTAAAACTTCTGACTAAAGATTTTTTATAGGTATACCGTTCCACAAGGGTGTAGGTACTAATATACTAGAATACTAATTTGAATATTATCAAAAAACTTGCATAATAGAAACAGTACTGAGGCCCATCTAAGAGGAGATCGTGGATGGAACTATTCAGCATCAGAAAACTAATAAAATCCACACATTTACTACTTGATTTGGGACTTAAATCGCTCAGTCGTGACAGTTCTGACTTTTCAATTCCAAGTCATACACACTTATATACCCCACAAGTTGATGGTTGATGGTACACTCAAAATGAAAATAATTGTGTTTAGCATTAAAAAATCCAATACCAGGGTGGTGTTTGTAGATTTTACCAGAAGCTTTTTAATTGTCTATTTCTCTATCGCGACAAAAATGGTGGTTTTGAATCAAACTATCAGTTCGATTTATGTTTAAAATACCTAATACATAATGGAGGTTACGAAGGTAACAATAGAATTAAAATAGAAACCCTCCTAATTACTCTAGTTTCCAAGTTTACTTTGAATAAAATACACGAGTAATGAATTTAATCATTTCATTTCAGTTTATTTAATAGGTAAATTTAAAAAAGTTCCTACTAAATACAGGTTGTCCGTTTGAAAACTTCCCACCTCCAACATCTTGACTCTAGTAAAAAGTATTTAAATTCCGCGAGACCCGTCAATTTTAATACCGAGAAGGACACTTTTATCGAACATTTGCATTCTCCCTAGATCAACTCGCACAATGGAGTAGATTTTACCCCTAAAATAAAAAAGGGAGGTGCGGTTGCACCCTTTCTGAAAGCCCCTTCAATCCATATATTTACAACGATATGCCAAGTTATTATTTTTGGATTAGTAGTTTTCATAAAATTGTGTTCTAAGAAGTAAAAATGAAATTACTGTATGTAAGAAAAATTATTCACTCGACTCCCTTGTCCATTTATGATTTAAGCCTACCCCACTTTGGGAGTTGAGAACACAAACACTCGATAAAGTGTCCCCTTCAGTAATAAAATTGACGGGTCTCGCGGATTTTTGATATTTTATACTAAGGCCAAGATATTGAAGGTAGGAAGTTTTCAAATTTACACCCTGTATAGTTTTGCACGACTCGCTCAGGTGAAAAAATTGAAAATATGTACGTAGATTTCGTACGAAATTACTAATTGTTGATGAGATGTAATAGTATTAATAAATCTTTTATCACTTTTACCCGGAATTTGATACATTTAACGCCCAAGGATGCTGAAACTGGCATTAATTAATTTAGAAATTAAGCCAAATTTCTCATAAAAATCGGTGTGAACAACAATCGCATTATATAACTTTGGCATATACCTATACGATTTACGATCGCTTACAAAGTGGCAATTTTTTTCAGTCTCTTTGCACTTATACTGTTTTATAAGTTCTGGTTGTATAGCCATGCAACAGGTGATAATTTTTGAAAATTTAAAAAGAGCAGGTTATCAATTTTTTCGCCAATTTGTTGGCTAATCCAAATCAGATAACATCGTTTTATTAAGTTTATCTAGTAAAATTTAAATTATATTTGTGATTGCTACGTGGGCTCGATATTCAAATATTGATCGCGAAGGTTTGTATTTGCTTTTCTCGTTTAGCTGCATTCACATTTTAAAATGAGTTAAATATTAAAAGCTTATCAAAACCGCGATTTTTTTTTCTATCAGTATCTCGTCCAAGGAAATATCACATCCATAGTGAAATTTTAAATACTACATAATTAGCATTTTTTTTAAATTATTAATCGCCATTTTGGTATTGCATTGCACTTTCATTTTTAAATTATAATTATTATTACAAAACTCATATTTACACCTACTTTGAACTGGTTGATAAATTAATATGAAATCACGAAATTGGTGTTAATGTTTAAAAACACCTTACTTAATTACATTTTCGTTAAAAATGTAAAAATACGATTTTCCAACGCATTTTAAATTTCGTTTATTATTTTAATAAAAATATAAACAAAAAGTTTTATAATTCTTTTTAAAATCGAAACAAAATATGTAATATTAAATAAAACTTACCCTACTAATTTGTCTGGATCTCAAAGAGGGTTTAGACATTATTCCAAAAAAATTAATTTCTGACTAGCTCCACAATTTAAATAAACGCGCGCTTTTACAGTATACGTTCTTTGTTCCACCAATGAGGATTAGATTAAGGTGCACTTTTTTGCTGTCGATCGAACATTGTAAACAAATTATAAAAAGCACTAATAACTAAAATTATTTTACGAAAATTTGAGCATCGCTTACATTTACCTTAAGTACATCACTAGATGTAACGAACAACTGTACAAAAGTGTTGTTTGTCGTAAATATAAATTCACTAGATGGACAAGCAGTGCGCGTGACGTCATCGTTTGCAAATTATTGTGGTACCATCTCAATAAAATCGTGTGGGTACATAAAAAATTCTTAAAATTCTTTAGGCGACATTAAGGAACAACGCGACGCCGGAACGTGGGTATTTAGTACCTACTTCTATTAGAAAATGTTTAATTTAAAGTCGAATATACACGTTATCTTATTGCACATTAATTAGAATTACCTGTGCAACTAACATCTTAACAAAGTTAATTTTCGAAATTCCGTCGATTTCATTTCATGTCCATTTAGTACGCTCACTAAATGCGTTAATATGAATAGTAGGTAAAATGTAGAAATAAAATAATTCAAACAATATGTACTATTATACGTGTTAAAGCATAAAGATTAAATTTTATACGTAAAAATGATATAAAATGTAAATAAATACTAACCCTACAAATTTTTGCTTTAAACATTGTAATATGTACAAAAACATAACGTACACATTTTCACAAACAAAACTGCTATTTAGGGGTTCATTCATTCATTAACACTCATCGTAGACCACAACTTTATCGATCTGGTAAAACCATATTACTTGCAATCAGCTGATGAAGCGAGCAACTAAACTATCGTTCGTTTCTTTGATGTGTGACGTCGAAACTATAATTAATTTTTTTACAAATAATAAATTAGTAATAAAATTAATTTTACATTCTTCTACTCGTGATTATTAACGTTTTGTTATATTTCTACTTTTAAAATTTAAGGTTAGGAATTGGTACTATTGGAGTTTCCATTTGTTGCCTTTGTTGTTCTTTTACCTTGAGTTTTTGAAAGTTTCTAGCGCCAAGAAAAATGTAACCTTCGAAGTCAAAAACCAAGTTGCTGGTTCATAGCTACTCCTGCCCACCCTCCTCGAAATTACTGTGCGACTATTTTTAAAATTTTTAATACTTGCAATAATACGAATTTCGATAATTCTAGCTAGTTTTCAAATTTGTGTTTTAGAAAGTGATCCAAAAAGGAAACAGCAAAAACTTCAAAGTTTTATACAGTTAGTTGAAGCTTTGCTCTATGTAAAGTTGTAAAGTGTTCCTAAAATCGAATTACCACTTAGCCCATTAGCCTATTAGAATATAATGTAACATAATAGAATTGTAAAGGTGCCGATAGACTGGCGAGAAAACTCGCGCGATTTGCTGTCCGGCAGCAGTGTCACTAATGTAAATATCACTGCGAGTCCCTCAGAGTCTATTGTCTATTCATTAAAACTTGCGACACTGCTGTCGGACAGTCGGATAACAAATCGCGCGAGATTCTCGCCAGTCTATAGTCTATAGGCAGCTTAATACAATTTCTAAATTCTCTTTACGATCCCCACTTTTGATTCACCAATTTTTCCTGGAAGCTTGATTGGGGTTCTTTTATTTCAAACTTATAACGTTATACGATGTTATTAACATAGAGCAAAATTTTGAAAACTGAACTTCTTGTATCTACAAGTTTTGCTCTTTCCAAGTGAAAAGAATTAGGCAAGGTATGAAAAATAATAGAAAATTGAGTTTTGATTTTTTAACTTATACAGTGATTACAAGCATCTGTTTCCATTAAATTCTTTTACCAAAAGCACATCGAAAAAACATTTTTATTTAAATTTTAGGAATGGCCATTTTAAGCTCTTGGTAAAATAATTTTAGGGAAAACAGGTCCTGTAAACCTTGTTTGCCTTTTCCTAATGTACGGCACCTTAAGTGTACTTCTGTAACTGGCTTAAACTAAAAAGTTAAAACTCAACTTCCGATTATTTTTGAACATACCTTGCTCATTGCAAAAATTTATTTTAAACGCATATTGCAAAATATGTAGAGGTCGATTTTTGATTAATCTCTTGTAATTTTTGTTGCTTTGAAACGTAGCAACTTAAGATTTTGTAGGTATTCAACTTTGGATACGCCAAGTGAAATTTTTCCAATTAACGAAAGGCTTCCAGGTAGCTCGTTGCTACACAACAACGGCCCTTTACCTACCCTTCTGTGTCATATTCCCCTTGTTTTCCAATTTTCGAGCTTATTAATGGCAGTTCACTTCGACTTTTTATTTTTTTTAATAAAATCAAAAATTTTTGCATAACGAAGAAGTTAGGCAAATATTTAAAAATATCTACCTACAGAAGTATCCTTAATTTTTTTACTACATTTTATTTTATAGTACAAAAGTGATGACCACGTAACAACAATTTGATGATTGGTCTTCTAACTTTTTTCTTTGTCATTTAAAATTTGGAGCACCATCAAACTAATTGTTCAATTCTTCAACTTTCGAGCACGTATTCGTGCAAACGTAACGAGCGAATTTAAACACTTTGTCATCGATTTTTAATTCATTTAATGATAAAAATTTAAAAACTAGTATAACAAAAAATAATTTTTTCCAATTTTTATTTAAAAATTTTACATTTTGCTCTTTATAGGTAATTAATTAATCTCAAATTTTACATATTGCAGGTGAGTTACAAAACATAAAACTTACCAAAAAAGTTGGTGATTTAATATCTACATCGTCGGTGTCATCATCTTCTGCATCTTCTCTGCTAATAGCTGGCCCCATGGCCCCTGAGGGGGGCTCTTGAACGAGGCCGGCCTGCAAGGCAAACCGTTCACGTCTTTCGCTCTACAGTGACTAACCAGTTCGTGTATGTATTCTGCTGCGCGAAACGGAGGTGAATGATTTATTGACCATTTATTTATTATTGGAGTTATTGTCTACCGTTAACTCGAGTCCAGTCTAGTTACTAGACTAGGAAAATAGTTTTTATTAAAGATTTAAAACTAAATTTTATCGAAGAAAGCGCCTATATAAATCGCAATGTCTTACAAAACAACACCTACTAACTGTACTATGTATCTACACATCTACAGTCTACAACTTTGGTTTTAGGGGTTCTTTCTGTACTGTAAAGGCTCCTACAACGGAGCTGATAATTATTTTTTACCTAATTTTCCTATTTAACTCGTTTTGTTTGGTGTTTTTGTCTTTCTTTAAAACCCTTACTTAACCAAACTAACAAATAGCAAAATGAATAAAATAGAAAATTGAATAGGAATTAGTACAACAAAAGATCTTAAACCAAACTTGTCCGTAAGGATTCTGAGACCCTCTTCAACTTCTAACTTGCTGCCGCTGCCTGATACCACTAACCACTAAGTTCGAAAGAAGCAGCCGAAGTAACTGCTTGAAAGTTGGACTCCAATTTTTTATTTAAGTACTACCTTATTTAGGGCTGTTCGTGTTCACATCAATATTAAACTTGGAATACTGCAATAAGCAGTCAACCAGTCTCAGAATAAATGTTTTCTTCAGAAGGAAATAGCTATTCAAAAAATCGAGTAGAAAAACTTCCGTTTAATAGTAGGAATTTTCCAAAATTAAAGAGAAGCCCTTAAAGTTTTAGGTTTCAGTAATTATTTTTATTAATTTCACTCCTCGGGGCTCAGGCGCTCAGGGAGTGGATATATAAGGATATCATTTTTAGTTGCGTTCGTTTTCAATAAAAGAATGTACCATCTTCTTTACGTTACAATATTACAACAAGTTTAGTAACAAATTTGCTATAATTTAATCAATCGTTGTAAAAAAAGGAAAAACAAAATGTTTGCAAAATTACACCGTGACAAACTAATGTGGAACAAGTTTCTGCGCGCAGTTAGAAGCGCATCTTAATACTTATGGTATAGCCGGTCGCGGTCATGGTCAATAGCAACAAATTTTTGGGTCGATACAGGTGGCATGCAACAAACTTTATTTACTGCATAATTATGTAATAAACAACAGAATAATTTATTTACACGCTATATCTGATAACACAATGTAGGATGGACGTGCTCCTTTTTGTAATGCTCCTATTATTGGGAAATAAAAGACGTTATTGAAGCATGTTCTAGAAAGCACCTATTGAAACTATAGGGTAACCTGGGTAAAAATTTTAAACAAGTCTGATTGATATTTGAAAGATATTCAAGACTTTTAAATTATCCTCTTTAGCTCTTCGTGTGAACTGTGAGAGTTATTCAGTGTTCATGTCGTTCACTGGCTGACAGAATTAGATCAATAGATATGACTATCGTGCTATCAACGAATTAGCAGTTCGAAGCAATTGAGCTCCTGGTAAATATACTAAGACCGTCTTCTGTGGCTACTAATAGGACAAGGGAAAAAGGGAATTACTTAGGGGTCTTCGACAAAAACAGGGTCCTAAACTAAGCTCATCACTACATAATAGATTGATGAACCAATTCTAATGAGCTATTACAGATATAAAAGATGCATCTTTTAAATGAATAACAAGCTCTTCGTAACGTTTGAATTGTTTCATATCAGAAATTTTTGACTGATTAGTTGTTCCATCAATGATACTAAGCAGAAGCAGTGTACTATGTTGTACTTGGTCTTATGGTGGTCCTATGCGGTTTGCTCACGTAGTATCTGTCACGTACTCCTGATACTCTAAAAATCCTCTTAAAATCTTGTTGGTAGTACTACCTATGTTCTCTCAAAAATTAGACGCTGTTCTATTTCAAAAGCTGACGTATGTTTTCTTATGTGCTCTGCTATGTTTTGGCTTATGAGTGATTGGCTGTGACTAATCATATAGTGTGAATAATGTAAAATTGGCCTTATGATAAATTATATGGAAACACACATGAGAAAACATATAATGTAAACCGGCTTTAAGTAATAAGTAACCGGGGCTTAATGGTCGGCCTTGAAATGTGGATTGGCGAATTCAACAATATGGACTAGACAAGATGAAGGTATTAGTTCGGTAAACAAAGAATATCCTAGCTTCCTAGCAGAAACTAAAGCGTTAGAAACCTTAAACATACATTTTCCATACCTATTATAATAGTATTCAAAAGTAAAATTTATTTTACCGAAACACTCTGTATATATTACACCACCAATCACATCACGACTATCGTATGGAGATAAACCAGAAACTTAAACTAATTTTGTTAGGTTATGTGTTATGTTGATTGACTGATTGTAGTTGATTGTAACTTTGCCTCTGAAATAAAAGGTTGTAAATTGCATTAAATATTATGTCTGATGGTAAAGTTTTAAAACAAACAATTCGATTTAAATTTAATAATTTCATTTTTAGAAGAAGTAATTAGAAGACGCCTGGTGATTGATGGCGATGGAACAGGCGATGATAGACGTCTCAATGTTTTATTAAAAAGCTTAATTAAATGGGCTAATTACACAGATAGTTCATCTCCCGAACATCTCCAACTTTATGATCGCTTGCTTTCACAAATCTCGCAGTGTGAATTTGCAGTTAAGCGTTCGCAACTATTATCAAAAACTAATAACAAACAACTCGGAAATTATCAAGGCTTGCAAAAGAAATTAGAAAAACAGATCGACGAAGTGAAAAGCACTATAGAAATAAGTAAACAAAACTTGTCCCAAGCAAAGATTCTCAAGCAAAATAGAATGATGTACGATTTATTAGCGCAAAGTATAAAACAACAACCGGCTAGAAAAGATACTGATAAACGATTAGCGGACTTAAAAGCTGAACTCACTAACTTGCACGAACAAAAGAAAAATTTAGAAAATAAACTAGAGATGAGGCGTAAACAGTTTCATGTCTTGGTTTCTAGTGCCAATCAGTTACGTTCGATGTTAGAAGACACACAAGATGACGATTTGAATACATCTTTAGACGATATTACGAATAGTCCAGGACCAGAGCCTATGTCAGAATAGTATTGGTTGATGTAATTTATAATTAATAAAAACAATATATATTTTATTTGATTGAAATTTTTAATTTGGATACTTTTGGTACATTTCTAATAGTTAAAGATACACGAGTATCACGAGGTAAATACTGACCAACTTCATATTTGGAAGAACATAAGCTTAAATTTAAACAGGAATCGGTAATTAAGTCTTCTTTAGTTTCACTTATGGAATGTAAATATCTGCTATACATGTCGTCCTTCACTATTATTAAACTCTTAGGCTCTAATAATACATTACACACTTTTTTTCTACCATCGTCACAAAATTCCAAAAGTGTATGAGATCCACAAGTTATTGTAGTCACAATAGGGTAAAATAGAGGCCCATCACTGTGTGGCATTATTCCCTGCCCCGGTAAATACTCGTTAACAAGAACATGATTTACATTTCGACCATCAAAGATATTTAGCTTGTTAACTTTTTCCATACACGACTCTAGCCATTGGGGTATTTTCTCAAGTATCATTCCATTTTTGTGGGGAACACCTCCATAATCTTGCAATCGACGATTCGATAAGTGGGTCCATTTAGGCTTTGGAACACTGTACACTTTATTCAAAATGTAAGATTCTTCTTCGGTTGTTATAAAATTAGGAATATAATAAACACTGGGTGGTGTACATTGAACTCGATATACTTCGAAATCTTCCATAATGAACACACAATGTAAGTTGATATATCGGAAATATATATAAAACTTGTTTTAATTATTATCGGAGTTTCACAATAAAAGATCATGTATGCGTATAAATATAATTAAGGAACATACAGATGTGCTACTTCACTTTATTTGTCTTGTATTTCTATTTCAACAGCATGATTTCTGATTTGTAAAAGGTAAATATAAAAATTATAACCTCAAATTTCGACGTAGTAGAACTCACTTAACCTCATTTAACATAAGTAATTGTTTAATTTTAAATCGTTTAAATTAAAGAACCTTTTTAATTAATTGTCAGTGTCAATTTAATGATGTTGGTTGTAAGACGTACGTTAAGATTTATAAAAATTAGACAAGACGTTCAACAGTCCTTGACGTCTCTTCGCATCCGAAGCATTTCAACAAACGGGTATAGGCAGCAAATTAAAAGTGACAATTCTTCTGTCAGTATATTTGACCGAAGAACGAAATTGTTACAACGACAAAGAGCAGCTCTAGCTCCAGATGTAAGCGTTTACGACTATTTAAAAGACGAAATTGGATATAGATTAGCCGATCGTGTATTCGATATTAAACGAAAATTTAAAGTGGCTGCCGATATAGGTATTTCCAATTTAAATTAAATTTGCTACTTAATGAAAACTCGAAGGTTGTAGCCGAGGTTACGTATCAAAACACATTACACCAGATTCTGTAAAAGAATTAATCTTGTGTGATACAAATGAAGCCAATATAGAAGTAATCGAAGTTCAAGATGGTATAAGAACACACAAAAAACTTTTAGATGAAGAAAATATCAACGTGCGTATGTCATTTCATTAATTTTTGTTTTATACGAAACCGATAATTTTGCAGTTTGAACCCGATTCATTAGATCTAGTCATTTCAAGTTTGAACTTGCATTGGGTAAACGATTTACCCAGCGCATTTAAGAATATTCTAAGCAGTTTAAAGCAGGATGGAGTTTTTTTAGCATCTGTTTTTGGAGGCGACACTCTCTATGAGTTAAGGTCCTCTTTACAACTAGCAGAAATCGAAAGGCGAGGAGGACTCTCTCCGCACGTTTCTCCTTTTACAGAGGTTAGAGATATAGGAAGTCTGCTGACTAGGGCAGGATTTACGATGCTTACTATCGATACTGACGAAATCGTTATTAATTACCCTACAATGTTTGAGCTGATGTGGGATTTAAAAGGTGAAAAAATTGACAGCTTCAAAGTCTTTTAAAAACTGTCTTTATTTTAGGTATGGCAGAAAACAATGCTGCTTATAATCGAATTATTCATTTACATCGAGATACACAGTTTGCTGCAGCTGCTATATATAGAGAGCTCTACGGAAAAGTTGATGAAGAATCTGGGAACGTTTCTATACCTGCAACATTTCAAGTTATAAATATGCTCGGATGGAAGCCTCATTCGACACAGCCAAAACCACTCGAAAGGGGTACTGGAGAAATTTCGTTAAAAGATTTGTACCGATTAAATGAAATTATTAAGGATGTCAAGAAAATTGAAACGGATGATGGTGATAAAAAGTCTTAGTTGTATTCGGTTGTTATATTGTAAATAAATATGGTAATTTTTTATACTTTTTATTCATTATTTTGATCCGGTCGACAGTAAAGCTAATAGACCAGCGGTAGTACCAACAGACACAATGTAATTAACGGCAGGAGAAAAACTGCGCAACAAATAAAAGCTAGTAAAAATAACAATAGCCAAATATAAAGCATTGTTGTAAAAAATAGCAAACGTAGTTGCTTCAAAATCTGCCACTTCATTCTTTTTCCATAAAATTCTTTCGTCCTTTTCTTTTTTGCTCATTTTCTTATCGTCCGCCAATTTTTTGCTTAACTCCCACGTTACGGCGTCTTCACGTTTCACAGCAATTTTGTGTTTCAGACTAAACTTTGTGTTGCGATAAGCTATTGCTATTAAATAGGTGGACACTAAAGTCACCAATACCAAAAGGATTAAAGAACCGTAAACGTCCATCATGTGAATTCTCCAGAACAACCATATCGGAATAGCAGATACGATAAATGCATTACCATAAAACAAAGCCGAAGATTTAGTCGAAACGTTTCTACTAAAATCTTGAAGTAACAATTCTTCCTCTTTAGTAAATGCTTTTGCTGATTTTGGAGACATTATTAAAATGAACGAGATTCAAACTTCGAATTAAGAAACCTTAAGGTTACACAATAAGTTAATTATTCTAATTATACACAAAGTTTACAATTCAAATATTGCCACTTTTGTTCCAATTTCCAAAATGAAGAGCAGAGTTTTTAGTTTTCTTTTTTGGCATTTTTTGTCAACCTTTGACTTTTGACAGTGGAATTTTAACCTCAAACTGTAAGTCTTAATTTTGACAATGAATTATAATTTTTAAACCTAGTTTTGAGTCTTTATGGTAGAATAATATTTGTAAAAATGACCATTTGGAGTTCGTTAAGACCTTTATTTTCAAAGTCTTCTAAAAATGCAGTTGTCAGATCCAGTCGTGAGTTCAAACCTAATTACATAATCATAACACAACATTAAATGATAATATTAATGTTTTAGTATTTAAACGAAACATGTCAGACCATCATAAAGAATTTCCGTATCAACCATCTCGTTTTCAATGGCAAAAGTTCAAAAATTATGCCAACTTTTATTTTTTCATCGGTGCTATCCCATTAGCTTTATTAACAACCTGGGTGAATGTTTTTATAGGTCCAGCCACTCTCTGTGAATTACCGAAAGATTATGAACCTAAGCATTGGGAGTACTATAGGGTAATTAAAACAAATTTCACTATCTGTTCTAAGAGGTGCTTTTAAATTTGCCTTCCAGCGATTTAGTTTGCTTTCCGAGCTCTTTTAAGGTTCAACCATGTTCATGCCGAGTATGCAAGTATGCTATGCACTAGCACTAGAGGTTACAATTATCAATTTTGATTTATTTCTTCAAATAACATTCCTCGACTTTTAAATGCCGGTGACATTAAAAAGAGCTTGCCATGCTCAACAGTAATGGGATGTTATTTCAAGCATTAGGTCGAAGTTGGTAATTGTCTAGTACTTGATGTGGAAACATGATATTATAGGAGCTTGGTAGGCAAATGATGTAAACCTAGTTTTAAGGCTCTAAATAGTTTATATTTTTAGCACCCCATTACTCGATTTATAGCACGCTATTTCGTAGCTAATCCACAGCAAGATTATGAAAAATACTTACATTTTGTATATGAAGAAGATGAAAAAGCTCGAATGAGGTGATTATTGAGAACCGTTTAAAAGCTTTTGTACAGCAACTTTTTTTACAGAAAACTTGAGCGAGAAATAAAGGCTAAAATGGCCGAGAGACAAGATTATCAAGCTTATTATTATAAACCTGTAATGGCTAAATATTACAGAGTAACTAGAGAAGCTGCAGATTACATCGAATCTATACGAGGTGATTAAAAAGTGTGCGAAATACAATAGTATGTTAATAGTGTAGAAATAAAATATTACAATATTAAAAATTTTACCATCAAAGCTTTCCCACACTGACCTTTCAAGACTTAACAGAAGGCAAATTTGCTTTACTTAAATATGATTACGCCTTCAATAACGAAACAAAAAACTATAACGAGAAGGAGTCTTGTGTCTCAATTTGAATCTTTATTATTAGATTTGTTCCAAAGACGAGGCATGCCTTTGTAAGTTGTTTGTTGTATTATGTCAACCCAAACTTCATTTCCTAACATTTTAATTCAAGTTTCGTGTCTCCAAATTCGTACCTTACACCTTGAGATCATTTAAACTGGGAAAATTTTCTATTTGGTCTACACATCATACAAAAACACTATAAAAGAAATTATATTAACATAAATATTATGTACGAAACCGAACCCCAGATATTTTTATCAGCTCGAAGCCCTAGATTAATTCAGAGACTCTCAAATGTTAGTAATAAGATCCAGATTATGTCGTGTCTAGGCAATAAAAATTTTATCAAATTGAAATATGGGGTTCATTTTCATTAAATTCAAACTTAAGCAATCCAACTGATGTGTAAACAAATTGCTGTAGCATCAAACTTGATACTACCATCGAGTATATTATAACACTGCATTACTCAATGGTACTATGCAAGTTTCTTTTAGCATTACATATATTTACTAGTGCAATGCAGCTACTGCCAGGAAGTAAATTTAGAAGTAAATTTATTCAAAAAGAAATTTTTTATTAGTCACTTATCCGCTACATAGCATTATTGGAAATAAGTTCTTGGTTTGCGGACAGAGAATCGATTCAAACTACGCGCTCCTTGAAGTCTCCTAGGTAATGGGAAACGAATCGTAGAATCGTGGAATTGTTTAACTTGTGGTCTTCTGCAAGCAGAAGCTTTCACTGCTTCAACCTTAATAATCTGAAAAATATATTGAAATTAATGTTAAAACTCTACGTAATGAATGATTTTACCTGTATCGAGTGGGCTCTGGCACGATGACGAGCTCCCATATCCCTATAGCATAAGGTCACGGCACCGGATACACTTAAATCACGATATTCTCTGTACATGTTATGAGTTCCAGAACGAGAATCGTAACGCAACCAAATACCATAATTCTTAATTTTGGTGGGAGTCTTTTCGGGAATTTGTTTAATAGATACAATTTCACCGGTCGATTTCTTAAACTTCTTAAGCTGACGTAAGAAATACCAGAATCGAGATTTTGCCACAATACGATCTGGAGCAAATATTCTCATCTTATATAAAGGAGTATTCTTTTCCTTTTCACCGGGTAGCTTGCGCCCGATTACTTCGTATTCTTTCAACTGCAATTATAAACGCCATTAAAATGACAGGTTATGCCTAAACCACGTGCACAAAGTTAATTCATTTAAACGACCAATGTATCATACTTTATTACTCTATTCAAATTCTACTCTGGAGAAAAGTAATTACTTTTGAATTAATTTCTCTTAAAAGATATAAATATAATAAAGAAATTACCTCTCCCTTGGCTTTCATTTTGTATTCCAAATCACTACAAAAAGAGCTAACTTTGCGTTGTACCGAACGGAAAAGTGACGAACAGACGAACTGTAACCCGCGTGAAGTTTGCAACTTACAGATAGAGGTGGACACTTAGTGGATATTGTATCAGGATTGGTAAGATATTTGCTTAAATATTACGTGATTAATACTGTACTACCGTTACGTGATACTAACCCTGCGTTCGGGGAGCTCGCTTTCACGCTATTAGCACCACACGCTATTATGACGTATTACTGTGCGTTCGGGGAGGCTTTTAGCGTTTGACCCATAAGTTTACGTACTGGAACAGTGACGTCACGAAAGCTTTCATAGCGTTGAAAGCGAGCTCCCCGAACGGCAAAATCGTGCTATTAGTACTAATAGCGAGCTCCCCGAACGCAGGGTAACTACTCCTACTACATAACCTTAAAATTGTTATACTTGTGGTTATGTTATTCGTAGCGCAAAATTTCTATTTTCAATGTTTTTGAAGTTACTAAATCGTGTGAATTATTTACGCTTAGGATCAGTATTTAATACAAAAGAAACTACCACGTTTAAGAAATTATTTCATGTAACAAATAGTGAGTACATTTTCGAATTTTTATGATCTCAGGATCTCACATTTTATTTTCAAATACGCACAATGTAATTTAACATGTATCTTCAAATTTAGTGTAGCTCCTAAGCTATCAGCTGATTTATAATTAATTTTCTCAAATCAACGTACCCATATCATACTAAAACCAACATTTAAAAAGTTTTGTAAAAATACTTGGTTTAAATTTTAGAGTTAAGTCATGGTGAGTTCGAATGGCAAGATCCTAAATCGAAGGATGAAGTGTAAGTAAATGCTAGATCATAATTTATAACGCTAATTATTACATTTGAAGAGTTAATATAACATTCTTAACCAAAGACGGCAAATCGATTCCTGTAAAAGGCAAAGTTGGTGATAACATATTGTACCTTGCACATCGTTATCAAATCCCAATGGAAGGAGCATGCGAGGCATCGTTAGCTTGCACTACATGTCACGTGTACGTTAAAGAAGAGTATGGTGAAAAATTACCAGAGGCTTTAGAGAAAGAAGAAGACTTATTGGATATGGCCCCGTTTTTAAAAGAAAATTCGCGTTTAGGTTGTCAAATAATTTTAACTAAAGAGTTGGACGGTATAACGGTGCAATTGCCTAAGGCAACTAGGAACTTTTACGTCGATGGACATGTTCCAAAACCACATTAGTATAAATAGTGCTTTATTAAATCCCAATGTGATTTTATTGCGTAGTTTTTAAAATAAATTATGGAACTCTTAAAACTTTATTTAAATGATTCACTACGGTATATGTGAAAAGATTTTTATTATTTTTCTAAATTATTTGATAAATCTTTATTTATCAACAATAATTATTAATGACCTTACAAATAATTCATGCTAAAATAAAATATTTTGAGTATTATCAATTCAAAACACACACATATACAATATTTGAAATAAAACAAGAAATAAAAAATAATGGTAACGAGTTAAAGCTTTTTAAAGAGTCGCAAAAGTACTTTTTTCTTTTTAGTTATTTTTCTAATAAAATATGTTACGTTTTGTCATGGCAGTACTGTTAGCATTACATTAAACCGTTACAGACACTTAAAAAACCATCTAACATTATTAAAATGTTGTATTGATACACTTTATGTAAATCTATCCTATTTGGCAAACTTTGCTAAACCTAAGTGCAACGCTTATTACGTAAATTTTATCTAATAATGCACACAACTAAACAAAAAACTTATTAATTAAGAGATTATATCGATTTCCTATCTCTAATTAAGTGAATAAAATAATTATCATTTTGGCACAGTTTAGTCGTTAAAAAAATTAAGAAACTTGATTGTAATGAATTCAGAACGGAAGTATCGACTCATAACTTGAAAAATTAACGTTTGTAATGACGAGAGTTGCTAACTGCAAATGCTAAAATCAAAGCGAAAATAAGACCCATGAATTCAACTACAATTAGTACGATTGCGATTATAGATGCAGTAAACATATTATCGTGTACAACACTAACAACTTTACTAACACAACCTTTTCTGTAAATAGTATCAAAATCAATTCCTCCTCCTAACTTTAAATTCTGCGTTGCTTTAATGCACTGAGTCGAATCTGGTTCAACTTTACAACAGCTTTTTGGTATATTGAACGTTTTTTCTTCGAGACTAGCCCCAACTTCAATATTATTACTTTCATTCCAATCTGATGGATATTCGGCTCCACAGCATTCCAACTATAAAATATGTTTTACTTAAAAAATAATTTTATTAAAGATGTATCACTTACTCCCTTTTGAATTGTATCAAATATCTCTTTCAGACGTTTATCCTTATGATATTCTTCTTGAACTGTGGATTTTACATTGTAACGAATCATGGCTTCTAGTTTGTCACTATTAGAATACATCCATATAGCAGACGCTATTTGTGCAACAACAATTATTAGAAGAATGCAGAAAAACTAAAATTTTAACTTTGATCTTCGGCACAGCAATTAAAATTGTTTACTTACCGAAATAAGCATACATTGAGATTCTCGTGATGATCCACAACATCCCAAAAATGATACAAGAAACAGAAGAAGGCCACAAAATAATAAAATACACACAGATACTGTGTAATTGCTGCTATCGACTGCCATTGAAACATAGAATGTATAATCGTACAACATCCATGATGCTAATCCAATTATACAGAGACTTATAATCTGAAAAATACATAATATTAATTATTATCGATGATATAAATTTGCAAATGGCATTAGAAAAAGAAAACTAATTGGTAGTTTCAAGCTTTTCACTCCTATTAAATTCAATTGTTTTTAAATAATGCATAATAACAAAACCACTCAGGTAAAACTTAATTCTCCACATATATTTTCTTCAAACTATTAATAAATATGACACTCTTCCATGATGTTCTCATATTCTAAAAATCTTTTAGGTAAAGTTTCAACCCCCACAAAAGTTTTTTTAAATAATTATTCTTTTAAATTATTATGAAACTGAAGCATTTTGTCTATAAATTATAGCAATTACAAGGAACAAGTTTAGCTTCTCGACAATAACAGTTGCAGATGTTGATGTCGAGAAGGTTTGGGTGGAGGATATTGGCAACAGAAATAGATTTTATATACAAAACACTTACGAAAAAGAGGAAATTCATAAATACCATGAGGTATTTAATAAAAGTATAACATCCACCTAATCCCATTTTGTTATATCACTTTACACTTTTAATTAAAACACAAATTTACTTTAAATCTGCAAATGTTCATAAATGGACAAACCTCCTTTCGTTGGGTCCAGTTGAGTCTTTCTCATTCTATCTCGCTTCTGTTCGTTCCATAACAGTTATAAAGAGGAAGAAGGAAGTAACTTTCGTCTGTTTACGTGAAATACGAAGCCGAGGCCATTCGTACGTGTTCGTGCGTAGCGCCATTGTAGTAAATAAATTACAGAATTGTAAATAATAATTGTAACCCAATTATTTTAAAATATTTTGATTGTTCGTTTGTATCGATTTTTGTTTTAGACACTTAAGTTAGTTTCATTTTACGATAGGTAATTATAAAACATAATTAGAAGTTTTATGCAACTTTCGAATTGGTGTCATTTGGTTACCTTGTTTACAACCAAATCTACAACCAACAAAATGGTGACTATCCATTTCTATGTGTTTCGCACTTTGATGTGTGAGATAATTTATGTTAAAGTGTAGAGTAAAGTTATGGCCTC
The DNA here is from genome assembly GCA_950108345.1 of Malthinus flaveolus. Lineage (NCBI taxonomy): Eukaryota > Metazoa > Arthropoda > Insecta > Coleoptera > Cantharidae > Malthinus > Malthinus flaveolus. Next base: position 4,698,265 of record OX467286.1, read on the forward strand.
GGATGGCATTGACGAGGTTGCTCTGTGCGGTAAAGTTGGACAATTAATTAAAAAAACTGAAGCATTATTAAGAAATAAAGAAATAAGCATGGAATTGAATGAGGTGAGTGGTAACTTTCTTCAGTTTTACAAATTATGAAACGATTGTTTGTTTAGGTGTTGGACAGCTACCTTGGCGAACTGAATGAGAAGCAACTTTATTTGGCTAATGGTATTGCTAACGTAGACTTTCCGCAGGCTGGCATCTTCATTCAAAATGCAGTTAATGTACTTTCGAAAGAGATTGATATTCTATGGGATGAAAATTTACAGTTTCATTTAAAATTATGTGCACATAGCAAGTAAGTCATTTGCACTTTTTTTATGTTTTGAAATAGTAGATGGTCGCATTCACTGGACGTAGCGTAAACTGATACCGATCCATCTGCTACATATGTAGCAGTACAACGCTTGGTAAATTTGTTAAGTTGGCTTAAAAGTGAGCACAATTATAATATATGTCAATTATCGGCTGTGTTATCTCGTTGGTATGTGTGGTTATGTTATTGTTGATTTCGCGAGTTTATTAATTTGTAAGTAAATTCAAATTTACAACTACTTTTCAAAATATGCTACCACTTCGCTCTCAATAAGTAGCGGAAATAAAATATGCTAGAAAAAATGGCGACCGCTCCACAACATGTTACGAGAGTAGCGCTCGGTAGCGGTGTTGTCAGCGGACGAATTTGCAACAGTTACGTCCGGTGAATGCGACCAATAACTAATTTAGTTGGTAGCAAAGTAAAAATGCTGAGCTTTTTGCTACTATAAAATTGTAAATGTCTGGACTTTGACTTACTGAACATCAAACTTTAGGCTGTTGAATTTCAAATGAGTAAATGTGATTTTTATTGCATAGGCATCGTAGGGATAAACCACTCCAAAAATTTTAAAAGTTATGCTATGTAAAGTTAATATTGATATTTTTATTTCTATTAGGTCGACAGAAGAAAAACAACTTGAAGAATCAAAAGTTATAGAAAGAATAAATCAAAAGAGAAGAAGAAAAATACTAACTCAAACTAAAGATATTAATTCGCATTTAAATCACGATATAAGTAGTGTTGTAAGTAAAGCAGATGATATTTTGAAGAAGTGTTCCCAAGTGCGAAATTGTAACAATTTACAAGATTTATGGAAATCTGTGGTTGCGATGGACGAAAATTTAAATACGTCGAATGTGCACTTAACAAATAGTGGAGTGATTACACCTGAAAGTGAATATAGTTTTACTATAAATTCAGCAGTATGTGATACTCAAACAAAAGAAAAAATATGTAATTATAATGATTTATATAGTAATTTGGCAACTTTTTCTAACTGTGATAAAAAATTTACTAATAATGATGATCTTTTACAAAAGTATCTACAAAAGAAAAATTTAACCTATGCAGAGTTCACAAAACAAAATCTAGCACGGCATTTTAGAACTTGGAAACAACAAGAACATTTTAATAATTTAAATGTCAGCCAAGACATTCAAAGATTATGTTCTAAAACATCTGTGGTGCATTTATCGAGACTTCCCGATTCTTTAATGAACAAATTTCTTCGTCGCTCCCTTAGTGCCGTGGACGAATGTAATAATGCGTTACAACAAGAAACTAATCAACCTACTCAATTAAAAACAACATCGGAGTATGTTAGTGATGCAGATTCGTTGTTTCATGATGGACCTTTTGGAAGCTCGGACGATGAACATCAACAAAATATTTCCTCCACACGTCGCAGTATAACCGACTCGGGGATTTTTAGCAACGAAGAGTATTTAATGGAAGACCATGGACATTCTGAGGAATTTACTCCGATATCGGTGGTATCCGAGAATGTAGAAGTTTGTGAATCACAAGTGGTTCCAATTGAAGACGATGTTCCTGCTTCTTCTGATGACACTGTTGAAGCAATAACTGAAAGTAATATAAATAAATCGAAGCAAACAATTCAAGATGACGATCCAGTTTTTTTTCAAAATCGAAAATCAAATGTGAGTTTATTTGTTAAACTTTCATTTTGCGACGAATCGATTGTCGGTTATAAATGCAAAGTGCTTTAATTATTGATATTTTTCAGAGAAAATTTAGAGACGAAGAAGACGAAGACGAACCATTAGTAAAACGAAGAAAAACTCGATTTAGGAAAAAAATTATGTTGGGAAACTTTGAAGAGTTCTATCGAAAACATTATATACCAACAGATGGTGAAAGTGAGTTAGAAAATATTATTTATTATTTAGTAGTTTAATAAGCAAATATCTTTGTAGATGATTTTTTCACCTACGAGGAATCAAATGAAGATATCGCCACTGTATGTTCCAGAAATGAAGATTCTGGTATTTGTCAAATGGATGCACTCAATGATCAGTTAAGTGTGGATATAGCAAATGTAGAAAACAGAATTGAAACCGATTTTCCGAGTCCCGTTGAAGCCACTGTATGTTCCAGAAATGAAGATTCTGGTATTTGTCAAATGGATGCACTCGATGATCAGTTAAGTGTGGATGTAGCAAATGTAGAAAACAGAATTGAAAGCGATTTTCCAAGTCCCGTTGAAGCATCGACAAGTTTTCCAATTAGTCGTAGTACTCCAATACCTGAAGAATCTGAAACTTTTTCTCCGACGCTTCCACAAGTTTCAAATTATGAAGAAGAAACTACTAATCGAATTAAAGCAGTGTCAGATTGGCAAAAATTTATCGCGCCCAAATTAATCGAAGCCGAAGAAAAGTTAGATTTTAATATTCACGAGTACGGAAGTAATATCATGAATTCGATGATTTTATCCGAACAAACTTCGTTTAAAAATGTAGTTCAAGGAAAACAAGTTACCGAGGTAACGAGACATTTTTTAGCCATGTTACAGTTAGCTAATACTGGTAATATAGAGATCATTACCTCAAATTCTGGAGAGTTGGCGAATGATACTATGGAATTGAAGCTGTTAACCCGAGAACGATACCACGAACATTTAAATGAATTTGAAGCACCTTCTGAAAATTCATTCAGAGAGAATTTAGCAAGAATTCAAGCTCTTCATCCAAATTTTCAAAGTCATTCCACATCACTAAGAAGTAATATCCATAGAAATAGAAATTGAGAGTGTGATAATTAAATATTTATGTTAAAGAATTATTACAAAGTTAAAGTGTTTTCAGTATTTCATATTTGATGACAGCTTCTTGGATTAGTTACCTAACTTGAATGTTTGGTTGTGAAGAACGTCCTTTTTATTTTAGTATTTTATGTTGTTTTTTAATGTGTCTTGGGTATCAAACAAAACGAGCAATAATTGGCAACATTAATAAAATAAATAATATTCTTTTAAGGTACCTATTAAGAACTAAAATATTTATGTTCTATTACAATTATTTACCATCAGAGTGCTAGAAAACTATCCATATCTTTTCTAGAGTTTTTAAAAGTTGTGTTACGGTTTTCGTTTTTCGTTTTTGATAATTAAAGGAAGTGAAAGTACGATATCTTAAAATTCCGTTACTGATCTTTTCATTTTATAATTATTTGTTTGTATTTTTTGTATTTTATTTAAACTAGAACACCAGTGCAACATTTTTAAAAATACTGTGGATATGAATTATTTCAATCGAAGTTTTATTTAGACCGAGTAGCAGGGTATACAAGGTATTATTTTAATTTTTCTTTCTATGTTAATTTTAAAACTAATTACATAACTGTTTGTAAACACTGGGTAATATCTAATAGTTTATTTTGAGAATTTTATACTATGTAGTAAATATATTGTATATACTTGTAAATGTGTGTAGATATAAATTTTATTAATATATAACTATACTTTTTCTCATTTAATTGCACCAATAATTTACTACATGTAGTGCACAATTTATATTATTAAGGTTATTGTAAGGTGAAATTTTTAAACACTACACTAAATTCTGTATGGCACTTTCATCAGATTCTGGAATGGTTGGTTTGGTTTATCGTATTTTGTAATCAGCGACAGTGTTGTCAATACCATACAGCAAGGGTTTATCAAAGAATGTGTGTGATGTTGAGCTCTACTTTTGAAAAGGATTTTGTCTTCAAACGAAACTTTTTCCACTTAGTACACCAGGTGTTGAATAGCTTACCCATAACTAGGTACTCCGTAGAATCGCCTTTTTATAAATTCTTGTTTTCCTAATAATCGTTTAGAGTTGGAGAAAAGAGTTTAGAGAAAAATGATCAAGGTATGTCTGGCCCGTTTTATATTTTTCGTCAGTATTTGTGGAAATATCTTTCAAAGTTATGTGTAAAATGCGTTAAAAACTAAGCAAAAAATTGCCAAAAATAATACACGACAAGTATCGATCCATCTTTATTGATAGCATTAGAATTTTAATCCAAAATGAGTAGAGCTAGGGTACTGTACCGGCTACTTAGAACTTAGAATCTGGTTTAATAATTTCCTAAGTTTTGGTACGCGTTTTTACAAATCTTGGTTACATAATTATTATAGTCCAGTGCAATTAGGTTTATACCTCGGAGCCCAGTTATAATGAACGGATTTTAATGATTTTTTTCTTTTTTGGAATCTCAATGCCATAAACTAAAAAGTTTACCCATTGAAAATTGTATGTAAATTTAAAGTACAGAATATCCATTACTAAAAAACCTAACCAAATTGTCAAAGTCATCACGTCGATGCCAAAGGAGGAGGAGGAGTAATACTAGTGAACCAACTTCATCAGATGCTACGCCCAATATGTCACATTCGAACAAACTAATTTTAGAGGAGCTCGAATGCCCAGTTTGTACAAATTACATGAGGCCACCAATTTACATTTGTACAAAAGGGCATAGTTTGTGTAACGAATGTGAAATAACAGTAAAAGGGTGCCCAATATGTCGTGTGTCGACGTTCGTAACTTTACTTTGGAGAACTTAACTAAAAAAGTTTTGTACCAGGGTAGATATTCTCACAACGAATGTGCAGAAGTCTTAAATGGGTGTGTTATTGAACAGCACGAAACCACTTGCAATTTTAGACGTAATTGTCCTTTATTTATGTTTACTGGCGTGCTGTGTGATGATTTTGTGGAAACTACGCAGAATCTTATTGATCACATTTATGAAAAACACTGATATTTTGACTGAAGTATCTACTTCATGTACCAGAGATGTTAAATCCTCAGTATGTATCTATCTATCGTGTACTTATTAACTGATGAGGAAATATTCATTGTTTGTTATAAAAACAGTTCAACAACTAAACAACAATTAAGTTTAATGTTTTACACTTGGGTCAAGAATGTTCACAAACTCTGATGTATAGATACAAATTAAAATTTATAGATCAGACTCAATTGGGATCGAAGTTGATTGTAAAACGTTGGGACATTACATGACGAATGATATGGTTCACTTAAAAGTAATTATGATTTAGTGTTAACTCATTAAATTCCACCGGTTTATTACAATTTGCTAATTTCTTGTGTGTTACTTTCATTTACAACATTATTACTGATCCAATCTTGATGATAGCTTCAACTTCAAAGTACTAGCAGAGAAGAGTAATGTTACTTCTGTTTATTTTAAAGTATCTATGTTACTTCTGTTACTTTAGGATAGTTACGTTTATCCATTTTAATAATATTTTAGATACTTTACTGAAAATAAAAGTTTGTTTAAACTGAAAAATTTTATTTTCCGAGTTCAGAGTGATTTGAATTTGACTTTAGTTTGTTTATATTTCTTTTTGGATAGATTAGATTTGTATTTTAAATTTAAAAACTTGCCAAAATATATATTTTAATAAGTAGAAATGCCTGTTATAATTTTTCCGCGTCTAAACAGATCTCATCACTTTTCTTTCCGGTTTTCCGGATGTAGCGTACGGAAGGTGTTCTCTAATCCTAGTTTTATCATCAAAACTTTATCGTCGACGTATTTTACAACTTTTATTTTTACAATATCTCTAGAATCTTTCAAGGTGACAATAGCAGTCGAAATGTGCGAATGAAGTTTCAGGATGTGCGATTCCAATTACCACAGCAGCACACAGCACAGCTCGATTTTAGGATGGAATAGACTTATTTTAATCAATCGGGTCTGGTTATAACGAGCTAGTGCCAACAAAATGTGCTCGTTGAAAAAGGTTTTAGTTAAGTATAACGTTATAACTGTTTTATAATTTATTTTCTACTGTGTTTAGGCTTGATCAGAGCAACAATAACACTAAGCAACAAGAAATAAAGACCAATTATGACTGTACTTGAAATAAACTTTTAAAATCGCTTACGAGGAGTTCCACGATGAGCCACAATAAATTTGTTATTATCATGCTTTATTTTAGAAGCTAATTGTCTGATGAATTGTCTTGTTCATAGAATACAAACTAAGATATTGTTACAGGCATTTTAGATTTCCATCGAGGAGGTATAAGTTCGTCGATACGTCGATCCAAGAATGCAACTCGATTACTCATATCTTCAACTGTTTGTTCCATGTGATTTTGTCTTCTTAATTTAATTTGTGGTATCGAAGATTCCATCTGAGCTGCACGAGTTTCCAAATTTTGTATCTTTTGACATACTGCATCTAAATATGCATCTTGAAGATTAACTGCTAATTTAGCTGCAAATTGAAATTTTGATCAAATAACTAGCAACGCAATATACTCACCCGCACGTTGTATTTTAGCTACATCAAGAATTAAGTAACTGTAACATTCACGATTACACTTTTACAGTAAACAAAATTAAATTAACAAATACCTTTCCTTTGTATTTGAATGAAGTAAATTGACAAGAGGTATCAACATTAAATCTCGATTACGCAGTTTTATGACTTTGTCATCTTCTTCACTAAGCTGAAACCAACTCCTTACTTCTCTCTTTAACGACTTATAATCTAAAGTTCTACTTAAAATAAATTGTGATTCTTGAGGTGTTGGGTTATCTAAAATCAATAGAATGAAGGTTTGTTTTATATCAAAAACTATCACAACTTACCACAAAGATCAAATCTTCGCACTTGTAAGTGAACTGCAACCGTGCCGGCATCAGCCATATTACACTCAACAACTAAAATTTGTGTGTTTCTAAATATTTAAGTTAAATAATGGAGCACTAAAAATCTATTGAGATTAAATGCACAAATGCACTGCTCTTTTCAAAGACCAAACACCTACTACTTAATTTTTTGACAGCTGTCAAATTTCAAAAGCCAAAACAAATGTCAAGTCATAAGCGTTCGAACATAACCACAAACTAATTAACTAATTAAACCTAACCTAAAAGTAAGAAGTGTCGATTTTTTAATGATGGAATAATGTAGTTTTTAAGTGTTTTAAACCATGACCGTTCCGTTAAAGACATCGAAATTCGTTAATTCGAAGTTGACAAACTTTAAAAATTTTTTTATAGCCTTATTTGTGATTCTTCTGATATCCATCGTAACCGCCCTTTTTGTACATAACTGGTCTTATTCAACTAGTACATCGCAACATTATGAGAAAATAACCTTAAGTAACTTAAATAATTTACCACAAGTTCAGCTAAGTGACAAAAATAATGAGTCTTTACCTCGTAATTCTAAGTGTACGTATTGGGATTGCTTTAATATTTATCGATGTGGCCGTACTGGACACGATAGGATAGCAATTTACGTTTATCCTTTAAACAAGTATGTGGACGCTAAAGGATCGGCTGTGGTGGGAACGATATCAAAGGAATACTACACAATTCTAGATAGTGTTCGAAACTCAAAATATTACACGGCAAATCCTCACGAAGCTTGCTTGTTTGTACCTTCAATCGATATTTTAAATCAAGAGAGAATTAGACCCAACGTTACTTCTAAAGCTTTGCAGCTTTTACCTTAGTAAGTTTTTCTACAAAATAATTATTAAAAATAAAAAAATTTGTTTTAGTTGGAGTAATGGAGAAAATCATCTTATTTTTAATATGATATCTGGAACATCACCAGATTTTTCAACTGTATTAGAACTAAATGTCGGGAATGCTTTGATTGCTGGTGCCGGATTTAACACGCACACTTATAGAGTGGGTTTTGATATTGCAATACCCATTTACAGCCCAATAGCTAAATTAGCCGAAACAAACATTATCCATAACAAAAGATCTTTCTTTTTGACATCATCTCAAATTAATATCGACTCTTACTTCTTAGACGAATTACAAGATCTCCAATCTCATCATAATGATTTGTTAATATTAGATGCTTGTCGCATACACAATTATACCAAGCGTTGTGAATTTGGCTCACATAAGCAATATAAATATCCTAAGGTTCTACAAAGTAGCACATTTTGTCTAGTCTTTAGAGGAGAGCGTATGAGCCAATTGGTTTTGTTAGAAGCAATGGCTGCAAATTGTATTCCTGTTATTGTAATGGATGGTGTGGTAATGCCATTTAGTAATGTTATAGATTGGAAACGAGCCGTTGTTTTTGTTATGGAAGATTATTTAAATACTGCTATGGAGGTTTTGAAACGAATATCAGATGAGCGTATATACGAAATGCAAGAGCAAGTAAAATTTTTATACGAGAAATATTTTAAGAGCATGAAGGAAATAGTCGAAACTACCTTTGATATTCTTCAAGATCGAGTTTATCCACATTGGGGTAAAACCTACGATGACTGGAATCATCGAATTGACGAGGTAATTCTATATTTTGCTTATACAGGCTGTAGCAAATTTTATGTACTACAAGGATGTAACTTATTAGGCATAGATAATATAAAGGTGGTTAAATGGACAAAAAATATTCTTTTGAAATTAGTATTTTATGTTCCAAAAATTGATATTAAATAAAAGAATAGAAAAAGTTTCTTACTATCTGATAATAAGTGAGACCCCTGCACTTAACACAAAACTTGATACGGTCTATGTAATTGAATTTAGAAGTAAAAAGTTTTATTTTAGAAGTCGTCTAATCCGTTGTTCTTACCAATAACTGTATCACGTTCTCAAGGATTTACGGCAGCTATATTGACATATGATAGGGTAGAAAGCTTGTTTACACTTATTGTGAAACTATCTAAAGTTCCTAGCATGTCGAAAATTTTAGTGATTTGGAATAATCAAAAGAAAAACCCTCCTCCACGTATGTATTTTGTTCTAATTATTTAAAAGATTTTAATAAATTTTACTTAGTTCTAGCATTTCCACAAATAGCAAAGCCTATAAAAATTATCAGAACTCGTGCCAACAAGCTTTCAAATAGGTTTTATCCCTACGAGGAAATTGAAACTGAAGCTATTTTAACTATAGACGATGACATAATTATGTTGACTGCCGACGAATTGGAATTTGGCTACGAGGTGTGGAGAGAATTTCCTGATAGAATCGTTGGTTTGTCTTACGTGAAAAATAGTGAGACTAATTATTACGCAGTTCTGTGGTTTTAGGTTTTCCATCACGAACTCACGTTTGGGATAACATTACGATGAGTTGGAAATATGAATCTGAGTGGACAAATGAAATTTCGATGGTTTTAACTGGTGCCGCCTTTCATCATAAGTATTGGAGTTACATGTATACAAGTACTATGCCTGCCGAAATTAGAGACTGGGTGGATGAACATATGAATTGTGAAGATATAGCGATGAACTTTTTGGTAGCAAATGTTACAAATAAACCACCAATTAAGGTGAACTTTTTTGTTGGAGATTTTCTTACTATTATTTAAAGATTTTTATCTAAATAGGTCGCGCCTAGGAAGAAATTTAAATGTCCCGAATGTATTAACAACGAAATGCTATCAGCTGACATAGGTCATATGGTCGAACGTTCTCAGTGTGTTGATAAATTTACCAAAGCATTTGGCAGAATGCCTTTGAAATCTGTAGAATTTCGTGCAGATCCTGTTTTGTATAAAGATCCATTTCCGGAGAAGCTCAAGCGTTTTAATGATATTGGTAGTTTGTAATTTTAGGTAAACAATTTAGAAAAATTTGTGATATAGTTTTAGTCAAATTTCTAAACTTATTATTTAAAAAAGAATCATTGAACAATGAAAATTTGTTTTTCTAACTCAAAATTCCGCTATATAGATTCCTAAATTCAAGCTTATCCTTAACAGTTCTTATGAAGGAAATTTCAGACAAGAAGTTTATCACATTTCATCCAAATCTAGTTTTAATAACTGCCGTGTGAGGTGAAATAATTAATAATGTATAAGAACAATACTGCCAGTCACAAAATATATTATTTTGTTGTTGCGGAGTTACCCAAAAAAATTCTGAAGTCGATTTCCAGTTTTCCATTGAAGGTAACCTCAATGGAAAACCTCACCTCACTTGAAGGTAACCTCTACTTTAAGCAATATACGTTTTTCCATCAAATTTACTTTTGATTATTTACTGTTGTTTGATTGATAAGTACATTGGTGAAAAAACGTATATTGGCTAAGTTAAAGTGGGAGTTATCTTCACGTGAGGTAACGTGCAAACAAATTAAACTGAATTTTAAATGTGGACATTCTGATATGTTCACCTAAACTACCCACATTGCAAAATGTCTTAAAATAGGGGCCCATATGGGAAATCATTGATAAAATGCTAGTTAAGGCATAATTTTCTAAGAAAATGAGCCGAGTTAGATTAAAGAGTAAAACTGGAACAAGAGAATATTCAAAAGATAACCACCATCTGTGTTTGAGTTTGTGCTTTGTTTTGCACAGAGGACAGTTAGTAAGCTGGCATGGTAAAAATATCTGAAATTCAGGGATGATTTTAAAACAGTAAAAAAAGGTTTGGTTGTCTGTTTGTGATTGATGTCTTTGGGACCATGTGGGTCTATTGCGGTAATGAATAAAGGAGCGCCTATCTGTAACGAGAGGAAGTTTCTAGCTGGACAAATAAAAATTTTATGTCTTAATACTAACTTGGGCGAATTGGAAAACGTGTCAAGTTTGCCCAAATACCAAAATATTAAATTTTCTCTTACATGTTGCATTTAGAATTGTTAAAAGAGCGAATAACCAAGTAGACTTTAGCTATTAAGTATCTTGGTTTATTTATATCCGTCAAGTTTTAAACAACTCGCCAACTGATAGACAAAAAATCGATCAGATCAGTTGTGAGTCATATAAACAGGTTACAATTATTTATGCGACAAATAAAAGTAAACAATAGTAGTAAGTACTGGTTGTAGAGAGTCCTTTGACCGCTGGACATTGTTTAATCCATACGCGGTTGTTGTTTCCCGCGGAAAAAGTAGTCTACACCACCCGGTCACTTTTATAGACTATTTTCTATGCTAATTAATATAAGTTGTATTTATTTCCTATATTAAATTTATTTGGAAAGAACAAAAAATACTTTCTTATGGAGCGGAGGTAGCTGAAGTTTAGGGAAATGGCAATTTTTCTTCTTTTTTCGAAAGTCGAATGTTCATCTTTCTATCCTTCTAGCGGGTTTAATTAATTTTTAAGGAGACCAATTACTTCTCTCAATCAATCGCTCTCAATAATACCTTACAATAAATATTTTGAAAAAATCGACAATAGTTTTTCAGATATAGAAAATTTCGCAATTTTATTTCACATAAATATTGACCATCTTCTTTATGTTAAGTTTCTGATGTAAATTTTGCTCACAACATAAGTACATATTTCTTTATGCATATTATAATTTATGTACTTAATATTAATATTATTGTTCTTTTTTTATTTGTGCCTATAGCTAAGTACCCCTTAGCTTGAGTTAATTATATCTACATTCTTGTAGCTTTTAGTAATTTAAACACTAATTACAAATAAAAAGTACGTGACTTGTGTTTTATATTTAATTACTGCATCATGCACTTTAAACAAACAACTAGTATTCAATATACAATCGATAGTATTTTTTATATAAAAGCTCAACTTTTTGTATTCGTGAATTTAACAAATTGTTTATAATTAAAGGTTTATAAAATGCAATTATGGTCATAAAGTCAAAGTAATAGTTATTTTGAACTAAAGAAGCTAAACAAATAAATGAAAACAATTTTAAAGAAAATAAATGTGCAGCAAAAGCGTAGATGTTTATAAAATCAAATTAATTATAAAAGGAATAAAAATTAATAATAAATACTCAAAAATTGTTAAAGTCTTATGCTATAGATGTACAAGAAACCAATTTCTATAAGAATTTGCTGTTATTTTTTTGATTAACTACGTAATAATTACATGTTTTTTTAGGTTCAAAGCAGAGGTGCGGGTTGGCATTTCTGAAAAAGGCTGAAAATTGAATTATTTTGTCGATAAAGGATTTTTAAATAATAATTAGGGACGATGAAAGAGCAAGCAATAATTTTTTACAAATTATGCAAAAAGTTCTTTTAATTAATTAGGTACATAAGACTGAAGAAAACTAACTGTTATCGGTAGTTAATTGTATTGATAAGATTTTCCAGAAAGTTTTGAAAGTTTAAGTTGTATAAACTTGTTGAAGTTCTCACAATAATATTAAAAGTAATAAAGTACGTTACTTGTTTCATATGCACACCACATCTCCTAAGAATCCTCTTTTACTGAAATAATGGCAGTACAAACTCTCACAGTAGAGCCATGCAGTCTGGACGAGCTACAAACTAACTCCTCTTATGGTCGTCCTAGGATATACAAGAAAATAGTTACAACTTACATGCGTTTTTACAAACAGCTTTTTTTTGTAATAAAGAGTTGTAATTAAGTTAGTTTCATGTTTTTATTATTAAAATTAATTCATATTTGTTAATAAATTACTGTATTATTAGGCTTAAGCTAAGTATCTTCTAAAATTAACAATTTTAAACTCTTTATAAATAATGCAGTACTAGTAACTAAATATCAGAATAAAATAAAGTTTTTGCCGTAAAATGCCATTCGAATATAAATTTTAACATTAACTCGACGTTTTTCCGTTTCAATTTTTCTATTGGATTTTCTTAAACATTTCTCTCACCTAACAATTTAAGAGAAAAAGGAGCGCATCGAAAAAAGAGCAAACGACCAAGTATTTCAAAAATACCACCAGATCAGTTTCTCAAATTATCGAAATTTTGCTTCTCAAGTAGAGTTTCTAGTCTAGACCATTTTCTTTTTTTCGTCTAACATTAGATAAGTTTTATTCTAATTCTTGGCACATAATTTCAAATTTTAATAGCCGTTTCAATTATACATATTATGTGTACCTAGATTAATTTGTAACTATCAAGTTCAAGTTTCTCGAACTTCTTCTCACGTTAACTACTCAAATTGACACATTAATTTGTTGTGGTTACACTTTCACAGTCGCTAAAGGATGAACCGATCAGTAATTGCAAATATCAACTAATAAGCCGTTCTAAAGGTGGCAATTTCAAAGGTAATAATTAGTAACGTATCTTTAGTCATTTATTCATTTTTAATTGCTCGTCCCGGAGGCCCAGAGCGTTTATTTATGTTTCAAATTTGCTTGTTATTCGATATTTATTTATTTATTTAATTAGCTTCTTGTTTTAAACGTGTAAATAGACATAAAGTTAATTTGCTATAAAGATGGACTCAAATAGCGTTCTTTTTTTATAATAAAAATATAAATTTTCTTAATTGTAATGTAACTCCTATGCTGATAGTGTTCAATAGACAATAATTCAAATTCAATGCATTATATGTTGTAATAAATAAATAAACTGGTAAATTGGTCGTTAGTTGGTAATTACACAACTGATTTAGTAAGTCCATTGTCGGAGCCATGCCGTCTACTAAACCGCTACTTCTTGCAATTTACCACAAAAGGAGTTTCTCATAGTCTTTGTAGATATCACAAGTAATAGATTTTCAAATGTATTTTCTGCGTGGATGGTGTACAAGTGGTTTAAGTTAAATTTTTAAATTTTATTCTATTGTTTCTAGTTAGCTACTTAATAGCTAATGTAGATTATGTTAAGCTATTCTTATTTATATGTTTGAAGATATATGTAGGTGTTTTTATTGTTAATCAAATTTTTAATTAATTAAATAAGAGAATATGCATAAATAATGGACGCGGAATAAGAACAATAAGCAGGGGGTGTAAATTCTAGTATATCTTTCTTTTGTAGCAATACAGAGCTTTACGAGTACGAAGTGGGTGGCTGCTGCTTTTGTACTGTACGAGACATATGAGATAGGCAGAATTCAAAGTTAAGAAATTCAATATCTAACAGTTTTGGATTATTTGTAAAAATAATAAATAATAAGATCGATTGAAATTAATTGGAAAATAAGTACTGAAAAGCTTGGACGTGATCCAGCGACGTCTTTTTAGGTACTTTCTGCTTCGACCTTATTCATCCAAAGCCCAAATATTCCTGAACAGCTAACGCGATGCTTATCGAATTTTGCAATCTTTTATAGGTCATTGACGAAGATTTGTACAGATCTAAGAAACTCCTTGCCGCCGGATAAAACGGTCTTATCAACCGAAACTTATCTGCTCCAAATTCTTGGAGATTTTCGATATATACGCACATTTGAATCTTGTAGTGTTAAACTGAACCTGGTACGTGTATCTATATACTAGAGTGCACAGAATATTAAATTGTGATTTCTGTTTTCACTTCAAAATTAAAAGCTGGAACCTTTTTCAAATCATTCCTTACTTTCTGGGGTACCATAATCCGATGGTCGTCAAAATGTCGTCCTGTTTGGGGTGGCTCAAAAATCCAAGAAACCGTGAAATTCTTTACATTTTTTCAGTTTTTGTCTCTGACCCAGAACTCATTTGTCATTTGTCATTTGTAGGCAAAGCAGTTTTATACTATTTAAAAGAAGACTATATATTTTCTATAATTTGAGACCATTATGGTCTCTGAAGACGTAATGGTATTAAAGATACAAGTGTAGAAATGTTTTCAAAAATATACACAATATATTTGAGAATTTGAGCTTTCGCGATTAGTGTGAGTGGTTTCTTGGCTAATGGGTCGAAGTCGAGAGGTTCTTTGAGAGGTTCCTGACGTTTCATTGGCTGCAGTGGCTAACATCTCTTCTTGAACCTTCGGTACGGTCACTTCGACCTTTACCACACATGTCAAAACACCTCTAAAGGTGTTTGCCACAGCAGCAAACGAAACGCCAGGAATCTCTCAAAGAACCTATCGACCACGGCTCATTAGCCCAGAAACCACTCACACTAATACACGATTTATCTCACGTCAAATGGCATAGTTACGATTTTTTAGTATGTTTTATATTTATGATGAAGGTCTAATAATAAATGCAAGTTTTTGTCCTCGGCAGGCCTCTGGTTTTGCACACTTTTGTTCACATGTATTTTGGACACCATTAGATCTCAAATTATAGAAAATTTAGTCTACTTTAAAAAGTATAAAACTGCTTTTGCCGAAAAATTAGTCCTTCTGGGTCAAAATTGACAAAAACTGAAAAAAGGTAAAGTTTCATGTATTTTTGAGCCACCCCGTACAAGAGACTTTTTGACGACCGTCGGATTTTGGTATCCCAGAAGGTAAAGGAGAAGGTTCCAGCTTTTAATCTCAAAGTGAAAACAGAAATCATTTCTAGACGACTTTGATGCGACTGTATACTGCACTAATAGAAGATGCCGGTGTTCTATAATAAGTCTCCTTGTTGTTCTTTAAGATGTGTCTAAAGAACTATTGAGGATATTTATGTTTTCTTGAATCGTTGATTAGGTTACATACATATCATTAAATGCAATTGTTTTTATCTGGAAAAATTTTAAAACTTTGTGTTATCAATTATCTTACACTCATTTTCCTAGGGTTTTACATTTAACATAATACATGTTACGATGTGTATTTTCTAAAATAAATATAGTTTTATTATTTGAATATAATTTCGCGTAAATATTAACCAAAATAAAGCTAGAAATTTATTAAAATCTGTTAAAATTAGAATAAAAATTACATTAGTTCTAATCGCCTACTCGTCTCTAAATTGCAATAATAATAGTAAACGCCATTTATTGATTGTTGATCTAAAAGTTCAAGTAAAAAGTTGCTATTGCTTATTTATTTTAATTTTTTAATGCTTTCAATATTACCGTTTTCTTAACTATTATTTATTATGATCTAAAACAAGGTAAAAAACACTAGAAATTCTCTAAGTGAGATGAATTGTTGGAAAAACACTTTTTACTCTGAACTCTGAATATTTGAATTTGCATGAGCGCGCGCGATCCTGCAAATAGATTTATAACAGAATATCATCCCACATCTAAAAAGATGACTTAAGCATTTAATTAATTTACTAAATTTACATATTAGAATCGTATAAATAAATATAGCACGAGATAAAATGAAGCGCAATGGCCATGAAAGGATAAGAAGCAAGTTGTCGCGTTTGATACCAAATGAGGCATCAGTGTCTGCTCCCGCATCTCGCCCGGGAGCTTCGTACATCAATGTTGACAGGTTTTTACTATTTGCAAAACAAAATTTTACTACTAATCTCTTTTTTGCCTTTTCATACGTTCGGGAACGTAATTGAATGTCGAAATAGGAACAATTTTGCATGTTCCATAGCATTCTTAAGGTTGCGATTTTGCCCATGTTAGAAATCTTGCAAATAGTGCTTTACTGGAGCGGTTGAGCAGCGAAACCTATTGAAGTTACAAAAAAATTATGTAGATAAAAAATAAAGTAGAAAGATTGGGTTACAATGTAAGCTAAATTTTGTTGCTGAAATGTTGATATTTAATAGAGATAAAGCTTACTGAAAGTGAGGAAAATTGCTTGCTTTTATTGACCCACTTTTGGGCAATTTTTAAATAAAAAATGAAAATTCGGAGATATACATATCGTACTCTATACTTTCTTCTTCACTTTAAGACTTAGTTTTGAAGAATAATTAACATAATGAACCTGAACCAACCGCTCCAGTAAAACGCTTTTGAATTTTTATATTTCTATTATAAGGACAGGGGCTTTCTGAAATTGGGAATAAATTCGCCTAACTATATAAATTTTAATGTAGCTATTTGATAACTGTTATAGTCGTCGTTATTCTTAAAGTTGCTTACTTTTCAAAATGTGCATATACCTTTCTCACTCTAGCATATCGCAACCTTAAGAAAGTTGATTTCTGATGAACATTTTGAGTTCCAATTCTAGTAATGTACGCTACAGGTACATTTCTTTCGTTTTGCAGCATTTTTTCTAGAGCTAAAATAAAATAGAAACATGTGATGTGGGAAAACTACCTATAATAGGTATACCTATTACTATTAGTAATGTTTGAATGCCACAGGCGCTAGTGAAGGATCAGGAGGCACGATCCCACAAATTTGAAGTCAAATTGGGGAAACAGCTAACCTTTGAGCCACTCACACGTACAAACAAAGCTACAGTCTAAGGAGGTGTTGACTGTTTTTAGTATAAAATTTGCCTTTTGCTACAGAGACCCAACTCAAAGAAACTAGACACTTCTTACGTAATGCTCGTTAGATATTTGACATTATTTAGAAGTCCTGTCTTCTTGTCTAGTAATAAGTCTACATTTCTTTGACTATGGATTAGAACGATACTCTACCACTCTACCCCTACATACAGCTTCAACTTTAATGCAATTCAAAGCTCCAACTTAAGGAGTTCTTACAATATCATAGCCATAATAACTATTTATTTTTAAATTTACTTCTTTGGGTCTCGAAAAGACAAACGTAAGCTCTACTAGAAACTAAGAGTTTTTTACGAAAGTGATTTTTTCATACTTCATAAAAACTTGGAAATTCTTAATAATAATGATTTTAATTAACTTAGTCGTTAGAAAATAATAAGCTAGTCCGAAAATGGTAATTAACAAATAAGGAAGGTTTTATTATGTTTAACTGTGTCGTTGCTTTTGATTATTATTTTTTCAAGTAAATTAGAAAGGGATTTTGAATAACAAACTGCGTATTTCTTAATTTTTTACTTTTAGGTAATAGATCTGTGTAGTAGGCACATCGGTACTACGGTATTTGAAAAATTAGATGAAGGGAAGAGGCAACTCGGGGCATTATGTTCAACACAACACTTCCCAAAACGTAAAGATCATATACCACATCAGCTACATAGCCAGGCGGTGGTTGCCGATGAATTTCCTTATCTTATTTTTTGTTCATTTGCGAATGAAACTTTGTGAAAATTTTGAATTAGTTAATTTAATTGCTTTTAATAACCCTCAAACCCTCTAAAATAATATTGTTCATAAGTAGGGTAAACGGACAGAGTGTGCGTTGTGCGTAGAAAATAGTATAAAGAATTCGTTACAGAAGACTTTTTCAGCATTCATCCACTCGTCAGATAGAGGCGCCGAGAATGAAGCTTATTATATAGGTACCTACATTTGTATTAATTACAAAATTGGTTGTACAACTGATTCAGATGTAAATCTTGTTTGTATAATAAAGATTAGCATTAAAATCGCAAAATAATTACTTACGAATGATGAAAATACATAAACAATTTGCGGTGAAAAACTTTACAAAAAGTTATACGTTGACGACAAGATTGGATAAATTTATAATTACCTACTAACTTGCACATAATTAGAAAATGAAATATATTACTTGTCTCTGTGTAGTGACTGTTGTATTTAAGAATATTTTTTATATTAAATTATAAGTAAAAAAACTAGTTTTAATATAATAAATTTACACACAAACACTATATTAATAATAATTAACGCAAAATCAATTTATACGAACATATATTATTTTTAATTGATCTCTTAGAGTAATAATGATAATTGGTTTAAATAAATGGATGCATCAGAATATTTTTCATACATCAAAAGCGGATTTTTATCGCCAAATAAAGGCATGACCAATTATTGGATAAACGAGGTGGAAACGAAAAAATATTTCACACTTAATACAACTAATAGGTACGTTAAATATCTGAAAAGCTAATATATTATAAATATGACTCTCTTTATAAGGGAGAGTTTAGGTGAAAATTTGAAAACACATCAGTAATTAGTCATTTTTATGGAGAAAATATGACTAATGACAATAACCTTATTGTTAGGCCTGCGGAAAACATCAAGAGCGTATACTGATGGTTCTGCTATTGGGCATAATCGTCCGGTGGGGCTGCTAACACCTTTCTTTTAAATTTAGAACAATGTTATCTCGAATTTGTTTTTCACCTTCACTAACAGTAATTAAAATAAACGAAATGCTGTGATTCGTCCGAAGGAAGTGTGCATTGGTGTCTCTTGAGTTCATTACGAACACACTTATGCAAACTGGGTTTTCATAACTTTTTCTAGTTATCGTTCGCATATTACATAAAATTGAGTTCGGTGGTTTTCCATCAACCGACTATAAATATTCTTAACGTGCTTTTAAAGAGCTTATTAACGCATAATTGTACTGGCACAATAGCACATAATCAAATCAGCTATGTGTTCTGTCTCTGAGGTATGAGCAGTGACGTTTTATCCTATAGGTATACACCTGTGTATACACAGGTAAAAAGGCAATTGAAAAGGGGGGGGGGTCTTAAACCAATCTTCTAGAA
Source organism: Malthinus flaveolus (assembly GCA_950108345.1). Lineage (NCBI taxonomy): Eukaryota > Metazoa > Arthropoda > Insecta > Coleoptera > Cantharidae > Malthinus > Malthinus flaveolus. The sequence goes on from OX467286.1 coordinate 4,717,760, forward strand.
ACTTATTGCTATACAGGGTGTCTGCAAAAACACCTTACAACGCTTCAGGGTAAACTTACGAGAGGATATTAGACCGATATAATGCAATTTACCTGTATGCGAAAGTGCATTATTGCAGAGTTACAGCTCTTCAAAGTTTGCGTTTTACAAAAGTATTTCTTTTATATCGGAAGAACCGTTTTAGATAGGAGTTTAACTCGTGGAATATGTTTTTCTCTTATGGAAAGCTATGAACCTACAAAGTTTAGGGGAAAAAGACACAGTGGAAATAGATCAATCACTGCATCGTTACTATTAACAGTTCTGTGTAATCCTTTGATGAATTGTAATAATTAACTGCACAAAATGAAGTGAAATTTCAATATTTAGAACTTTGGCCTTTTCAAATTTTATCATACGGCTTTTGGTTCAAATTAAATTTGATTCTAATATACAACACGACGAATACGAAAATTTATTAGTAATAATTAATTTACTATTTAAAAACCAATAATTATATACAAAAACCCTGCAACGAAAAACACATCTATTACCATCTGGAATAAATTAACAATCGGTTAATCGGTAACAATTTCTAGGTTTTTTTTTATTACTTTTGAAGCTAAAATCTCTTTTCAGGTAAAATAATTATTTATGTAGCTGTGGAAAAATCTCACTAGAACTCAAAATTCAATTAATTTATATAAATTTAATTATTTCAATAAAAATATTCCTCGCTCCACAGCTACAAATTCAAAAGCAATCAAGTTTTTAAAATTATCTACGTTCTCACACATCAAAGATATATCAAAAATTAATTGCTCCAGAATGGTAATAGAGGTCTCCCGCATGCAGTTTTCAAATTAAATTTTAAATAAAAATTAGGGTGTAACACCCTAATATTTGTAGAATGATAGCTTTCCATATAAATATGAAAAACGTGTTTCACAATTCACAAGTTAAACTCCTATCTAAAACGGCTCTTCCGATTTCCGATATAAAAGAAATGCATTAATTTATACAACGCAAACTTTAAAGAGTTTTAGGTAACTTTGTAATGGTGCACTTTTTTTCATATAGGTAAATTGGATTATATCGGTCTAATATTCTCTTAAAAGTTTATCCTAAAGCGTTGTAAGATGTTTTTACAGATATATATGATGAATAATAGACAATGTTATGGCCAAACCGTAAGTTACACTTGGTTACATTTGGTTCTCTTTACGTTAAGCGTGGAACACTCTAATACAAAACATTGTTTTTATAACCCTTCATTTTAAATAGAGAAGTTACTTAGATTAGAGTTAAATTTACGAATTAGAATGAATTTCCTAAAATTTCTAGTTAATCAAAGTAGTTCTAATAGTTCATCTATTGGTGAAATTATTAACCTAATTAACTTAAACTAATATACAATTGCAGGTATAAAAACTGGACCAAAAACTAAGATAAACGTGCAAAATGTGAGATTATCTTGTAATATCTAAACTATACATTTGCGGACATATTATTTATTCGATGAGCCGCAAAACAGAATTTTGAGAGTAGTAGAGAGCGTCAAATATTTGGGAGTACATATTGATGAGCATCTGAAATGGGATCATCACGTAAACAGTCTGTGTCAGAGGCTACGTAAGTGTATTTATCTGTTTAGTATTATGTCAAGGGTTCTGTCAGTGAAACAATTATACTGCCTATACTATAGTTCGGTGCAATCTTTGCTTGCCTACGGCATTATGGGCTGGGGAGGTGCTGCGGGTATATACCAGAGTCGAGTGGAGGTTGTGCAAAGAATTATACTCAAGAATATGCTACAAAAACCGACGAGATACAGTTCAGCACATTTATATGACGACTGTATGTTAATGAGACCCTACCAGCTTTATGTGGTTGTAATGATGGTTGATTTGATTTTGATTGTTTTTGTCATGGTTACGGCTAAGAAGGTGAATTTTTGATTTTGCAGTTACGGCGTTTGACCAAATGCATGATGTTTGGAAGCCACTCGCAAACCATTTATTAGTTTCTGTGGTACTGTGGTATTGTATAGGTTCCCTTTTGATTTGGAAACCTAATTTATTTGTTATACTTGTAATTGCAAATTATTACTAATGTAAAAGTACAAATAAATAATAATAATTATTATTGTTATGTTTATTAGAACTTTTTAACTTATTCTTGGCCGGTATATTAGAACACCAGTAATGAAATCATGCAATTAATATGAGACACCCTGTAAAGTTTTTCAAAAAAATTATCTAATAAGTAACTACCTTATACCTACTTATTAATTACTCGAAGCGAAAAAATCAAAATTAACTTCAAGTACTTTTTAGTGTAGTTTTGACAAGTAGGTGCTTACACTTACGTTGAGAGTATAGAACTTTTCTCTAAAGCCGTGCATTGTTAGTATTAGGATTGTTCGCGGCGGATTGCTGAATTTGGCACAACTGAGTAGACTGTCAAAGAGAAATTTAAATAATGTAAAACAGGAGTGTAAGTGCGAGAAAAGTTAAGAAAGTGCAGAGTGCAGAAGTCGCTTACAATACTGTAAATGCACATTGGAAGCGACTTCCTAGAGTTTTCTCCACGTACCTACAGTTAAGTTTTACGTTTGTCAAGTTTCTATATCACAGTCTCATTAGCTGTGCCGAATTCGTCAGTCCGCCGCGGACAGCGAACGAAATTAATAAACGCGGCAAAATGTCGAATTAGGCGAATTTGAGCAGACTGTCAGATAAAAACTTAGATAATACAACTTGGACTGTAAGTGCGATAAAAATCTTAGAAAGACTTCTACAAGACTCCTTAGAGTATCACGCTTACAGTCCAAGTTGTATTAATATCTAAGTTTCTATCTGACAGTCTGATGCCCAACTGCGTTGAATTCGGCAGTCCGCCGCAGATAATCTTCAATCCATAGCATAATACATAAAACACCATTGATTACCTCCTAATACATCATAATATGCTAATACTGAACTACCAATAATAGGGCAAATGGAAAATTCACGAACGCTCCTTTTAAAAGGACTCATCACTGTAATATACAGTGATGGATTCGTATTATTAGAGTTATAACTCTAATAACTGATGGTAGTCCCGATTTAGAAAAGCCAAAGAAGTAACTTTTGTATAGAATTTTCAAGTTTTAAAACAAAGGATATAACATCAACAATTCAATTAAGCGTATAAACAAATGTAAATATTAAGTATTAACGCCCAAACAAAATGACGCATTTGATAATTAATCGTAAATATTCCTAACTTCCGCATATTATAAAAAAAATAGAAAATTTTTTCCAAAAAACGTATATTAAAGTGTTTATACATAATAGAAATGCATAATTTGTACTTAATTTAATATTCAGCGTGTAAACTTTGACGGATCTCTTTAGACAGTTTGCTACTGTATGATAAAAGGAGGGATTTTGGTTTTCCTTAAAAGGACATGTTGGCCTTAAAAGGCATGGCTCGCTTCTAAATAAGGCACTGGGCAGTGCTTAAAGTGCGTGTTTACATCCCACTTTGTACATTTGCGAGAATTCTGTGTGGTTTTCTAAAACATACTTGGGGGCATATTTTCGTATCCACCAAAGGATTAACTTTATTTATTTATGTAACAATGAACGCAAAACGTTTTAATTCCTATTTTTAATAACGAGTTTATTTGGAGCTATTTCAAATTTGGCAAATGTAATTTCGTACGCTTGTGTCAAATTACTATTGTCGACTAGTCTATATAGATTAGGCTATTATAGACGTGTGTGTTAGAAAGAGACGTCGTGATTGTTGGTTGTCTGTGCTGGGCGTTTGCGCGGAAACGTAGTGTAAACATTGGCCGTTAGTGGCGCATAGGGCGGTGCAGCGCGTTTCACGACTTTATTGTGCGCTCAGCTGTGTTTGTGTGTACACAAGGTGTGACGCAGTGTTAGTGTCTTCTTAAAACTGTCAAACTGTGGTGCACTATGGAACCGCCAGGCGGGAGAGATTCCCGATTTAACCTGGGTTACAGTATGAATTTGTTAAGTGGCGAAACGGCCCCAGAAATTTATGGTAATCCGAATCTCGGTAGACCTAGTAGCAGTCTGCAACAATTATCGCCTAGACATACGATGGTATCGAGTGCTTGTGGCACACAAAATCTTAAGGGACGTGATGTGTGTTACGACGATCGTGGTATGCCATCGCAAGGGTTAGGTCTCGATGGTTGTGTTGTGAACGAAGTAAGCGACGATACTTACACGTCTCTACAAGCAAAAAAATCACCCCCTAGTAATGGAAAGAAAACTAAAGGAAGGGTTAAGATAAAAATGGAATACATCGAAAATAAATTGCGAAGATATACTACTTTCTCGAAGCGGAAGACTGGTATTATGAAGAAGGTGAGATAACCTCTTTATGTGATTTGCAGGTATAAGATTAGCGCATGCACGTGAAGAAATGCGTGCGCATTCACGACGTAGACGTTCTTTTAGTCGGGATGAGTATAAAAAATAATACGAGATACACATCTGCCAACAAATGTTCTAATTTTTGACTGTTTACCTTAGGTACGAATGTAAATTTTACGGAATTAAGTAATCTTTGCAGCAACAAGGAAGTATTTTTCCCTTACGTTGCCTCAAGTTGATTTGTTGATCCATAATAGTGCAAGATAGTAACACGTGACTATGATAATTACGGAATTACGGTGCTCTTATAACTATGCACAATGCTTAAGATATCGGTATTCTTTCATATTTTTGTTTGACAGCAAGATTTTAGGTATTTTAATTGAGAATAAATTACTACAGATGGTTACTGTCAATTTTAGAAAGTTATTAAATATTGGGTCCAATTCTATCGTGATGTTTTAATTGTTGAGCCTTCCTGGTAATTGATTTTCGAACGAAGGATTATCTTCTACTTTTTCATTAATAGCCTATTAATCTATTTTATAGATTAATTTTAAATTATACTACGACGTTGTTAATATCCTCTGCCTACATACCTGCTGAACCAGACACCTACTGTTTTCGAGTGCAAAAACTTTTTATTTTTCCAACATTTACATTCTCATTTACGTAGTTATTTTTTAATCGAAGATAAACAAAGAGATAATTCAGACTTAAATTGCCACAGTTATAATTAAGCAACTGCAATTTCCAAAGCACAGACAGACCGACAGCTTATTTGTGAAGAATTGAATGCTTCACAATAATACCTCTAGACACATTATCGAACAAGTTTGTCGAATATTTCAAAATTAATTTAGCTAAAAATTAAATATAAAAGTCTAAAAGGCATCGACGTTGGTCCTTCGAGCCGGATATCATCATCATTGGCGTATTGGTCTTAACAAGATTATATGTATTCTATAAACACGACCTATGATAGTAAACGAATTATAGAAAAATAACTAAATAACATAATTTGTAGTCATTATGGCCACTAAGAACGCGAAAATTTGAGAAAAAAATAAAGAAATGGAGACTCGAAAAATATTTATACTGATGGCAAATCTCTTCAAAAATGCTTAAAATATGAATATCTAAACTTTTTACTGTTAAAACTAATATTTTATTTATAAAAACTCAAAATTTATTAAAAATCCTACACTAAAAAAATCCAGCAAAACTAAATGATGGTGTAGGAGTAAAATTATAATTATAAAAACAAAAACTTTAAACAGTTGATTAAAATTAAAAAAAGGGGCCTTTTTGAGGTGTACTCTCGAAATAAAATTTTTTCATTAATAAAAATATTTGTTATTTTTCGAAAGCGGAAATAGTATTTAAAGGCAGTTAAAAATAATACTAAACTGGGATAGCTCCAATTAAACTTTTCTTCAGATTGGTCGGTCAATGATTCAAAATTTATTTTGGGATTATAGTAAATAGATATTTAAAGTTGTCCCGTATAACTTACAAAAGATGTGGCATTTTAGATAGACATAATACGTATAAGATTTTTAATGATGTAATATGAGCTTTTATTAAATATTTGCGGCACGATTAATTTCGCAATAGTTCATCAAAGGGTAGTCTCATTTAGTTAAGGGATTTTAAATTATTTACCGTAGGTAATTTACTTAGAAAAATATTTTAAAGTGAGTTGAAAGGGGGTTTGGCGGTTTTGGACATGGGGAATTATGAAAGTTTGTCTCAAATGAAGGATTTCAAAACTTGAAGATGATCCTAAAATTTTTGTTCAAGTTTTGTTCAAGTTTTGTTCTTTACTAATTTTGTGCTTTATGTACAGGCTCTTCTAGACCTCAAAAATCTAATAAAAGGAAAATGTAAGATATTTGCTTGTATTAAATTTTTGAACGTTTTATTGAATATCGTAACTCCAATTTTCCACCCTCAAAGTTTTCTGATTTCTGATGATTTATTAGTAAATTTGTTTTCTGCATACGCAAAACTTCTAACGGAGTGGCACTTCTTCAATTTTACTTTTAGACTTTTCCCTAATTTATTCGAAAACCCGATATGAAATTTTGGGAATGTTTTTCCTACACAAAAAAATTATATTACGTAAATTTTTTAAATAATAAGCGTCTAGGTGGGTGAGAGGCACTTATTTACTTGTACCAATAATTTTCGTCAAGTTACTTGATGATGTACCAACATTAAGTTGGTGGTAAACATCGTTTTTAAATTACAATTTCAAATTTATTTCATTTTGATATTCTATTTATTTTTGGGTAAGTTCCTTATTTATATACAGTATCTATAGGTAATTACGGAATTTATTTCGAAACAATAATTCCAAATTTAGAATTATTTGATAAGATTATTTTTTACAATAAATTCTTGTAACTTTTTAAAATTCGAGTCGAAATTTTAACAACAATTAGCTTAAAAATGCGTTTGTTATTGAAGGTTTTCATTTTGTTCTTTTAAATCTTTCTTCTAACCTCAGGATGAATTTCTCGCTAGTAAAACGTATAAAAGCGAGTTTAATTTTAATGGAGTTGTCTCTTCACAGTTGGAGTCTTCCTCTTGTGCTATGTTGGTGGTGTACACATTGAAGTAAATCTTAAAAATCTAATTTTACCCACAATACATTAATTATTGTAAATTTAATCGGTATGTGGGGCGTGTTACCAATAATTAACGTCAGTAGCGTACCCGGTGTCTATTGTGTTAGATTTTTAATATTTTAATCAAAATATGCGTTTCTATTCAAAAAGATTTATACTTTTGGGCATTTAAAATAAGCTTTTCCTGGTTTTATTTCCTTAATAGATTTATTTAATGGTCAAATTCGTTCCTGATTACCCATTCTGAATACCATCAAATCTATTATAAATCATTTGTATCGTAAATAGTGACACATTTACGATAAAACGTTAATTTCCATCTTCTTCGTGGCAGACCGACTCTAATATTTATGTAGTCTCCACATTGCCTTAAGAACAAGTGCAAACATTTTTACGTATTCTAGTAATATAATACAACGGTTTGATTTCATTTCCGGCAGCAATAATATTCAAATTCCAATCGCAATGCAAGAATTTCCTCATTGAAAGAAGAAAATCGCACCTTTAATCTTATTTGCTAAAAATTAATGGAAGCATTGGGTGTGTTTAGCGGACAAAGCTGCTTAAAGTAGGTAATCAGTTAACTATGCTGAGTATGCCGACATAGGTGCCCGAGTGCTGTTGTGCCGACTGTCAGCATACGGTTTAGCGGATTGTAAGCAGTTGGAAGTCAGCACACTCACCAGCGTAGCTGACTGACTACTTTAAGCAGATTTGTTCCCTAAACGCACCCAATCATTTTGATTATAAAATCTAAGTAAATTGCCCTCTCAATGGCAAAGGGATGTTCATCGTCTTACGTTTAATTTCAATTTAACAAAATGTGAGTAGAATTGTGGTAAAATCGCGAAGATCTTTCTCGAGCTTTGTGGAAAAGATTCTTTCAATAAGTACTCGTAATGTGATAACTGATAAGTGATGGTAAATCCGTGTTGAACAACCAACCCTCGGCAGCCTTCATTAATTATTGTTTCTGTCAATGTATACCACGATTTCAATTTACATTCTTTTATTCAACAATGAAATATTCCTGTGAGTAGTCTTTAGAATTCCTTGTAGGAAGTATAGGTACGTTTTAACCACCTGTTGTCAAGGTTTACATTTTTGCAACTCCGTAGGTATTGCAATTAAAGATTAATTACAATTAACGATGACTAATTGCTTTAGTACCTATATAAAACATTGAGTTTCATTGGCGTGAAGTTTAACGATTCTTCAATTTGTTCGACCCTTTGCAGACCTTCCACGTAGCTTAGTATTTTTTGTTTGAGGTACGATGTGTTTGTTTTAACGTCTAAAGGGGAATCGACTCTTCAGCTCGTAGCTTATGTTGAAATAGACACACGTGAAGATATTCTTTGTCAGTTTTTTCGTTTTTTGTGTTTGAACGTAAGGAGGTAGATGATATATCGCAATTAACCTAAAAATGACCGCATGTTGGAATTAATAGTAGTCAGGAAAGCTAGGAATAAGGATAGTTATTGATATGAGCACATCAGCCGGCGGTGCTGATGTAAAACGCACAAAGGTTATTGGGATTTTGCCACTATAATACCTACTGAAAAACCTACGCGAAAAACTACAATATTTGGTACAAATTACGCACTTTCCTTTTGCTCGTTTTAAAAATGATATGTGTGAGATTGACACAAATGAGTGAGAATAACGTGTAATTAATGTCCTCTAATACTAATACACTCTACAATATATAATTACCGACTTGAATTTGTTAGGCACCTCAATAATAGCTGTATTAATTATTAAAATGTTGGCGTGCTTGTTTCACTAGCAAGACTGCAGTTACAAATCAACGTACTGCCAGTACTGCATATAATGGAGATCAAACATCAAACTCTTTTATTTCCTCCGTTCAATAGAAATTTTCCTTACGATGTAAATATATAATTGCTCTCATTGTTTCGTCAAACATTACGTACTTTGAGAACCAAATCTAATGAAAGGCATTGACGAATATATGGCGTGTTCTTTTTTTTTTCGTAATGTGTATTTTACGTTCGCATCAACTACTGTGGTTATTAGCAGACGGGACCTACAGCTTTAGGTGGGTTCCGAACCACCAGGACCAGGGCATTTGACACATGGAGACACTCCAGTGGTGTCAGTCGGTTTTGAACCGGCGACCTTTGCATCCGCATGCGACGATGTTGGCCGCTAGACCACCCCGGTCCTATGGCGTGTTCTTATGGCTCTAGTTTGCAACAGATCAATTTACAAATAAATGAATTAGGCACATTTCTGGGTTCGGAGGCATTACACTTAACATTTTTAACTCAGCCACCGAATGTCACGCTTTACATCGGTTCGGCTGTAACCTCTTCCTTTGAGCAATTTAAAATCTTCAAATTTAGTGAGGGCAGTGTTCTGTGTTCGATACGTGCGCAAAACTCCTTCCTAGTCGTTCGCAACTGTTTTAACGTGATCAGTGATCGCGTATTCATTTGGTAATGATTCCCGTTCAGGTCGTCCTATTCGCGCGATTTGGGCCTTTCAAAGAATTTTGCTGGTTGATTATCTGAAGAAAGGATAGTTCAGTAACAGGAGAGTATTATTCAAACACAATGCATCGTCTTGGAGATTCTGTTAAAGTGAAAATGCGCAGAAAACTTACGCGAAGTGTTGCACTACAATTTACCAGTGCACAAATCAAAACTGGCAAAAGCCGATGTTGCCAAATGCGGCTTCGAACGAATTAAAAATTCACTTCATACTCCAGATATAGCACCCACGGTGACTATGTTTTGTTTACGAACTTTAAAAGAATACTTAGAGGAACACATTTTATATGGACAATGAGTCGATGGCGAACTTATAGCTTATTAACTGATAATTTTGGGATAGTTCGGGACCATTTAGTGTGGAGCCAAATAAATATTTTTACAACGGATTCAAGTTCTTATTGAATGAGTGTAAGATCGAAACCTCTTAAATTCGGTCTCGCAGAAGTTTTTGGAGCTGGTGATGATATTTTAACGTTTTCTCGGGCTTTCTCGATTTCATCAGTTATACTGAGTAACTCATTTATTTTGTAAATATTTACCAACTGAAACAATCTTGTTAATTATTTAAATTTAATGTACCAATTAAAACACCAGCTCTTTTATTTTTTATTAAATTGAAATCAAATTTTCTTCGTCTTTCTCTAACAAGTGCGGCGTAATTTAGTAACTCAAACCGCAATCAAAATAAAGTATCTGATTCAAATCTATCTCATTTAAAAGGTACATGTATGTAAATTATCCTTATCAACTACATAAGTCATACGTCGATAATTTAATGTTAATCCGAATATTGACAAGAAATGAATTTCGTGTCATAATCGTAAAGAGGTTTGTTGAAAGGGGCGGCTCAAATTAAATTACAGAAGCGAATTTTTAGTTCCTTTTCTGATTTGACCATTTGGCGACTGGTTTAAAATTTTTATTTAAATTTCGATATATTTTAATTAAACGCGGATATTAATTTATGAAACCCGTTTGGAACTTGTTAAAACAAGATTAATTAGAAGATTATTAATAAAAAAATAAATATCTGCTAATAATCGGCCTGTAGGTACACTTTTTTGTAAATATACATTTGTTTATATTCGAAATAACTGTTTTGGTTTAGTATTGGATTAAAAACAATTTTTGATCGATTAATTGAGATTACCCTTCAAACATCGGTTCTCTTTTGACGAGGAAAGGTTTTTATTCTAAAGCAGAGGTTAAACGCTTTAAGACTATGCACGCGATGAAATCAAACTTTTTACTTCTTTTTTATTTTCTTAAACGCTGCTTACCAACAAGATGGGTTTTTGACACCTCGATTTTTAACAGCGGGTAGCTTTTTTATTGATGGGCAATTGATGAGATCGTACCATGACTAAGACAAATGAAACACTAAAAACGACCACATGCTCTTATATTATAATTATGCCGAATCGATTAATAGAAAATTGTTTAGGTAATTTAAATATTTAATCGATTTGATCGAGCTGTTTTAAGTACTCCGTTTAATATAAATAAGATATTAGTTAGCGCTAATTGGTTTTTAAGAAAAAATGCGTCTTCAATAATATTAGTCTTCTCCTCATGAAAATTCAAATTTTTACAAGTTGAAGAAGTTGCGCTATGACAGGGTCTTTAGTACCTAATAATACTAATGCTTTTTATTGGTAGTTTTTCACTACGTCTTTGTACGTTGGTCGTTAGTTGGAAGCTTAAAAAATTACTATTTACAGTAATCGTTTATGGTTATATTGCACAATAGATTATAAACCTTTGTTTATTATTATTAGCCATCGTGAATAATATTTTGAAATGAATCTGCAAGCTCTCCATTTTACGTGTTTTCTGTTATCCGAATTGAATGTACTACTATAAGCCGTAAGATACTTTCCCATTTCAATTTATAATTGAATAGCTCGGACGATATCCTGTAGTGTGCATGGAGCACATTTATTGTTCTTGATCCGTCAAGATTAGCTAGACTTCGACAAGATGAGTTATGGTAGTTATTCCAATTGATGAACCCTCATCTACGATATGAATGAATATATATTTTATACTAAACGGCAGTAGATTTTGACGTATTTTGTCTTAAAACTAATTTGAACGTTCGAGTATTAATAAGTTTTATTTTTTCCAGGCATACGAGTTATCGACTCTAACGGGAACGCAAGTGATGCTTCTGGTAGCGTCGGAGACAGGTCACGTATATACGTTTGCAACTCGTAAGTTACAACCGATGATAACGAGCGAAGCCGGTAAAGCGCTAATCCAAACGTGCTTAAATTCGCCCGATCCGCCCGCGGGTTCTTCGAGCGGCGATCAACGCATGTCGGCCACTGGATTCGAAGAGACCGAACTCACCTACAACATTAGCGACGAGGATTCTAAAGTAAGACAAATGGTATATGGGTCGCCACATACACATACGCACGCACATTCGTTAGGTGGTCAATCTCATTATTCGCACCTAGAGCAAAGTCACTTAGGTTTAGGAGGTTCGCCTCAACACGGTTATGCACAAGCTTGTCCTAGTCCTTTGCCACCTCCGCATCAAAGTTATGGTCATCCGTCGCATCCTCATACACATACACACATGTCTCATTCGCATCCACAACGATAGGATACGTAGAATTTTGTAATTAATAAATTAACAGTTTCGATACGTAAGTGTAGGTCTTAACGATCTTTTAGTAGGACGGAGACGAATTTAGGAAATTAACGAATGCGAGTCGAAGTAGGTATGTTAGTCGATGGACGGAAGAGATTACGAGAGGAATTTAAATTATCAATTATGCGATAAATAACATAATTTTTGAGTGCCCCACGTCGTTATTTATTTCGGAACGGTAATTAAGCGTTTCGCAAAATTTAAAAAGAAGCAATTAATAAGTGTCAAAAAATTAATAAGTCGCCCGCAATTTAATTGCAATTAAATGTCATCAACCGGCTTTACATTTTTGTTGCAACTATCAAATTTTTTCGGATTGTCTACGTTTGTTAAAAATGAGTCTAGGAAAATGTCGTGTGCGTATCGTTTAATTGTGATTTGCTTTTCTCATGTAAGCAAGTCGATTTCAAATTAGCAGTCCGTGTACGCAATAATCGTAATGCGGAACAGAATCTTGCACTCGACGCGTCGGAAGAACTTAAGCCTAATTTAAAAACTCAACGATGACCGACTTACTTGAATAATTCATCTTTGGTGAGACCTCACGCATCGGAACACGCGATTTATTTGGTTTCCCACCGTGCGTATTTGGTAAAATATGTTCAATAAGACGTCGTCGATATTTTGATACCTTTTTTTCGTCGTCCAAAGAATTTGTTAAATAATTTTTATGGTTGATTAAAATTCGTTACGCAATAATGGCGATTTTATTGAATGTACCGTACTTTATTATTGCATTGAAATTACTTCCGTTGTTGCGGAAGCGGAAATCCATTTCGTGGACTGCGTGATGTGTACGAAGATGCGTTATGTTCATTACTCTGATTGCACCTTACACAAACACTCTTGTGACTTTTCGAAAAGTCAACTCGAGAATTCTTTAAGCTGTGGACGAATCTCTAATTTGTCAAAGTTTTAATTAAAATAATTCCTTTTTGTAATTTATTTTTTCCGTTTAATTTGACTAGGAAGCTCGTTCATACAACTCACGGAATTCTTCGGGTTGCGTTGAAGCTAATTTTTTATCGAAACGAGCTGGTGTATGTGTCGACAATTTTGTGCTGTAGCTATGTACCTTGTATTTTGTTATTTTTCATATTATAATTAAGTTTTGCATGTTGTTTACTTAATTATCGTGGCACACGAAGAAATATCAATTATATGTGCTAACTAAACGTGTCGATTTTGAACTTTTCGTGGTGTTGACTCCATTTACGGTTGCAAGATGAAATCTGGAGTCACACGGCTTTGCTATTATTATAAGCAGCTCTTCTCGGATTTTGGAACGTAATTGAAGTTAGGCAGAAATTTTTAGATCGTAATGAATATTTTGTTTTCAACCACATTTTCTATTATACCTATCCAAAGTGGATTCATCTTGCGGGAAGCGCTGCTTTAATATTAGCTTATTTTCGGACGAGCCCGAAGTTCTTATCAAATACATAGGAAGACTCGAGCACGAGCTTATAAAATTTCACGACAAGCAACGCTTATTTTCGCTTAAATCATGTATAGCGAAGCCATTATGAAAAGACACGCTTGACCTATCGAGTTGAAGAGTTGAAAACTATAATTATTAAACTTAAAAAATCGTATCATTCACTCCACCCACTGCAGTCTACATTTTCAAAAAAAAACTTCCCTTATTTCTTAATAAGCCCATCACCTACGAGCAAAACCACCGCAACTTGGGACCTTTGAAGAAGTAAGTAAAAAAACAAATTTTAATATTTTTTGGAAAAAGGAAAAATTGTCTCTGATTAAGTTAGTCGAAGCAATTTTCTTCCTACTTAATTGTTGTTTGTGATCTTTACGAAATCTCAATTTTATTAGTCAGGTAAAACTCGGGTGTCTCCTATGTAGGAGTTTCTATATGCGTTGGTGTTACACTTCTATTTAGGTCGTTGATCTTAAATTTCTAATTTGGTCCGACATTTTCGTAAAACACATCATGGGGGATATATACAGAAAATGAAATTCTTCCACATATACACACCATGTGCGTTTGTTTAAAATTAACTTATTCCAATTTTTTTAAATTATTAATTGGATTATTAACATAATGTTGGAGGATTTTTTGCATAAATAATTATGACGCAAGGTTAATTACAATTAACGTCGACACACCTTCATGTTGTCTCGGGACTCTCAAATAAAAATTTCTATCTACATCTACGCCAGTGGTGTAACCCGTGGGGAAAAAAGACTCACGTTAATGTCTAACAATTTCTAAATCTAACTCGATTTTTGTGTAATTTTTGGGCGCTCTTCAGGCGAAAGCCCCCCTCTTCGTGGTTGGTTTCTTGGGGGCACATTTTATTACGCTTCTGAAGACGGTTTGTTAAAAACCAGTGTAAATACACTTTAATCGTAATATTATTAGTTTAAAATAATTTTTGTACAAAGTTTTAATTTTTAATTATTAATATTGTCAAGTATTACATTATATTACACATCGTGAACTGGGTTAATTCTAAGTCGAGCTAGTACTGGATACAAAACAAAATGTGCGCTATTTTTTCTAATTTAATTTTTTTAAGTTAAATATTATAGAAATTAGTGCACTTAAAAGTCGTTTAAATAGTTTTTGTAGCCGTTAATTTATTTAATTATGTTTGAACGTCGATATTTATGATTTGTTATTTATTTTTCTAATTTTTATGTTGTTTATTTGCACCTACTTATGGTATTTTACGGTGTTACACGTTGTTTATATTCCCTAATTAAGAAAGAATCTTTCATTACGAGCTTATAAGATATGGACAGTGTGTAACCGTATTTTGTAGTGTCGGCTTGTGGCACTTTGTGTTGCTTCTTTTGAATTAAAAAAAAAAGTATATTCGAAAGGAACATTTTGAGAGTGTAATTGTCCGTTTTTTAATTATTGTAAATTTATTTTGTAAGACTAATTGAAAACTGACTGCTGCGCTTTTTCGTCGTTCATTTTGTGAATTGTTTAAATATCGTTACGATGCCAGTGCTCGATTCGATAAGGTTTCGATCGATATTGTTCCGTAATTGTGATAATAAATATGTTTTTATTGATTATGTTTTATCCCTAAGTTACTATGCCTTTTAACAATCTCAAGACAAATTAACATGAAAAACGATTTATTTTTAATTTAATTAATAGTCGTTTTTAGTGAACCAATTTATGAGTGTTTATAACGGAAATATTTAAATCCGGTGGGTTGAAAATTTAAAGAACGCAATTACATAGTTCTAAAATACTATTACGTGTAAAATGCGAAAAAATTCGTACATTACCTTTACAAAACACCCACTTGTGCTCCATTTTTGTTTACTTTTTGGCACGACTACATAGAGCAGCGCTTTTCAAACTTTGCGACCCCTCGACGGAAGCCCAGATGGATCTATGTCGAACACTTCTATTCCGATCTCGACTCGATACTCATTTTTAATAAATAAGACAATTTGGACATCGACTAAAATAACATTTGGGGTAGTACAGCAAAGTTTGAGAACCTCTGCAATGGAGTATCGTTTTAAATAAATAACAGCTTTCGACGTTGTGGCCCAATTTATGATCTTTAAAAGGATTAAGGAAACTCAAAAATTTAACAGAATCTTTTTTATTTACATTTCTATTACATTTAATTACAACGATTTAAAGCTAATCAGCTAATTGCGTACGAACTTAAAACTATTTGGCACATTGTAAACTTACACTTACAGAAGTCTATACATACGTTATTTCTAGTAATTATGGCACTGTAAATAAATGAAACCATACGTGACTTCAGCGAAAACTTACCATCTAAAACCATAATATTGCATATTGCACTTATTAACCTCGTGTAAAAATATTTGTGAACGCTTAAAAACTAAAGATAGGAATGTACAAAAATTTGAAAATTTCGTTGCTGAGCATTTTTCCTAAATTTTTGCGTTGACATAACTCGGCTTCTTGTACGTCGGTGGACCGGTTCTGCACTTGTCTCTCCACCCACGTCTGTAACAAAGTATACCCATCAACTTGTTATTAGAGCATCTTCCCATATAATTGCGTTGCTACTGGTATTTCGAGTACCACGTGCCTTTAATATAGTGGCCTTATTATTTAAAAGTAAACCGCCTTTGAGATATGATTATAAAAAGTTGGAAAATTTTCAATAAGACAAATAAAAAACTATTACCTTTATTGTTTTTTAATAGGGACACATGTAGGATGGATAATTTGATGTACTTGTGGGTGTAATGAATTCTTGTGTAAAAATTATTACTTTATAATCATAGTGACTCATGGTATTTATTTTGTTTTGATGACGTTTTACGATTGGAGATAAAAATTCCAAAATTTAGAACATCGGCGAAGAGACCACCCAATAACTGTAAAAATTTCGAGTATGGGTAGAAATTTGTATAACCCCTCCCCCTTCCTTTTCAAAACCAAAATTTTCTAATAAGTCGAAGAATACCTTCTTCATCCCTCGAGTTTTCTTTCAATTGTTAGTACCTACTCCCCAACCTAAATGTAGATTACAGCTGGGCCTTTCGTTACATTTTTATGGGTGCTCATTCCTGAATTTTTCACAACGGTATTTTGTTTAATTTAAATCTTGATAATTTTTGATGGGCCTTTTTGTTTATATGACAAATATTTTCGACACTAAATATCAAAGTTGAGTAAAATAAATAAAAAACAGGTTTTTTTATTGTTATTTATTTAAATTGTGATGATTTTTATGAACATATGCTGTTTTTGATGTAAGTTGTAGGTAATAGAGTGTCCGGAGATATAAAGTTTATTGTAATATTTAAATTAAAAAAACGGGAATTGAGATTAAGGCAATTATATCATTTTTAATTTTTAGTTGTGGGATGTGACTACCAGAAATTTTTAAACTGAAAATTCAGCGGAGCTCTTAAATCATTCCCATTGCCTTTGTTCATAAATTCTACTCACTGAAATACTCAAAAATAAAACAAATTGGCACGGCACCTCTTATTAGATGCTTTACCCCTTTCCTTCAGATTTCGTACTACCGATCTAGCCGATTTTTATTAAAGAAAATATTTTAATAAAAAAAATTTGAATAATAGCAATGAACGAAACTCCCGTGATTTATTTTAAAGTGCTAATTGGGAGTGTTGCTTTAAATTAAATTATTTCAATAAAATTTAATTGCCATTCTAGAAGGTTGTTAATTATAAAGACATACGTATTATTATTTAATTATTAATAAAAATGACTAATTGCCTTCTGCATAAAACAGATATGACTTGTATAAGTAAATTATACGTGCCTGGGATTTGATGAACATCGTGCCTAGTTGCAGAAATGTAACACAAATGAGAATAACAATAGACGTATAATAAACAATTTATGTGCTTCTTGATAAGTTTAACAATTGAAGTCATGAATAGTATTGCAATTTTTTTTCTTGATTGTTAGGATGAAAATTTTGAAAATTGCCTGAAAGTCTCCCAAAATTATATTATGTATATAATCCGGACTTATCGAAATAATAACGTATCGAGAAGGCTTTGAAATAGTTAAACAGCGACTATCGGTATAGATAAACAAAATCTAAAGCTGTATAGAGTGACATTCCTAAGCCTTCTGCATGCGTTTTTATTTTGATCGCTTATTTGCCGTTTTGTCAATGGGAAAAGCAATAAAAACATAATTTTCAAAATTAAATAAAAGTTTTAGTGGAATTTTATAGCCAAACGTAACGAGTTAAAACTTAAATAAGTACCTAAATTAAAAATTGAATTAAATTTTAACAATTTTTTTATGAAAAAGATGCGATGTCTTAATTAAGTGGAATACTAAATTAACTTGTTATAAAATCCAAAATATTAATTTTATAGCTTTCAATAAAAATCGTCGATGGTTAATATCAATCTCGAAATTAAATTAAATCAAAAAAATTTAAACCCTCTTAATTGAATTCGAATTTAATTTATGCCAAATTAATAAAATTAAATTCCATAATCAGTTTGTCAAAATCGGTTTAAGTTATAAAAAAATGTCGTTAAAATAATGATCAGAAATGTTTTGATAAACTTAAAAATAAAATTACCTCTTTTTAAATAAATTCCTAAATCAAAAAGGCATAGTAATGATTATCATAATGATCGATATGAGATAGATACCTTTGAAAGCGTCCACTGGTGATTTGCGACATCGTCTTTGGTGCTGACCGAGTTGTAGTAGCTAAGGTGGGGAGTACACGAGATCACACCTGTTCACCTTTCGTACCCTCCTGGAGTCAAAATTAACCCTTTTGGGGTGGCAACCATCGAAAATGCTTTTTTAAACGTCATTTCGTTGGGTGGGTTAACAATTTTCACCCTGGATCTTTTCTTCTGGAATCGTATAGACATTTTCGATACAGGTGTCTTGCGGTCTAACAGAACCGCACACTTGCCTGCAACTGTGAATCACATGTGGTTAATTTTTGGGTTTTCATTAATTTTTTGGGCATTTTTGATTATTTTTAGTAATTTATTAATTGAAAAGGGGGTAAAAATTATCATTTTTCAAATTTTGAATTAGTAAATTTCTTGTTTTACTTATAGCAATTTTTGAACGTTCGTATACTATTTTTATAAAAAAAGGTACATAGGG
Organism: Malthinus flaveolus; assembly: GCA_950108345.1. Taxonomy (NCBI): domain Eukaryota; kingdom Metazoa; phylum Arthropoda; class Insecta; order Coleoptera; family Cantharidae; genus Malthinus; species Malthinus flaveolus. Next base: position 4,736,542 of record OX467286.1, read on the forward strand.
CAAAAAAAATTGCTGCACCCCCCCATGCATGTACCCAAAACCATTATAAATATCATTCGGGCGACCAAAGCGGAAAAATAATTTGAAAAGCGCCGACATTAAATAATAAGTTTGTTAATTGATTGATAATATTAGTAAATAATTATTAACATTAAAATAATAAATTCTAAACTTACATTTTTCACATCGAACGTTAAATTCTTCTTGTGGGTCCTAGAAGGATTCGGTTCATCGAGAGTCGATTATAAACTGTCGCGGGTTTGACTTACCTTTGAATCCGTGGCGGATTAAAGCGATTGAAGCCGATGCAACACTTGTCCATACATGGGTGCCATTCCCATATATGGCTTTGGTATTGTTGCGAACTACGGCTACTGGGCATGGGTCTACAAGTTTTCTACAGAACAAAAAATAGGGTTGCGGCACGTGCTCTTGTCTTCTTAAGCTCGTTTTGAGGATGATTAGGAATTGCAATTATGCGAATTTCGAATCGGTGGTGGTTTTTAAAATAATGGAACACTTTTTTGATCGAAGGCATTTTAGAAAATAATATTTGAATCGTTTAAAATATTTACAAATCAATTGGCATCGTTATAAGAAGGAATTAGTGGGCACGCGACTTTGATAGCATGTTGCTTTAACTAATTTTCTACGGATGTTGTAAGAATGCTATTAAAACAACTTTTAAATACAAGAAGTTCGTTTAAAGGTGTAACTTGAAGTGAAATTAATTTTTAATAATGGTAATTTTAAATTAATTGTTTTGATAGCTTTAAATACCAAAGTAAGATGTGGGAATAATCTGATCTGAACCAGTGTTTCATGTCACATTATAAATTTAACATTATTCAAGATGGTACAATTATTAATCTATTTAAAATTTTTTAATTAATAGAGGTGGTGTCATCTACTTTTTCGAACCTTACATGTTCTATTAGATATCAGAGCATTACTCAATCGGGACCTAAATCGATAAGAGGCACAAGGAACTTTTAAAAACTAAAAAATAATCCTTTTTTTCACTCACAATTTGTCACTTGGAGTTTTCTGAGCTGGATGTAATGATTTTAGCTTGGAAGCTAAAATGGAGGTGGGCCTCCACATAAAGGAGGGTGAAAAGACGCCTAAAGGCTGTATGTACCAGAAAACTAACAAAAGTAAAATTCTCAGATGGTGTTCTGCATATTTTCGCTAAGTATGACATCAAACTTATTTTTTTGGGGCTCGTCGGATTTGGAAACTCTGAAATTTTAAATTTCTATTGGAAACTTCTTATCGTTGTTAAATTCACATGACACATACTCAATGTCGTCTCAGTCAAATTCCTAATCTAGAACATTTGTTTTTCTCCAGTATGTACTTCTCTACTCTTTCGATTCTGCCCTGCTGTATTTTTAGTGTATTCAGCATTTTGTGGCCTTCTTAGCCATCTGGCCAGGAGTACGTTGATTGTTGTCTTTAATAAAAGTAGCTATAGTTATTTTGGAACAAACTGAAGCGTCTTAAAAGATTCTAGACAAAAACTTTTTCTTTTAAATCTATGAAATGAGCACTTCTCTTGATCATATCACAACTCATCAAGTTTTTAATAGTTAGCACCGGTGCTTGTTGCTAAATTTCTTCAGAATGTTTGAAGCTCTTCTTTCGAAATAGAAGAAATCCCCTACTTGATGTGTTCTTTTGAAATTGAAGAAATCTCCTACTTTTGAACAGTTTCTTTTAAATAGGTAACCTGTAGACTCGTGTTCGTGTAGTAATTTAATTCGAAAAAAAGTATTTCAAGTGAATGGTTCATCCTGTATATCACAAACACTATAGACCACCCACGAGAAGTAGAATAAAAACTTGAAATTGCAAATAACAGTTTGTTAAAACGAGAAGTAGTTATTGGAAAACAAAAAAAAATTGCTGATCAAATATCTGTTAAAATATAAAAAATACCAATAAAGGATATAAAGTGAGTTGTAGTATTAAAGACAAAAAATTTTGGTTGAAATGAAAGTTGTAAAATTTCTACAGTTAAAAATGGATGTTAAAATGAAATAAAATTGTTGAACAGTTAAGCATTGCACTGACAGAAGTTATGGGTAAAATTTAGGTCCCGCACTGTGTGCGATTTTAGGTATTTAATTTTAGACTTTATAGGCAGTTCAAAAAAAGAAGAAAATAATCCATAATTAAGCAGTTCTAAATTTATATCCACTTTTAAGAGATTGGGACTAATACTATTTCGAGCAAAAAGCGAAAAGGAAAAATAACTTTTAGGAACGAATGTTTGAGATTTGAATTGAAATTCTTTTGTCGGTGTAGCAGCAACCCTTTGAATTTTGAATAGGTTCTCCATGATTTTTACTAAATTATAAGTTTTGGGGGTATTTTTAAATAGGATTGACAGTACTCGCTTAAGTTTCTTTCGATGTAGCTTTTTTCTGAGTCCTGCATTTTTTTGCTTTTTCTCACTTTTTGAAAATCTTCTTTGAACCATCAAATTAAATAATGTAATTTGGTACTTTCTGAATGTTCGTTTAATATACAACTTGCAGATGAGGAAAGTTTGCATTTTCAATGAAAATACTTTCAAAACCTTTGAAAATAAGACTTAATATTTTCTAATAGTTAGTCTAATTGGAAATTGTTGTTGTATTTGAAAGTTTCTACTGTGTACTTATTAATAATGTTAATTTGATGAGCGGCGATCAAAAGACTTTGGTATGAATGTACTTACATCTTAGGTATCTACACCTACGTGGTCGGCAGCAGCAGATATGTGCTTGCATATAATAAGTTAATATTTTTGCCAAGTAACTCGATAACAATATAATAGCCATTGTTCCATGTAATTGTGGGACAAGCGACCATTACTTACGAAGAACGCGACCCGACGGTGCGCCCGCCTGATTACGATCACTGCCAGATATATCCAACGATATCCCTTAGATACTGTAGATTTTAACATTCTAGATAACGTCTTCTATTTATTGAACATAATTGTATTCTTGTTAAGAGTCTTGAAAACCAAATACCTTGTACCTATTCATAGCTACATATGAACTGTCATGGGTTACATGAAAAAGAAAAATACTCTTCTTCGAGAGAATTTTTTCACACTTATTGGGACAAATTATTCATAAATTGCACGTACCATGTGGTCTATCACAATATCGTTTAGAAATCGACAAAAGTTTTTCTGTTGATGGGATTATTTATAAGGTATTACTAAATTTAATTAAATCGGATTTTCTGAATTTTGGAATTTCAATTCGTGGGTTACGCATAACGAGCATGTGCTTCTTTTTGACGCTTTATCTGATCTGACTCGAATATTTGAAATTTATTTAAGTAGTGACGACCGACTCTGGCAAGCGAGATTTATATTTTCTGTATTTACCTACAATTTTGAAAAATGTGAGAAAATGCGGGGAAATATAACGAGCAGAAAAGACCATGTAGTAAAATTGAAATGAAAAATAAATGTTCTCACCATTAATTGCTTATTTTACGTCGTTTGTTTTAATTATGATATTCCACCTTATTAGCAAATAATTTTAATTTCTCCTTAGGCTGTTGATCATAATATACCTATACAATATGGTCGCACAAATGAAACTGTTTTAGCAAGAAGCTTTAATCGCCATCGAATCTCATTAAATGTTGCAAATTTAGTACACGGTAACTGCAAGTCTAATACATTATTAATTACACCGTCAATAATACAGACGTTCTAAGTTAAAGGTATCTTCACGAAGTGAACTTTTTACGACTGCCCTAAAAATATCTGAAGGTATTTTCTTCCAATTGTCGATAAATTTTTTACTTTATAACAATTCTTTTCGTTTGTAATAAATAATTTGTATTCTATAATTTGAGATTTTCGAAATTTGGGGTTGTTTCTACCCTTCAACTTTTCATATGTTTAAGAAGCGTGAGCTTGTGTTGACCCGGTATCGGTTCAGGTCAATACCCCACCTGATCAAAGGAGGACCGGCGCCAAAACACTTGACAGTAGATCTTGGAGTACGTTTAGTGTAGCATAAATAATTGGTAAAATAAATACCTGAAATAATTTCAATTACCATTGATTTAAATTCGCCCTTTATTATTTTTTTGCCGTAAGCTCGTAAGTTATTGGGGTAACAGTCTTTCATTCGTGTGTTGTAAGCTTTATTTATTTTAGAGAAGCGTTTCGCTAATGAGACGTAATGAAATAATTTGTAGTGTCGGACACTTGTTACGTTCAATCGCGTACACTCTAATTTTTTGATTTTAATCAGTTTTTCTCTAATCGCTTAGAATTTATGAGATAAAGCAATTGCGATTAAAGTCATTTGGTATTCTTTTATATACGTTATTACAATCCGGCTTGCGATAAATATCGTACCAAGTCGAGAATATGTACTTATAAATAAGGCCAATAACAATTAATTTATATAATTAGTAGTCTCAGTGCGCTTAGATCTCAGATTTACGTGTATGCCGCCATCGCATACAATACCAAATTTGACAAAGACAAGTTTAACAATTCCAATGGAAAATCGCAGACTGCGTGGCTTTGTTGCCTATTATAGCGTTATTGCACAGAGACCGCATCTGGCTTAGACCAAATGTGGATATCACAGAAAAACCATGTTATATCATGGAAATTGTACTTGTCGCGGTAAAAGAATTCGACCTTCTTTTTTGTGCTTTTAATACGAGCTTTTTAGATGATTTACACGTTGCGCAATAAAAGTAGTTTTATTAAAAAAGTTTTCAATTATTTTCAGGAAGAAAACAATATGTCGCAAGAAGAGTCTAGCGATAGTAGCGAGGACGAGTTGCCCGATTTGGGAACGGGGCCTCCTACCAAAAGTCCCACGTCCCCCGCATCGCGCTCCTCGCAAGACCAACAAAAATCTCTATCGTCGCACACCGTATCGTCGTCTTCTTCATCTTCTGCCAACAATAAGACTTCAACTCAGCCATCCACGACATCACAACCACCAATTTTATCGTCACCTTTATTGTACCAAACACCACAAGGTATGATGTACGCGACACCATCGAACGGCGGTGTAATATTTAGTTTAGCTCAGGGTGATACCAATGCGGGACAACCGCCACACTTTATTACTATTCCTTTGTCGGTTATGACGGCTAACGGTCAAGGAGAATTAGATTTATCCAAGAGGAAGTGATCGATGCTAAAAGTTTAGCACGTCGATTGCTTCCGTCTTCGTATTTCTTTTTTGTACGTGTATGTTGTATTTACGTGGCTTCCGTAACTTTAATCGAATCGAGGAAGAAATGTATCGGTGAATGAGCTTACTGCTTAAACGGGGACCAAATTATTTTATTAAACACATTTACGTGTTCAAATCCCATTTGTAACAAGAATCTGTTGAGAAGCTCTTTTGAACCATTTTTTTGGGTTACTTCTAGTAGTCCAGTCAACGAAAACATAAAGTGGGTTTCACCTTCAAAAAAATCCAATAATTCCCTTCAAATATTATTTTGTAGGTACATAGTGATGAATATCCTAGAAGTCCTGATGAATTAGAGGCGAGCTTTAGTCAGTGGCCGAAGACATACCTACCACTTATTTGTTTTTTTGTTAATATCTTGAAAACTATGCGCTGGAGCTGAAACGTGTAACGCATAGCTTGGTAAACTTTAGGAATGCTGAAACCTACATACATTCAATTTTGCAGCAAATTTTATCAGCTTTAATTTTGTATCCGGTCACGTTTCAGCTCCAACCCATAGTTTTTGATATATTAACGCTGACTTCTTAGATATTCATCACTAGGCTAGGTCTTCCAATAAGTATGTAAAGTTTCAAAGTCATTGGATTTTTTTCGAAGATGAAACCCTTAGTGGACTGGACTCTAGAAGGGAGGGGAGGAATTATTTGTACGTGACAGGTTTGTGTGTTCTAATTTATGCAAGTAGGCTCTGACACCTCTCTTTACAGACTTGAAATGTATATTTTATTAACAATATCAGAATAGGCTTAGTCAGTTGTAACTTACAAGTAGTAACTTACCTATTTAAGCATCAGGGTTGTTTCCGAAGGCTCAAATATTTACGTAGATATATATTTCTAGTATTCGGCTCAATTAGAAACAGTCGATCGAAGTGGGCGCGACGACCACTGCCAGGACGAACAAGAGCGATCAAGAGAATAGAAAATTAAATCGAAAGAGGGGAAAAGTGGTGCCAAATTAAATTCGTTCGAGTTTCGTGAAAACCAGTATGCTTATGAGGGGCTTTATTTTTTTTTACCTGGCACATTAGTTGTTAGGCCGCTGAACGGTACATCAATTTAAAAAAAATAATAGGATTATACCCGAGCCGTTCGGAAAATATAAAAAGAATAATTTTAATAATATGAATAAGACAGCTCGTGTAAAAGTACCACCTAGTTGTGAATTGCCAATAAATAGCAACAGTTTGGAATAAAAAGAAAATGCTTAAATTGCATATTTTATTTGGAACACCAATAACTGTTATTACATCAATATTACATCAATGAAAGATGAAAGAAAATGCTGGAATTGCATATTTTATTTAGAACATCAATATTTTTCATCATATATATTTTTATTTAATGCATTTCTAATATAACGGCTAAATTTTCACCCTTGGGATTTGTCTTATAAGTCAAATCCCATAAACTGGTCAAAATTAACGTTTCTCCGCGTTCTAATTCGAAGCTTAATCTGGGACAAATTGTTTTGCAATTTTCTCTAGGGACAATTTTTATAAATGTACTACCTTTAACTTGTCCAATTACTGTGATAGTTTCAGTTAAAGGGATCGATTTGTACGTCGTAACGTTGTAATTTTGATTAATTAACACCCAACTATATTGTGTAGGTGAAACTCCGACCGGCATAATGTCGAATTTTGGGGCAAATGGTCTAAATGCCTTCACTCCTCGAAGTTCGCAGTTTTGAAAGTGCAAGAAAAATTCGTCAAACTTTTTCAAATTCTTTAAAATTGTACCAATATTTGTCATCCCGTTATAAACATTTGTAGAGAGATGACAAGGATACGACTGATCAAAAACTCCATTCTGTATAGTTGACCAATCTGGATTTCTAAAAATTGGCCAATTCCACAACTTGTCGATTAATATAACAGGCTTATGCAGATCCATGTAGTGCTCTTTTAAATAAGTGTCGTTCATTTCGTAATGCACATCAAGCCTAGGCAATGACTCGCAGAGATTACAATCGAACTCAATTTTTGATTCCTTCTCCTCGTTGTTATAACGCGAATGTATCAAGCACTTTTTGTTGGCCAAATACGTCCAATCCCATAGCGGCAAAACCTTAATGATCGCGATTCTTCCAATTGCCGCAAGATGCGAATATGTTGGGTTGGAAGTTATCGAGTAAAGACTTATAAATACAGATATAGATACTCCAATTACACAAAATCTTCTCCTATTTTGGTAAGAGATCATGCTGTCGCTTAAGTCTTTGCTTATTTGGGCGATCTTCTCGTTGCTTAGATTATTTTGTTTGCAATGCGTCACAAATTCTTCTAGATCTTCGTTGATTTCTTCTAAATGCGGATTTTTTCCCATTTGCCGAAAATTATTAAAATAATTATTTAAGTTCACTCTTTTAAGTTTGTAAATCTAACAGGTTGTACTGCCCGCACTGGTTGCACTGGCCGTATTGGTTGTACTGGTCGCGCAGGCTTAAAAATATTGATTGATTAACTTTTAACTATCGCGCCGTTTGACAAAACTCGAAATAGGTGGCGATGCTAAAATTTGCCAAGTTGGCTGCATTTCCCGAAGTCTTTGCTTATTTGGGCGATCTTCTCGTTGCTTAGATTATTTTGTTTGCAATGCGTCACAAATTCTTCTAGATCTTCGTTGATTTCTTCTAAATGCGGATTTTTTCCCATTTGCCGAAAATTATTAAAATAATTATTTAAGTTCACTCTTTTAAGTTTGTAAATCTAACAGGTTGTACTGCCCGCACTGGTTGCACTGGCCGTATTGGTTGTACTGGTCGCGCAGGCTTAAAAATATTGATTGATTAACTTTTAACTATCGCGCCGTTTGACAAAACTCGAAATAGGTGGCGATGCTAAAATTTGCCAAGTTGGCTGCATTTCCCGAATCCTTGAACTTAGGTAGAATTTTTTACATTTGACATGTTTTAAATTTAGATTTTATACGGGGTGGTCTAATTAAAAAGCCTTATGTTTGGTTGGAAAATGTTTTGGCTTAACTTTGTACGAAGTAAACTATTTTTAATATTTTTCACAATATACCTACTAAAGTAGCAATACGTAATCATTGGCTCCGCATCACTGGCGTATTAGTCAAATTTTTACAAATGTTAGGAATCCGCGGATTTCGATTAGGGTGATAAGTAGTAATTAAACTATATTTTTATAAATCGTTACGTGACCTACGAATCTGAAGAACTTCCTAAGTTAGAATAACTTTTTGGACCAAAAACTTAAAAGAAACCACTTGAAAGCGAAAAATACTTGAAAATGTAACTAAATACAGTAATAGTTAGGTAGTCTTCAGTAACAATACTGTATATTTGAAAGTGTCGACAATAATTTAGCCAAAAATAAATTGGATTTGTAGATATTAAGTGTACTTAATATGTGTAAGAAAAAAATTCGTTACAAGGAAATTTTAGACTGACGAAAATAGTTTTTTTGCTTATACATTTTGTCCTAGTCAATTATGGTAGTTAACTATTTATGAAATTTGTTATTAGTTAGTAGGTAGTATTTCTTGTTTAATTGCTAGTCTTTGAGTGGTGTTTTATATTATATTAAAATATATTTATTGCAATTTTATACTACTATATTATCCTCGATTTTAATAAATAAGATTCAACCCCATTTAATTTGTTAAGTGTACACTTACGCTGTATGTGTATGAGTACTTACTCTCGAGCCTATTTATTCATTTTGTATAGGCTTTATTTACACAATATGTTAATATAATATTATTGCTTTTGTACAACTTGTTTAAACAGTAATTAGTAATAATAAGTCTTAAGTTAAAACGTGAGTATTTTAACGTGCCTTATGAAATTGTTACATATCTTGTTATTGTTCTTAATTTCCTATTAACTAAGTACTATATTAAGATTTAATAAAAGAAAATTCTGTTTTTTATTAGTTTTAAATTTGTGTAAAATTTATTCTGTAATACAGAATAGAGTATTTGTATTTTTCTTGTTTTAGTGCCATAACAGAATTAAATAAATTATTGCTACTGTGATTTTTTTCTTTTTTGTTTAAAGAAACTCATTTTGCTGGTACTTTCTACATTAGGTTTATTTTTACTTGCTACTAAAATAGTAAAACTGCGACCGTCTGCTCTACTCTTGAATTCGTTTGGAAATAGATTTTCAAGCTCTCTTAACCATGCTGTTGTTTTAGTTAAAAATTTTGTGTATTAATAGTGGAATTATTTTAATTTCGCGTTGCAAGTAATTTATATACGAGACGAGTAACAATGATTAAACAAAGTGTGCCGATTATTTATAATAAAAAAATAATGTATGGTGAATATCAATACGTGGTTCTTAAAATTGTTTTGTTATTTTGTCAAATAGACAATGAGTCATTAACAATTTGTCATTGCAAATTATTAATTAATATTCCTTATATATAGTTTATATTTATTTTATGCTTAAAATTACGATTCCAATTTATTACAATTGCACCAGCACGAAATATTCATTTATTGTACCTCACTTTTGCAAGAAACGTATCAAATGTATACAGGATGTCCTAGGAACAATACGAAATGCTCCAGGGAAGATTCCGAATTTCCTCTTATGTAAATGTTACTCTTTACTACACCTGGTGTAGTGGACGTAATCTCCTCTCGAACTTTCACAGATTTAGGGAAAATAATGAAATGTTTTGCTTAAAAATGGCGCTGTTAAACCAGTTAAACTGTTTCACAAAGTTTGTCTGCAATGCTCCAGTTTTTTTCGTTTCTCGCTGGAGTTGCATTGCCTCAAACCAAAGAACATAGAATTATCAGAAATCCTAAGCTTATGGGATCTCTGCGCCTTCTTTTAAACGTAGTACACCGGTGAGATTCAGATGTCGCTCCTCATTTTAGCACAATTTTTCGTATACCTACGTAAGAGTAACAAAGAGAGGTACAAAAATACATAAAATGTTTGTCTATTCTTAATTCTAACAATCTTAGGTAGGTAGCTAGCAAGAGGATTTTTACAATACTATTTACGACTAAGGGGCAAAGCTGCTTTTCTATTGTTATTTTATGATGGTTATATTATTGTCACGAAAGTTTTTGTTGATAGGAAGTTCAAAATCTTTGGTCTTTGGTATTATTAGAAAAAAAATATAACAATATTAATTTAATCATAATTTAATATAGATAAAAACCAAAAAAATATTTTAATTATACAAAAATCTTACAAATTAATGTAGTATAATATGTACACATGTACAGGTACAGAACACAAAAATAAATAAGTAGGTAATCTAAATTTTAATACATAAGTAATAAGTAATAATCTAATTATAATAATAATAGTTACAATAATAATGAATTGGTAATAATTAATTACAAGCACATGAGAAATAATTTAAAAATAAAATTGCCGTGCCCCACAATAAGATCATCGCAGACTTTCACTACTGGAATCGACCATAGATTTTCTTCAAATTTTAAAATCAAAGTTAACGGTATGGACATATCAGAAAAAGAATGTCTTTTATTATTTGACGAAATTAGTTCAAAACGAGGATTTTATTGAGGGTTACGAAGATATAGGAAACATCCGAAACGGCGTTGTAGCAAATCATGCTTTGGTGTTTATGCTCCGTGGAGTCATAAAAAATTGGAAACTTCCAATTGCGTATTTCTTTACGCAAGGCTGTGCAAAATCGGGCAATATAGTGTTTTTGAAACGTAATAAAAAATCTTCCGAATATGGGGCTTCGAATCCCCATATCGATCAGGGTTCCAACAACAGAACCCTATACAAAAAATTGAGGAGTCCAAACAGCTCGGAAAACTTTACCGTGATTGGTAATCAGAAAATATAAGTAAATCTAAGTAAAATCTAAGTATCTATACACACACCTATTGTCTTTGTGTAGGTAGGTATTTGAAATTTACCCAATTTGGCCCAATTAAACAATAAGAAAATGTATTTGGTTTTTTAAGCTTTGAATCTTTTGATTTTTCATTTAATTACCTAATCGGTTATTTAAATAATCAGAACCCAATGAATAATGCTTTAATTACAATAAAATTTTTACTGTACATAAGAAAAGAAACTTGCATTTACACAGTTGTTAAACTACCTGGCTAAATTTACTGGGTCGTAAAAATATTATTTTCTTCAACTATTACAAAAGGATTAAAATACCATTCGAATAGACCTTTTTTAAACCATTTAAACTCAAGTTTGGACATACTAAAATTAAATGTTTCATCTTCTCACACTCTCGAAAGTACTGTAAACTGAGCAGAGACATCTGGAGCTCAATTGTGTTACTACACTTTAAAAGGTTTTAAAATTTTACATTGGTTGCTTTTTCTGATAATTCTATGTTCTTTGCTCAAACTAAATTCATTGTGAATATTTTGCATATTTTTGTAAATTCTCTTAAAAGAATCTAAACGTCGACCTTCGCGATCGAATCAAATTTATTAGGTACACTTAACTAATTATCATTCGTTAGTTTATCTACTTATGCAATAAGAATTCGAGAAATGCATATTATCTCGCAATACTTGGTAAAGATAAGTAGTTCGAGGTGAAAATACATACAATTAATTCAAAACTTAATCGAGATCTTCTATAGATTATCTTACGCTGTTTGTTAAGCAGTGTTTGTAAAAAATTCTTAACAAATTACAGAAGGCTTTACCTTGCTTTTATTGCCTCTAAGTACGATCTTTTATCACAATGCAATTGCAAATAATTGTTTGTTCTAAACAATAGAATAACACCTGCACGGCATTGAATTATGAAAATTTAATTTTCTTTGCACTACAGGTGTAGGTGCGTCACCAAAAACTTATCCAATTTTTCAATATTTTTAATAATTGGCCTGCAGATCCAATCTTAGGCACGAGTGCACCATGGCGCACAACTACTGTGGTAGGTAAGTTTACGATTCAAATGTTTAATACAATTTTAATATTTTTTTTCATATTTAGGAAAAGAGGCTACCATAGACATAAATTAAAATTCGTATTAGGTACTTGGAACCGATCTACGAGATTATTTAATTGACATAGTTTCATAGGTTATACTTCTTACAGATCCATGATGATTTATAATGAACAAAAATATTTAAGTGTTTCCGATTGACACATTTGTTTATGAGCAATGTATGTAGTATTATGATACGAACAAATCATTAATAGCGTACATTTGAAAGAAATAAAAATTATATGGTCGTCAAAAGCTCAATGATGCGTGTAGAATACCATTTCCATTTTAGTTTTCTTAAACACATTTTATATGAATGACATCTTCATTTTGGTAGACGTGTCCAAACGTACAGCTATGCCCTAAATGGCCGTTAAAATTACGTCGAATAGTTTTTATCTCTCTTCATTATTTATGCCTAATTAAGTAACGACAGCAATTTTGATTAAAGACAAACAATGCTTACGTGAAAAACGTTTTTCTTTGACATTGTACAAAAGTGTACTCGTTAAGAACAAGCGTGAAAATATGTAAGTTTTTATAATGCTAAAAACGATTAGTCCAGGTTTGGAAATGCTTTACCGGAAGCCCACCTTATTTGTGATCCGTACTGGCTTGTGCCATTTCACAATAGCCACTTTAACATAATTAAGAAGTTATAAATACACGTTAGAAAAAAAAATTTTGATCATTTAGACAATTAATAAACCGAACTGTTTAAAAAGTCGAGAATTAAATAGGGCGCATTCCTCGAGTTTAAAATGGAAGCAAAATAACGTTGGTTCCTTGCAGATGCGTTCTAGATTTTGAAATGAGCCAAAATTTACAAACTCGTTCGCACCCAATTTAACGTTATAATTCACCAACGACATTTTTTTAAAGCATTCTTGCATTTTAAGGGTGAAAGAGCCACACTTCACTTAATTAGCGATTAAAGCGCATCTGTTTATTAATAAGTGCCGATCCATTTTTAAAAATATTCAAAAAGCGGCAGGTGATTTTGATTTTAATAAAAAATATTTTAATATCGAGCTCTATTTTTGACATTTACTAGTAAAGAAGCTGCGTGTGTAATTTTTCATACCTCTACTTGTAATTATTAAAATTTTCACTTTTATAATTTGTTTGGCTCGAATTCAAGAACGACTTCACGTTTGATCGATTTTGAAGTACCATGGATCGTTACTCGTTAATAATTTAGGGGTTTCCACTTTCCACATTATTGAGCAAAAATGAAATGTTCATAATTTAATTTAAAATTGAGGCGAAGACAAAAATTATTTTTTCAAAAAATACCAAGAGGAGATCGATAATCATTACCTGCCTTGATGTATGAAATTTTAGTTGGACATGTCTTTAGGCTGTTCTGAAGTTTAACGCCTTGTCGTATCCTGACAGTTATTTATTTTCAATTAGTTTCATGCCATATCGGGCTCGTTATTTGTCGTTAAAATCTAGGTGTAATAGACGCTGTAAATAGTGCATGAAGTGATACCTACATCAACTGGAGCTAATTCTTTCAGAGTTCAATAGGGAAGTATCTATGATCTAAAGTAATTAAGATAACTTTGTAGCGAGGCCGAGTCTAAACAACGTAACATTTTTCAACAAAAGTATAAAAGTATACCTGACATTTTTGGTAACCCTGCCAAAAACGTTAAGCAGGTCTATTTATTAATTTAAAGCAATTTTGAATCTAGACTCGAGATTATACTATTATTTAATTTTTGGCAACATATTCTTATAGCAAATAAGCACCGCTTTTTATGAATATAGGTACGCTAAGTTACATATTCCAATGTTTTGGCAACTTGAATCAAGGTTAGTCGAATAAAAATAAATTATTGTCCTTCAAGATTTTGCGATTTTTAGTTTCAATGTATACAAGAAAATCTCAAGAAACGCCTTTAATTCGCAGTTTAAAATAGATATCCTATTCTATAAACATCATCTATAGAAGATATATGAAGCTGTACCTACGCTAAACGGAAGAATTATTGACGAAAAGTACATTTTTGTTATTGCAGTACCTTGCAAGAAGAGAAGTTTGATTGATAATTTTCATAATACTGTAAGAAATTGTTTGTCATCGTATAAGAATGCGCACCTATCTTAATTTACTTAATACATTATGTTTAAATTACCAGCCCAATGACGTAATTCCACCCTCGCATTTGTGGGCTTTTGCGAACTAATATAAGAAAACTTCTGAACTAGTTTTGGAATATTGGGAAAATATGCAATCCCCTTTAGTGCATGACAGATTTGAGATCTGGGATGTAAAAAGGACCGTCTGGTCTAAGTACTGGTGCTAGATACCTATACAAAGAATCCCTACAGAAGAAAATAAAGATGATTTTAAAATCGAACAGACTTAACATGGGAGTCTATAAATTGTTAAGACACCAATCGAAACAGACTCTTATATAGCTTCGATTGGTGTGATTGTAAACTAAATATAATCTACTTTCTACAAAGTAAGCAATGCGATTTTTTCTAATTGAATATTTATACTGAGGTATTTGTTAGAAGATACGAGAAATACAATTTTGCCCATTTTTGCTCAATTCCACTTCTTTGATTGGGGTGGTAATAAGTTAGAACTAATCGTTATAAGTTAAAGTTAGAGGGGAAACGGCGATCATCGAAAAACGATTTTCCCATGTTCAATTATTCATTCTTATGTTCGATCACTGCTTATTTCACAAATTAACTCTTTTCATAAAAGTGTTATTAGTTTTTTATTATTAACTTTGCAATAAAATTATTTTGGAACTTATACAAGAACGCACGCGTGCGCGTACGGTGTGTTGCATATAATACAGGCGTAAAGTTTAGTAAATTATTTTTTATTATAAGAAATTAGTTATCTGGTTATCTCCAAATGATTAACTTTTGATTTTTGATTATTAAAACATGACTATTTAATTTTCAAATAAAAACCATTAAATAAATACTAATGTGTTTGACACTATTATAGTCATAAGTACTAAAGAGTGTATAATGCATTAATATTGTAGGTACTTTATTCTATTTATATTTTTCTATTTGATTTTCGATATTGGATATTGGTTGCTTATCGAAGTTTGGTATAATGATCAATCGCGTAATATTTATTATTTAAAATGCGATATTTTATACTCGTATAAAATGTCATCTACTACCGCCGTTTGTGTTTCACAAAAAAAATTGAAAAAATTTTATTAACCAAGCATTGATAACGATCCTATCTAAAAAAAGTTTATTTGACTAGTTATTTTGTTTATTCAACAACGGTTCGACAAGGCTGTATTTACTAAAAATATTGCCTCTTCTTGCTTCAAATGATGCAGGCTATATTATGTATGGTTCAGACTTACTACCCTGATTATTTAGAACATACCTACTGCGACTTATTCGAACTGAAACCAGCGTTTTTCTATTTTCTATCATTTAGGCTTTTGTTGCCTTTGCCGACACGTCTGTGAACATACCCTGGATTTTCTAACACTTAGTTTGTTGTTGCATTAGCCTTCGACCTGCGACACATGGGTACATAAACATAAGGTATGATTATGTATTTGTCACGCTATACTTCAATTAAATAAACGGAGTTTGCTTTATACTATTTAGCGTTAACCCTCTTTAATTACTATAGAGGCAATTATATAATATTACCAAACGCAGGAACGCAACTGTCGCTATTTTTTCTTTGATGACTTTAAGTGTTTTTAGTGAAAATTCTGCTAATCACGGTCGTTTCGTTTTGGGTAAATCTGAATAAATTAACGTAAAAGTTCAAAAGAGCTTCTTGAAGGGCAACGAGCGCATAGAGCACTACCTTTTAGCCTAGTTTAACAACTTTTTTAAATTAGCATCTTATGCCTTTATGACAATTATTAAGAGCCGTGCTTATTCAATGGGTCGATTTATTATTTTTGATTTGTTTGTATGGAGTTTCTTTAAATAATTGTTCGACAAGTTTAAAAATTTATATAACGGAAGTAAATGTATGCAGTAAATAGGAAGCAATTTCTATTTCAAAGGTGTGTATAGGTATAAGTATAAATATATCAAAAAATCGATGAAAAGTTAATAGAAGTTTATAAAACAACTAAAAGTGGAAAGTCATTGAACTTCAAATGCAAGCCAACCTTTTACTCATTATTTATTTATTGTCACATCCATCGATAACTACTTTAATTAAAATACTTCAAAAACGTAATTAATTTAATTACTATGTATGTCTATTAGAAGTTTATAATTAGTGTAGATATGATTTTTTTAAAATCATATCGGTAAGCAGCTCTCTGATGACTCTTCCTGATAATGTGGGAGGTAATGCGAAACGTTAATACTTTGAATCCCCGATTTTACCGTTTCTCGAAATGATAATTGATTCAAAACATTAACAAAAAGCATTTTTTAAGTGCACGATATAATTATGTGATTACTAGTAATGAATGTTTCAAAAAAAGAAACTATTAAAATTTAAAAAAATGCTAATCCATTCAATGCAAACAATACGTGTACGCAGGAGCAAAGCAACAAAACTGCCCCATATAATATACGAGTACTCAACTCCCCTATCAAATTGAAGTATGAATGTGCATTTAGTGGTCAGTTATGGCACTTTTTTAAATTCCAAAAATAATATATATAATTGAATTTTTTAAGGGTAAGTCGATATAATGATGTCTTAACGTATCTACTTAAATTAAATCAAAACTTTATAAATTTTAGATATAATTTGTTTTCGTCTATTCTAATTTATTATTTATTCTTTTATCTATTTATAAATTTATATAAGTGTTTTGTTGTAAGTTACTTTTTTGTTAAAAATATTTGATGCAATAATTAATTATTCATAATTGATAATGCATGGACTCCTACTACTCTTAAAGCGTTCATTCGTTTAGTTTTCGACATGCAATCATGGAATCGTGTTTATTAAAACGTCTAAAGTGCAACAAAGCGTACATGCATGTTCAGTTCATTTATCACGATAAGTTTTTCATTATGTGACAGTAACTCACCAATAGGTGATAAAAATATAACAAATTGTGTATGATGCGAAAATTGCTTCAAACTGGTTGTATAATTGTTGCAGTTTTACGTTATCTATTATTTAGCTAATTAAATTTTAATAAGGAAACGATGATAGGCATCAATTTGCGTGAGAAAGCTAACGCATTTCCTGTGTTCTGTAAAACCTCTATTGTATATTACAGGTGTTGAATGAGGAAGCGTTCTCTGTTTTCAATTTCCTCACTATTTCTGGCAATTTTTTCAAATGTAAGATACCAACTTTGATCTAAATTAGATTGTTTATGATTAACCCTTTGAGCACGTACAGGTACAGAGTGAATTTTTAAAGTGCACACTATTGCTGGATTTGATTGAAAAGTAATAAGCTTATAGTTTTTGAAACCGACAAGAATATTTAAGTCACTTGAAGCCAACCTTCTTACACAGAGTTATCATGCAACCCATTTTAGAAATAACTGTGGTGCAATAGTTCTCTTTACCATACTGAATGTCCCCACATGCGCGATGCGGTACATCTTGAAAATTGGCCTCGAGTTTTGCAGAAAAGTCGAGGTAGCTATGCTTTGTTTTAAATATTCGTCAAAATCATCTGAGCCATTACAAAGATGTTTATGGTGAGGAGTGGTGCAAGACTACTCAATTTCTGAATGATCCAATTTCTTATTAAGCGTGGTCAACAACATCTCCATCATCTTAACTTAATACGACAGACTTGTAAGCAATGACTGGGGGTTATTGAGGATTTTCCGCCATTAAATTAAACTAATACGAATGGCTTATTGCTTTTACGAATCAACAGTTAATTTATTTAATAGAATTATTTGTGAAATACAACCCCAAAGATTTGAAGCGAGTGCTCCTGCTTCAACCTCTGGAATGGAGTGCCGATAGTACACTTTTTCTAGAGTTGATGGTTCTCTATTTGATTAGATCTTGCTTTGCTTTGGTTACTTGCTTTCGTCATGTAAAACCTTTTAACGTGCAGTATGGTATTTGTTTTTTCAGTACTTGTTTATTTATTGTGGTCATTGTAGTTCCATTTGCGTTTTTAAACATTTAATTGGAGTAAATGTACTAAGTTTTTCTTATAATAGTAAGTCAATGCTTTTCTAAATTGGAGTAATTCACTTTCAAAATCAACTCTTTAAATATTTATTATTTAAATTGATATTGTGTTTGTATCTAATGTGACCTTAGAATTGATCGATTTTTGTGCCAGAATGCTCACGCTACACTAACACTTACTGGAAAAAAATAAACGCACCTATACGAATACGAATATAATTTAAACAAAACTGATTTTACTAGAACGAATCTAATTTGACATTATAAAGAATTGCTCCAGTAAAACTCTCAGAAGTGATAATTTTCTTTTTTAAATATTCCATTTGCATCTAAATTAGGTATAATCATCGTGTCCTTACGTGTTTACATGCTATTGAATTAATATTGGCTGACCTTTGATATGCAAATTAATTCTAAGAATAATTTTTAGTGCAAATCAAATTTTTTGGAAAACACAAAAATGGGATGCAGCGCAGCTAAAAACTTAACCGTCGAACCCATGGACAATAAAGTCACCAAACTCGCAAATGGAACTCCAGAAATAACGACCAGAATATCGACTCCTCTTAAAATATCCGACGTTCCTCCACTAAACGGAGTCGATCCACAAACGGAGTTTCTAGAAAATGGAAAAGTAAATAACGTGCAAGTCAAAAGTAAGTTGCAGTTTGCAAAAAAATTTTGGGTGGAAAAATCTTACTTTTTTGTAAGTAAAATTTTCTTTGCAACACAATAGCGTGTGTGAGGATTTCTTGAAAAACCTCAAAATTATTGAATTTTCATAAAGTACAAAGGATTCGAAATCGAAATACAAAACAAAAAGCACAAAGGACGAAACAAACAGTCGGACATTGCGTGTTCCTTATCGAGAGTTGTTACCTGTCATTATTTTTTGAGCGACCATCATTAAGTGGCGAGGTTATTGCCTTTATCCAGACAACTGACAATACGTCGTTATTTAGAAACATCCCCGTTAATAAAAGGCGGGCAACTTGAAAGGGGTCAATTTTGTTCGAGTTCGTACTTTATAATTCGTAATTGGGTAATACGTGGTAATTTTAGGTAATGGACTGTCATTCGATATTCCACTAATCGAGGAAGAAAGCGAAAGTATAATAAAGAAACACCCTCCGAAGAGATTTCAAAAATTAGAAGATCAACAAGGGAGTCCCACCGTTTCTTTAATTCGGTTACAAGAAAAATTGGACGAAGCGGAAGTTAGAAGGCAGCAAGTATAACATTTCTAAAAGTTGTTGTTGATCGATATTTTTGTTATGTTTTCGTAGATACTTTTACAAAGGGTACAATCGGCACAGTGTAATAAGAAAGTTTTAAAAAAGCAGTCTAGCGTGTATTCCATAAACGAAAATGATATAGATCATCTCGAAGTTCCATTAGAGAAACCGGACACTCCATTTGTTACGAATCTTGGAGTTATAACGCATAAGAAAAATAACTTATTGTCGTAAATGAAAACCTATATTAGTATTTATTTAATAATTCTTTTATTGAGTATACGGGTAATCGATTTTGTTGGGAACGATGGTGCGAGTGAAGGAACGACTAAGCGATTAAAAACTTCCTTTGAATTATTTTCTTGTAATGAGTGATATATTGAATAATTAATTTGAAAATCATTGTGTAAGTTAATAGATTTTGTAATAGCTTTAAATAAACTTTTTTATTTTACAATCTGTTTCTACTAACGATTTTTCAGAATTTTTAATTATTTCCAAAAATTCGTAGGTACACTATACCCTGTTTGGCGTTTAGTGGTCGATTCCTTACTTTTAATTATTTATATATTTACAGCTTTTTCAGCATCCTTATCCAGAAGGCTTTACAACTCTACGAATGCCGATTTAGTGCTTATTCGAAGAGATGATGATGTAGGGCGAGGGGTATTATTTGGATATGAAGCTAAAATTCCCTAAAGTTGCTTAAACATTTTGTCGGCCTGAAGTTTTGTTGATATAATTATTTCAATCTCTTTGTATACAGGGTGAGTCCAAAAAAAGATAAGCTCTTCAGTACGTTATAGGAGACGGTTATTTGAGCTAAAGAAAAGTCATTAAAAAAATCTCTGCTATATTTTTGTAGTTATTATAGAAGAAGTAACTTGAGATTTGGCAACATGGTACGAATGTTAATAATCGATGACAGATAAAAACATAAGTGGCATAAGTCATCATAAGGGTAGTTTCAAAACATCGTTGCCACATATTTTTTTTAACAACTTGATACAGAAATTTCGATATTCAAAATTAATTTTAGAGGATAATAAGATGTTATAGGAGCATTTGTTTTTGCCTAATAATTAAAAAACACGTGAATTACTAGAGGAAATGATGAAAAGTTTCAAAATTTGTCAGAATTCGGAGTTGAGTTCTCAACTTAACTTCTTCATTTCTCAACAAATTAGCGGCTAGGAATTTTTTTCTTTACTTCAATTATTATCCCCTACAGCGTACTGTAGAGCTTATCCGCCATTTTGGACTCACCCTGTATAGGTACACGATGACTGCATTATTCGGAGTAATTTCACAATTTTGGGTTTTGGCCAATTTGTTTAGAAAAACGTATAAATAAAATAGTAGATTGTGTCATTAGGATTAAAAGTATGACTTTGTTTGCCCAGCAATTTTTGCATTTGCGAGGCGAAGCGTAGCGTAGATATGTTATCAGTTACGATGAATTTTTAATATTCACAATTTACTTATTGTACTTTGTTATAATTCAGTGAATTGGAAATCCACAGTTTTTATGGGGAACTTAAATGCTTGTATAGCACAAAAACCCACCCCTTTTTGCTTTTTACCCAATTTTATAAGGTGTAAAGTCGGTTTACGACTTGTATTAGTAGTAGGCGAGTACTTAATTTGTAGGTTGAGTTATTGTTGCGTAAGGACGTAAGCCTGAGAAACAGGAACTATAAGGTACTTTGACAATATTTCAAGTAACATATAAGTCCAGTCGAGTAAAGGCTTCACCTTCAAAAGATCAAATAGTTTTAAAACTTGACATCCTCATTTGTAGGTGTCTAGTGATGAATAGTACCCTAAAAGTTCTGATAATCAGAGGCGAGATTTAGCGGTAGTGACCAAAGACATATCACTTTTATCAGTTTTTCGTTAATATCTCGAAAACTATTGGTTGGAGCTGAAACGTGACCTGATACAAAATTAAAGCCGATAAAATTCTCTATAAAATTGAATTTACGCATGTTTTGTGTATTCCTAAAACTCACCTAGTTGTAGGGCGTTGAAAATTGGTTTATTTTACCAAAACTTCTTCTATTGTATTGATACTTTGTATGCAAACTCTTTATATTTAATTTTATCAGCTTTAATTTTGTATAAGGTCACGTTTCAGTTCCAGCCCATAGTTTTTGGAATATTAACGACCGACTGATAAAAGTGGCATATCTTCGGCTACTGTCGCAAAAGCTCACCTCTCATTCATCAGGACTTTTAAGACATTAATCACTAGACACCTATAAATGAGTACGTGAAGTTTAAAAATTATTGTATTTTTTAAGGTTACCCATTTTTAGCTTTCTCCGACTGAACTAGTATAAAGCTCTTTAATGTTTAGTATTAAATATCCCTCAGTTATTTTTTAATCTGAATAACTAATTTTGTAATTAAATAGATTCAAGAATGCCCTAATCGAAATGAAATAGATGTTGTTATAAATTGACATAGAAGTATATTTTAAAGATTTGTTTGTAATAGCCGACTAGAAGAATAGAATAGATATTTCTACTATATAAATTTACATAATTCGGGCATTTGCGGAGGAATTTAGAACACATTTCAAAAGGAAACAAATTAATACGAGAAGCGTAAAATTTAGGGATCTCCGCAAACACCCGACTAATTGCCCTTAATGCTAAAACATACAAACATCTAATAAAATCCAAATATAAATAAGTACTATTTAAACCGAGCTTTATTATCTCATTATTTTATACATATTCATTAACATTATTATATTTATAATACCCGTAACTTGTCAGTTGATTTAGTGGGATTTTTAATAAAATTTCTTTATTATATTAGTATATAAAACAACATTTTATTTATTAACTTCATTTACAAACCACTATTTGATAGTGAAACAGTAAATGTTACAAAAGTCTTTGTTTTTTTATTTCATATTAAATTGTATCTAATGTGCGTTAATAGTTACATTTTACGTAATGTCCCATTTGAAATTAAAACAATAAGTTTTTATTTTTAATTAAACACCTCCACTCCCAGCAGAGGCACAGCACTATATAAAAACTACGCACATCGAATTTTCGTTACTTCCATAGTTTTTGTAAAATAATGTAATCCAATTCCAAAAATTCAAATTCTTTGTACACTTATTATTATATTACAAATACATTAATTTTTTCCAATGTTTCGATAAAAATTTCAAATACACACACGAGAATTTTTATTAGGTACATTATTATAGGTACGATTTGATTTGTATTTTATTGTAAATGTAATGTCGTTATGTCGAAAGTAACATGAGCAATGAAATAGGCCAATAATTCAGTCACTTCAATCTTTATTTTTTAAATCAATCTCGTGTGTATAAAGATTTTTTTTAAATTAATTATTCAAAATACTAATTTTCTAATTTACAAAAAAATTAACAAACTCCAAATTAAATATACGAGGCATTAGCAAAAAGTTGTCGAGGGAAAGAATATACTGTTCTAAATAAAGTGACTCGAAAGTGAATTGTAAGCTCGCTAGCAATAGCAAAGTCTCCTCTCTAGCTTTAGAATGATTAGACGGGTCTTTTTCCAATTCAAACTTTTTTCTCTTTTACAAAAAGGTTCAACGTATGTGCGTCGTGTAGTGTTTTTATTATTTTTTTGTGTAATAAAAAACCACTAGGAGGTGGACATCTTTTGAAACTTTTTCTATACGAGGAAAAAGTTTAAATTGATCATTCTAAGACAAGAGCATAGACTCTCTCCATCGGACATATTCTTAGTCGTTTACTATAATACGCTAAGCGAGTTTACAATTTCACTTTTAACTTTCAAGTTCTCTTAACTTGCGAGTTTAAAGTACCGGGACACCGGGACTAAAGCTAGCGACGCCCGATCAGTGCGGAAGCTCTAAAAATTCTCGCTACATATAGTAAATTTAATTTAACTTAAGGGAACTTGAAAGTGACTCTTTAGCAGAGTCTCCGCTCTTGCCTTAGAATTTTTTGAATTCATTCTTTTTTCAATTGAAACTTTTTCCTCTTATAGAAAGCGGTTCATGGCATGCCCGTCTTGTGGTATTTTTTTTAAATTTTTGATCAGTATTTGTGGAAATACTTTTTAAAGTGCTTCATCAGTTTACACTCAACTTTGAAAGGTATTTCCAAGAATATTGACAAAAAATTTAAAAAATACACTATGAGACAGACGTACGTTGCACCTTTTTTTTAAAAGAGAAAATAGTTTCATTTGAATAAAAGAGTCCCTTCGAAAAACTCTAAGATAAAAGTGGAGACTCTACATCTGGCATATTCCTAGTCGTTTGTTTTCGCTAGCGAGTTTACAATCTCACTTTCAGTATCCTTAAGAGAAAACATGTTTGATGTGTCCGGCGTGTCAGTTTGGTCTGTAGTTCAAAGATCGTGGAAACAAACTGAGGGAGTAAGAAAATCGTAAATCGTAACCACCGTACACGGCAAACTTTTAGATAGTACCTCGTCTATGAAAAATGATAACTCTTTATGTGAACAGTTCTCACTACCCAATATAAAGCCATCTCGTATAAACAAAAAACAAAATATGATGAAGATTGTCAATGTATTTTCTTATGCGTTATTTGTGAGAGCTTGCAAAATTTTCCATGTAACTTGAAAAATAGAGTGTTACATGGTAAATTTTCCAAAGTGATGAACATTAGTAATGAAATACATTCAGTAGCAGTCGTTGCTATATTTTTTGGCACCTTAGTACAGTGTTATGAGAATTAAACGTATTATTCTTGTTGCAAATTATTGCTCCTAAACATAATTGCTATAAGTACACCAATATGCTACAAAGCTTTGATTCGACAAAGGAAACAAACAATTATTACATCATTTTTTTTGGTTACAACACGACAGCAATTTTTTTTTAAATATTTTTTGCTAGCGATGTACAATGTACATTGTACATTCGTTGAAAGTTGTTAATTTTTGAGGGCTTCATCAAGCTGCCGTATTACAAGATATTTTAGGAATGTGGAGACAACCTTCCACGTTAATTTACAGTGGGTGTTCCAAAAAATTGGTCTTGCTGTTACAAGAACATTAAATAAAACTAATTCTAACACACAGCCTCTATATTATGTATAAATATAATATTAACCTACTAGTTCTTCCACGCACGGTTTAGAACACGGATTGAGCGATAAACATTTACAAAATATAGAAAAAACATTTAAAAGTGTTTTTGAACTACAAAGTTCGTTGGGGATTTTTTTCTCTTTTTTTTAAATTTAATTTATTACAGAACAAAGTGTGTTACTTTTTTTTATTAGTTATAGAAACCTCGGTTCATAGCGGCCCTGTTGCGATTGTGCCATTTACATTGAAGTATTCGTAAGTATGTGCGTCGAAAACTTGCATTACAAAGGGCGTAACACATAGGATTTATAGTAGAGTTGATATAGCAAAGATAGTAAAAAAAGTCCCACACTTGGGGAGGTAGTCGCGCACTTGTCGATGTTACAGGTTTTAATAAAACAAGTATATTATATGGTGTCCACGTAATGATAAACGTTAATAAGATAGCAGAAAGTGTTTTGGCCGCCTTTCTATCGGCCTTTTTTTCTGTCGTTCGTTTTTTCTTTTTTGCTTGTTGTTTTGATGTGTTCGCTAATAACGTTCTTCCTGCTAATTGTTTCGGTATTATTTTTGCATTTAGAGGTATTCTTATGTCCGGCATTGCCGATGGCCTTCTATTTACGTGATTGCTTTGCGCACTACCAAGTGTAAAGTTGGTGTCCGTATGAGATCTAACCGATCTTGGTGCACCGTCTTCTGGTATCATTTTTATAGATGGCGTTTCTGCACAAGATGTGCCTTCTGTCGTTTCTGCCGGAAGCCGAATAAGTATTGTATAAACACTATCACTAGACACAGATCGTCCTGCTAAGCGGTTTGCTGTTGGTAAACTTCTAGTATCTCGAGGTGTCAATCTCGTTGGCGTCAAATTTGCTTGTGTCAGTGCCAAATCGCGTTGTTGCGTTACTCCTACAGCGTACGGATCTCTGAAAATACAAATATTATAGAATCGAAACATAATCTTTTTGGCATTATCATGAAATGAGTGAATTCGAAACAACGTTCACAGAACTCCTAATTGCATGGTGGTAATAAAATCTGCTCTCATTTGTCCTTAAAAATAAAGTTCAAAATAGATATATCCTTAATAATATAATCACATGGAACGCCAATGGTTTTAGATAACATTGCCAAGAATTTGGATTTACTGTAATACTCAACTTCTTAAATATTTTACCGTTTCTTCTTATCGCAAACTACCGTTATCGTTGAGAATATAAATACCCCAGCCCTAGACCACTTTAGTCACTCGAGAAAAATCTCTGCTCTTATAAACATGTTTCGTTTACTTGACTTTTCGCTACCTCAACTACTTGTGCTTCCAGTCGAAATGTTGGTCACGATTTTTCGCTTACTTTCGCCTGATGATTTAATGTGCATCTTCGTTGCATGCAAATATTTCAAGAACATTTGCCAAGGAGACCCTGTTCTACGGAACACTATCAACAACAAATTGAGGGACCATAAGAAAAATTTTCCGCAAGGAGGGATCGATTTTACAAAAGGGTTGACTATAAATCAGAATTTGCCAAACCTTCCGATTTGGAGAAGATCTAAGCCAGTTGGGAAAGCTTCTAGTAAGACTTCCAAAATAAAACGACAATCTAGGTCGCAACCTTATAACATGAGGTGCTAAAACATTAATTGAAGAAAAAACGAAAGGTGACTAACCCGAAAATAAATTGACTAATTCTTTGGAACAAAATACCTCGACTACTTGACTTTTAATTACGATTTTATTTTTTGTTTGACTCACGATGTTAATTTGAAGTTTCTGTTTTGTTAATTAATTCACCGAACTGTTAATGAAAACTATCGAGAGCGATTTAGAAAATAACATGTTTGCTTCACAGTTTTTCTCGACATCAAACAAGCGTTTGATACTGTACAGACAGTTAAAAAGAGCACTTCGCTTCAGTATTATTTAACGTTTAAACTACATTTGCGAATGGCACTGCAATTGTAGGTTCTCGCCAACTGTACTGTGCTAGCGGCAAATAAATTGCAATGCGCTCTCGGCAAAATTCAGTTTTGAAGTAGGTGAAGAATTAGAGTTAATTAAACTAAGTCGGCACAAGTAGCGTTTACTTTACGACCCTTATTGCAACTTAACTTTTAAAAAGTATACTGCCTAGTTGAAGAGGTGGAGATTCCTAAAATTTAAATGCTTTTTAAGGGATCTCGTAAAGCGATAATCAGTTTCTCAAATCAACGTTTGCTCTAAAATAAAATTACTAGGGGTGTATTAGATTACTTTTTTGATATTACACTTTCGCACCATGCTTTTATACGTAATCAATAAATCTATTTTATCATTTCGCACGGTTAGTTCCGGTTTATGATCAAAACTAAACAGAATTTAATATTAACTCAATTAACAGGTTTCGCTACAACTTACCTAATAACATTTAGGGAAGTACATCGTGAAACAGAACTTTGTAGTGGAGTTTCGAGCGACATGGGTGTAACACAACCTGGAGCTTGTTCGCTAGGGCTTTCTTCTTCCGTGTCGCTGTCATCCCGACCAGAATGCCACCATGCGACGCACCACACTCTTATTCTCCAAACCCAACCCCCTAACCATCCAGTAGGTTTCTAAAAAAGTTCGAATAGAATTTTTTATATAATACAACGAAATACAATTATTATCATTTGACGTAGGTAGGTATAGCGTTAAATGCGACGTTATCGGTTTTGTAATAATATATATCGTATTTTAGTGAAGAGCTTTAAGCGGAAACTGTCAAACTATCGGCACTAACAAAACGATCCGACATGTTATATTTCTTACCTATAGATTACAAATCTATTTGTGTTTCATTTTCAATATACGGGTTTAATTTTAATAACTTTCATTTCCAAATAAAAGACGATAAATTGCGAATTTAATCACTTTAGTCCTCATAATACTGCGGTTTGTATATTACAATCCGATAATCTAATAGGAAATTGAGGAAAAGTACTCTTTAATATCTGTCTCAGTTTTATACGGCTAAATGAAGGGATTTAAAAATTAATTTTTCCCTATCTAAACAAAAAATGTATAATTAAAATTTAACTAATAAATTATGTATGTATGGATCTTTTAATAAGGTACTCAATTTTATTCACGAAGCTCTTCACAAAAGCTCTAGTAACATTTAGATGACTTGGCTATTAAAGGATAAAAGAAAAGTTGATACTGCAAAAAAATTTTTTGTTAAGCGAGTAAATCATAATTTTGAACAAGTGCTTAAGTAAATATATAAAAAATTTTATAATCTTCTCATATCGATTACATCTTTTTGCGGGAGCATCGAGGTTTAAAAATAATTCTTGAGCCTTTTTTGCATTATTTTGATAGCTCGAAACGAAGTCGTAAAGATAATTTTTGTTTGTGTGCCCACATCTTTGGCGTTTCTCCAAATTGTAGCAATTTTCTATTATTTTAAGGGTAGTTTTATGGCGTGCAACAGATTTGAGTTGATCGAACAATGATTTAACAATTACATTTTTTGTTACGCCCCTCGTATGTAGAGAAACGATAAAGTTTCCAGCGTAAGTCAATAAAGTAAGGTGTTTAAGAAAATACTCGTATATTTTCGAAGCTTTCAATTTTATTGTTTTTCGTTAGTTTGTTAAATGTTACGACTTTTACTGTTTCGAATTTAGTAAAATCTAAAAAAAGATAAAAGGATTTTCCAACAACAGATAGATATGTTGGTGTTTTATACATATAAATAAATAATATGATGAATTTATCTATAAATGTTCGAAATTATTTTGTATCGTTATTTGTACAATAGAATTTCTGGCAATGCTTTTGAATGCAAATCAAGTGTTAAATCAATTTGAATGCATCCTAGTAGAGGAGCGTGTTTTGAAATGTACATCTCATATTGTAACTGAAGTGAAAAAGGTTTGATAAAATTTTGAAACTGGTTTAAAATATATTAAATGTATTAGAAGAATATAAATGTGCATGTTATAAAAGTCTTAACACCTACATTCACTGTAAAGTAAATAATTCAATCTGAAGAGAAATTTTTATTTTGAGTTCATGCAAATAAGAACGTGTTAAGAGTTTTTAATGAGGGTTGTTCTATTTACTCTCTTTTTTGTATAATTTTGCGCATTAATGAAGTAATTGTAATGTCTTCTTACAGTTCTAAAGTGTAAAGTACAGAGAACTTTTGTTATTTTTATAATTTTTATTCCATCAAATTAACCCTTGGCTATTTCCATACAAGATAGTTTCACGACGGAACTAAGTTACTTATAGGTACCTGGTACTTCCCTCTTCTAGCGTTAGAGGTACCAGGGATTTTATAGGCAAGGCAACGGAGTAACATTACTCCCTATAGTTTGCACCGAAGCCACTACGAATGCAATCTCATCAGACGGAATAGTACCAACTACCCGCAGCACTAACGTCAGGAATGAGCACGACTGTGCCCATTCTACCGTAATTGGTAATGGTCGGGTTCAGCTAACCATCAACCAGGCCCGAAGAGCGGGTCCCTCTCCCATTCGCCAGTCAGCCACTAAATAGCTTCCTGATCATCCGTTACCCTGAAACAAGTCAGGTTTACCATCATGGTGAGCGGAGAGCTCGAGAGAGCGGGTATATGACTTAACCATCATACGTACACACCAAGAACGGGGCCGGAGTCAATACGATTAGGTAATCATCATGGAGTGCCCCAAGAGCGGGTTTGCTATTTCACCATCAGACGCACACGCCAAGAGCGAGGCCTAAGCCTATAACAAGGACAGGACAACCTATAAACATATATCGGCGGTCCTATATGCTTAACCATTTTAGCATAGGTATTCGATTGAATAAATCGCTTAAAATGAGTCAAGATATGAGGGGAATCGTCTCCACTCATCATCTCCTGATGCATCCCAATGTATAGTATCACTATTGCGGTACTAACGCTATTCACTGTCGTCGTTACAAATGATATAATCATCGTACTATGATCATCAACAGTAAGTGGATATCGGTATGTTGCTTCAGTGTTTAATGTGTTGTCTTGAGAGAGTTTTTTTACCGTTGCATGGGCAGTGTGTGAAAAACGGACTACTTACTAACTAACTTGAAGTTGACTGGTAAAGAAATCAATTACAGGCTTCCCCTAGTGCTTAAAATTGGCTCACTTGTGTCTA
This sequence comes from Malthinus flaveolus, assembly GCA_950108345.1. Taxonomy (NCBI): domain Eukaryota; kingdom Metazoa; phylum Arthropoda; class Insecta; order Coleoptera; family Cantharidae; genus Malthinus; species Malthinus flaveolus. The sequence continues at coordinate 4,766,295 of OX467286.1, forward strand.
ATGGTTGTTCACATTAGTTTCCTAGGTCCTCGCTGGATCGAGTGGTCTATTAGAATTATGAAAAACCCGATCGTAATTAACTTTCAATTTTTGATTATCTGCTTAAGTTTTCATTATAATACTCATAGCTGCTCATAGTATTTATTTCATCTCTTTTTACGCAATGGATATAAAAAAGAGTTTGTAGTCTGTAGCCACACCGTAAGCAGAGAATCAACCCTCTTTAAAAACTACATTTTTCTTCAAATGCAACATTTTGTATATTTTTAGTAGATAAATATAAAAAATCGAATGCTCGGAGTTTTAATAAAAAGCGCATTTGTTTGTTTAACTTTTTCAAATGTTCATTTCTAAACGATTTGGCCTTTCAGGACATAAAAATAATTTATAAATATAGCTCCATAAAAAGGAAGTTTTGTAGAAAATCTTTTAAAGATACTATTTTGATAAAAAGAATTAAAAGTTAATACACGAAAGTTATACGAACTGCAAATGCGTGATATTGCACAAGGGAAAACTGTAAAACCTTCGAGATTAAATAGAAACGAGTAACGCCGAAGTTTGATTTTACTTCCAATTCGATATACGGGCTTCCAAAAGCGATAATTCAAAATTGCAAATGAATTCTAGCTGGAGAAAATAAACGAAATAACTAAAAAAATTGGAACGTTGTTAAAATATAATTTTTGCAATCATCCCAGCGGTTGGAAATTAACGTTTCACAAGTGAAAGCTAATTTTTGTCTGGACCTCTTAAGTCTTTTGACATAATTTTTAAGTAGGTAATCATTCGTGCGTTCATCTTCCTGTTCTTTATCGATTGACTTATCTCGTGTTTATATATTTTTAAAAAGTTCTAATTAGAGTTAAAAAGTTTCAAAACCGCCACTCGCTGACTTATAAATTTTTGTTCGAAAATTGCAATTAAATTAATTTTATGGTTGATTTCTAAATTATTTATATTAGTCCTTTGTAGGAGAAAAGTTACATCTTCAAACCAACAAGCAAGTCTAATCTCTTAATCCGGAATTTAATTGGTAGTTCATCTCGTTTCCTTTACAGCAATTAGCAAATTGGTTGTCGGTGGTTGATTAATGTAAAAGCACAAAATAATCCAAGATCACAAATGGAGATACGTATTACTCTAATTCCGAAAGGTGTATTTTCTAAGCTAACTGGCGTTAAATAATTTATTCTTTTAACAAACAATTTTATATAATTTTCGTTAAACTTATAAACGTTTAACATTCGAAGTTTATTTATTCGTGAAATGAAAATTTCGTGATAAGAAATAATTTAGCTACACTAAAGTCTAAGTGCGTGCATTTAAATAAGGAGAAAATTTGTAATTAAAATTAATATCGCGTTAAAGCGGAGTTAAGAAAATAAAGGATTTATCGTCGCCACTTGCGAAGTATTGAAATATTCATCTAGAGTAGTGCTTTTATAAGATTTGGGCTTTATTTGAATATATCAAATATCAGTAAGATTTTGAACGAATTTTTCCACCCGGCACGTTATTTGAAGTTTAGAAAGGTTAACGGACGGAAAACTAATGATAATTCTCACCACTCAATTAAGTCGTGACTAACGATCGATTAGTAGCAAGAACAGTCATTATTTGACAACTTAAAGTGTACTTAATAGTATTTTGGAAAAAAACTTACTAACCGGCGGTTTTCTTCTGTGTGTTCTATAGTCAACACCTTGCAAATACACCGAATCGGTATCTGCTCCACCAGAAGACTCCGATCTTGGCCTCTTCCACTCGTCGAGATCGACTGTTGCACACGCATTATTGGCCTCCTCGCTAAATTGCGAATTAACGGTATTTCGATTAAAAGTTAAAAACAATAACTTGGAAAATTGGGCGATAATAGAACAAACCTGTTGTAAATTACTATTTAACTTTGAAATAGAGTCCTTTGAGAAGGTATATTACAAAGCAAATGCTATTTTGCATTTTATAATTAAAGGAAATAATTTAAATTATAACTTTAGACTACTAAAAGTGTTGCTCTATTTAGGTCTACACAAACAAAGTTCGAAGAGGAACTAATTAAAAAATATAAAAAATTTGTAAAACAACATTTATTTAAAATAAGTAATACAAGACAACAACTTTGAATAAACATGCACAAAAGTTACAAACTTATTTAAAATGGAAGGCGAAGGAAGAGAATAAGGGGGAAGTATTGATGTATCGATAACTCGATTCATATTGTGCAAAACAATATACTCATGCCTTGTTTCTACGATTTTCTAAGCAATACGAGAACACTTCGTGCCTTTTCTTCTCTCCCAGTTTGCCGTTATGATGACACGAGTCAATATTATCTGATTTAATAAACTCTTAGAATGTAAGCGTGTTATCATAACAATATTATTGATATTCTCTTCACATTTAGTTGCCTATATTTAAATAAAAAGCGCGTGCTTAAACAAAAAAGGGTAATTTCAAAAACGCCAACGTACCTCGAATTACTTCTTTTACTACTGTCCTTTTTACCAGCTTGTAAGTTGGGTAAATCTTTTTGTCTTTTTTCAGTTTCTCTCCATATTCGCCAATATAATATAATCATAACAGTAACCGGAACGTAGAAAGCGGCGATGGCAGTACCAAAAGTGATGTAATGATTTGTTTCAATGAATTGTATATAGCATTCGTTATCAGGTACGGTTCTTTCTCCTTCGATGTAAGGCCAACTATAAATCCAAGGTGGCCAAAGTAACAAACTTATTCCCCAAGCACAACTAAAAAAATACAACTCTAAATAAAACTCAATTTCCTCAAAGTAGGCAGGTTGTTTAGGAAAAAATGTCAAAAACAATTGCTTATCCTGCAACTTTAACTTTTGGATCTTTTCTGATGAGCTCCTATACAACTCCAAAATTTATGCTTTTTCTATTGTTCGACTCTTTCTTTTAAATACAATCGAAATAAATATATCTGAGATGTTCGCTCGACTAGAGAGGTTATTTTTCCTACTGTTACTGTTGTTGCGTTAAAACAATTTTGTTTAAAACATTTTTAAGCATCGGAAAGACATGCCGTAATGGCGAAATAACGATAAACAGCCATTTAGAAGATAATCTGTCTTTTAGAACTTAAATTATCAGCTAATAAATGTCAAACTCAACGTACAGCGGTTAAAATAGACTGATAAAATGTAAAGTTTTGTCAAATAAAAATAAATGGGGAAAAAAGTTTCTGTTTAAGTTAGATGAAGATTTTCTGCTTTGTGAAACTTTTAATTATTTCAATTTTGTTATATAAACTTTTTCGTGTACTTTATTAAGGGTATTACCAACAATGGGACTTTGCTAGTGTTCTGTGCTTTTCTTAGAGTAGGTAGTAATTAAGAGTACTTTTTATTACTTTTGGCGATGAAAGGAAAAATTATTACAAGTAAGCTTCGTAATGAATTAAAATTTTGAATAGGCAAGGCCCGTCTCGAAGACGAAGGTAGCACATTTCCTCAAGTTAAAATGACAAGATAGTATTGCTTATATATTTTCTAATAAGGTTTAAGCTATAAATAATAATACTCACCCTATCATAAAAGCAGCTTTGCTCGTAGTACGTTTCGCCCTATATGTAAGTGGTCTTGTAACAGAAAAATAACGATCGAAACTAATAATGAGCAAATTAAGTACAGACGCGTTACTAGCCAAATAATCGAGGGCCAACCAGGTATCACAGACTAAAGGTCCTAATGGCCAGTAACCCAACAAAGTAGAAACGGTAAATAAAGGCATCGAAATTAAACCTATCGCAAAATCGGCAACCGCTAGCGAAAACAAAAAATAGTTGCTTATAGTCTGTAGTTGTTTGTCGATCTTGAAAGAGACCATTACCATGACATTGCCCATTACGGTTATGAAAGATAGAATGATTGCTATTGTGCCGATGAAGACGGTTTGAGTGATAGTGTAAGTTGCTTCATGTGGAGCATAGATGATAGATGCGTTCGGCATCGACGTCGTATGGGTCATGGTGTCACGAAGACGCGCAGAGCGGGCGCCGCATGTTGCTTCGCCCTTCCTAAAACCAAAAGAAAAAAAATTACTAAATAAATTGACGCAAATTTCTTCGAAAAGAAATCATATACGCGAGGGATGTTCATAAATTTAAATAGATAAAGAGAAGATCAAAACCGATGTCGTGATTTTCATATTCGGATGTACTTGATGTGCTATTTCCTTGTTTTGTATTAAATTTGCATTTTCGTAGTGCGACATTAAAAAGTTTTACGTTTCTTGGCTCCAATTTTGTTTTTGAGGTGTCAACTTAAAAGTCGACTAATTTTCAACTTTACCGTTCGTCTGATGTAAAAAGCCTCCCAGACATAATTTGTAAGAAATTTAAAATACTTTCTTTTTGTATAGGATTACTTTTCTCTAAAAGCGCGTAGTTTTCGAGTTATAAGTAATAAGCTAAAAAACAGTTTTTTGGCATATTTGGGAATTTAACATATTTTAACGCACTGCGCTCTAGCACCTGCACCGTTCGTCTGAAGAAAAAACCTAAGATATAGTACAGGAGGGTAATAAGGCCCACTTAAAACATTTTTTAACATAACATGCGCAAATTAACTTTTATTCCAAAAATAAAAAAAACATTATGAAGTACATGTCTTTTGGTGCATTTTAGTCTTACTATGGCACTTATAAATACAAAACAAAAAGTGTAAGAAGAAACTAAAAAATGTCCTCTGTCGGGCTTTATTTACCGAATACGCTGGAAATAAGGCCCATCATAAAAAATATGCAGTTATTCGCATTTTGAACAAGAACATAAACATCTATCGTTGATCTATCTATACGCACTATTTACATTATACCTATACTGCACCAAGCTCGCATATCTGCCTGTACATTGCACATCTTCAGCACATAAAAAGCAAAGCCAAGAATAATTTTTTGAATTTGTCTTATTAGTAGGGTTTTGGATTTTATATTTTGAATTTGCGTTTTCTTCTTTTTGATCTTATTTTTACAAACTTGAACAACGTTAAAAACTAAACCATTTTTACAGTTCAGGCAAATACAAGTTCGAAATAAACCCCGGGCCTTATTTTCAGATATACGTTACAAAGTTCAATGTATTATATTCATAAACGGTGGCGTAACCCAACTTCTTCACAGCTTGCATTTTAAGCTTAAAATACTAGTAATATAAGACAATGAAACACCAAAGACTTAAACATTTGCAGAAACCAGTAAAATGCACCGACATTTAAAAAAAAAAGAAATTTTATACTCAGTAACCCGTACAGGCACCAGCTAACTCAATATTGTTTTTGCGGCGATTTTATCCCATTCATATCGTTATCAGCACTGCTGGTAACAGGTAGGAGCTCTCAAACTCGCAGATTTTAATATTTTGTCGCGGAAATTGTAGGTGAGCCTTATTTTCCGATGGGCCTTATTACCCTCCTGCATCTTATACAACAATTTGTAGGAAATTTAAAATACTTCGTTTTTCTATAGAATGACTTTTCTCTAAAAGCGCATAGTTTTCGAGTTATCAACGAAAACTAAAAAACAGTTTTTTGGCAGATTTTGGAATTTAACACATTTTAACGCACTGCGCTCTAGCACCTGAACCGCTCGTCTGAAGAAAAAACCTAAGAGATATAATTTATAGAAAATTTGAAGTAGTATAATTTTGTATAAAAGCACTTTTCTTAAAAAGTGCCTAGTTTTGAACTGAGAAAAGGGGAAAAATCCACTTTTTTGGGGCCTTCCTTAAGTAAATGCTGCCTCTTATAGGGGGGGGGGGGCAAACGGTCGGTTTTTTACCCACGTCAAAATTTTTGTACTAATTGTTTAGTATATTTGCACGCTGCCTTCGAACCAACTCACGCGCTTCCCGCTGCAGATGTCTCAGATGCTAAACGATTTATTGTTTGTTCTCCTTTAAAATTATGATTTCAATGTGAAATAAATCATTTTGCATTTTTGTAAATTTGATTGAGTGTATTACGACCAATATAAATAGCACAGCAGACGAGGGATATTGACTATGGAAAAGATTTTTAAATAAAAATTACGAATCTTTGGAATAATTTGGTAGAAAGTTTGCTAGCTCTTTTGACTACTAGGTATAGGCTCTCTAATGAAAACAAACAACCCAGTATAAATAATATAATATAATTTTTATTTTGAAGATGAATTTTTAAATTTGCCACTTAGAATTAGGGAGTATATTAACAAGTTGTGAGGGTATAAATTTTTATATATAAATAGATTATTTATTATAGGGGAAAACGGTGGAAAATATAATTATTTCAAAAGTCGTAACTGTTACTGAGTCTATATCATCAGATAATTTCCTGTAATTTCTCCTAGGGTTGGTTTTCATTGAGTTCGTATCTTGTAAATTTAAATTAAATTATGTTTTTACTTCTTCTGAGAGAAAACTTTATGACGTCTAACTTCCAAAGCTTTTCAGTATTAAACAACAAAACTTATTTGTTTGATGGTACGTAAAAATGGCTATTTTAGTTAGTGTAACTGTCGTTTACAGCTCTAGCGAACAATTTTAGTTGTGTAATTTTAACGCGACATTATTTAAATTTTGTTTTCAAATTAACCACTAATCTTAGTATGATGTAGGAAAGTTGGAAACGTCCTTGTTGATTTGAATCTGTTATAGCTCGCTTGTATTTGGCGTGTGTAAACAACTACGGTTACACATACTCACTACTCACCATATACCTGCTTGAAATATTTTGATTACGATAATTGTTTAGGTTTTATACACATAACCTAATAACACGCCTATGCTTTTGTGTTTACATGTATAAATGAAATTAACAAAGTGTCGAGGCTGTGCTTACACCTGAACCAAATTTAATTTCCCTACAGAAATTTCATCAAGGTAACTATTTTTACAATTTTCTTTATTCAGCAAGTAAACCAATTAAAATAAATGCGTAGAATAAATTTTTCCTATCGGTACAGTAGTTTAAATTTCTGTAGAATTTCATAAATTCTAAAAGTGCTCTTTATATAAAACATGACAAAATACTAACTTTTTCCAGCGTTCGCAGGTTTTCATTCAATATGTTTCAGTTCAAAGAAAATTCTGCAGCGTGAACGAGCATAATATAGAAAAATTTCTCCATTATATGAGCTTTTAAAATATAATATTAATTACACTAACTATAAAGAATATAAAGACGCGCCCTTATTTTGATTTTATCAAAGAGCTCTGTGAAAACCTATATTGTAATCAAGACTTGATGTATAAGGACCCTAGTTTGGTCGCAAATTGTGTAAAAATGGTTAAATAGAATACAATGCAGCCACATTAAAAAATGTAGCCTTACGCTTCTTCGTCTTCTCTATCTGTAAACTACCGTTTCAGACTAAAAATACTTAAAAGGCATGTTATTGATAAAACGCGAATAGAACTAAAACATATTTTTACAAGAAAACTACGTATAAATTGTACAGTCACGTGTCACGGAACGACTTTTCAATGAAAAACGAAGCTTAAAACGTGAGCCATTAAAACCCCCATCAAGAAATATTTTATTTTCTTATTTACTCGCAACAATTCTCAATAAGTTATTTAATCGAGGGTCTTACAATTCTTAAAGAAAATTCGATATCTTTGCGAAACAATTTTATTTAGTTTATTTTAATTATAACAATTTCTATTTCGATCTGGCGAAGAAAGGATTTTCCTATTATTTTCCTTTCGTGTTTTACACGTTGTTTCGACAGGATGAGAATGTCGCCGCAGGTGTAGACAATTCAAATATAAAATTTTTGGACAATTTTTTTATTGATCACATCGCCAATTTACGGTATTTTAAAAACTCCATACGTGTTTCACCTACATCAAACTATTCGTCGGATCGTAAAAAAGAATTTGTAAAATAGCTCAAACGTGCGGGATAAAATGATTTGTTATCTAGTAACAAGTACCTACCTTATTTAGTCGAGTTTAATAAATTACTTTTAGAAGAGATAAGAAAATATTTTTGTCGACTGTACTAAAAATGTCTATTGAAAGAAAAGGATAGCTGATTGATAATTTTCGTAGTGACACAGGTGAGTGCTTGCAAATGCTTTCCAAATGGCGTTAAATTTTAAATGATAAAAAGTTTGGAGTTTGAAAAATTTGTTTCTTTAGCTTTCTGTTAACTTCGTAGTTCATTTTATATTTAGTACAATCTAAAAGCTTTTGGTAGTATAGGGTGGTCTACATAATTATACCATTTATTTAGATTCGTGATAAAGTCTTTTCTGGCTTTAACAATTAATGTACTAACAGTATTAAACAGTTCTTTTAAGAAATAGCCACTACATCGTTATTTACATTTCTTAAACGTTTCTTTAGGACAGTTTTCGATTACAGGATTTTCTCGTTTAAAATTGGAAATTGAGGCAATACGTCTGGATCTGGATTAAGGAGGGGGAGCAAGCTCCCTGCACTTAGGCCACTTAATCGGGTTCATTGTACTACCTCCAAGCGGCCTCCCCGTGCCCATCAGATCTCGAGCCATCCTACATGTAAGATGAACTCCAGAATTCTGGCGGGAGGGGTGGTGCTTATTTTGGCCATGTCGAGCCAGAAGTCCCCCAATACGGATCTTCTTATCGACGTTAAAGCTGGACAGTGACAGAGCACATGTTCAGTTGTTTCGTCTTCCCCGAGATATGGGATTGTCTACCAAGCCCAGAGTGTGAAGATGTTTGTGTAGTCGACAGTGTAGCGTGAGTGTCCCTGCAATTATTCGTATATTAATTCGGGACAGCTGTAGACAGTATTTTGTTAGCTTTTTGGAAGGTGCCAGTAAAGCTCTTTTGCTTTGGCGGCACCCTTCTTTGCTTGTCCACCTTTCAGTCTGTAGTTGATGGGTATTATTTTTAAGGAGAGTATTAACAGTTGATACGGTTGGTTTGATGATTGGCTCAGGGCCACAGGGAAGGCTGTTTGAACCTTTCTTGGCCAGCTCGTCTGCTTTATCGTTACCCTCATTTCCTTGATGTCCTTTGACCCAACAGAGAGTAAGAACAATGTTTTTTTATATCTGGTTCAGCAGCTCTATACATTTAAGCAGGAGACCAGAGGCTACCTTGCAGGTGTTTAAGGCTTGCAAGGCAACTTTAGTGTCTGTCGATATCAGTATTTTTTTATTCAGGATTTTCCTATTAAGGATTTCGTTGTCGCTGTGTAATATACCCATCAGTTTAGTTTGAAATACTGAGGCATATTTCCCCAGCGATAGACTTATGTCGAGGCCAAGCTCAGGTGAATGGTGAATGAACACCTGATGAACACCCTTTTGATTTTTAGATCCATCGGTAAAGACAATTATGTCCGCTGCGATGTTCTCAGTTGAATCCATTAGAGTTTGAAAGTCTCTGTTGAATGTATATTTTGGAGAGATACATCTAACTCCAGGAGAGGTAGCTTCTTAGAGCACTCCTCGAGGATTTTGGCGTGTCCGTAAATTCCGTATCTGACAGACCATAGTCCCCATCCCCTCAGTCGAAAGGCTGCCAGATCCATATCCAGAGGCAATATTTCATTATATCATTCAGGCAATATATCCGCGTAGTGTGCCAAATAGGGAAAGGGATACGAATGTTATTCAGTTTTTAAAAAGAAATTAAAAAATAAAATCGAGCAATTAAAAATTCCTTTTTTTATTTTCCTTCATCACAAATTACTGAACTCAATTCCAAATTTAACAAATTAAAGCTTTTCGAAGAGCTTCACAAATGTAACCCCCATATTAATAATTCCTAGCGTTTCGCTTTACATTTATTTAATTTAGTTATGAGACGACAAATTCTTCTTCTGTATGTGTTTAACGTATTAATAAATAATTTTGCGTAATAATTTTTTCCTATACAGAGTGGGTCGCGAAGTCACGGTCGATTATCTCATTTACTGTAAATAATAAAGAAAAATAGAACAAGAGTAGAAACAAGAGTAACTAGAACATTATTTTCATTTACGTAGGATGTACATTGTACAATGTAGAGGATAATAATACTTCTAACCTCATAACATCTACAAAATCTCATCTTATTCTATTTCCAGTTGCAGCGTTTCCAAGCATTCACTTTTTTGCATTGTTTGACATGATGCTTTTCCTAAATTACACCGCTAACGTATCCTTAAAGATGAATAGGGAATAGAAAATTGGGTCAGATAATATAGTCAAGACTAGACACTTTAGAGCTTAATTCGACTAATTTGGTCATGATGAAAATTGATATTATTTGCAAATAATAAATATTAAAACAAGAGTTTCGCAAATGAGGTATATAAATATTTGAACTGTAGCGAAACTGTTAAATGAAAAAATGGAAATAAATAAACGAAAGAGCCCATTAGATACCTAATACTAATAACACTACACCTAACCCACCCGAATATATTTTTATTGTTATCATCATATTTATTATGTATTTAAAAAAATATGTTCGCAGTTTAATTTAATTTTAATTTTACTTAAGGTTTTGAAAATATCAAACGGAAACTTGGAGTATCTTGCCTTAAACTTCCCAGGTAGGCAATATTATGGACCAAAAATACGCTGTGAGTTGTACCACGTTTATATTGAACACTGAACACCCCCTATAGTTGAAAATAATTTTTCTACGCAACTTTAATTCAATACGTTTTTTCTATTACTTATAAAATTTATAATAAGGAGATATCGACCGAAACATGCCTCACCTTGTATAAAGAGTACTGCTTTAAAAGTATACAATATATATGCTCCTTCATGCTTCAAACTCCATTTTAAAACTTTTAAACTAAAATAAAGTGTGTTTATATCGTTTTCCTTTGGAAATGACATTTTTATGCCACATTAACTACGTATTTTAAGTCCGTAACGGCTGCTAAAATAAACAAATCTTAATTAAAATTATTTCTTTATTAAACGTGGCCATTTAACAGCATTTTATAGTATTTAACCTATTAATTAATTTTCAGTTTTTTGCAAAAATATAACAAAAAAAAATTAATTCCGACACCCGAACAAAGAACTTCATATCGATGTGCGTGGTATCTATTGTAACATTTTTGATAAGGCCGAAAAATACCGTCATAACAAAAGGCCTTTTTCAGTTTCATTCGAGTATTATTGTATTATGTTAGTATTAAATTAAAATTAGACGTTAGGTACTAATTGCAATAATAATCCTTTGTGGTGTTTGCTAGATATCGGGGGGTTGATCTGCATAAGTGCTTCAGTAAGCCTTGGAAAATTCTAAAACCCTTACACACACTACATTACAACTTTCTACCAACTACCTCTCCGAGCCTGGTCACGCGATCACTATCAAATTCATCTTTTAATTAATGGGACGAATAATTAACATTTTTTTTATTATGGTAAATTCTTTTTTTACATTTGCTTCTCTTTGTTGTTATAACACACATGGGTTTATGAATTGATCCTTATTGTATCGGTTGCGCTTCGCCAACCCTTCTCATTTCCCTAGCATGAGCGTACGACTTTTCCCATCAATATCAGTCTGTCGCGTGGATGAATTTTAATTATGACGTTGAGAGAAATTTGTTAAAGCTTTCATTCTTTACAAAAATATTCATAAATACGCTCGGGGATAAAAGTTTGTGATGCTTTTTTAACTTGTTATATGAATCGATAATCGCCGTTTGGCTTTAATTAAATTGTGAATTCTATTAATATCCTTCGGTATATATTTATACTATATCCGAGCGTTTATAAATATATAGACACAATATACGAATAATATTAGCAATTAATGTAAATGTTAGTTTATTTCATTAAATTTTAGCTTGTTAATTATTAAATGTCTAAATTTAGCGCTTTTGGCTGTGACAGTTGAATGCATAAAGTAGGTACGGTATTAAATATGGTTTTTGAACAAAAAATCAAAAATAAGTTTCAGCTTTGTTTCATTATGCTATCCCTTTTTTTTTAGAAATTTCAATAAACGGCCAACCCTTTGTGTACACGATGTCGAACATAACTTATTCATCGTGGTGATCCCAGAAATATTTATTTAAATCGTGTCATCCTCCAAAGCGCATTCTACTGCTCCGGATTCTGAGATCAATTTTGTTTAAATTACGGCGTAAGTAGGTACTAAATGAGATTATTTGAAAATTGCAAATTCACTTCTTATAAGCAACAGATCTCACTTTTTAAAATTTAAATGATGAATATTGAAAGACTAAACTGAAATCAAAGGCCTCTCGCGACTGGTGATTACACAACCCTAATTAGTACCGAATTTGTGAAAGTGAGCGCGTGAGCGGGGTTTAAAAAAACTTAAGTAAGTGTGAGTTGAGTTTGATTCTTGGGTTTCTTGTGAGTTAATACGATAAGATACGCCTACTCGCCTACATTATTTGTCATACTTTGTTAATGGAGCTCATTACAGTTGACAGTTGAAGGACCCATAGAAACAAAAATATTTAAAAAAATGATTTGAAATTTTATAAAATGAGACCCAATTTCAACAAATTGCCAAATCCTTTCTAATACGTAATACAAATACAAATAATGGGGAATATACTGCAAAACTAATAAATTAGTAACACGATATATGCATTACTTTTGTTGTAAAACGAATATCGTGTAACCCAGCTCCTTACAGCATTATTAGGTTTTCTTTCTAAAAAATATAAAAAAAGAATTAAAATCCACATTCCCTTAACTTAATTTTAAATTGAATGTACATTAGAAAAGAGAATGAGATTTTCCTTTAAAGTTGTGTTAATTTAAAAAGAAGTGCTATCGTTTTCGTTTTTCTACCTTTTGGTAAGAAAACTACACCAACATAGGGCATCGATTTTTTAGCCACAAATTAAGCAATTAGTGCATTTCAAAGTTAGTATCAAATTGCAACTCTTTAATTTGAGCTCCGAACTCGAGTAGGGCCAAAAGAAAGAATAAAAGAGGGAAACACCGTCGTAAAGGATCGGTTTAGTTAGATACAGAATTTTCTCCTATGCACCAAGTAGTAAATTGCTCTGATTTTTTTAAACTTTTGTTCGCTCCAATGAACATCGACATTAATTTTAGTTAAAATCTTAACAAAAGTACGAATTATATTTTAGCATTGTTCGGCTTGGTAAAAACAAAGCTGCTTGAGGTGTTATTCGAGTATATTTTTCGAGTATGTAATGATGGAGTTGAACTTTAACTTTACCAATCGCACTTTACGATTTGAAAGTACACTTCCGACGTACTTCATTTTGAATTGCTTTGAATTTACGATGTAATCAGTATTCAGGATATTTTCTTTGATCAAATTTTATCCACTGCTAATTTAGCGTTTAAAGTAAAATTGTGACGCATTTATTTAAATTTATAACATATTTAGAGCTCATAATGAAAACTAACTATATTTTCAGGAAACTTAGGAGTACGTATATAATAAAATATATGTGGCTGGGAAATTAGTGCGAACTAATCGTTAAATGTGCTAAATTTGCGAGAGCTTATTTTCGCAGTTTATGTAGTAACCTCTTAACAGGGGGCAACGAAATTAAATTCTCGAAATTTGCGAAGAAAAATTTAGTCGATAATTCGAAACCTGTTTTTCTACAAAAAGTAACCCGTCTTACTCGAGAGTATTTTGGAAATCCTTCCTTGTATTAGGAGAAAACTCTTTCGAAAATGTTAAAATTTCTTTTTACGTGAGTGAAAGACAGAGCTGTAAACAGTCACCGATTTGAGTAAATTCAAAAAAAAAAGAAAAACGGAAATTAGCCTCACCAAATTAATTCAATTTTGAGATATCTGATATACATTTTTAGACAATTTGATAGAACTCAGACTCCCTTATTAGAATTGATCAGCAGTAAATGTAATTCATCTTCGTTTCAATGAGGATTAATTAAGTTATTGATGGGTTTTGAATAGTAGCTTTGTATAGCTTAATTGTCGCAATTAATTAATTACGTTATTCAAATAGCATAAATATTTTTATTTATTGCTTTAAACCAGTTCACAAACTCTAAATATTGTTTAAAAAAATTATTAGGTCCATTCCACCTCTAATTTAAATAAACTATTTAATTGCTATTTTATTAAATTGCGAAAATTAGTTAGAGATGTGATTAAAGTCCGGAAATTTGGATGTAGAAATCTACATTTCTCGTAAATGGAAATTTTAAATAGTGGATCATATGTGTGAGTCTGACGACTCTTATACGTAATACTCGAGAACCTTAAGGGATGAAAAATTTAAATATAAATTTCGGAATTGTAAAATGACTTAATTAAAAAACATTTTAATTATTCCCGAAAAGATTTTCGAATAAATTATTTCAGTTCGGCGACGATTAACAATCGGTGTTTGTTGAGAAAACCCAAACGAAGAAAGTAAATTTAAACACCGAATTAATTTCTGTTCCAATTAAAGAAATTACATTCCTATCAAAAAGTATTTGAATGTTAAATAATTTCTAATTAACTTTCGTCATTTATTTTTATTTTTGAAAGTAATAATTCTAACATCACTCTTTTGGGTTAAATGAAAAAATATTTGCTAAATAACGAATTTTTGTTAAATATTGAAATTTGCCTCATTATTATATCTATATTTTATCACCTTTCATGAGGTGCGATGCAGTTTAAACTTAGCTCGGTAATTTTCATTCAACATCAAAGAAAATTAATTACAATCAAACCCCTGATAAACAAGTAATAATAAACCTTCAAAGTAATTTTGATTATGTCAACTAAATTAACGCGTGATTACTATTTATTACATTTTAGCCCAAACCTCACGTACTTTCCACGTTGATTCAACAGAGAAAAAGTTATTCGAACGAAAAGATAATAATATTATGTAAAGTGACTTTGATCTGTGAAAACTAATTAGTTACGTCCGAATTAATTAATTAATGATGGGTTAACGTACACGCGATTTAAAATAAATAAATTAATTAAATTGTGTATCTAGAACGTAATGAAACCGTAAAATGGCAATTTTCAAGCGAGGTATATTTTTGGAACAATGCCACGAAGTTTCCATTTAGTAAAGCACTTTAGAAGAGATGTGCCTTAGGCGTACTCTTCATTCGAGTTTCCTTATTGCGAACTTCATAGTGGTAATGGAAGCTACATTCCTATTATAATAAGCTCAAATTTTTAAGTACCCCATATGAAAGTTTTAAGCTGTACTCACTTTAACACTCCTTTTCGTATCGTTTATATTCATGAAAGGAGACAAGATTTTATTGTTAAATTTTAAATTGTAACCAACTTGGAAGTTAAAATAGTTGAGGGATTACGGGGCTCCGGAAAATTAATCTGAGGGCTTACGACGAATTTTCTGTCTTAAAAATGATGGATTAAAACGAAATGCTTTTGAAAAATAAAATAAATACAAATTGTTGACTGTACATTTTATAAATAATTTTATTGGACATGGAATGGACAACCTGTTACTGTACTTTGTGTTTAAAATGATATACACAACATGTCGATGTATTAAAAATATTCCAGTACAAAGGTTACGTTAGTAAAATCAATTGTTGGGTGCCTTACAATGATTTTGCTGAAATTTTTGCTCTTACAAAGTAAGAAAATCCACGGTGTCAGATTGAGAATAGTAAAAACCTGTGAAATACGAAAAAGCATTGATCGCGTGATTTACATCTATTATTTACACAAATTTTGTCAACTAATTTGCTGACAATTGTTTCATAATACTGATGGGACTCTCTTAGTTACGCACCTTGCAAGACGTGTTTAATTTACGCTGCACTAAAGTTTATTTAAAAACCGTAAAAGTTACTATATAAAAATTCAGCAAGAACTCGTGTATTATAAACTAAAGCTTGTACAAGCTAGAAATGGGATTGAAACAAATGCTCCCGCGAACTATTTACTTTGCAAGCGTCCAATCAGTACTGATTGACAGTTCACAAAAGCAACTTTATGGTAACTAGCTGTCACAATAATAGTGGACCAAGCAATTTTTTTCAAAGAATTGTATCATTTTTATAAACATTACTCAACTGGTCCAGCGGCAGGTCTACCTCTAGAAATTACAAACCACTCAAAATCGGAGCGGCACAAAATTATTCTGTACTTTCATAGTCGAGCAGGTCGTAAAATAGAATGCGGCTTGCATCGATAACCATTCGAACTAAAATACGTCACAATCCCATTTCTAGCTTGTAGAAGCTCTAATAAGAGCAAAATAGATAAACGGAGTTTAAAACTGTGAAATTAGAGTGTAAAAATCGTTAAAGTATCTTCGAAAGTCTTAGAAAGAAACCAACAGGATGGCCGAATAATCATCGAAGTTAGCAGAAGACCTGAATAAGAACTTCATAGGATAGACAGATCTGCTAACATTAATGCCCTGGCTGATAGTGAGTCCATGCATAACGAAACAATCAATGAGAATAGGGGTCCTGAGTTAAATTCCGATCCGCCCCAAGGCACCCAAAGGTGGAACTGCCCCAGGTGTAAAATGAACAATCGAATCAGAGACGACCTACGACGCCACTCCAAAATCTGTATGGCTCCCAAGGAAATTACAATTCCCATGCTCCAAACATCGCAGCCTCCAAAAAAACCCCGATGGACATGTGGAATCCGTGGGGATTCTTTCGTGACCCGGTCTGTTTAGCGCGCCCATCAGGGCTTGTGCGCCGCCGCAATCACCTGTCCAATATGCGGCAAATCTTATAAAACCGTCAGCGGCTGACAGCAGCACTATGGAGAGTTCCATGCGCAGTTG
The DNA here is from genome assembly GCA_950108345.1 of Malthinus flaveolus. NCBI lineage: Eukaryota > Metazoa > Arthropoda > Insecta > Coleoptera > Cantharidae > Malthinus > Malthinus flaveolus. The sequence continues at coordinate 4,783,028 of OX467286.1, forward strand.
CAAGGCATCATATCGGATTCTGACCACAACTCGCCCAGAGCAACCAGAACAACAAGGATTCAAACTTCTCAACGACAAACCACCGGCCGAGTTGTGGCCTCGAGACAAAGACTAAGGGATGCCTCGGCCTCTGCCACTCCCAATACTGGGGTGACTGTCATGATTCCCGACACGGGCACGTCGACCCAGTCACCGCCTCCATCTACCGACAGACAAGTAGCTACCAGGACCAGCAATAGGAAAGATTTAACCAAATGTAAGTCCGGCACCAATGACGCCTCGCAAAACCTCCAACCAGCTTCCTGAGCCAGTGGTCGCCCTCTAGTGAACACCAGCTGCCTTCCAGCTGCGCGTTGAGAGGATTTTTAACTCGCTCCGAAAATCACTTTTTACGTACTATTCTATCGTAATTTATTTTTATGAGTGAAGAACTAAACATTTTGGAGTTTCGTTTGACAAAATATTTTTGCAAACTTTAGTAATAGCTGTGCATTATACCTATAACTATTTTGGTATGTTTCTGAGTGCTAATCAATAAAATAAATCTTTCACAAATTCCTCCGAGTCCTCGGGCGCTTATTTCTTATCCTTATGATAAGTTCATCCGAGTTTAAACTGAAAGATACGGAAACTTATAAAATACGTTAGATGTAAAAAATTGATAAGCGTATTTTACGACTGAAATAACGAAGTTTGTTTTTAATTTTGTCCACTCATATAACATTATCTAGTAAAGTTCAGTAAAACGTTATTCATTCATCCGTCTTAAATCCAAAACCTTATTTTATTCAACTTCTCGTCTGAAATTACGAAATCAATTAAAAACATATTCGACTGCCTTTTCTATAACAATTGAAAAGCTAGACATTAGACATCATAAATTAAATTAACTTAAGATAATCTTATTCTATTCAAGAATGCCATGTTATGCTTCCTTCAAACCGTAAAATTTGATAAAGGCCTTTCTTACGCTTTTGATGATAGCATTTTGATTGCTCGAAGCTATTCTATAGGATAAATAAATTCGCATTTCCTATTAAAACTATACTAGAGCGTTTATATTCCAAGCATCACAAAGAGATCGATGCTCGACTTATAAATTAAAAAAATATATTTAAAGCGCGTAACTTTCGAATGTATTACAATCAATAGTTCGTAGTGTGTTAGTGTGTAGTGCAAACGAAATAGTATATAAATCATGAATCTATAACTATAACTGAATGTAAATAGAGATTGTTCATAAACCCTTAAGAAATTGTTATTAAAGCTGTTTCGCTATTTACTTCATACGAGAGAAAGTATATCGATCCCCTATCCCCTTTTGTTTCAATCGCTCATAAAGTTAATAACTTTCCAGCAACTGTAGAAATAATATTCCGCTTTAAAAATTCCGGCGGTTCCTGTGGTTGAGGTTAACGAATAACAATTCAAAGTAGTTCCTCGAGGGCTACAGCCATTATTTTATTACAATCGCTTTAATCTTTAATGAATAGAATAGACCCATTCCACTGTGACTTGATGGTATTTTGCCATTATAATTTGATATTATTTAAAAATATCATACAAGCTGGTTCAGAACAACTTTTCCCGTTGGGGAATTTTTGGCTTTAATATTTATTGCCGTGATTTAGTTGTCGTAGAACTTCAGTATTTGGACTTGAAATATAAAGCACACGACTGCTAGTTAAAAGAGTAATTGCGTTACAATATTGTACCAAAAACTTTCAAGAAAATTAATAATTTTAATAAATAACGCAAGTCTGAGATACTCTTGCGATCAAAATATGATTTCTGCAAAGTACTGCAATAGCAATAAGAACAAAAACGTTTCATCGAACGAATTTAAAAAATGTATGTCTTATGAATATTTGATATTTGTCCATTCAAAGACTTTTAAATCCGTAGAATACTAGAGTCTGTTCACTTAAAACTGCAGTGGTAGACGGGGCTTATAGTATATTCGGTTCGATATATACAAGAGCTTTTCGTGCGCAAATTTTCGGACTTAACATCGGAAACAACATAAACTGTTTATTGATAAAGGTTGTTCTTCACCAAGCTGTTTTATAACTTGATTTTTCTTGGTTCAATGTACAATTATATTTTTATGTCTCTGTGTCTCTGTATTCCATACATATTCCAATACTTCGCAAAAACATCAGAGGTGTCAGAAAATGACATTTATTAGAAGCTCTACTTCTATACGGTTTACCTGTTTTTAACAAGTCTCGTGGCCTGGGATTCGGCATCAGATATCCAATTGAATTATAGGTATGTACTTTACAACAGCACTCGACTACTCGCGATTTCAATTAAATTCTAATTAAAACTTTTGATGGAAATCTAAGTCGGAATTAATAAATTTGACTACTGCAGAAATCATTAGCACAGTTTCTCTTTTTTTTTGTTGCGAATAGCGAATAACTAAAGAGGAACGTGAATATTAAACGTGAGACTGACGATCAGGTTATCGTATCTGAATATCGTTTACAACAGTATCCAAATCACATGTAAATATCTACAAAGTACCAAAAAATTTGCCTTCGGAGATTTCAATGTATGAGATAGTGTTGGCAAAACTTTTACATCGTTATTTTTGAGAATTTTCCATACAATAGACGTTGAAGACAAACCACTTACTCGTCGTTAAGGAAGTTCGTCTTCACGTCCTGACAAAAAGAATGCGAAAGTACACGGGTAAAATTATTTTTTCGAGTACCTATACTCATCTCTTATTGCAGAATAACAACGTATAAGAATAAATAACAGAAATTCTTCGTACGAAAAGTTTGAACCTTAAACTAGTTAAAATATTTCCGATCAAACGTCACTCAGTTAAAACGACGAAAAATAAATAAATTTCAAACTGTAAGAAACTTTTATGGAAGTTTCAGATCTCTTCAAGGTAACGATGGAACAAAGAGGAATCAAGGATAAAAGCTACAAACAACATCGACAATTATTTTTACGTACTTACAACAATAATCCAGTTCTGCCATGTTGCCATGTACCTACCTATTAGGGTATCTTTATTATTCAAAATGTACCATTGTTGTTGAGATGGCTCTTTTCAGTTTTTGAAATGTTTATAAATACCCACACTATAATAACACAGACGGAAAATCGATGAACGAAACAATGCTAAAATAAAAATATACGTCCAAGTAAAAAGTTAAAAAGCAATGACCAACAGTTTTTAGAAAAGTTTAGAAAAAAAATTGAAAAAGTATCAGGAAAACTGTCTTTAAAAAAGAACGATAGGTTCGAAGGCGAGAAGTTGTCTTGGGAATTTCTCTTTTCGCTTATTTTTAATTATTAAACTAAAGCTAGCAATACTTAGCATCTTGATGACTTTAAAAGCAGTCGAGATAAAACTTTAGTTTTCAAACTACCCGTTGGAATTGAATATTCACACACTCGAGGCACGATTTAAATTAATGCTCTGTTTAAAAACGAGACATTATTAGAATCGTATTTAATATCCAATGAAATTATTTAAGCTCCGCGATTAGCCGTAAATACTCCAAACTTAGCTTATTAACAACTAACTACTAAAATATTGACGAGCAAATTAATAAATAGATTTACGTATATAAGTTTATCTGTATTTAATCGGAGAGGAAGTTTATACATGAACTTTCCAAATAATGCGGTTCACGTAAAATAGTTAATTACAAATTAAAAGTTTTCAAAAAAATCTGTTTTCCGATAGTTTTCATAGTGTACAAAACGGAACTTTGTGAACACAGATAAAATATATTGATAACTGTTTGCATTCGACTAATCGAATTTTACATCCTTGGCAGTGTAAACTTGATGAGTGATGTGAGAATCTCAAAATATATAGGATTGTCATTTTTTGTGAACACACACATCATTAATTGCGCACAGTATCATTTAGGATTGATCCACCCTGTATACTACCAAATGAAAGAAAATGTTAATACAAACGCAAGAGATATAATAAAAAAATCTTTATCTAATAACTAGTAGGTAATAAAAGTTCCACAAACATTTGCACACTGCGTGATCAATCTTTAAGAGTCGATTGCTTTCCACTAAAAGCTCCTGACCCACATGCGCTCGTAGCAACTGACAAAAGGATTTCCTTGTTCTTTGAAAGTGCATCAACTATTTCATCCAGCTTAGATTAACGTTTAGCAAAAAGATTTTTCCTATACTTTTTGGGGTAAAGTAAAAACTTTTCGTGTTGGTTTTTATGTTACTTTTAAATAACTTTATTCTGTTTAGCTCAAGGGGTTAAATTTAGAGAGGAAAAGAAAAGTTTGGAAGATTGAAAAATTCTTATAGGAAAGTTCTTAATGCATATTCGAAATGTTACTACTATACAGTTTTTTTTACATCAAACTCTTTTATTACCAAATTATTAAAGTATAAGCCGGTAGCTATTTAAAAAGCTTAAAAGTGTGGTTTAAGAAGTTGTTTATTGCAGTACGCAGTACGCAAAATTGCGATTAATTAATTAACCATAAATATTATTGTTATACTCAAACTCGGTTTGCGTGGAATTTACGAATTTACGTACTAAATGATGCCGTTTTTAGTAAACTGTGAGCACTATAATCTTATGATGTACGACCAGGGCATCCGACACCCGGTAAGGTGCAATTTTACAACAATCCAATTTTTTATAAATTTCATTTGTTTGAAACAACTTGGGGGAGACCTAAATGTATTTTTGAGTGTTCATATCCATAGCATCCAGTCTGCTTGTCATATTATGCTATAAGTCATAAGGAACGCGCAAACCAAAAATCGCCAGATTTTTAATTTTTCTCATTTCATTTCTTGTAAGAAATAAGAATACGAACCCAATCTACTGATAGATATGCGGTTATACTGATGAGCACAACAGAGTAGATATTAGCCATCCATTTAGATTTAGAACTGAATATAATTTTAAAGCATTTTCTTTTACAGCGAACATGAATCATTGAGATCTTCTTTAATTTTTCCAAGTTTTGATTTGTGTTTTATATGGATTATTGGAGTTCTTGTTGCAATAAACGTTTTTGAATTGAATTGAATTGAATTCTATTCGGAACTCCCTGTATAAGATAAGATTATTTTTTTAAATGCTCTTAACAGTGTTCTTTACAAAACAAAGTTATTCAAAAAATTTGAATCTTAATACTGAATACTAATACACTAGGCACATAAATTGAAGGATATTCAAAAAACTTCAAATTTTAAGGCTATTTTCAACAAGGGATAACTCGGAGAAAAATAGTTGTATAGATAATTTAAAAAAAGGAAATTGTAGTCTCAAGTGCCTAGTTTTCAGATCTAAACAGTAAAATTTTTTAACGTGGGCGGTTTTTACGTAATCATCCGAAAACCAACTAGGAATAATTTTCCAAATTTTTTCTCGTTTTTGAAATGGTCTGTCGACGTCGCAAATTTTTTTTTCGTCTTGCGACTATAAAATTCGTTTAGACAATTTAATCAGCTTTAATTTGACCTTTTAATGAGCTGCGTACGATTTTTTTCCGCGAAGTAATCGTCGATCAAAGCAAAAAAGGCCATTTTAATTTTGACAATTGATTGCTCAGGAACTAATGAATCCTACATTTTTTTTCGATTTTGTCCAGGGTGTTATGTTTTTAAGCCAAAAATATGGATTGTCGCCAAAAAAACCATATTGAAGTTGAAAAAATGCAAAAAAATCGAAAAATTGCTTGTTACGCCGATACTATAAATTTAAACCTCCGGGGCGCTAAGAAAAAAAATCGCAAAGCTTTGCAACTTTAAAAGTTTTTAGAGACACTTTGAGGGTAAAAAATTACCGACGATATCTTTTGTTCATCCACTATATCCAAAGTTATACCAAATTTTCCAAATATCCTTAAATTCGCAAATTTTCAACTTTTTTTCTGCCCTCATCATCGCTTTAAAAAATTTTTTTATCAATCGCCACCGATTGTGTCTTATAGAGAATGTCTTGCAGTTTCCAAAACCCTACCTTCATTTTCTGTACGATCATTAGTTCCCGAGTAATCGATTGTCAAAGTTAAAATAGCCTTTTTTGCTTTGATCGACGATTACTTCACGGCAAAAAATCGTACGCAACTCATTATAAGGTCAAATTAAAGCTGATTAAATTGTCTAAATGAGTTTGTGGTCGCAAAATGAAAAAACTTTTTTGAAGTCCCAGACCATTTCAAAAACGAGAAAAAATTTGGAAAATTATTCTTAGTTGGTTTTCGGATGATTACGTAAAAACCGCCTACGTTAAAAAATTTAAGTGTTCAGAGCTGAAAACTAGACACTTGAGGCTACAATTTTCTTTTTTTAAATTTTCTGTACGACCATTTTTCGTCGAGTTATCCTTTGTTGAAAATCGCTTCTTTTGTAATCCTTCAATTATTGTGACTAGTGCAGCTAAAATCTATAGCTTGCTGCATCAATAATACTTTATATATTTTTTTAATTTCGACGGCTTGGTGGCTTTGCAAAAGAGTAGAAAACGTATAAAAGAGGGGCTGAACTCAAAGTTTAATTTTGTAAGAAAAAATATCGAAAAAAAAATATTAGACTTTCATGTCAAGTTCACAATATGTGGAAGATCCCGGGATTTGAATAATAGAAAAAACTACAAGTCACTACAATGGATTGGTTCGGAAAGAGTTATGTTAACAAAATAAATAAAAAAAGAAAATAAAGGAATATAAAAAAATTGATAAGCTTATAATAGAATTGGCGGAAAAAGCATATAGTAATGGAAATAAGTACGAAATATAATTCCTCAGATAATAAAAAATGTTAAATTACTTATTTTAAGTTTTAAGAAAATTTTTGTGGAACGATTTAAGAAAAGTAAATTTATATAAAAGAAGTAGAAAGAATTTTCGTTTTCCATTGACGAAAATCTTTACACCCATCTTTCTCCCCTGTTACTTTTATAAATTCCCAAACATAAAAAAAGTCTCTCGTATATTCTTTATTTTACATGTTCTTCCATCTCGACCGCTTTCTTTTTCGAACGACCAATGCCAACACTTGTTCTTTCGAGACATTCATTCTTAATTCAATCAATACCTTTATCGCTAGTAAAATATATCCACGAGAGCAGTGAGTATAAAACGGAAACAAGAGACATTAATAAAGGTAGATATAGTAAAATATAAAAAGAAAAATTATATTATTTTAAAGAAAATTATGAAAACATAAATCTTCCTTATAATCCTTTATTTTAAATCGTGAAATGGTGACTGCAACAAGTGTCCACGTTACTCTTTTATTCAAAAAGCTATTAGTTTATCAACTGAGACAGAAACACGACCTACTATGAAGCAAAAGACAAATTAATATAGTTTTTAATATTTTACTTTTTCCTTTTTCCCATTACTATTCAACTCGGAATACTAACAAAAGACAATTTTTAAAACTCAATTTGTTTCTTATACAACTTCTACGTCTACTTTCAAACTTTCAAGGCGAGAAATGGGCTAGGGAAATTTGTAAAAGCTGTTTTAGATAAATGCACTTTATTAAAAGTTTAATATAATATTTTAAAAACAATCGACGTAAATTTGACAATTTGATATGAGAGGAAGAGACTATTTGGAACTGCAACGCCATTGCGTGTACATCAGGAGCAACTGTGATGGATAAACAGAATAGCGTAACTGGCAAAAAATAAATAATCAACCAAAGAGTTGCATAACGACAACTCAGTTGCATTGGACTTTAAAAATACGCTCTTCTGGTCAACTAAGGTTTATTCAACTGGAAATCCAATTCGACTTGGAGCAGATCACAGATTTGCCAAAGAGAGTAGACATATTTATCCACTTTTAAATAATATTTAGAGGGATAGAAAATTCGAAAATAGTAAACCAGAGTTGACACAGAGACTACCGCTTTTCCAAAAACTGTACAAAATGACTACGTTGAATGTAGAAGAGTATATTCTAATTTCTGGAGACGCCGCTGTCATATTACTACATCAATATAATTTTTTGAAAAAGATAAGCTATTGCAGCATGGAACCTCGCGCTTTTATTAAAGACGATCCCTACTATTTTTAAATTAAAATTTGACGCAACTTTTCCGTAGAGATTAAGCTCTCGTCACCTGGTGCGGTGCCATCTTAAAATGTATTGTGATAAGGTAGTGTTATCGTGCGTTCGCGTTGAACATTAAAACAGTTAAAAATAATACTTCGAATACCTAGTACTTCGTTAAATTTTTAATTCGCTTACTCTTCGTAATTTTTTAAATTTAAGTGCTATCGATCTACTTATTATAAACATTTTTAAATTAATTTAGTGCTCCAAAAACAATTGGGTGAGTGGTGTTTTTATTTACCTTAGCGAACTTAGTTGATTACGAATTTTTGCTTGCTATTCGTCCAACACCTCATCTGTTAACTTTATAGCCCGTGCAATAAAAATTACTATAAAATATAGCTAGTTATTAATAAATAATTGTGTTTTTTGTTATTATCTGCTCTCAAATTTGTTTAATTTATTTCTCTCGCTTAAAATTAATTTTCACTATCGTCTAAGTCCTAAGCCGAGACATTTAGATTTGCTGCAAGCAATAAACCGAGCCCAGCCTGTAGATGCAATTTGTAGAAGTTCGAAAAATAAAATAAATAAAATGGCATTCCTTTACAGTAGCTGCAAAATGCTCTGAATTCCATTGTTAACAGGCTCGACCATTGTTAGAAGAGGCCATCAATTTAGGCATTTGCTTTAAATAATTCCATTTAAATTACTAGTATTCTTAGTGGGTATCCAATATGCTTTTTATCCCAACATTATTACAGCGAAATATTTCCAATAAACATGGCATCGTCACATTGAAATGCCTTTTTTTCAAAGTACAATAATGTCATATTTTCGAAAGTGTCGGTTAACAAATCTGAAGTACCTACTATTAGAAAAAAGTACAAAAAATAGCAGAACTATTTGGCAAGACGCAGTTCGCGAATAGAAAGGTTGGATACGGTCTCGAATCTGAAAGCCTAAAAAAGATGTTAATACCGCTGCATTTATTCCTCTAAGTAATCATAATAAAGCTGTCTAAAGAAATATGACTAATGGTGACAGTAAAGCCACAAAATTGGAATATCTTGGGCTCGTTACGAGGGGTAGAAAGTATCAATTAGTGTTGCTTATGGCGGTTTTTATTTTAGTCATGAAGAATTTTAATGCATTAATAGAAAAAATATGCACGCGACATAGCTATAACTTCACTTACCCATCTCAATAGAAAATATAGCCTGCAAGAGAGCAAACTGGTGAAGCAGTTTGGCAGTTTCGAACTCACTTAATTACGAAACAAGTTCCCATTTCACAATTTTAGAAATCTAATAATGTTGATAGTAGAACACCCAGTATTTGGTTTATGACATTCTCTATAACTTTTAACCTCTTTCATTTTTTTCGAGAGTCTCATATGTCATCATTCATCATACACGCGATATCCTTATTTTTGGTCAGATTTTCTTCTAAGCTAGTTGAAACCGAGCAGTCAAAATTTCCATTCAGCACGACTTAAATATAACTTTTGGATCCTGCACCAACACACTCACATTTTGTTTCATTAATTTCCATTTTATTGTGCTTGTTAGCTTTAGCTTCGAAAGGAAAAGAAACGTATTTACTTATTTTTTTAAATTACCGACCTCTCAATGCGCCTACCGTTTTGGGTGCACCCCTGTGTATTGTAAACCAATATTGCGGTATAAAGAGCGCCGTTTAGCGTTAAATGCTGCGCGCTCTCATTTAACAAATTTTTATCTCTATTCATTTTTTAAATCCCACTAAAGGCCGAATATGTTTGATTTTTTTAAAATTTAAACTTTTCGTTAATTTAACGAACATTAACTCGGCGATAAACGCTTAGAGGTTAAAAAAATGAAATTAAACTTTATTAAGGTTTAGCTAAAATCGAGAGCTTTTAATGTTCAATTTAAATTTGTTAAAAAAACAACAAAATTAATTTTTAGCCTCCAAACACTCGTTTGGTCCGAAGCTAAAAAGCTTTTAAAATATTTTTTTAAATGCCTAAAAAGCTTTGTTAAATTCGCCCTTTATTGTCTAAAGCTTAAATTTGGTGTTCATAATTTTTGTGCTTACAATAATGTTTGGGTGTTTTTGATTGTTTACCGATCTTGCATAAAACTTTTATGTTGGGAACGTTAAAACCGCAGGAATATTAATTAAATTTCGTTAATATCTCGTCAAATCAAAAAGTTTTAGAAGCAAATTAATTTTGTCTTAATTATATTAAACTGAACTAAAATAAGACTTATACGCGTACATACTGTTTAACGAGACCTGCGAGAAATATCTTAATTGTCCTTACAAATTGTAACTGGTAATAAAATCTGAGATAATTAGTAATTATTGTGATCCTAAAATTAAGCAGGAATTCGTGTCGTAAATTTATAAGGGTTTCCTGTAAAATCAACAATCGGCTCAAAGACGAGCTCAAAATACACATATTATCTTTGTAAAGGCTCAAAATAATCCTTTATTTTCTTTTCGCCTCAACAAAATATGTTAATAATGGGTGTGTAAAAATGTTATGTGGGTGCGGATCTGGATTACAGCTAAAATGTATTTATTAAGCTCGATCGCCTTTTAAAATCTCCAACAAACTTTCATTTCTTTTACTTTCGTGTCAATGAAACATAAGAAAAAGCTCCACTCGATTTATCAACCACTTTTAGAAATTAACACGATTAAAGGCGTGAAAAGCAACATTTACACGGGGATTGGCTACAAAATTTTCACGTAAACAAGCCACGTAAATCTAAATCATATATAGCCTACATTTATTCCGCATCCCTCAAAATTGGATATATGAATTCAAATTTTATATTCGACCCTTAAATGAACGTTTCGTATTAAATTTTATCATGTTTTATGTACTTAAAAGCGTTTTGGCGTTATATTAACAATGATTCTTGATGGCTTTACTACAAACAAGCTGAAATTTATACAGGAACAAAGGCGGGGGCGAAAAGCATGAACGTATGAAAAACTTTTCACTATGGCTAATATCCTTAAGCTTTCAGGTAGACTATGAAACTCAATTAGTGTTTAAGCTAAGAGCTAATCACTAAGATTATCTTTCATTGTTTTAAGGAATAAATTAATCAAGAAATTAGACTGTATTATTGAAGTATGTGCTATACGCAATCCTCAACTCCAAAATTTTGTAATTACGGATCAGTTTCATTTAAATTAATTTTATCGATCTCTTTGATATTTATTACCTTCGCTCTGGCACTAAATAAAACTGTACGCTATTTAAAAAAATCAAATTAGTTTAATTTTCAGTCATTAGGCGCATCGGCAGACTTGTTGGGGGGGAATGAGCTATACGAAACAATTATAAGTAACGGAAAACCTCATGAACCGTGTCTTTGAAAATCAGTGCTACCACAGAATCCACGTAATTTAATGAAAAGAAATCAACGAGAATAATCTCTCAATAATTTTGTTTTAATCGGGGAAACGTTTTCGAGAATACGCGGGTCATGAGGTTTTCCATTACCCAAAACTATTACTATAAATTTTTGGAACTGCTGAAAACTTAATTTTGAAGTGGCTACAAGTCGCATCTGGTCTTGGCTAATTCATGAGCCATGAGCCAACTCGCCAATTCTTTCTGCTTATAGTCAATTGTCAGACACTTGTCGAAATGTCGTTCCGTACTTTTTTCTTTGAATTTGCAAGCGTTGCGCTTTAAAATCAAATCCCACTGGTATGCATGAGGTCTTGACACGAGAATTTCAATTGCAAAAGCACCACTCGGCGATGGAGTGTAATTAAAGTTAGTGAATCCGTTTTGTTACAACGCATAAAAATTAATTTCAACAACTGGAGGCGTGCCTATCACGCGTGTAAATTCATATAAAGCCATTATAACGCGAACACGATGGTTAGTGTTTAAAAAATTCTCGTTATGTGATAATCGCGTGATTAGAAATGCACGCGAGTCAATCCCGGCGCTCTGATTAGTTAGCGTCGCAACGCATACCGTGGTATATATTACCCATATCTAGTTTATTTGATGATGTATTAGAAATACAAGGCACGATACCGATAGATCTTGAACTTATCTGCAAATTTTTCTTAAACTTCTTTTTTGTGTAGACGCATAGTTTGAGGGTAACTCATGGCAACATCCAGCTGCTGTGCGTAACGTATACCTTTCACTTTTCCTTAAAAATAGTATTCAACATATGAATTCCACACAATAATTGTTACAATGTATGCACATTGTAATAAACTTTAACAAAAAATGCAAAAGTCACTATGACGAGAGCCCGCAACCGGATGCTCGGGGAAATCAAGGGAGGCGCCAAGCGTCGAGTTTCTACCTGTCAAACGCACAGGAGTAAGTAAATGGGCGCTTCGGTCTCAGAAACTCTTACTATTAGCTAAATTTTAAATTTAATAAGAGCATAAAATATCTCGATGGTATTATTTTAGTTTTCTTTGAATTATAACATACCTATTTATCGAAGTCTAGCGGAAGCTTAGCAACAGAGTATTTCAGTAGTTAATAGAGAAGACATAATATTGAAAAGACCTGAAGAGAAAATAGGGCTTGCAGCACTAAAGATTAATATTATTTAGCACAATAGGATTCCGACTACTAATAATACATTAATTTTGCCTTACAAAGATTTTGTTTCATTACGATATAACTAAATTATTATGCCTCTATCTACCTAAATAAGTACGGAGAAACTCATTATTTTCACTTGAAAAAATTTGCCGCTATTATATCTAGACCTGAAATACATTTTTTTCACTAAAATGAAATTGAAAAGGCAAGAAAAAGTTAGAGGACGAAACAAGAACTAATGATGGCCACGAAGTAAAACTTGGAAAAGTTAATGAGGTAGATATAAACCGTGTATGCGGTCATAGAAAAGCTTGTACCACATTATAAGCGAGAAGACTCAATAATAAAGTTTTCTAAAAAAAACTTTGGCACGTCTTTTTAGCAAATCATATTCTTAAGCACACCGAGAGATTTTTCTAAATAGTTTCGAACTTTTTTCCGTTCTTTTTTCACAGTCTGAAAAGTTGGCAATGCTATAGTTTTGTGGATAAACCTTACCCTCATACTCATAAACTTTAATTATTTTATTAATGTCTGTATTTTGCACTCAGCTAAATTCGGTTTTACCTTTAGATACAATCCTTGAGACAGATTTACTTAGTCTAGACTGTGACTATTGGAACTATAGATTAATGGCGATGATCGCACATTAAAAAATTAATTTGCGCCATACTTATTCATTTATGGATGTCAACTCGCTGCTCGTTAAAAATAATAAGTGAGGGAAGAAATTAATCTTAGGGTCGGTGTTCGAAAGAGAAGTCGCGAAGACATTAACACGATTGGTCTAAATCGCAAAAAAGGGCCACACACGGGTACTGAACTACTGAACAGATCAGAAGTAGTTGCAAAGGACTATTAAAATGTATAGCTTTAGCAAGCTGTTAAGTATTGTTTTACCGACAAAGACCCAAGAAAAAGTATTAACGTGGAGGATTCATCGAAGGGTTTCTACAACCCTAAACTTAATTAACTCATTCATGAGTTCTCATTTATAGGCAGTGCCAGGAAGGGACCGATGGCTATTGCGAATAAAATTGTAGTGAAAGCAAATCGGTCGCCGATAGTTGAAGGTGACTTCGGAAGAAAGTGTAAACTAAAAAATTAAATTTTTCTCTTTCGGTTTGAAAGAAATTAAACGTCTAGACCGAGCCATTTAGAAAAAATTAAAATTGGCAAATTTTACAAATCTGCTCTTTTTGACCAAAGTCGACCAACCATAAAAAGTAATGTCCGATGATGTTATCGTAATTTATGTTATTACAGATATTAGATTATATTGTAATAAAAGGTCACATAAATTGGAAAACAAGAAAAACATTTTCCAACTCGCTCTACATAAACTATGTAGTACTTTTTATGAGCTCGAGGAATTCTCATATCGGGGGAAAGCTTTGAAAAATTAAAATTCAACTTTGATCGCTTATTGGAATTTTTGTTAATATCATCAAAAGCTTTAAAATTAATTAAGCATTATTTCTGAACTTTAACGGAGACTATTTTCCGTTTGATTTGAAAATCACAAGATAAACATATTAATGCAAACTCGATATACCTACTAACTAAACCATTACATACGAAATGCGTATTCGATCGACTAACTAAACGAATTAGGAACAATTTTCAATTTGAATATGCATATGCAAATCGCCGTACCGAAATGTTCCAAACGGTTTAGCTTCGCAAATAACATTAGCAAATGGACACACTAATTCACTAATATATATTTGGATTAAAAAATAAAAGTTTTCAAATTATAAACGCTCAAATAATTTATTGCAACAAGGAAGCCGCGAGCCGCGAGAACCGAGAAAGCGCTTAAAGTAATATCGAAAATATGCAAAGGATAATTGTAGCGTTTCCTGCGAGATTTCCCGTTTTTAAACGCAAATTCCCTAACTAACGTGAGTTATTAATTACCGCCGAGTTTCATTGAATGGAAGAATTAAAAAAAATTAACGACAACGACGTAAAGTTTTCCGCTTCGAGTTCTTGTTTTTGATTTTCATAAACATTCACGAGGCGTCGAAGCTAATAGAAAAGCAGTTCAGCTACCACATCAAGCACATCGAGAAAATTGATTAATTACCCAAATTGCTCCGCGTTATACGGGAAAGTAGATGGAGAAAATTGATTCTCACAACATTTAACAACAATAACGTCTAATAGCGAAGGTTTACAAAAGCATAAATTAAGCTAATTTAATGTTAGTGTTTAGTTATAAGGGGTCGTTTTGGAGGTCCGGGAGAATCGATATAGCCTGCAGGACTCACCTTAGCGTCTACATCGCGGCGGGCCATGCCTCACCCTCGGCGGACACATCACACACAGACTCCTAGGGCTGATGCTAGGTGCAGCTGGCACCATAGGCGTGGACTGTCCGGGTTGGCGCCTGTGGAGCCGTCACTCACCCCCACCGATACACACCCCAGGACGCGCATGGCGCTCATTGATTTTAGACTCGGCTCGGATGAATGTTATTTTGATATAGTATGGTGTTATATGGGTTCTGTTATTGCTGTGCATGTTTAATTATCTCTTAATGGACACGGTGCATTTGCCAATTCGACACATTTTTGAGAATTTACTTCAAATTGTTTTGACCCAAATATGCTGTTTAGCTTCGTACTAATCCTTATATTTATCGCACCGTTCTAACGTACCATAAATTTAAATCACGTTTAAATTGGATATTCGATACATACATAATTTAATAATTACTCGGTAGACGGAAAATACGGCCTTTCAGAACTACAATACTCGGCTCGAAATGTTAAATATCACGGTATTCTTTCTTAAAAGCTCTGCCATTACTCTGCAAAAAAGATATAAACGGAAGTCGAGTGCAGAAAATTGTAGCAATACTATTTTGCTCAAATTTATTATTGACTCTAATAAGAGCATTTACTTTAATAATATCAAATGGAAATAATTTCGACTTGATTTTCTACTCAAAAATGTTCAAAATTATTTTATTGGAAAAACTGAAAATTTTTGTAATCAATTACAATTGCTCTCTAAGTTTTTTTTGAATTCCTATAAACTTTATAAAGGTATTACAAATTTCTTTTGGGTAGACGTAGAGAGTAGAGACCAAGTACCTAATTTTAGGCATCTGGCTCTATTTGCAGCTAATTAATATAGGCATGGTTGGCACTCGGTTATGTTTGAATAATAAAATAGTATAATTAAAAAATAGCTATTCGTATAATTATAAATATGCTACAGAAGAGTGGTTTTGGGGTGAATTTTTTTCATTTTTCGTTTCAATAGACACTATTCATATTATCGAATACTATTAATTTGTTATCTGCTTTAAGTTATTTATGATTGGTTTCCGTTTCGTAAGTTCGAATTCCAATTTCCAAATTGTACGCCTCTTCTAGGGGCGAATTGTATCAACAACGTTCAACGTAATATCATGATTCCATAGAAAGATCGTCATTTAAAACTTTAATAGTAAACTACAGACCACCATAATCTTCTATTGAACGTCGTTGGTACAATTTGCCCCAGTTGAGTTATTTTGATTAAATCCGAACCTGTGTTTATCACATTGAACATGTACAGTCACTATAGATTTTTTGATGAAAACTTATGTCTGCCAGTTCACAATTTCTGCAATGAAAGACAAGAGGAAGACAAAAACAGAAATTAGGACGAGCAGCAACTGTATCTGTATTAGTAGATTAAGTTTGATTTGTATTTTGAATTGTTTATCTTCTTTTCTATGTAGTTCATAAATATTTCGGCGAGTAAGAACGAGCACATAAGCAGATCTTCTTTGTGTACGTAGAATTTAGTTGTCGGAAGGTGAAATAATTTTAGTTAGGGCATATTTTTATTAATTCTAAGCTTTTTCAACAACACCAGGTAGGGCTTTATTATATATTAGTAGGGTTTTTAGAAGCGGTAGTTTGGCGGTTTTTCACGCGGTTGCTGTTTTTGAGTTTGAGATTTTTTTATTTTTTTTATTAATTCTAGAGAGTTTCATGTACAGTTCGTGTGTTTTTTTAAGGCTGTATTTAGTTGTTTGGCCATTTTGTTAATGGAAGGATTGAAGTAAGAGCTTACATTCTGGTATAATTGACTGTTCTTATTTCCTTCTTTGGCAAGCTTTACCGTACCGTACCGTACCGTACCGTAAACCGTAGGTTTCACATTATTCCAGAGAGACTTCTTGAGTTTACTTACGATAAGCCGGTTTAAAAGAGCCGTAAATTAAACTTACAAAGAGCCATCTTAGACGTTTGTTTAAAATTATACCAATTTTTTTTAATTTTTCCAAGTAAAATTTTGAACAAATATCTAAGATGACTTAGTAAGTGTACCTTATGGCCCTTTTCAACTGGTTTACCGTAACCAATAAGTCATTTCGGAAAAGATGAGCGTACACTGTAGAAATCGCTGCCTTAAAATTAAATCTTTTAGAATTAATGAAGAACATTTGATTTGCTTCAAATCTTGTTCAGAGTTAAAATTAATAATTTGGAGAATAACAATTTATTATTGATTACGCCTAAACTTAATTCGCATACACAAAACTAGTAGGTAGTGTCATCTATATAGCGAACCACACACTAATATATTAGTCAGATGGGAGTTCGATCAGTATTAATACATTTTCTGTTAGGTATCGCTACTACTTATACTTTCATATTATTCTATTTACAATTTACAATGTTTAAGCCCAATTCAACAAAGCACCTTTACCTAGAGAATAAATTTAGTCTTGGAATAAATACAAAATTATTGTTTCATCAGTTCGCTTAATAAATAAAATGGGGCGAATTTTGATTTGGTTAAATGTTGATTTCATTGCCGATAATAATATATTTTAGCCATTGTCGAGGTAAGTTTATACAACAACAATTTTGAATTTACACCACAGTGCACAGTATTTTAGTGCATTGTAGAACCGGCCCTAAATACATTTTTAAAGTAATATTTTACGCCTGCCGCATAGGCAGCACACCGCACTCACTAAAAGACCAATTACGACTATACTGACACCATCGCCATCTAGTAGTAGTTCATACTATTCTAAACGTTTCTAGAAATTTCCAGATATCCATACGAAAATTCGAACACAAATGACAAATGTCATTTCCGTGATTTCCAATTTCGAATAGTGTGCGTTCTTGTTTCAGTAAATTTTCGTTTTGTAAGGTCTACAACACCAATTTTGTGTGACTTTAAGGATTACTGCTTACAAGAATTATATAACAATTTAAATTTAAGTTGAAATTTATAATAAATAAAATTTATAACCTAAAACAGGTAATAAATTTAAGAAGTTGATTTGATCATAAATGAAACTTTAGTAAGAATATTTAGAATATTGTTAAAGCATTTTTTTCGGCGCTGATAGATTTTACAGTGATTTCGGTATGGCTAAATGGGGCGAAGGAGATCCACGATGGATTGTTGAGGAACGTCCAGATGCAACTAATGTTAATAATTGGCACTGGACAGAAAGAGACGCAAGTTCGTGGTCGAAAGAATTTATTAAGACTTTATTCGAAGGATTTGAAATAAAATCTGAAGTAGCTAATTTAAATGTAACCGAAATTGAGAAGTGCGAAGGTGAAGCTTCTGCCAATAATAGGAAAGGGAAGTTAATATTCTTTTACGAATGGAAACTTGTTTTAAAATGGGAGGGAAACTTAAAATGTGGATCTGATAAAAAAATTGCTGGGACAGTTACCATACCCAACCTTTCGGAAGAAAATGAAGTAGACGAAATCGACGTATGTTTTAAAAGTAGATATTAAGATTTTTTGTAAATGCAGGTTTATTTTAGATACAAATAGCTGTTAACGAAAACGAAGACGAGGGTGAAATTTTAAAAGAGGTCATGTTCAATGTTGGAAAAGCAGCTTTACGCGAAAGGATTACTGAGTATATCGAAGGTTTGAAATTGGAATTTTCGAAAGGAATGATACTGCCTAAAAAAGATTCGGTTAAGCCAGATACCATCAAAAACTTGACAAGCGGTTTTAATACGAAAATTAACATGGATCCCATAATTTCGAAATCTGTTATTAGTAATAAAAAAGTTGACACGACAACTCTTAAACTGAAAGAGAAGTTTCAGTGCAAAGCTCAAGAATTTTATAATGTTTTTACAATAAGAGAATTGGTTGCTGCTTTTACTAGAGGTGAAGTAAAAATGGAACCTGTAAAAGACGGAAATTTTGAACTATTCGGTGGTAATATTACTGGTACGTTTATCGAGCTTGTACCAGGTGAAAAAATTGTACAAAAATGGAGATATAAACAATGGCCGAGTAATCATTACTCTGTGGTTAATATTAAAATTGAAGAAAAGGTAAGACCATATTGAATGGTTTATTAAATTTTTCTTACACGCTATTTTTTTAAATAGAACGATCATACCGAAGTGAATATAGTTCAAACTGGGGTTCCTAGTTCGGACGCAGACGTAACCAAAAATAATTGGGAACGTTACTATTGGAATTCGATCAAACAGACTTTTGGATATGCCGCCTTTTTACCATAAGAAAGTAAACACTTAAAAATAATGTAATTGATAATTTAATTATCCGGGCTTTTGCATAAATTTTTGCAAAAATTGCATGCTGCGCTCTTATTTATATTAGTCTAATTTTTTTGAAAACTGGTCCATTTTATTTGTTAATAAGTAATTTTTAGAACAAATTAAATTTGTCATGTTTACCATACTTAAATAAAACTTTTAATTCGATTTGTCCAACATATAAAGAAAGTAATAGCTAATTTTACGTTTTAAAATATAGTCTGTACGTCTGTAGGCTATTATAATAGCCAAAAAGAATACAGTTATAGCATTTTCCACCGGGTCGAGCTAAGTTCAAGCCGAGCAAGTTTTAGCATTTTCCACTGGAAATTTTAAATCCAAGTTGCAGATTGAGAATTACTTTTTCAGCTCCAGTTCGGGCTGAGAGTATCCCAATGAAAAAGGCTATTAGGTACTTTAGTAAAAGAAGAAACAATAGTCAAGGTCAATGACCGTCACTGTTTTACATAGATAGCTAAAATAGTTGATCTTACTAGAACTTTAGGATCTTTATCATCATTTGGGTTTAGGTCGTTTAGCTGTGTAGTAGATATTTTTTATTGCTAAAACGTGGCTTTCAATTGTTTTAAAGGTAAAATTATAAAATCTAAAGTAGTACTACAACGTTTATTAAGTACGGAAGCGATTACATTCTTATCAAGCATACAAAGTTTGAAATAATATATATGGCACACAATTAGTTTTGTCTTAATGATCTTTCTTTTTGGGCTTTTTTGGATTTCGAGACCTCGACTTGGCTTTACATAGTGGACAAATTGGTGCATTACGATGAATTTGCTGATGGCAGCTCAAACAAGATTTCATCGGCGGTGGTTGTTGTCTAAACCAAAAATACCAATTAAAAATATATTACGTAAAATACGTTTAAAAAATGTAAAATAAAATTGAAAAAATAAAAGCACCTTAAATTAACAAAATCCGACCTGAAGGTAGGTGTAGGAGGTCCCGGATGTGATGACTGTGCCAAACTAGTAGGGCGTCCGGCGTCTGGCTTATTTGTAACCAGTCGTAATGGGTTTGGCGGTGGTAAGAACGTCGGTGGTAGAGGTGGAGCCAAGTTACTCATAGGACTATCTGACGGTGCTAAAGGTCTCGTCCATTCGCTACTTTTTGAGTAATTTTGAGTATTTGTTTTTGAAGGTGTAAACAGTTGGGCAAAACGCCTAGAACAAAATTTTGTGCGTAGGGATAAACTTATGACAATTTTTTACTTACTCGGACGTAATACTAGTTCCTTCTTCTTCGTGTAACTCTGGTAAGCGATCCAAGCCAAGACAGTCTCTGCGAAGGCGGTCAATTTCTGACTTTAAAGGCAGGTATTCCTCGTGAACACGAACTGCCGTGTTTACGGACCGGTTTCGACTTTCATCTGCATGTTTTATTACACCTTCCATCTACATCATAAAGAGTACTACGTTAAGTTGTATAATTTTGAAACGAAATAAATCAAGTAGCATTTTATATTTCTCGGCACATTTGTTTCAAAGAAATTATCTTAGTCGTAAATGTAAATTTCTACACAATTACTGAAAGACTTACGGCATTTATATCTGCATGAATTTGGCGTAATTCTTCTACATGAGACATCTTTTCCTGTAACAAAAGATCCATTTCTTGCTTGTATTCCGACAAACATTTTTCTTCCTGTTCTAATGTTTCCACTTCTAGCAAAATTCGTGCCTTCAATTTTTCCAGTTGTATCGTCTTTGCTCTAAAAGGAAGGGCTCGTTTATTGATTTTTTAATGGCTTTTGAAATCGTACGATAACAAGAAAACCAATAAATACCTAATTTCTTTTATGGCTTCAAGTTTAGCAAAAACTGTTCTTTCGTCTATTGTAGTCATGGTAATTGTTAATAAACAATAATTTACAATTGTTGTTTGTCAAACCTGTCAAACGTTAAATATTACACCAAAACTTTTATTTTCAGGTCTACCACATACTAAATAATAACTACACTCCAAAGCTCCAAACTGCTACGTATCTAGGGGCATTTCGAGTTAAAATATTTTTAGTTGTCGTTCCGAATTCTGACGTACTTTTCCTAGCCTCTTTCCGTGTTCCGGGTTGCTGGTAGGTCCTTCTGCGTTTTACTCCTTTTCACCTTCAAAAAAGTAAAACCTGCACATTCCAGTTGGCTCAACCAAAAAATAATTATTAAGTAGAAGTGCATTAGTCGAAATAATTTTTTAAAATGGTTTTTAGAAGATGTTACGTTAGTTTATTTTGTATTCTAGCTTGCGTACTTATGTGCAAAGCTGATGGTGAGTATTGTTTTAGACGTTTTTATTTAGTGTAGCCTTGTATCAAATTACATGCGAAATTCAAAATTATATATTAACATATCGAATTATTGTTAAGTTAATAGAACGGTAAACGAACAGCAAAAGGTTAAATAGCAATTTTAATTTATTAACACAAAGGATGATTAACGTTAATTGATTAAATTTAAGTTCAATTTCAGGTATAGTCGGTCATTTATGTACATTACGATAGATAATAATATTGAATATTAAATGAAGGATGTTTTGATATAGCTTAGTGTATACATTATGTACCTACACATGTGTTTATTGTTGAACATTTTCAAATAATTACTTTTAAATGTAACTTACATACTAATTACGGGTATTTTAACATCCAATTTAACGCTAATTACGTTTCTTACTTGCTCGCAACAGTAAATACTGATTATTTGCAAATAAAAAAGTATTTAAAATAACTTATTTTAAAAATTAAAAAACCGGGTGATAACAGAAGTTGCTGGAACACTTCTATGAACTTCAAAGATGACATTTTATCTGAGCTTTATTATCTTGTCCTTTTCAGATGCCGCACTTTTAAATACATCACAAGTAAACAGTAGTGGGCCTGCAGTATCAATAGCTCTACCACAATCTTCTAAAGTAAGCAACGAAACTACAAAAACTTCTACAAAGTCTGTTTCGAGTAATACAGACGACCCTATTATCCCAAGTTTTGCACCTTCAACTATTGCACCACATTCTGATCCTACTACTGTAACTCCTTCTTCTACACAAGTTCCAACAAGTCCAACAACTAAAGCATCTACTACAAACCCTCATCCTTCTACGACCTCTGTAGCTCCTCCAACGACATCAACTCACAAACCATCCCCTTCGCCAACGACTGTCAAACCTACAGGTAATTTTTCATTAACCTAACAACGAACGGGGTTTTGTGAATAATTTAATAATTCTTACAGCTTCTCCAAGTACCGTAAATCCTCACAATGGTTCAGTTACCACTGAAATGCCAGATTCGCATCACAACAGGCAATTTGACGGTCCTAGCTTTATCGGTGGAATAGTTTTAGCTACCGGATTGATGGCCATAGGATTTGTCGCTTTTAAGTTTTACAGGGCTCGTACCGAACGAAACTATCACACACTTTAATCATTATTTTAAAAAATGAATTAAGTTTTTGTATTATGGTTATTTTTTGTTATGTAGTACAAAAAAAGTGTTTAGCTTTCTTTTAATAGGCCTAACTCGAATATTTTGTAAAACGAAATTTAGTTTTATTTAGGGGGTGTGATTTTTTCGTTTCTTTTTTCTCGGTAAATTTAACAATGCATTCTGCCGATAGATTCCATTTTCTTGAAAAATTACTTAATATATTTTCAAAATGCGGGAACCTGTATAGTAATTTGATTACTTTAATTTTGTACGTAGATTATAAGAATAAGCGCAACTTTTATTATGTAAATATTTGTTTGTACTGTTTAGTAATTTTTTTTATGAATGTGATAAATACTAACTAAGCAAGATCTGAGCTAGTCTTAAAAGCTGGAATTTTTGTTAATTTAAATTTGAATTATTTTTGTCGATTCTCACTAGCTATTACTTGTTCCTGTCTTTTTGTTTCTTAATCTCTGTGATATGAGGGAGCTATTATATTACTGCAAAATAACTCAATGTAATGTATTACTTATTTAAAGATTTATTAACTCGAATAGCAGCTACTGAAAAGCGTTGATATTTTTCTTTTCTTATTAAATTTTATCCATGTAATCAATTAAACGGTGATTTACAAATTAACAGGAATCTCAGAATTTTCTGTCCATAAAAGTGCTCTTAGTAGAGTAGCTTTTAAAATTAAAAAAGATATATAAGAGTATGCTAGTCTAGATATAGTTTTTAGCAATTAAAATATCGTTACACTCGTGTGTAACTTGAATTATTACTGTATATTTTGTAGTTTTTAAAATATTATAAATTTTTCAAGTGGAGCATTCGGAAGCTTTGTTTTATCATTCTTGTACTTTGCTGTTAGAATAGTATTAAAAATTTAAAGTTTTGTGTGTTAATACGATGCACAACTGTTGTTCTGGCAAATAAAAAATTTCTTCAGATGGTTTAATTATTTTAGCAAAATTTATGCATCCGTTTAAGTAGGTAATTTATAGTTAGCTTTGTATCTTGTTAAAAAAATATTAGAAACTGATTGATCAAAGTGCAGCAGTCATCAGTTAACTTAAATGTTACTTATTTATAATCGATTACTCACTTACTTGTTGAAACATTTAAAAATTTTACACGCTCTAATATAAGTTTTTCAAATCTACCCTCGTTTAAAGGGGAGAAAAGTTCGAATAGTGAATGAATTAGTAGGTACGCATTTGTTTATTGTTCAGTTTCTTGTTCGTTATAATGTTTTAGTAGTTTTGTCTTTTAACACATCTTATCGAAATTAAAATTTTGGTTTAGGTATCTATAACTTTTTGTCGTTTCTATCTGTACTTTTTTACAGTTTCATTCTCATTCAAATTTTACCAGGAATTATCGAATTATTGGCACGTCAAGGAGATAAAAATATTTGTTACGTTTTTTATTATAAAATTAATTTTAGTACCTACTTTTACATTGCAATTTTCAATTTTAATTGCTTGCAGATTGATACCAAATCGAGATTTACGCGCACGTATACTCTTGTAAATAGGATTGAGGTGACGATCTGATGATTACTGCACGTGTACACTGTACCTTCCCAAAAGTGGATTTTTTAATTATGAACACTTATAGTTAACAAAGATCTAAATAGCCCAATAGGTAATAATATTGTAATTAAAATATTTGGATATTTCATGTCTTTTAATTAAATTGTTACAGATTCTGGAAGACAAGTAGATAAAAGAAAACTCACCAGATTTCCAAAAATTTCAATCGTATTGCTGGATGGAAGTTCCAGTTTGTAATAGGAAAAACGCAGTTTTAAAGACCAACTACAAACGAAAAAGGTAAGTCCTCAAAATTGGGGCTAAATATTTATTATCTTTACGCTTAGGTAGGTACATTTGGTAACCGAACAGTCGTGAATTTTCTTGCCCTCACGTAGTCGATCAGTTTTAGGGATAGCGGACTCCCATCTTTCACGTCTTTCTCATATATTCTAATTATTGAGGGTTGTATGTAGTACCTATGTAATTAATAAGTGTCCGTACTTGTTGGAGAACCTTTACACATCTTTCTTATAATTATGCGAATTCTAAAATATTATAGCCCTACAGTTTTGGAGAAAATATAATGCCAGTTTCGGAGTTATTTGACTTTTGGTCAATTTTAACTGAATGTATTCTATTTAAGGAAAACCGCGGTTCAAACACTCAATTAAATTGCGAATAACTTGAAAGCGGGTCATACAAACTCGTCCAAATTTTTCAATTAGACGTGGTGGTAAGGGGTTAACCTTACGATTTTTTTCGACAAAAATTCAAGTTTAAAATTTTGCAATTTATTCTCGCAAATACGGAAGGTTATAGCCTGTAAAGTAAAAAAAATTCAAGTTTAAGATTTTAAGATGTTTTTTATAATAATTTTAAAGCTGAATTTTATCAAAGCATATCCAGTAAGAGATATCCCAAGCAATGTAAATATATGAGCCATTTTAAAGCGTAGTACTACCCTGAGATCCAGGTGTCGCTACACATTGTACCACTCTTTTTTGGTATGCCTACGTAAGAGCAACAAAGAGAGGGATAAAAATAGATAAAACGTTTGTCCATTTTAAGCTTTCTTAAGGTAAGCGTTCACTAGTCAGCACCGCACGAGCCGCAAGAGCCGCACGAATCGCAAAAAGGTATTCTTTGCATTACTTCAAATATAGCTGCGTTAACTGATCAGCACCGTACGCATCGACCTCCCGTAATTGCGGATGGAATACTCAAGAGAGCAAACTTTTCGATTCATACGGCGCGTACGGACGATGTCATTCGCAATTCTGATAAGTGAACGCAGACATCAGCATCAGTTAGCCTTTCTTTTGGTCCTATTGCCAACCTGAATGACGTATTTTGTCGCATTAAATTTTCTTTCAATGTGTCGAGTAGTAGTAAAATGATTTTTTCATGTCATTTGAAAATATTGAAAAAATTTAGCCGGATCTTCTTCCAAATCAGAAAAAAGTGTATGGTATTCCCCATATTTTAATCTCTTTTTGCAAATATTATGCACCCAACGTGACCTTTTCCTCTTTTTACGTCTCTTATTCTCATCTTCTATTACCAAACAACTAACAATTACCGTCTCTGTTTCACTATCACTCATTTCTTTTAAATTTTACAATAAACTGCTACACAGTACCGTCGCAGTAGTTAAAACTTAAAAGTATAATGGCATAAAAATGCTGCTCGGTATTTAATTACAAAATGCGATGCGGATCAGTGAACGACCTCCACAAATATAAGGCGATTCGTGCGGCTCTTGCGGCTCGTGCGGTGCTGACTAGTGAACGCTTACCTTTAGGTACCTGAAACAGGATTTTTACAATCTGTATTATATACGATTTACGGCAAAGTGCGGTAAACTTTGCTATTGTTTATTTATGGTTTTATTGTCAAGAAAGTTTTTGTACCTGCCTAAATTGACTGGTCGTCATACAAAAATATATTATTTTTAATTATTGTTACAAGAGATTAAAATGCCGTTCGAGTACAGAAACCTTTAACTCAAGTTTGGACATACTAAAAATGAATGTTTCATCTTCTCACTCTCGATGTTACTACGTGTAAAAGAAGGCTCATCAGCCCCATAAGCTTAGGATTTCTATTACTAGATATGCTTTGATTTTATTTATAGTAGTAGGTATGTTGTATATTAGAGATAATTAAAACAATTAATAGGAATTTATATGAAATTAACAGTGAGTTTGTTAAATTTAAATTTTGTTTTCTTTTGTAAGCAATTCGTTTATTCTTCATAATATTACCTGGACCTCTGGGGTTTTTTTAAATTCTACCTGAAAACACTATTATAAAAGAGGCAAAATCGTACACAAATGTATTATGACGACTTTGGAAGTATAATTTATGGTTCTTTTGGAAACGGATTACAAGACATCATTACAATAGGTAGAGTCAAGAAGCTAAGAAGCACCTAAGAAGCTAAATCGAAAGATGTTGAAAAGGACTGTATGGTAGGTACGCTCCGTAAAGTTGTCGGTAACTTTACCACCAGCAGAGAGGTACAATAATGAATAATCTCTTTGTATTCTATTCTTCTATTGATTGTATTGAACCTCTCTGCTGGTGGCGTAAGTCAAAAAGAACTTTATGGAGCGGAATTAGAATACAACTGTTTATTCATAGTTAGAGTGGTAAGAATAGTCTCGGTTGCTTCTATGGTTTTTAACAGTTAGTTGCTTCACTTCCTTATAGATGGCGCTTGCTAAGGAAGTTTAACCTAAAATTATTTCTTATAATTAATCAGGACCATTTAATGAAGATAAAATTAATGGTAAAAATCTTACTAAACAAATTACATTTTCTTGGTTTTATTTCTTAACTTTGTTTACAGCAGCAAATCTTGAAAAGGGTCATTAAACCAATGTTCATGTACCACCGGTCTGACGCGATTACAATACGATATTGAAAAATGCCACTTGTTAGTTATTGTAGAGAGATCGCTAGCTTGTGGAACATATATGAATAGAGACTTAACACCGACAAGATAACGTTGCGACTTCTAAACTGTTTTGCAGCTATATATCGTCTGGTGATTCCCATGTCAGTTTCTTGGCGATAATCGTGGATAGTAAGTCGTGGTTTAAACTTTAAACATTCTTAATAATTTAATAATGCCTAAGAACGAACAACAATATTAATTTTGCGTTAAGCTTGGCGAAGCAGTGAAACAATATCTTCGCATATTTTAGCATAATGGAAGTATTGGCAATTATTCATTGTGGAATTATTATTAGTGGATCAAGGAGGTAAGCTATAAGTGTTTTCTTATATATTGCAACAAAAACTGTAAAAATTAACAAACAAAGAAACAGCAATGCTATGAAATTAGAAAAGAAATCAAACCGATATTTATATTTGCCATTGCTGTTCAATAGTTGTTTGTTTTAGTTGTATAACAAATTTTTGAGTCATCTGATTTTGTTCATTATTAAAGCAAATTAAAATTACAGGTAGAGGCCGTTCAGACACGGCAGAAACCACAGACATATACTGTGTTCAGACAGCCGGCAGTTTACGTGCGAATACGCAAAAGTGGGGCGAGCTTATTGTGATTATGTTTGAAATAAAAAAGGAAGAGGCAGTAATGAGTGCACCCAATACTAAGTCATCGGCTTTCGCATGGCCTATTTGTCTCGTTGTATCCCAAATTACGACAATGTGAGCCACAATTCTTTAATTTGCGGATGTCTATAAAATTATTAAATATTATAAAAATGATCAGGGAAATTTCAAGTTCAGATACTCGTATGAAATAGTTAGACTCGTTAGAAAGACTTCATAGGTACCCGCTCCGATCTGTTTTCTTGCGGTTGAGTTGAGATGTATCTGAACAAGTCCATATAAGCCAATATAAATAAGAAATCGCTCAGATTAATCTGCGCAGATTCAAACTGCGCGGTTTTCGCCGTGTCTGAAAGGACTCTTAGTTGACTTCAAATTGTGCACATTAACAAATTCCCAATTAGTACTACTACTTAAATCTAAACAAGATTTAGCTACATTTACAGGTACAAATGGCATCGCTGAACCTGAAATAGAATCTTCAAATCCAAGTGTGGTGAATGTTGTCGCTTTAGGAGAGCTCCTTAAAAAATATGTCGATAGAAGACTTTGGTGCATCTGGACAGACTGCCCCATTGGGTTGTTAATAGGTAATTTGATAATTTTGATAGCAAAACTACTAGACCAAAACATATTTGAAAGTGGCTGACTGATTCGTGACATGCAAAAGCTTGTCTAGTGGACGATACCACTTTTGTGAAGTCTGACGAAATGTCCGATTTGTGAGAAAAAATTTGGACGAAAACTCATCCAAAGGCCGGCCAGCTTTATAGTTGCCCAACAAAATCGAACAATTTTGGCGTGCTCGCCTGGTGCGTACCGTGTAAGAAATTCTTCATGTAAATGTACCTAATGACAGATCGTAATGAGTCTCAATCGAACCATTGCTAAGCTTTCTCGGTATGATATTACATATTTATTTAGATCACACTCTTTGCTTAGATTCTTATTGGAGAAGGGAAATAATTTCAAATTATTTTCCCGTTTTACCTTTAAACTTATGTTTATTGAACCTGGACAGAATTACATAGTAATAGAATAGTAATAATAATCTTTAGGTCTATGTATATGCGTTACCAAAAATAGCCTACAATAAGGCCTCTTCAATTTTTATTGATCCTCTACGTTTAATTTAGAATTTTACTAAAATAATTAATTGTTACTATTTTTTATAGATTTGACTCGCAGGATTCTCTGAACCTATCGTGCCATCACTTTAAATGAAAACCTACCCTTAAAGAAATATACTCCACACTAACTAAATGAAAACCAGTAGGACGAAAATTAGTATTTTAAGAAATAGTATTAAGTTTCTAATGTCTAATTTATTTTTAAATGTTTAAAGTTTAATTGCAAAACACTAATTCGAGACTATATTCCATTCAAATTCAAGGTGCAGTAAATGTCAACGGATCATCGCGTAACGATTGCAATTGAGTGCAGATAGTATTCCAACTCCCTAAATATCTAGGCACCACCGAGACCCTACTCAAAATCTAAAAAAACATTTTTACATCCCGTAATTTACCAAGATATTTGTATGTATATGTTGACGTTTACTGCATCTTGAATTTGAATGGATAGTTCTTTTGAAAGTAATTCTAATGCTCCTATTAATTTAAGAATAATTCAAAGTTGTATCATCTGCAAAAGGGTTGCAATTATTGCTTTAATCGATTTCTGTTCTAATGTCCAAAAAAAGAACTAACGTTTAACCAAGTCTTTTATAGTTTCCTTTCTAATTGTTGGTTGTGATAAATAAACTCAGTTAATGTATAGTTCTAATAACTACGTTAGTGATCTTGTTCCTCAATAGTTAGTGTAAACGTTATTTTGATTAAATTACACATTTTTAAATATTTAGGGTTAATTAGTTAGATAGATCTAATACGTTGTAAATGAACCCCAACATACACACATAAGTGAAAAAACTTTAAATGAGAAAATTTGTTTTCCACCGAGTGCCTCGGGAATCGAACCCAAGACTTTGCTATTTCCGGTAGCACGCTTATACCCAATACACTACGGAGGCCAACATACTTTCAACAAGCCATCCGGCATTGTTTAAATGCGTCGAGACAGCGAAATATATATAAATCAAATTAGTATGGATACAACAATCATACGTGAATAAATTACACATTTTTAAATATTTAGGGTTAATTAGTTAGATAGATCTAATACGTTGTAAATGAACCCCAACATACACACATAAGTGAAAAAACTTTAAATGAGAAAATTTGTTTTCCACCGAGTGCCTCGGGAATCGAACCCAAGACTTTGCTATTTCCGGTAGCACGCTTATACCCAATACACTACGGAGGCCAACATACTTTCAACAAGCCATCCGGCATTGTTTAAATGCGTCGAGACAGCGAAATATATATAAATCAAATTAGTATGGATACAACAATCATACGTGAATAAATTACACATTTTTAAATATTTAGGGTTAATTAGTTAGATAGATCTAAATACGTTGTAAATGAACCCCAACATACACACATAAGTGAAAAAACTTTAAATGAGAAAATTTGTTTTCCACCGAGTGCCTCGGGAATCGAACCCAAGACTTTGCTATTTCCGGTAGCACGCTTATACCCAATACACTACGGAGGCCAACATACTTTCAACAAGCCATCCGGCATTGTTTAAATGCGTCGAGACAGCGAAATATATATAAATCAAATTAGTATGGATACAACAATCATACGTGAATAAATTACACATTTTTAAATATTTAGGGTTAATTAGTTAGATAGATCTAAATACGTAGTAAATGAACCCCAACATACACACATAAGTGAAAAAACTTTAAATGAGAATGTGTATGTTGGGGTTCATTTACAACGTATTAGATCTATCTAACTAATTAACCCTAAATATTTAAAAATGTGTAATTTATTCACGTATGATTGTTGTATCCATACTAATTTGATTTATATATATTTCGCTGTCTCGACGCATTTAAACAATGCCGGATGGCTTGTTGAAAGTATGTTGGCCTCCGTAGTGTATTGGGTATAAGCGTGCTACTGGAAATAGCAAAGTCTTGGGTTCGATTCCCGAGGCACTCGGTGGAAAACAAATTTTCTCATTTAAAGTTTTTTCACTTATGTGTGTATGTTGGGGTTCATTTACAACGTATTAGAGTTATTTTGATTGTTCTTTATTTATAACACTTGAACATATCAAACATTAGAAACCTAAGTTAATAATAATTAGGGTTGTCAAAATAGTTATCGAGTGTTTTAATTATCAAATAGTTAATGAATAATATATCAATTTTGCAAAACACACGTACATTTAATAGCTAACTGAATACCTATTATAAACTTTAACCGGTGATTCCTCATATCATTGCAGGCAAATTTCTTCCTTAAACATTATTATATCCTAAGTCATTCTCCAAGGAAAGGACTCTAAAAAGTATAGTAAACCTGACTTTAATATTTATTTGCAGATCAGATCTTGTAAGCCTTTCAAGGAAAAAATTTTTTCTTGTAAGACTTCCACCCTTTGTTGACAAAGATTAAAATTAATAAATCGATGTGGTTCTGTTTGTTATGATTTATAATTTTTTTATCAATTGATTACTACTTGGTCCAATATTAAACTTAAAGTCAATATTTACTAATGACTATTTACGAGATTCACAATTTTTTAGAGAATAACTTGGAATAATAATGTTTTGAAGATAATAAAGCTTTATTATCTTCGAAACATTATTATCATCACAAGAAAGCTAAAAAATCTATATTAACTTATAACTTGGAATTATAAACTTTCTTACTTACGATCTTGTAAAGAATGGTTCATTAAATTTTGTACTTAATTATACCCTTTCATCCTTTATAAGAACTTTAAATCAAATTTCTTGGTCTTATTCTAAGTTTCAAGAGTTTTTATGATTAAGTATAAAATTGCGCCTGGCATGTACGTAACCCTTCATACACCAGTGCATACGAATTATTCTATTATCTTACTAAGTCACATGTTATTAATATTTGTATTTGATTGGTCGCATTGATTTTATTGGTAGGGAAAGAGGTAATATAAGGCCGAGTTTCGACCATAGTTTAGATCGTTATCAACGGTTAACATCTTGCTCACAGCACAAACTTTTCGTTTACTCGTGTCGAAAATTAACTTTAACTTTTTGAATTTTTTTTTCTTGAAAGTCGTTAGTGGCTTTGTTCTGAAAGTCTATTGCGACTTTTGAAACATTTTATCGAATATTAAAGGCAGGAAATCAAATTTGAAGAAACGCTTATTTATTCATGCCACAACAATATAACCCAGCATTTTCGTTTAAAAGGTGCTTTTACAGGTTACAACGTTGTCGGTTATTTCTCTCTTCTGTTAGAATTAGAGATGTAAAATCGTATGTCAGTTTAAATTGTACTTTATTATTAATGTATTGTATTTATTGTATCTACTTATCTACTGCACAATGTATTAATTTATTCTATATTCTAAAGACTTATTTTGTACCACAATAATTTGTATTTATTTATGCAATAAAAAATTATTTCTTGATTATTTTTTTGTTATTATTGTTATTTGTTATTACAACCTGCGCTTGTATAAAAGAACCGAAACGAAAGACATAGATGGAAGAGAAACTCACCTTATACTGTGATAAACCAAAAACAGCTAAAAGTTTATGATTTTCGGGCTACTTAATAAAGGTACAGAAAGACATTAAGGTTATCAAAATAAAGTAAAGAAAAATATTTATTTTAAAGAATTAAAAACTTATGTTACGAAACGAGGCGTTATCGCTTATACAATAAACGAGTAAATTTAAAATATTTTTCTAATATAAAATTTGTTTCGAACACCTTACCGATCTTCTGCTCTCCTACTACCTAGCCCGAAAATTGTCAACTTTCACGGCAATTTTTGAAAATACGATTTTTTAAAGTCGGAATTACGCAATTTAGAGAGTGCGATTCTTTAGTCCTATTAGCGGCAAATATTCTTGTATAATGTGGGCGCTCCTGCTTCTCTAGTTTAGAAGATATTCGACATAAAGCATAAAATTTTAAAAATTAAAACTTTGAAAATAATTTAAAAGTGGAATATCTTCTAAACTAGAGGAGCAGGAGCGCCCAGATCATACAAGAATATTTGCTGCTAATAGGACTAAAGAATCGCACCCTCAAAATTGCGTAATTCCGGCTTTTAAAAAATTCATTTTTAAGAATTCTTTTCAAATTTTACAATTTTCGGGCTAGGTAGTAGGAGAGCAGAAGGGCGATAAGGTTGTCGAAATAAATTTTAAATTAAAATACCAATATTTTTGAATATTAAAACGCTTATCTTTTAAGCGATAACGCCTCGTTGTGTAACATAATAGCACGAGCATTTAAATAAATATTTCTCTTTAATTTACTTCGACAACCTTATCGCCCTTCTGCTCTCCTACTACCTAGCCCGAAAATTGTAAAATTTGAAAGAAATTCTTAAAAATGGATTTTTTAAAAGCCGGAATTACGCAATTTTGAGGGTGCGACTCTTTAGTCCTATTAGCAGCAAATATTCTTGTATAATGTGGGCGCTCCTGCTCCTATAGTTTAGAAGATATTCGACATAAAGCATAAAATTTTAAAAATTAAAACTTTGACAATAATCTAAAAGTGGAATATCTTCTAAACTAGAGGAGCAGGAGCGCCCAGATCATACAAGAATATTTGCTGCTAATAGGACTAAAGAGTCGCACCCTCAAAATTGCGTAATTCCGGCTTTTAAAAAATTCATTTTTAAGAATTTCTTTCAAATTTTACAATTTTCGGGCTAGGTAGTAGGAGAGCAGAAGGGCGATAAGGTTGTCGAAATAAATTAAAAAGAAACATTTATTTAAATGCTCGTGCTATTATGTTACACAACGAGGCGTTATCGCTTAAAAGATAAGCGTTTTAATATTCAAAAATATTGGTATTTTAATTTAAAATTTATTTCGACAACCTTATCGCCCTTCTGCTCTCCTACTACCTAGCCCGAAAATTGTAAAATTTGAAAAGAATTCTTAAAAATGAATTTTTTAAAAGCCGGAATTACGCAATTTTGAGGGTGCGATTCTTTAGTCCTATTAGCAGCAAATATTCTTGTATGATCTGGGCGCTCCTGCTCCTCTAGTTTAGAAGATATTCCACTTTTAAATTATTTTCAAAGTTTTAATTTTTAAAATTTTATGCTTTATGTCGAATATCTTCTAAACTATAGGAGCAGGAGAGCCCACATTATACAAGAATATTTGCTGCTAATAGGACTAAAGAATCGCACCCTCAAAATTGCGTAATTCCGGCATTTAAAAATTCCATTTTTAAGAATTTCTTTCAAATTTTACAATTTTCGGGCTAGGTAGTAGGAGAGCAGAAGGGCGATACGGTTGTCGAAATAAATTAAAGAGAAATATTTATTTAAATGCTCGTGCTATTATGTTACACAACGAGGCGTTATCGTTTAAAAGATAAGCGTTTTAATATTCAAAAATACTGGTATTTTAATTTAAAATTTATTTCGACAACCTTATCGCCCTTCTGCTCCCCTACCACCTAGCCCGAAAATTGTAAAATTTGAAAGAAATTCTTAAAAATGAATTTTTTAAAAGCCGGAATTACGCAATTTTGAGGGTGCGATTCTTTAGTCCTATTAGCAGCAAATATTCTTGTATGATCTGGGCGCTCCTGCTCCTCTAGTTTAGAAGATATTCCACTTTTAGATTATTTTCAAAGTTTTAATTTTTAAAATTTTATGCTTTATGTCGAATATCTTCTAAACTATAGGAGCAGGAGAGCCCACATTATACAAGAATATTTGCTGCTAATAGGACTAAAGAGTCGCACCCTCAAAATTGCGTAATTCCGGCTTTTAAAAAATTCATTTTTAAGAATTTCTTTCAAATTTTACAATTTTCGGGCTAGGTAGTAGGAGAGCAGAAGGGCGATAAGGTTGTCGAAATAAATTAAAAAGAAATATTTATTTAAATGCTCGTGCTATTATGTTACACAACGAGGCGTTATCGCTTAAAAGATAAGCGTTTTAATATTCAAAAATATTGGTATTTTAATTTAAAATTTATTTCGACAACCTTATCGCCCTTCTGCTCTCCTACTACCTAGCCCGAAAATTGTAAAATTTGAAAAGAATTCTTAAAAATGAATTTTTTAAAAGCCGGAATTACGCAATTTTGAGGGTGCGATTCTTTAGTCCTATTAGCAGCAAATATTCTTGTATGATCTGGGCGCTCCTGCTCCTCTAGTTTAGAAGATATTCCACTTTTAGATTATTTTCAAAGTTTTAATTTTTAAAATTTTATGCTTTATGTCGAATATCTTCTAAACTATAGGAGCAGGAGCGCCCAGATCATACAAGAATATTTGCTGCTAATAGGACTAAAGAGTCGCACCCTCAAAATTGCGTAATTCCGGCTTTTAAAAAATTCATTTTTAAGAATTTCTTTCAAATTTTACAATTTTCGGGCTAGGTAGTAGGAGAGCAGAAGGGCGATAAGGTTGTCGAAATAAATTAAAAAGAAATATTTATTTAAATGCTCGTGCTATTATGTTACACAACGAGGCGTTATCGCTTAAAAGATAAGCGTTTTAATATTCAAAAATATTGGTATTTTAATTTAAAATTTATTTCGACAACCTTATCGCCCTTCTGCTCTCCTACTACCTAGCCCGAAAATTGTAAAATTTGAAAAGAATTCTTAAAAATGAATTTTTTAAAAGCCGGAATTACGCAATTTTGAGGGTGCGATTCTTTAGTCCTATTAGCAGCAAATATTCTTGTATGATCTGGGCGCTCCTGCTCCTCTAGTTTAGAAGATATTCCACTTTTAAATTATTTTCAAAGTTTTAATTTTTAAAATTTTATGCTTTATGTCGAATATCTTCTAAACTATAGGAGCAGGAGCGCCCACATTATACAAGAATATTTGCTGCTAATAGGACTAAAGAGTCGCACCCTCAAAATTGCGTAATTCCGGCTTTTAAAAAATTCATTTTTAAGAATTTCTTTCAAATTTTACAATTCTCGGGCTAGGTAGTAGGAGAGCAGAAGGGCGATAAGGTTGTCGAAATAAATTAAAGAGAAATATTTATTTAAATGCTCGTGCTATTACGTTACACAACGAGGCGTTATCGTTTAAAAGATAAGCGTTTTAATATTCAAAAATATTGGTATTTTAATTTAAAATTTATTTCGACAACCTTATCGCCCTTCTGCTCTCCTACTACCTAGCCCGAAAATTGTAAAATTTGAAAAGAATTCTTAAAAATGAATTTTTTAAAAGCCGGAATTACGCAATTTTGAGGGTGCGATTCTTTAGTCCTATTAGCAGCAAATATTCTTGTATGATCTGGGCGCTCCTGCTCCTCTAGTTTAGAAGATATTCCACTTTTAGATTATTTTCAAAGTTTTAATTTTTAAAATTTTATGCTTTATGTCGAATATCTTCTAAACTATAGGAGCAGGAGCGCCCACATTATACAAGAATTACAAATTTTTAAATATTTAGGGTTAATTAGTTAGATAGATCTAATACGTTGTAAATGAACCCCAACATACACACATAAGTGAAAAAACTTTAAATGAGAAAATTTGTTTTCCACCGAGTGCCTCGGGAATCGAACCCAAGACTTTGCTATTTCCGGTAGCACGCCTACCGGAAAGTTGAAAGTATGTTGGCCTCCGTAGTGTATTGGGTATAGGCGTGCTACCGGAAATAGCAAAGTCTTGGGTTCGATTCCCGAGGCACTCGGTGGAAAACAAATTTTCTCATTTAAAGTTTTTTCACTTATGTGTGTATGTTGGGGTTCATTTACAACGTATTAGATCTATTATACAAGAATATTTGCTGCTAATAGGACTAAAGAGTCGCACCCTCAAAATTGCGTAATTCCGGCTTTTAAAAAATTCATTTTTAAGAATTTCTTTCAAATTTTACAATTTTCGGGCTAGGTAGTAGGAGAGCAGAAGGGCGATAAGGTTGTCGAAATAAATTAAAAAGAAATATTTATTTAAATGCTCGTGCTATTATGTTACACAACGAGGCGTTATCGCTTAAAAGATAAGCGTTTTAATATTCAAAAATATTGGTATTTTAATTTAAAATTTATTTCGACAACCTTATCGCCCTTCTGCTCTTCTACTACCTAGCCCGAAAATTGTAAAATTTGAAAAGAATTCTTAAAAATGAATTTTTTAAAAGCCGGAATTACGCAATTTTGAGGGTGCGATTCTTTAGTCCTATTAGCAGCAAATATTCTTGTATGATCTGGGCGCTCCTGCTCCTCTAGTTTAGAAGATATTCCACTTTTAAATTATTTTCATAGTTTTAATTTTTAAAATTTTATGCTTTATGTCGAATATCTTCTAAACTATAGGAGCAGGAGAGCCCACATTATACAAGAATATTTGCTGCTAATAGGACTAAAGAATCGCACCCTCAAAATTGCGTAATTCCGGCATTTAAAAATTCCATTTTTAAGAATTTCTTTCAAATTTTACAATTTTCGGGCTAGGTAGTAGGAGAGCAGAAGGGCGATACGGTTGTCGAAATAAATTAAAGAGAAATATTTATTTAAATGCTCGTGCTATTATGTTACACAACGAGGCGTTATCGTTTAAAAGATAAGCGTTTTAATATTCAAAAATATTGGTATTTTAATTTAAAATTTATTTCGACAACCTTATCGCCCTTCTGCTCCCCTACTACCTAGCCCGAAAATTGTAAAATTTGAAAGAAATTCTTAAAAATGAATTTTTTAAAAGCCGGAATTACGCAATTTTGAGGGTGCGATTCTTTAGTCCTATTAGCAGCAAATATTCTTGTATGATCTGGGCGCTCCTGCTCCTCTAGTTTAGAAGATATTCCACTTTTAGATTATTTTCAAAGTTTTAATTTTTAAAATTTTATGCTTTATGTCGAATATCTTCTAAACTATAGGAGCAGGAGAGCCCACATTATACAAGAATATTTGCTGCTAATAGGACTAAAGAGTCGCACCCTCAAAATTGCGTAATTCCGGCTTTTAAAAAATTCATTTTTAAGAATTTCTTTCAAATTTTACAATTTTCGGGCTAGGTAGTAGGAGAGCAGAAGGGCGATAAGGTTGTCGAAATAAATTAAAAAGAAATATTTATTTAAATGCTCGTGCTATTATGTTACACAACGAGGCGTTATCGCTTAAAAGATAAGCGTTTTAATATTCAAAAATATTGGTATTTTAATTTAAAATTTATTTCGACAACCTTATCGCCCTTCTGCTCTCCTACTACCTAGCCCGAAAATTGTAAAATTTGAAAAGAATTCTTAAAAATGAATTTTTTAAAAGCCGGAATTACGCAATTTTGAGGGTGCGATTCTTTAGTCCTATTAGCAGCAAATATTCTTGTATGATCTGGGCGCTCCTGCTCCTCTAGTTTAGAAGATATTCCACTTTTAGATTATTTTCAAAGTTTTAATTTTTAAAATTTTATGCTTTATGTCGAATATCTTCTAAACTATAGGAGCAGGAGAGCCCACATTATACAAGAATATTTGCTGCTAATAGGACTAAAGAGTCGCACCCTCAAAATTGCGTAATTCCGGCTTTTAAAAAATTCATTTTTAAGAATTTCTTTCAAATTTTACAATTTTCGGGCTAGGTAGTAGGAGAGCAGAAGGGCGATAAGGTTGTCGAAATAAATTAAAAAGAAATATTTATTTAAATGCTCGTGCTATTATGTTACACAACGAGGCGTTATCGCTTAAAAGATAAGCGTTTTAATATTCAAAAATATTGGTATTTTAATTTAAAATTTATTTCGACAACCTTATCGCCCTTCTGCTCTCCTACTACCTAGCCCGAAAATTGTAAAATTTGAAAAGAATTCTTAAAAATGAATTTTTTAAAAGCCGGAATTACGCAATTTTGAGGGTGCGATTCTTTAGTCCTATTAGCAGCAAATATTCTTGTATGATCTGGGCGCTCCTGCTCCTCTAGTTTAGAAGATATTCCACTTTTAGATTATTTTCAAAGTTTTAATTTTTAAAATTTTATGCTTTATGTCGAATATCTTCTAAACTATAGGAGCAGGAGCGCCCAGATCATACAAGAATATTTGCTGCTAATAGGACTAAAGAGTCGCACCCTCAAAATTGCGTAATTCCGGCTTTTAAAAAATTCATTTTTAAGAATTTCTTTCAAATTTTACAATTTTCGGGCTAGGTAGTAGGAGAGCAGAAGGGCGATAAGGTTGTCGAAATAAATTAAAAAGAAATATTTATTTAAATGCTCGTGCTATTATGTTACACAACGAGGCGTTATCGCTTAAAAGATAAGCGTTTTAATATTCAAAAATATTGGTATTTTAATTTAAAATTTATTTCGACAACCTTATCGCCCTTCTGCTCTCCTACTACCTAGCCCGAAAATTGTAAAATTTGAAGAAAATTCTTAAAAATGAATTTTTTAAAAGCCGGAATTACGCAATTTTGAGGGTGCGATTCTTTAGTCCTATTAGCAGCAAATATTCTTGTATGATCTGGGCGCTCCTGCTCCTCTAGTTTAGAAGATATTCCACTTTTAAATTATTTTCAAAGTTTTAATTTTTAAAATTTTATGCTTTATGTCGAATATCTTCTAAACTAGAGAAGCAGGAGCGCCCACATTATACAAGAATATTTGCCGCTAATAGAACTAAAGAATCGCACTCTCTAAATTGCGTAATTCCGACTTTAAAAAATCGTATTTTCAAAAATTGCCGTGAAAGTTGACAATTTTCGGGCTAGGTAGTAGGAGAGCAGAAGATCGGTAAGGTGTTCGAAACAAATTTTATATTAGAAAAATATTTTAAATTTACTCGTTTATTGTATAAGCGATAACGCCTTGTTTCGTAACATAAGTTTTTAATTCTTTAAAATAAATATTTTTCTTTACTTTATTTTGATAACCTTAATGTCTTTCTGTACCTTTATTAAGTAGCCCGAAAATCATAAACTTTTAGCTGTTTTTGGTTTATCACAGTATAAGGTGAGTTTCTCTTCCATCTATGTCTTTCGTTTCGGTTCTTTTATACAAGCGCAGGTTGTAATAACAAATAACAATAATAACAAAAAAATAATCAAGAAATAATTTTTTATTGCATAAATAAATACAAATTATTGTGGTACAAAATAAGTCTTTAGAATATAGAATAAATTAATACATTGTGCAGTAGATAAGTAGATACAATAAATACAATACATTAATAATAAAGTACAATTTAAACTGACATACGATTTTACATCTCTAATTCTAACAGAAGAGAGAAATAACCGACAACGTTGTAACCTGTAAAAGCACCTTTCAAACGAAAATGCTGGGTTATATTGTTGTGGCATGAATAAATAAGCGTTTCTTCAAATTTGATTTCCTGCCTTTAATATTCGATAAAATGTTTCAAAAGTCGCAATAGACTTTCAGAACAAAGCCACTAACGACTTTCAAGAAAAAAAAATTCAAAAAGTTAAAGTTAATTTTCGACACGAGTAAACGAAAAGTTTGTGCTGTGAGCAAGATGTTAACCGTTGATAACGATCTAAACTATGGTCGAAACTCGGCCTTATATTACCTCTTTCCCTACCAATAAAATCAATGCGACCAATCAAATACAAATATTAATAACATGTGACTTAGTAAGATAATAGAATAATTCGTATGCACTGGTGTATGAAGGGTTGCGTACATGCCAGGCGCAATTTTATACTTAATCATAAAAACTCTTGAAACTTAGAATAAGACCAAGAAATTTGATTTAAAGTTCTTATAAAGGATGAAAGGGTATAATTAAGTACAAAATTTAATGAACCATTCCTTACAAGATCGTAAGTAAGAAAGTTTATAATTCCAAGTTATAAGTTAATATAGTTTTTTTAGCTTTCTTGTGATGATAATAATGTTTCGAAGATAATAAAGCTTTATTATCTTCAAAACATTATTATTCCAAGTTATTCTCTAAAAAATTGTGAATCTCGTAAATAGTCATTAGTAAATATTGACTTTAAGTTTAATATTGGACCAAGTAGTAATCAATTGATAAAAAAATTATAAATCGTAACAAACAGAACCACATCGATTTATTAATTTTAATCTTTGTCAACAAAGGGTGGAAGTCTTACAAGAAAAAATTTTTTCCTTGAAAGGCTTACAAGATCTGATCTGCAAATAAATATTAAAGTCAGGTTTACTATACTTTTTAGAGTCCTTTCCTTGGAGAATGACTTAGGATATAATAATGTTTAAGGAAGAAATTTGCCTGCAATGATATGAGGAATCACCGGTTAAAGTTTATAATAGGTATTCAGTTAGCTATTGAATGTACGTGTGTTTTGCAAAATTGATATGTTATTCATTAACTATTTGATAATTAAAACACTCGATAACTATTTTGACAACCCTAATTATTATTAACTTAGGTTTCTAATGTTTGATATGTTCAAGTGTTATAAATAAAGAACAATCAAAATAACGTTTACACTAACTATTGAGGAACAAGATCACTAACGTAGTTATTAGAACTATACATTAACTGAGTTTATTTATCACAACCAACAATTAGAAAGGAAACTATAAAAGACTTGGTTAAACGTTAGTTCTTTTTTTGGACATTAGAACAGAAATCGATTAAAGCAATAATTGCAACCCTTTTGCAGATGATACAACTTTGAATTATTCTTAAATTAATAGGAGCATTAGAATTACTTTCAAAAGAACTATCCATTCAAATTCAAGATGCAGTAAACGTCAACATATACATACAAATATCTTGGTAAATTACGGGATGTAAAAATGTTTTTTTAGATTTTGAGTAGGGTCTCGGTGGTGCCTAGATATTTAGGGAGTTGGAATACTATCTGCACTCAATTGCAATCGTTACGCGATGATCCCTGTTGACATTTACTGCACCTTGAATTTGAATGGAATATAGTCTCGAATTAGTGTTTTGCAATTAAACTTTAAACATTTAAAAA
Source organism: Malthinus flaveolus (assembly GCA_950108345.1). Taxonomy (NCBI): domain Eukaryota; kingdom Metazoa; phylum Arthropoda; class Insecta; order Coleoptera; family Cantharidae; genus Malthinus; species Malthinus flaveolus. Next base: position 4,824,778 of record OX467286.1, read on the forward strand.
TAAATTAGACATTAGAAACTTAATACTATTTCTTAAAATACTAATTTTCGTCCTACTGGTTTTCATTTAGTTAGTGTGGAGTATATTTCTTTAAGGGTAGGTTTCCATTTAAAGTGATGGCACGATAGGTTCAGAGAATCCTGCAAGTCAAATCTATAAAAAATAGTAACAATTAATTATTTTAATAAAATTCTAAATTAAACGTAGGGGATCAATAAAAATTGAAGGAGCCCTATTGTAGGCTATTTCAATGGCCTTTATAGGACTATGTTAATTGGTAACGCATTTACATAGACCATTGCCTAAAGATTATTACTATTACTATGTAATTCTGTCTAGGTTGAATAAACATAAGTTTAAAGGTAAAACGGGAAAATAATTTGAAATTATTGCCTTTTTCCAATAAGAATCTAAGCAAAGAGTTATTTACCTATTTATATCTTGAGATCTAAATAAATATGTAATATCATACCGAGAAAGCTTAGCAACGGTTCGATTGAGACTCATTACGATCTGTCATTAGGTACATTTACATGAAGAGTCTCTTACACGGTACGCACCAGGCGAGCACGCCAAAATTGTTCGAACGGCCTCTACCTGTAACTTTAATTTGCTTTAGTTATGAACGAAATCAGATGACTCAAAAACTTGTACCACAAAAACAAACAACCATCGAACAGCAATGACAAATATAAATGTCGGTTTGATTTCTTTTCTAATATCATGGCATTGCTGTTTCTTTGTTTGTTAATTTTTACAATTTTTGTTGCGATATAAGAAGACACTTATATAGCTGACCTCCTTGGTCCACTAATAATAATTCCACAATGAATAATTGCCAATTCTTCCATTATGCGATAAATAACTGAAACGACAAACTTCAGCATCGTATACCAAAATAACGAGGATCCAGTTGGAGCAAAATTAAAACAAAAGCAGCTACCTTATTTAACTTCCCATTGTCTGGTGCATGATTTTTATGTTGTTAGGTGTTATATTCTGCTGTAAACAAAGTTAAGAATTAAAATTAAGAAAAGTTAATTTGTTTGGCGAGATTTTTACCGTTCATTTTATCTTCGTTAAATGGTTAGTGAATTATAATATAATTCATATAATTACAAAATAATTTTAGGTTAGGTTTTTAGGAAAAAGATGGCAAGCGCCATCTATTAGGAAGTGAAGCAACTAACTGTTAAAAACCATAGAATTTAAATTCTTACCGCTCTATCTATGAAGAAATAGTAGTACTACAAGTTTAATTTTAATACGCTACAGTTCTACGGAATTTGAATAGATGTCGCTCTAGCAAATTAAAAGTTCTTTCGAAGGCAAGTGGTTACCATGGTTTTTACACGAAAGTAAAATAATTTTGGAATCTCTTACATATACAACCCATATCATTTAGGATATAGGTATATTTTTTCCTACACCTGTTGTTTACCTTTTTATTAAAATAATGATGTCGCCAATAATGCATTCTTACCACCATTGTTCGTTCTAAAATCATGAATTAAACTAATGCTAGGAGGATTACTGGCTTCTATTAATCCTAACATATAAAAACTTAAAATTTTCTCTAGAGACCATATCCACTATTCAAAAATCTTGAAGTGAGAAGCATTACATCTGCTTAAGAGCGATTTAGCTAGTAGATCTATGAAGTAGCTCCCATTACAAATACAGCTCTCAGATCGTTTGTATCTAAAAGCACAAAACTACTAATTTATAGGTTTACACACTTCTAAAAATTAAAATATCAAAAGCTTAAAATTTTCTTTTTTCTCTGGAGATTATTATAAATTTTGATGTGAGATACATTACATCTGCCCAAGAATCATTTAGCCAGTAGGTCTGTTAAGTAGGTTCCATTCCAAATACAGTTCTCGGATTGTTTTTCAGGTTGCATTTGATTTCAATTTATTTCCTTGTATTCATTTGTATCGAAAAGCATAAAACTACTAAATTATAAGCTTGTAGACCTGCGGAAGCAACTAGTGTACTGTTTTGCAGCTAATATCGGTCTACAGGCACCGTAGATTTGTCATCTAATCTAAGAGCTAAAGGTTCTGTAAGATTTTCAATTTTCATAAATTTATGCGACAAATATGTCGGTAACTATTCACGTATCCAGTACATTTGAAGTGATCGCACAATACGTTCAGAGAATGCTTCGTATCAAATCTATATTATCTATAATAAAGATTAAATATAGAACGGTAAAGTCTTAATTGCAATTATAATAAGAAACCAACTTACTCACCCCTTAGGGTGATTGAGAACGACAAAAAAAGGTTTTTGATTACTATCGCATGAGAAGTGAACTCATAATAAGCATAATAATTGCATAATAAGCACTGTACTAAATAGCTATTTGTGTATCAAGAGCGCAAAGTGATTCTTTGTCGCTCGTAAAATAAGTTTGGCGCGCGACGCAAAGCGGAGCGCGACAATCTTTTAGAGCGACAAATACACTTTGCACTCGAGAAGCACACATAATTTTTTCTACAATTGCCAAAAAAATTTTAAAAAATCTAAAAATTACTCGGAAAATGTATTACTGGTTTATTTTGATCAAAAATCGATTTTTACTTATATTTTTAAATAAAAACAAACATGTTTTTATTCGATTATAGTAATTTTAATTTAAATTTAAATAAATAATAATTTAGGTATACGCGCCAAATTTAAATTCAAGCAATCGGTACAGTTCTACTTTGCGCTCGTCTCTCATGACAACGAGCGGCAATGTCATGGGAGACAAGCGCCAATTTGTTTGTTATGAATTGCTCATCGGGAAACGTCAACTTTGCGATGACAAAAGCAAGCGCAAAAGCCTGCATTTCATAGCGATTGTAGGAAAATAGCTATTATATACTTGCCAAAATCAAACTTCAAACTTGTTTTCCAGGCCGCATTTGATTTCCAATATGCCCGATCGCTCCGATCGTTTTCCAGGACAGGTCGGATTAGATTTCCATTATGTCCATTATGTATCTAAAAGCACAAAACTACCAAATTATAAGTTTTTCGCTTGTAAAAATTAAAATACCAAAAACTTGAAATTTTCTTTGGAGACGATGTCCACTATTCAAAAATCTTGAAGTGAAAAACATAACATCTGTTCATGAGCAATTCAGCCAGTAGATCTGTTAAGTTGGTTCCATTGCAAATACACAGTTCTCCGATCGTTCTCCAGAACAGGTCGCATTCGTTTTTCATTATGCCCTTGTATATTCATTTGTATCTAAAAGCACAAAACTACTAAACTATAGGTTTCCCACTTGTAATTAAATTTCAGCATGTTTTATATTATTTCTACTAGCTGATTTTTCAATAACATACGTGGACACTAGCATGCTAAAGTCCTAACAATAACAAAATGTGGGAAATTACCCTTTTTCAGCATCAAATTTTCTTCAATTTCCCGAATTTAATGCGAGAGTTAAAATTAAAAAAAAATACTTCTGCAAAAACTAGGGTTTGCAAGTTGTGAGTACCTATATCTTTTTATCACAAAATAATTTATAGCGAGAGAAATGTCAATTCAATAAGCGTGGCATGTATTAACTTAAAAAAGTGTTATATACAGAACATAAAAAATGGTAAAGAACGACGTACCTACTTATCTCAAATCATTAGCTGCAAGAAGGATTGAGGGCTTTAGATCACTTTGGCGATTAGCAGTCCATGATTGATTACACGCAGCAGTTTTTGTATGGGATTATACGGGTTGATTGACGTCCCTACTAGTTGTAGACTTTTAGAACAAAATTTTTTCAATAGCTATCGTGTACTTATAAAAGAACATTTAGGGATGTTATCAAATCTAATTGACTATTTGTGCGAATTTTTTTTAATTAAGTAGAAAATTGGAGATGTTACATGAGCATAAATATACAGAAAGCTACACATGCAATACAGTGGTGTAAAAGTAAAAATGAAAAAGGAGGTCGATGCTTGTGAAAAAGTATTTTGTGAAGATAAACACTCGAGAAAAATTTCGAAATTATTCGGTCGAAATCTTTTTAGAAAGGCCTAAATTATTCTGCGCGCTCGGTTATCTGAGCCGCTTGTTTTAATACAATATTCTTCGAGTTTGAGTAAAACGCAAAGACATTTTGCTCGATATCGTAATAGTGATAATGATTAATTTCTTGTCAAAAGTTGCAAAAGAGTATAAATCTTGAAATAACTTTTAACAAAATTTGCAAGTGAACGTCGGAGTATTATCTCTTTTATATATCTTTAGTTATTTAAGCCACAATTTTGAGAAGAAATGCATCAATAGAAACTTTTGTTCTTTAAAGCACAAAGTTGTTTGATTAACGACATTTTGTGACGAAAGTCATTATGATGTTATAAATTATCCACTGACTAATTTTTGTCTTATTAAGAAGCTTAATAATTTTACGAAACTGTCTTCATTTAACTTTCCGTGCATTTGTAAAAGGAAATTCCAAGATGTAAAACTTGAAACTTTCAACTCGAAGTTCAACTTATTATCTATACGAATTACTTTTCGTACATCACAAATTTCCATTTCAAATGCAAAAATCGGGAAAAATGTGATAAACAACTAAAGACCCAAACTAAGATTAATCTGTCCTTCTCTTACAAAAACCTTTCACACCTCTCCAAAGACATTTCCGTTGTAGTTGAACTATTGTGGTTATACTTAGTCGAACTTTCCCTCCCGAGAAGCAACTTGCAAGTTACAACTTGGGAGTTTCGTATAAAAAAAGTTGGTAAAATTTTTAGGAACACCTCGTATGTTCTGGGTCATTAAAACAAGTAAAGTTTAAATAAGAAAATGCAATATACGATGGCTTCGTGTCAAATTCGCCACTTTGTAATTGCATTAATGTATGCAAATGATTTACATCAAAAGGCGGATGTAAACAGCAGCGTTAGTGAGCCACGAAATGAGATAAGACGTCGTTGAATATAAGAGCATTTTCCATTTATTACTGGAGATTGATACTATTTTATTACATTTTTAACATCGTCGTTTACGTTTAACCTTTATATAAAAAGAAAAAGGTTTAATTGTAAAATATATATAAGACGTAAGTAAGATTAAGAAATAGTTCTGTAACAGAAACTTAATTTTACGCTCGAAAAGATTTAACTTAAACTGAAAAAAATCTTGATACGAAAGAGTTAGTGCCGGTGGCTGTTTTAATTAAAGATGATCTTACAGTTGAAATTGCTAGCGGATTTAACAAGCGATAATGGAAAATTGTTGGTGACAGTTGTGCGACTTGGCTTGGCGGAAACGGAAAGAGTTAGGGGTTACTCCAAGTGGTAGAGACGTCATCCGGAAATAATACATTCTTTTAGATTATGACGCCTTAGATGGATGAATCCGATGAATAAACGCACGCTAAATGTGGTGTATCGATTGTTATACGCAAAAAGAGATTTATTTATATATTTAAATAATAAATATATGAACTTAATTAGGTTTTTCATTTCTGTTGGTAGGTTATTCCTTGACTACCAGTATGGAAGAGTGCGGAGTTAGGGCGCGTTTAGAATTTTCAGTTTTCAGAAATGATAAAAAATTACGTACGGCGTTTACCTAACTCAGGAACTTAGGTCGTTTTCCATCAAAATAATATACAAGGTGAAGGTTGGCTGAACAAGCTGACCCTAATAAACTACATAAAATTTTCTACAAATTATACGTGCAGGGTTTTTAAACTAAATAAATAAGAACAATCAAAAATAAAACAAATTAAAAGTAATAAAATAAAACAAACTAAATAAATCAGTAATTTTAGCCAATTTTGGAATTTTTAACAAAGTTCAAGGCGTTCTAGCGCCTAAACCGTTCGTTTGAAGAAAGAACCCTAAATATTTAATTTGTAGGAAATTTTATTTAGTTTATTTCTCAATTGTATCACTTTCCTCAAAAAGTGGGTAGTTGTTGAGTCATAAGCGATAAACTAAAAAATCAGTGATTTTGGCAAATTCTAGTAAAACTTTAACGCGCTCTAGCGCTTTTAAACCGTTCGTTAGAAGAAAAAGCCTAAAATATTTAATTTGTAGGAAATTTGATTTAGTTTATTTTTAATTTGTGTCACTTTTCTCAAAAAGTGCGTAGTTTTTGAGTTATAATCGATAAACTAAAAAAATCAATGATTTTGGCAAATTTTGGAATTGTTGTTAAACTTTAAGGCGCTCTAGTACCAAAACAGTTTGTTTGAAAAAAAAATCTAAAAATTATAATTTGTAGAAAATTTAATGTAATTTCTTTTTGTATAAGAACACTTTTCTCATAAAGTTTGTAGTTTTTGAGTTATAAGCGATAAACTAAAAAAATTGACCAATTTTAGAATTTGTGTGAAACTTTAACGCGCTCTAGGACCTAAACCGTCCGTTTGAAAAAAAACCTATAATATATAATTTGTAGAAAATTCGATTTGGTTTTTTTATATATTGAACAACTTTTCTCCTGAAGTGCGTAGTTTTCAAGTTATAAGCAAAAAACTGAAAAAAGGACCAAAACCCACCCTTCTCGAGTCTCCTTTCTAAGCTAATGGTGCCACTTAGGAGTGGCAGACGGTTGATTTTATCACTCATTTGCAATATTTTTTCAGCTTGTATTGTCGAAAATTGTGTAGGTACTAATTTATTGTTTTAGTATTGCAGTATGCCTTTCAACCAACTCACGCGCTGTACGGTGCAGGCGTCTCGCGTCTCGCTCTATCGAGTTACCGCTTATGCACTAAGCTGAAATACAAATCTTTACCAGCGTCTGCCGGACAAACGCTGCCGTTTGCCTAAATTCCGTAGCGACAGAACTTTTCGTTATAGTTTCTACAGCAGACAACTAGTTTTATATTGTTGGCTATGAAAAGTACTTTTAAACAGAAATAATTGAATCTTTAATTGGAATAATATCAAGTGGTATAATATGTTTGCTAGCTCTTGAATAGCTCTTGGACTACGGACTACAACCAGAGAAAACTTTAAAGGAAACTAACATTTTCAAAATACACATTTCTGTCACATTTTAGTTCTTATTAGTTTATTTATTTAATAATTTATAAACAATGCACCCCCAAAGGGCATTACTTTAGCAATCTTCCAGTTAATTCAGACGAACTACTGGTTTAGCACAAAATAAAGTTACACTTTTGCAATTGCAAGTGTAGCATTTGAGGCAACAAAGTGGGTGATTTGTAGAAGAATTTAATAAATTTTAAATGCGAGCATTACGAATTACGGAATATAAGAATGCAGCTTAATCGAGTTTTAGTTTGTCAACGCCGAAACGGTTAACATGATTTTAAATAAATAAATTTATAAACTTTTAGCTTCTAACATGGTCGATGTGATTGTTTTCTTTAATGTCCCTCGTGTACGAAATACAAAATAACGAGGTACGATAAGCCAATTATAAATAGTGGCGGAGTACAAAATTCTCATTGTAAGAAACTTTTGTATATAATAGAGTTAGTGTGCAGGAAGGAAAGACAAGCTAAAGCCGCTTGCACGCGTTGAAACCACAAAAGTCCGTGTTCAGTCGACCCTCGTTTCAGAATCCAATTTAAGTGCAATCAAAAGCTGCCCATCATTCGCCACGCGAGCATACCAAATATCATGGGATGTTATAAAAAGGCGATTGTATGTGGCAAAATGTCAGTATTGTAACTATATACAAATTTGATACGATTGATTAAATGTCACTTACAGAGTCTACACGTCTACACGATCGTGATTCATTCATTTGTAAGGTAACGTAACAAAATAATATTTGGATTTCGCTCGGTTAAGTCAAATTAAATTGTTATTAAAGGCGGGATGTGACATGTTAAGGGTTGTAAGTTTAAAAGTTGAGAGCTTATGTAAACTGTTCGATTATTTAAATTATTAATAAATATTCGTGCCGAGCAATTTACCGAATTTTAATTTTTCTCCTTTTGCTCCACAACTGCATCATCGTTTAAATTGTAATTATTAAATTTATGCACGTTTTTCTAATAAACCTGAGGTTATTTCAAAGCTTTTAGGTATGGGGGAAATATCTAACCGCGCGAAACCACAATGACTTTTATGATATCGAGTGTTTATCGGCAAGACGATGTTTAGAAATTTGTATGCAAATTGGTCGTGTAAGATTTGGGCGTTTGAACGTCTTTTTAAAAATGGTATAGCGCCGAACAAAATGATAGAGATCATTTATTATTTTTAACGTCTAAAGGTGTTACAACTAAGTTGCTAAGCTGGTCTTGGGTTTCTAGGCTACCACTCTGAGACGTTCCCGACTATAAGTGGCAATTTCTATCTCCACCTTTGTTTGTTACTAACTATCAAGCGGTCAAGGTCTTTTGGACTTTTACAAAGACTCAGCAATGGAAACTTGCACTTTATTCATTTCATTAACTACGTTTATTCAGTAAAAACAAGCTAAGCAAGGTCTACGACCCTGGATTTTCATTTGCTGGTTCTACTATCTGAGTTATACAATTTTTTCCAATTTCAGACCTCGACACAGACCACGAACAGACCCACAGAGCCAGAGTACAGTTAGTACAGTTAGTAGAGTAAGTATACTTCCAACGCTGTCTACAATATTTGCTAAACTATGTGTAACCAATCTCGAAGCTATCTGGAATCACAAGGTCTTCTTCCTGCAACGCAATCAGGATTTCGTCCCTCGTTTAGCTGTACTTCGGCTCTTTAGAGCGTTAGCTATAATCTTTTGATACAAACAGGAAACAGGCGCCCCCCAGAGCTCAATTTGAGGCTCGTTATTATAAATATATTGTTTATTCTACCTATCTCCAGGAATCCGTAAATATCAGCACATATCGCATGAGTTGATAGGGCTTGACTGCTGCAAACTGCTTGTTTTCATCATAGGCTGCTGGATTGGACACCTGCATATTTATAGCAAAATTCGTTTTAAAGACGACTTGCACAAGCTGAATCTTCGGAATTGAGGCTTAATAGCGCTACACTCTTTTAAAATCCAATTGTATGAGAAGTCCTTCGAGGTTAACATAATATGTCGTGTTTACAACTCCATCCCTGGATATATAAAATCTTTGCCATGTGTACGGCTCAGGAGCAAATTGAAAAAGTTTTTAAAAAGTACTAGGGTCTGACATTGTTGATCTTCCCTTACATTATGTTTATACAAAGTACCCACTATCAATAGAACGGAAGTGCTTCCTGCATTTATTAGTAGCTAGAATTGCACCTCTCTGTAACGAAGCCCCAGTCATATACCACGTAAAACCATAAAATGGATATATGGGTTGTTGAAGACTGATCTTTGAACATCCAGTAGATAAGCAGTGCCAAAATTTTTTAAATACCCTCGATAAGAGGCCTTTACGCCTCCACTTAATCAATTTTTTGTTTTCGTCTTCAGTTCTACTACACACGTACAAGCTTCAAGCAACGCCACAAGCACACACCAGGTCTAAATTTTCCGATTACTTTCCCTCAGGTAGATAATAGTTCGATTTCAAGTTAACATAGTTCTTGCTCTTTAAACGAGATATGACTAACATTATTTTTCCCAAGGCAATTTTACAAAAATTTGAAGTCTTCGCATAAAAAATACAGACCTCAATTAAAATAGAGAATGGCGACTGTTTAGAATTTCAAAAGAAAGTATTTTATACTTTAATCTGTTCCCTTGTGCTCATCAAACTAAGTAAACACACCAACACTTTTACGCGAATTTCTTTTCCATTTAAAACTGACGTGTTTGGATAGAAAGCAAAACACTAAAACAGTTCGTTTTATCAAAGAAACGTCAAAACGTTGTAAAGTAAGTACATATTATTATAACGGTCGTATACAAGTAAAACGAAGTCAACAAAATGATAAGGAAACAGTATTGATTAGAAGGAAACCAATTACGTGGTCGTGGTTAATTGATACGGATTCTGTTAACATTTTGCATCTTTAAACAACTCGACTTTCAAGTTTCGTCTTTAAACCACAATAATTATTGTAATCTCAACATTTTCCCTAATTTATGTAACTTTATATTATTTAATTTTGGTTCGAAAAGTAAACTGACGCTAATTAAGCCACCTTTTAATATTAAACGACTTATAAGTCATTAACCTAAGATTTAGAAAAGCACAACCCTAAATTTATTCGTAAATGGGTGACCACCAAAGCGAGTAGCGAGCAAACATATATGGCGAAGACGGAGAAGTTAATTTTTGATTAAAACGACCCTACTAGGGTCAAAAATCAATAAGAAACAATTCAAGATTGGAAAAAACCACAAACGTCAACAAATCGTAAAATACTACCATAGTAAAGTAGATACAGGGGATGCAAGACAAAAATAAGAAAAAATAGAATAGCAAATTTGGTATCTTTTTAACGCTTTCGAAGCTCCGATTGATAAAAGAAATAATTCTAATCAATTTAATTTTAATGTTGAGCACAAAATTCTATATGTGACACCCTCGGAGTATTTACGACCAACTTTCGAGTTTACGTAAATTTTGACAAGTTAAGGCACATATCTCGAAGCTCTTGCTATATAGTAAATCAATAAAGGTTTCTAGCAAGTCTTGTGCCGCTTTGCAGTTTAAGTTTATTTGAAACACAAAAATGTTCAAATATTCATTATCGGACTACTTGTGGCGATAAATGTTAAAAGAAACACGATGATAATGCGGCTCATATTTTTTCAAAAAGTCCAATTGACATTATCATCAAGTTGTGGCATCAAACTGTTTGTCGTACCACGAACCAGTACAGGGCCATTTAGTTATAATAAACAAGGTTCACATCAGCCGGGCCAATCGATATGGTGCAAACTATTCAAGTTTCCATAATATATGCTCATCGCATTCAACGTCCATTGCAAGTCTTTCCAACTTTGCTCTTTCAAACGCTGCGAAAGCCGCACTCTATCAAGTGCTTCTGTGAAACCAACGAAGCGCAGGAACATCGTTTTATTGAACTCAATCGATTTTTGATCAACTACCGCAGTGTGAGTAATTTTTCATACAATCTATCCAGTTTTAGAGACACTCTTCTCATATGATGATGGGTAGGCTGCTAACATATTGGGATGTAAGTATGGTACGCTCTCTCAACATTTACAAATTTGGTGGAGTCATAGGACCTAATTTAAGAATTAATTTCAATTCTAGAATATTCGGTATTCGTGCAATGAAATCGAATTTGTAAAAGAGGGCGGGGTTAACAAGAGCTTAAGACAAACGTGAGTTGGGCCCTTAGTGTCGATGTGCCTTGCACTCCCTGCGTCTCTACCCAACAAATATCAAACAACTCTGACTACGCTAGCAAAGTAATTTTTTTTAAATATTTATTTATTTTATGCTCAACTTTTTAATATTTTTATAATTTAAAATTTAATGAAATGTTTGGAACAAAGAGCTTAGAAGATCTTGTAATTACATGTTTCGTATTCACTCGAAAACGAAATTAAAGTTTAGCAAAATAAAGAAAATAAACAGAAAATAAATTATAGTAAGGATACTCCATTTTAAATTAAGGAAATTTGAGTACCTAATAAGATTTAATTCTCATTTAGAAGAACAAATAGCATTTCCGTGTAAATTCACCACATAATAGGGTTGTAAAGAAGAGAAACTGTGTATATATCTTTAATTCGGGCGCTCAAAATTAAACGCATTCAAATAAGCAAAGCTTAAATTTTCCACTTGGGTTCGTTTTACTCATTGGGGGTGACTTTTAGTATTTTAAGTAAAATTAGTAACATTTGAGAGCTTCATTTATATAAAAAAATTAAAGTGAGCAATTCGTTTTCTTACATCGAAAGTCGAAGTGTGGTGTGTTTTTCAACATTTTCATTACTTGAAATCGAACTGTTTTCTTTTGAATAAAAGTAACTTTCCGACTGCGCAGCGCTACGGAAATCGCCAATTTACAAAAAGGTCCCTATTTAAATTAAATTTAAAGTTTCAAAAATCGACATAGTTAAACATTGACTGTACCTATATACCCTATTTACATTTAGGAGGACTAAAAGTTAGACAAAAACGTACAATAAGTTTTTTGAGTAAGTAAATAATACATTTCATAAAATTAAATTACATTATAACGAGTTCAACTTCAAACATCTAAGTTCAGAGACGGAAGCAACGAATTAGATCGCAATATAAAGTATTTTACAAAGTAACTTTCAAAATCAATTTAGCTTCATGAAAGTCTTGTAAATATTGTATGTACAATGAACATTGTACATACACTGTCTATTTATTTTATTTTCGACAATTTAATTTCGCAACGGATTGGAACTTTAAAATTTATCGAATTACCAATAGTGTGAAAATTAAAAACCTTTTCAACGAGCATCTCGTTGCATTTTGAAGTGGCCCTCTCTTTAACGTCGATACAAACAGAGGGAGAGTCAATAGTGCATGTATGAAGAACTGCTCCCTATCTGTTTAGTTAATAAAGATGCATTATAAATTTAATATACTAAGGGGCGTAAGTAAACAAAAGTATAAAGAAATTACAGTAGAGACCTGGCCTCTTGCAGATACTAATTAAAATGTTTCTATCTAGACACTTTACCTATGGCGATTCCAAACTACCAAGAGTGGTATAACAGAACTTCGAAAATTGAAAAAAAGGGCAGCTCTGAAGGTGATGCTCTGGCTTCCCTAACTAGATTTATATGTGGAGGAGATGGCAACAAAAGCAGCCCTTCGACTGTGAGAATGAGGACTATAGTCCATCAAATTTGGAATTTACGGACACACCAAAAGGTGGATGCAGACTGCATCACCACAAAATATACATTCAACAGAGATTTCCAAGCTCCAATAGATCCAGCTGAGAACATTGAAGCAGGCAAACTGCCTTTACCAATGGATCTATAAATCAAAAGAGGTATGTAGTAGGTGTGCACTCACCTGAGCATGTTCTCGAAAGTAGCTTACCGCTGGGGTAAGTTCTTCAGTTCTTCAAGCCGATATTATGGGAATATTACATCCTAGGCAGGCAAATCCCCAACAAGGAAATTTTGTAATCGACGACAATAAAGCTGCCTTGCAAGCCTTAAATACCTACAAGATAATCTCTGGCCTCCTGTTGGAGTGCATAGAGCTGCTGAATTAGATATCTAAAAACAATGTTCTCATACTCTGTTGACTTAAAGAACATCAAGGAAATGAGGGTAATGATAAAGCAGGCGGGCTGTGGCCAAGAAAGGTTTAAACAGTCTTCCCCGTGGCCTTCGGCCAATCATAAGAATCTTTAAGAATAACACCCATCAATCACAGACTGAGAGTTGGACAAGCAACGCCAGTTGTGGTCATAGAAAAAGAGCCATAACGGCTCCTTCTAAAAAGTGCCGAACTAATCTACGAACAATTGCAGGAACACTCACGGAACATTGTAGACTACATAAGCATCTCCACAAACTGGGTTTAGTAGATGATCTCATATGCCGTAGTTGCGAACTAGAAGACGAAACAGTTGAACAAGTGCTTTGCTATTATCCAGCTCTAATGCCGACAAGAAGATCCGTTCTGGGGGACTTCTGGCTCGACATGTCTAGAATAAAAACCACTCCTCCTGTCAGAATTCTGGAGTTGGCCGATGAGTACTGGGAGGCTTCTTAGAGGAAGTATAATAGGCAATCCCTACTTCCTATCCAGAATCCAAATCCAGTGAAAATAAATCTGCGAATGTATTGCTTTACGAACGTATAGGTTCCAGTAAAAAGGACACCTCTTTCCTTCATTAAACTGAAAACACGTAAAATATGCGAAACAAGAGTCTGAAAATTTGAGTTAAATTAAAATTCTCCCCTGAAACAAACCTTTTAAATTTCCGTACACCGACTCACGTGTTTATAACGAAATTTTATTCGAATAATTCGGAAAAATAAAAGCAATTAGTATTTCAATTTAAAATGAAGTTTTCGAGAGTTTATTATTATTAAGTAAAGAGCAAAAATTAATTACACCGGTAAAAGTGAAAAACGGCATCTATTGTCTAGGAAGTCCGCCAAGACAAATGCTTTTCCCTTCTGAGGGAGCAAAATTAATAAATAAAGCAGACTATTTGAACAGTTCTCTCCTTATAAGGGTGCAAGCGATTACTTTTAAAGAAAATATTAACTTACGCTAAGATCAAAATGAAATTTTCAAACATATTTGTAAGAAAGAGATGAAAAATGTTGGCGTAGATATTATATTTTAAGATGAAAAAAGTTTAGTTACAGTTTTCAGGAACTGCTTAATATTGTATATGTCATATACAGAATGCCCAAGGCGTACTATTCGCTACAATTTTGTGACTACGTAGTCGAGCGAACTTGAAGACAAATAAATGTGCAGTTTCATTTTTACTTCAAATAAAGTTTCATATTGTATTGTTATTACACTTGTCTCTTCAACCATTTATTACTTTTCAATTTCAACTTACGCATTGCCATATTACTTTTATTAAAAATTCGAGTACAATACGAAACTTTGTAATCAAATGGGAATTTGGGAAAAAACTTTACTTCTTACAAAATTTAATCATTTTCGATCAGTTTAGTAGTAGGCCATCACACATTGGGGTTTTTCCGGTGCCGGTAAAACGCAACAACGAAACACGTCATTTTTAAAGAAAATTATAAACGCGGTAAGTCACACTTACGCCTTGCACGGGCTCATCGCATGTTCCGTAAAGAACATCGAATGGACAGCCACACTCCTGAAAATCGACCGATTCAGTTGAAATAGGAAAAAATAAAAATGGCCGCCACGTTGTTGAATTGACGCGAAATGACCCTAAGGTATTGTCTTAGAAGGTTACGACTAAATGCACAAACAGTGGTATAAACAGATAGGCAGAAAGAAAGAATGGAAATTAACGCACGAACGGACTAACAAAAGGAACATTACACCTGACTTTGTAGAAAAATCCAATCGTTGGTCTGTATCGGCTATAGATTCAAAGACTTCAGAAATTCTTTTGGGATAAAAACAGTTTGGAAGTAGCTTCAAACAAAAAGAAATTATTCCGTCGTAATGTTTATTACACTTCATCAATAAATAAGTCCGTAGACGAAATTAATTTTGGTCGTACCATCGAGTAATAATTAACTGCATGTCGCACTAACTCTTGTTTATTGTGCAAATAATTTTCTAGTGTGTATATATTTTGTTTTTCTTAAAAACTAAAATAAATTATCATTTTTCTAACTTAAAGTTTCTCGACTCCTCTCTCAACTTCATAACAAAAGAGTACTTATTTTAATGAGTAGAGTTTGCATGAAAAAATCCCAAGTACCTTCTTCGTACATAATTTAATTAAAGTAGATTTTCGTGTTATCATAAAATAAATAACATTAGATAGATAAATTTCATCGAGTTTCCCAAGTTAAGAAAATTCTAGTCCCTAATAAATGTTTACTTAGCCATCTTTCATTCTGTCAGCTTCCAGCACGAAGTTAAGTCCAGATTTTTTTTCTAGTTCCTCAGATAATTTACTGCCAACGAATATGACAAAGTCTCCTTTAGGTTTTCTTCCATATATCTACTTGTTTCGTGTATATTACTAGCTAGGACGAGTGCAACACCTCGTAAGCCGCTGACTGATGGCCCTGTCGTCTGTAATCGTGAGGGATCCACCGAGCTTTTTGCAATTTTCCAAGTGGCTGTATATCAAATTCTATTTTTATTGTGGCTGACCACGGTAATGAACATTAACTTTTTATAAATAGAAAATTTTTTAATTTACTCCAGAATTTTAAAACTTTTAATTAATAACTGAGACACTCGCCGCTTTAATAATTGATAAATTTAATTTTAAAAGAAAGAAGTTAATTAGTGTACCGAATTGCTTAAAGAGAATTTCTTTAGAAATGTATTTTGAACTTGCTTTTTGAAAGTTCGGTCCCATCGAATTTTCAATTTATTAATTACTCGGAGAATTTATTAAAGTAGCACGAGCGTACATACGAGGAGCTTTGCAAAAATTCCATTTACTACCCCGTCTTTGTTTTTGAGAATTATTGGCGCGAGTCTCTTTAAATACGTCGCCACCGCATATCCGCTCAGACTTGCATTATGTGTCAGTGCCAATGCTTTTGTATTTATTACTAATCGATTTGTTGATACATGCTCCGCATAGCACCATACATTTAGCTTCTCTCTGAGTGTCGACGTCTCTTTAGTATTTATACGGGTCTCTATAAACAGTGGGTCGAATCGTCACGAGCATAAAAGAGCATAAGAAAAGAAGCTAAGTGTGGAATGGATATTTGTGCTAAATTAAGAAAATTTATATTTTTTGAGCCAGACGGAACCCCGTCTGAATGTCTACAGTGGAATGGATCTGCCAGTTTTTATTATAGGGCTGTGATAGCGTGTTATAGTCAAGTCCCAAAGGGGGTCGTGTATCTTTATCGGTAGAAATGAAAAGGTGATGGACAACAATGATGAGTTAGTAAAGCTAGTCAAGAGTGATCAAGTCTCGTTCGTGATACTCTGGGGAGTTTGATGTCAGATTGGAGATCGAAAAGGAGACAGGAATTGGTAACGGTAAGCAAGATATGTTGAAAGCGTTGCTTGTAAATTTTTGTTTTGGTTGATTTCTATTGCAGCAACTCCCCTTACTTCTACAAAAATATTGGTGCAAGATGCTTTTTCTAATCTGTAACAATCTTACAGCCACACTTGGTGATTTTATGGTTGAATGTATGATGTAAACCAACCCTAAACTAATCACCTAGTAGTGCGAAAAAACGTTTTTAGGAGAAAAATGTTGAACGACCAAACGCCTCAGGAATTGAACCCGAGTCTGCAATATCCGGTCGCATGTACGAACCACGTACGCCAAGCCAGACAACTATTTATCTCCCAAATATATATATATATATTCCAAGTATATATTTGAAAAAAATATTAAAATTTCACGTATGATTTTATGGTGGTTGTGGGGCAAGATGGATAATACTGGACTCCTAGCTTCACTGATCGGGTAACGGCACGTGTAAGTTAACTTTCCAGGCCTGTCCTCAGATATGTCTCGCTCAAAATACTGCCTTTAAGGCGTGATTTGTAAAGGCCATTCTGTCAGCAAAGTCTCCACTTTTACAAATCTCTTGTTCTCTGAAACTGAAAATGGGCTTTTTCTAAATGAATGCCGACAAACGTTCAAAAGTTTTCAGATTCAGCCCCAACAAAAATTTAAACCTCTGTTACGCCATTTAGAAAAATATGTAAATCCATGTCTATACCGTTTACTCACTGCTTTTCAGCTGAGCCTGGACTTCTCCCGGTTCATTCAAATACGCGTTTACTCCATAGCTATTTTTCAGAAAACCCTCGTATTACGAAAACACGATTGCTAAGAGATAGCAAGTCTGATAATTTACTAAGCCTCGGAATAATTACTTCTCACTTTGTCATCAATGTTAATCAACGCATCAATTAAATTTTCTTACAAGTTGCATGCAATTATTTGTAATGAAGTTCAGTTCAACTTGATTTATTCGCTTTTATAATGGCGTTAATGAATCAGTTACACTATCTCAAAACCGCTACCATTAATGAAAGTTTTATTTAGTTTTCATCTCAAAGAAAACTCTTTTTTATCGGGTCGCCCGCAATATATTTTTTTGTTTCAATTTCCGCATCCTTACTGAAAGCCTTTATAAAAAAAAAGAAGTCGAATATGGTTTACGGTGAGGTGAATTGGCGTTAAATAAGAATTTTGCAATTGCTTTCAAGGGATAAATTTAAATGACGAAATTGTTTCGTTCGTAGTTGGCAGTTTACGCTAGCGTGTGTGTGTTTTCGTCTCCATTTTATAA
This sequence comes from Malthinus flaveolus, assembly GCA_950108345.1. Classification (NCBI taxonomy): domain Eukaryota; kingdom Metazoa; phylum Arthropoda; class Insecta; order Coleoptera; family Cantharidae; genus Malthinus; species Malthinus flaveolus. Next base: position 4,842,572 of record OX467286.1, read on the forward strand.
AAATACTTTTAAGTTAATGGAAATTTTGGCGAAAGGAAACAAAATATAGTTAAAAAACAACGAAAACGTGCAGAAGGTGTCAGACTTTATCGACAGTTTGGAAAGAAAAAAAAACCAACGATATACTTAAGTGCAGTGAGACTGCGGTAAACCGCAGACTAGTGGCAAGAATAACGGCCGTGTACCGGACTTCCGACCATCCGGGAGTTATCCACCACCCATCGTTTACTTGGCGCCGGAGTTGCGAGGAAAACTTGAAAAGGAAAAGGGAGGTTGGTATTGAAACCATAACTTTAACAAATCGACGCGTTGAAGAAGCTCTTGAAAAAGGGCGAAATAACATAAAAAATTGTAAATTGTCGCACTTTATTTAATATAAAAATTTGGAACAATATTCTTCGGAATATTTAGTATTCAGATCGTGCTTACATTTGTCCAATCTGGCGCCGACGAGAGAAACGAAGGGGTACATATCTTGCATATCGCCTTTCAGCAATTGTCTGCTATAAACAAACACCGCGATTCTACTTGGTTGCTTTCTAGTAGTCTGCATATACAATGAAAAATGTGTTTACTTTTCAGAATTTATTTCAACCGTCAACTAATGTATTTGGAAAGTTTCCTCGTTCTAAATTTTTAGAGATAAACGTGGTGGAAGCATCATATGCTGACGCAAACGAGCTATACATGAAATATTTATATGGAACTTCAAAGTTAGGAAATTCAATTTTATTCTTTAAATGTTTGTAGCCCGAATCTGAACCGTTTACGTGCTCGACAGTTATATCTCATATTTTATTATAACATATAATATAATATATACGAAAGCTACAATAATTTCGCTTTGTCTTTTTAGCATGTGCCCACGATACATCATTGGTCCCTTCTTTATATTCCTTCTACTTAACGGAAGACGAGAAAAAAATGGTTCGAAAATACAACAAACTCACTCAAAATTGCTGTAAAATTACTTTTAAGTCTTAATAATAGTTAATTGTTTGTTTCATTTCAGCATTCGAACAATGACACCGGATTAAAAGTTTTGAATGCGACATTACCGAAGTAACCCCTGTATTTCGAGTTTTGCATAGATATTAGGGTAGAAAGTTTGCTACCTTGTGACTCAAAGATGTCGGAATCCTGAGGGCATTTCAATTAAAGTTCTTTCCTTAGGGCGTTGACATTTTTTGTCGGTTTGTTTCATTGTATATTATTTCAGTCTACACATTTTCATCTAAACTCGAATAATGAAATTTTTTATTATTTTATTTTTTAATTGAATTTCGTCAACTTTTATTTCTTTGTGCGCCGAGTTTCATTTTTACAAACTCACAAATTGCATTTTCTAATTAATCCTTACATAAATTAAATCGCATATAAAACACAACCTGGTTATTATTATTGAATTAAATATTGTGCGCGCCTCTAGGTATGCTTTTCTGTTTGAACCATGTAACTATATAAATAATTAACACTTGAAATATTTAGTTCTGTCGTAGAAGCGCTATATCCATAATATACAACTTATTAACGCTTTTATAATTTATTAATTTTGAATATCTAATTATAGCTCCTACCAGCAGTTGGGTTCTAAATTTCAAGTTCTCACTTGAATGGAAAATTCGATTGCACTTCTCACACGAGTAAAATAGTTTATAACACCCAAAAACCCCCTAACTATCCAGTAGAGAGAAATTGCGTTGGCGAGAGTTGTCAAAAGTTACTTCTATTGAGTAAATTGTAAAATAATAATTTTTCAGATATTGTACCGACGCCAGTTTAGTATTTCGCGAGACGTGACGTGAAAATCATGTGAGTGTGCTCTCGTACAGCTCGGATGTGACGATTTATAAATTCCAACAAAATCTAGTTCGGATTTCAAGACATAAAACAAGAAACAACGTCCACACAAATCGAAAATGAGTTAACTACCCCAGTAAGCATAAGCTCAGTTAGGTTCGCGCATAGGCAACCCCTTCAAAACTTCTTTAGTTCAAAATATAATTAACGGGACTTGTGCTTCTTTATGAGACACGGTACCCTATTTTGAGTGGTCTTAATATTTGAGATACAGAGTGATAAAGAAAAAAAGGAAACTTTAAAAACTTGTATACCCAACAGTTTTGATATTTTACGATTTAATAAAAAGAGCTGCACAAAACTACACAGATTGGGGTAATAAGGTCAAAAAAGTAGTTCTACGTCATTTTTATGTTTCATATAGGGTGATTTTTCGCATACAGTGAGTCTCATAAGCATACAGTACAGAAACATAAAAGTATAACTATCTATAAACCGTTTCTCCCTCAATATAAAACCGCGCAAAAGAAAATAGATTAAAAATATATAAACGGAGATAAAACATAACTGCTTGAAATATTAAAAGAGTTATGTGACGCTGATTATTTTCATACCGAAGCAAGACTCTATAGCTATTGGAAAAATAACCTCGAGAGTCTCGACGAAAACTCTTGTGCACTCTATTATAAAAATGCCGTGCTCAACTTGTGAATATTACTTTTCTTTAGCCCGAATACAACCGAAATAAAATCATCCGAGAATTCAATTAGGTGGCAATTTTAAACTGACTCAGAAACAGCTCTTCTTAAGGAGATTTGTTATAATTGAATTTTAAGATAAGAAATTTGATAAGAGAACTAAACGTCAAGAAATTGCGCTTCTTTTACAAAAAAAAGTTAATGGTGATGAATTTTACGATATACGCAATTTATTATGGCTTAAAAGTTTTATTTTATTTTAATTAAATATGCATAATAGGCTAGATGTACGAGGGATTTTTCTGAAATAACTATTTTTATGAATCTCTATTCAAGTTTTTACGGCTTTGACTTTTCATTCGGGTCTACAGTATGGTCTTTTCGAAAAAGACTACAACCTTCATTGGATGGAGTTTTATAGATAAGGTTTAGCAATATTTTGGATTTTGCTTGGCATGATGAATCTTTGAATGGTCACATCTGCCTAGGTTTTTTAAGAGTCCAAATGCTTTAAATGTTTTCTAAAGAAGTACTCAGAATCAGAAAATGTTTTTCTTTTCAATTAAACTGCAGGGAGATCTCAAATACAAGCTCGGCTTCGTAATACTGGTAATTTCGGCTAAAGGAGCTAAAGCAACCAACCTCAAGAGCTAAAATCTCAATCTAAGACAGAAAAATTGAAACTTAAACGACCATTTGGATCTAATACGACCATGGCGAAGTCCGTAATAATGGAGAGGACAGTTGAATTGTTCAGCTAGTCCGTAACGTTGTTGGTGACTTTACCACTAGCAGAGAGGTATACTTCTATTCTTGTATTGAACCTCTCTGCGGGTGGCATAAGTCACCAACACCATTTCAAATCGAAACATCTACGGGTTCGAGGAAGGAATCAAAACACACATCCTCAAAAATTTTCTCTTGCCCTTTCCGAGCATTAATAATCCATCTTAGTCGTCTCCAGAGGTGTCGGGTTAGGGAGATACTAACGTATCGTTACTATTATGTTATGAAACTTTCTTTAAACATAAGGTTATTCAAAAATATTAATTTATACACCGCGTTTTTATGCTCGATTAAGGTTCTCAACTGCTCTCAACAACCCTTAACATTTCCTTTTAAATGTTAAGGATGTTAAAAGTTCTTTGAACCACTCTAAACTTTGAAGTTTTCATTTTAAAATAAACGAAAACATGTTTAAATAATTTTAATTAAATCTGGACGTAAATTCGTAATTTTTGACAAAAATCTTCCAATTAAAAGCACCCCAGCTATTTTATTTATTGATAAAATATTCGAGTTGTTTGTGAAAAGTGGAGTTTTGTGCGAATTTCCGTTTGCGCAGGAAGTTTTATTATATTCACCCCTTCAATTTGTGAAAATTGACGAGTAGTAAAAATTACAAAAATCAAAAATTATTAGCGAGTAAAAACTCGTTAAATATTTACATATTTACTAATATAAAATTTTAATTCGGTCGAAAAGAACCCTTAATTAATCACTGTCAGTTTTGTCTATAAAGGAAAAACTTGAATTCACTCGCTATTCATAACTGTTGAAGCTATTGTAAGTAAAGAACAACAAAAAGCTGTTACTCGAAGATGTTTATTAAAATAAAATATGGAAATTCGTTTTGCATAATTTTCCCAAATTTTCCAAAGTAGAAAAAAAATTGATGAAATATTTTACGGTTTGCACAATTTAATTTAACATATTGGAATGACTTTGTAAAAGACAGTTTCAGCTTAAGTGAACAACAATAAAATTAATCGAGTATAACTAATTTTTCTTTGGCGATACCCTCTTTGAATTGCTAGGGGACATATCCAACACATATTAAAGTTTTTTAGGTGTCGAACAGGAATTTGATACAAAAAAATATTCTAAAAAAAGGAGCAAATTTTGAAAATGCTCCGAGTGACACATACGGTCATTCACGTAGAGGAGCTTTCAAGTAAGTACGGTGTTGCCATGTGAACCAAGTCATGATCATTTATCACGGGTATTTCATTTCACTTCACTTGAATCTCGTATGTTAAACATGCAAGGATCGAAAAACGTAAACTTTATGTATTTTTTACTATTCGAGCAGATTCTTCGATGGTTATTTTTTATGTCGTAAATTTTTCACCAATTTCATAAGCTTTTCTTTGCACTTTTTTCCTTATTCTGTTTGTCTCGGCACGTGCGTTAAGCTACAACTGTTCTTCCTAGTTGCTACAAGTATATCAGATTGTACACTTTATTAATGTTGTTTACAAAAAAGATAAATATTATGTATTTTATCTTCATTTGTTATACTTTACTTTCACTTTCTTAATGCACATTTCATTTTTCAAAAGTGGAAAAACATTCGTATTGTTCTTTTCCTTAAAGAACGCACCTTCCTTAAAATGCAATACCAAACATCGTATCGACCTTTTCAACTAAATCAAAATGCGACGATTAATTTTTTCCGCCGATCCTCACAATTTAAACGTTAAGTGAAAAAAAATTAGAAAATTTTCGAATAAATTAATTTCCTAAAACTTTTCCTCCCTAAAAATTTAAAAAGTTTTATGCGAAAAATTTATTTATAGCAGTTTTATGTATTTGATTGTGAACTTGTACGTTGTATTCGAACATTCTGCATATATTTTTAAGGTAAATTATTTGTCATAGTGTGCTGTTATGGAAATTTTTGTGATATATTGCCAGATAAATGGACGAAATGACCCGGAAAGATTGTTAAGTTCTTTTCTTCGTATTTTAAGTAATAACTTGTAGCGATGCTTCGTTACTTTCTTCTTTTTCAATTCATTTTTTAAAATAAGAATAAATTAATAACAATATTTCACAACTTTGAGAATACCCCACATCAATTTCATTCGAAATGGGCAATATAATAAATATTTTGCGAGAGCATTTGCAATTTTAAACGTACATTCTATTAAATTTGAAATCTAATACATGTTGCACATTTTCTATGCACGATAAGTCCGTACACTTTATCATAGCGTATCAAATCAATGTATTCTGCATTTGTATCGGCACGACCCTCTTAGATTTTACGCACCACTCGCATTGATCATATATACGCATGTTAGCAAGATGAGATCGTATCACGCCTGTTTCAGTCTGAATTTGAAATATTACAACCATTTAAGGGGGATTTCTATATATTTACAAATAAATCTATACCGAGTAATAAGTTAAGTGTCTATTTTTTGTACGAGAATTTTATAGCGTTTCCAATCAGACGTGGGTAGAACGTGAAATAATATTAACCAACTAACTGTGAGTTATTTATTGCCAATCGTAATCGAAAAGAAAGGTTTAACTCGAGAAGATTAAGTAAAGGAATTACTTTTTTTGATTTTGCGTATTTACATTTTTTATGCCATGGCACCATTCGATCAAACCTCCAGGAACAATCCCGAGCTCGTACACTAATTTATAAATCACCGCGTTACAGTAGAGCACGCACTCGAATTTCCTAAAGATGTAAGACGAGCGTTTGTCTGAGAAAAAAACCTAAGCGACATAAATTGTAGGAAATTTAATGACCTTAATTTTTGTATAGGAACACTATTCTTAAAAGCTGCGTAGTTTTTAGTTATAAGCGATAAACTAAAAATAAATAAAATCAGTTTTTGGTGGATTTTGGAATTTTTTATTATACTTTAACGCGCTCTACCGCCTAAACCTTTCTATTTAAGAAAAAATCTAAAAAATATAATTTATTTCAAATTTAATGGCCTTTATTTTTATATAGAAAGATTTTTCTTCAAAACTGCGTAGTTTTCGCGTTATAAGTGATAAACTAAAAATAAATAAAAATCAGTTTTTGGTCAATTTTGAAGTTTTTTATCATATTTTAACGCGCTCTGCCACCTAAACCTTTCTTTTCAAGAAAAAATCCAGGAGATATAATTTGTTTAAAATTTAATGCCCTTTAGTTTTATATAGAAAGATTTTTTTTCAAAACTGTGTAGTTTTTGAGTTATAAGCGATAAACTTTAAATAAATAAAAATCAGTTATTGGTCGATTTTGGAATGTTTTATTATATTTTAACGCGCTGTACCGCCTAAACCTTTTTTCTAAGAAAAATCTAAGCAAAATAATTTGTTGAAAATTTAATGCCCTTTATTTTAATATAGAAACACTTCTCTTTGAAACTGCATAGTTTTTGAGTTATAAACGATATACTAAAAATAAAATAGAAAATTAATAAAAATCAGTTTTGGTCGATTTTGGAATTTTTGTTAAACTTTACCGCGCTCTACCGCCTAAACTTTTCTTCCGAAGAACAAATCTTAAAGAAATAATTTGTTGAAAATTTAATGCCCTCTAATTTTCCATAGAAACACTTTTCTCTGAAACTGCGTAGTTTTCGAGTTATATGTGATAAACTAAAAAAATCAGTTTTTTGGTCGATTTTGAAATTCTTGTCAAACTTTAATAAGCGCTTAAACCATTCATCTGTGTGCGTAGTTTTTAAGTTATAAGCAAAAGCCTAAAAAAACCCAAAACAAAAACCTACCTTTTTCGAGTCTCCCGATAAACGCGTAATTTTATATTGGCTACAGAAAGTACTTTTAAATATCAATAATGAGTCTTTGAAATAATATCAAATGGTATGTCTGCTAGCCTTTGAACTTCAGCATTGGAACAGAATCGTTTATAGTTCCTAAAGATCCAACAGCTGGAATAAAAATCCCATAAATGTTTGCTCAACCAGCGATCAGTTTTATTAGAACAGACCTCTATCAATCTATTCGCTCCAATTCAATAACTAAATTGTTATGACCATTGTTTATCTGGACATCTTATTGCGTTCTGTTATAACCTAGTATAGCTCTGGTCAAGTTCGAATATCTACTCTTTGTGAATGTACTTTCAAGCCTGTCCGTAGTCCTTTTAGCAAAGATGATTCTTGAAATACCATAGCAAGATAATATCTAATAATCTGTCTGTAGCTCAAAGAGCCTCATATCTGAGATCGAGGACGTCTTATTAAGTATTCAATTAAGAAAATCTTAAACATCTTCATGGAGACTTGTAATAGTCGAAGTTTCCTTTAAAATAGGGAAATAGTTCATTTAATGGTAACCAAATAGAAGTTAGTAGAATGTATTGTTCGAGTTTAATTTAGTCGTTTAGTAAAGTACTTTAATTTGGGAGTTACACGCTTTTTAGTAATAAAGTTAACTAATAGATGTAATAAGGTACTCGAAAGTCATAATAAATTATGCGAGATAATAAGTGGAAAGCAGTCAAGTGTAAAATCGATCTTTTGCATGAATGAGTTAAAAACAATCTTAATTAATTGGCAAAATTAGAAATCTGTGATGTATTATAGCAATAACTTATGTAAGAATCGAGAAGAAGCTAAGGAGAAAATTCAATCCATTTATGAATTTCATTTTGTGTAACTTATTGCCTCCTTTACTGTTATAATCGACGAGCGTATATATTCGAGTTAAAGAAACTCGGCTCGCATTTAGTTTCAAATGCGTCTATTCTAAGAGAAACTGAAAGCAGTAAAACGCCTGCATTGGCACAAATGGTTCGAAATGATCAAATCTTTGTGTTTATTTCGCGTTTGATTGTTATGACCAAAGTTTATTCCAGTTAGCTTTATTACCCTCCCAACACCAACCTTTGTTGGAAAAACGAGGTGCTGTTAACAGATTACTTTATGTAATAACTTTTATGTGTATATTTAGAAATTTTAAATCAGCAGGAAAAATGTTATGAATAATAAAAACATAACTATCCAATAATGGTGAGAGCTCCATAAAACTCCCTAGGAGTCATTTTAAATTGCCTATAAAAATTAATATATATTTTTTACATTTCGGTATCAAATTGAAGTTTGTTTCATTTTAACAAACTCCGTGTACTGCTCCATGAAACGAATAATAAATTCGCCTTTATTATTTATTTAGCTGCGGGTGAAGGATAATTTGAAACGGGCGCGGATTTTTAAACCGTTTAATTCCTTCGAGTAATTGCCTAAATTGGAGACAAATTAGAAGGTGTAAATATTTATTTTAAGAAGATACCAACGTCGATTTTTACAAGTGGCCATCAAAATTCCATATTAAAAATGAGGGCAAAATGATGCAATATAATACTCCAGCAATTTTGTCACCTAAAAAAGAGGAAAATCCACAAATTAAACTCAAGTGTTTGACTTCGATAGACCTCTGGATCTTTATCATCAAGACTCCAAAACTAAAGCAAAACTAAATTGTGGAGCTTTTGGATTTTTGAGAATGATCCGGAGGCCTGCCGGTCGGTTTGAGGTCGAAAACTTTGGTTTATCATTGGGCCTTTGTCAAACACGACATACCAAAAAACCATAACTACCCCATTTGATGTAAGGTAACAAAATTAAGTGACAAAATTACTGGACTATTTATACCGAATCATCATCACCATCATTAATTACACCTCCCAACGCGTCCAACGTACGATAATCTGCATTTTCGAATGTGAATTTTAAAAAAGAATTCTAGAAAATTTAGTCTAGCAGAAACATTCCTGATTTCTACGAATGGAATGGATTTATGGACGATGTCACAAGAGATATCCCATATGAACTAATGTTTGTTATTTATCAATGCGTCCTCAAGTGATTATGATAGACATCTTTCAAAACCTCACCGACCCTAGATGCGCAGAAGGGAGAGTGAGAAAGCGGTAGAAAAAGACGCCCAATCTCCGTGTTCACCTTGGTTACGATGTTGTATGAAATTTGGTTTTCTACGCAGGTTGGTGAGGTTTTGAACGATGTCTACAATATTCAAAGCATTGTTGACGGGAGTAGAAAAGACTCAATCCTTAAACTTAGTTACCTGTCTGGTATCATTTAACCAACTCCTCTGTCTCAAGGCACAATACATTCTTGCTAGTCATTTTGATGATCCTGCTCTGTCAAATATTGTTATAAGTTATAAGGCTCAGTAAATAGCTGAAAAAATCATGCCTGTTCACGTCTACGCAAAATCAGTACGAACTCATATGTTAGCTCACGTAACCTTCGCCTTAATAGTGATTCAACCAATGGTCCTGTGGGAAGTTGGCCATGGGTTGGACGAAGGGGAACCCATGGCAATTAATATAAAACATTAGAAGTCAAAATAAACATACAATAGGTACAGAGTTGTTTCAAATTGCAAACAGATCGTTTCCATTTAATAATAAAAACTATTAATTTAAATATAATTCAACCACAACAGTCGCTACAGTCCTGTCGCCAACAATGGTGGATTGATTGGAGGATATCTTGTTCAGCATGGACAGACCAGTGATTCGCTCTAATGAGGTGAAGGAGGTTGTGAAAGATGTGTAAGAAGAATTCAAAGCAAGAGCGTGGCTCCACTGCCAAGCTGTAGGCTGTAGGCTGTATATTTTGAAATGGTGACTTTGATTAAGCACTTCATTGAATCAGAAAGAAACAGCCAATGAGATTTACAATCTACAGCTCCAAACCATATATGAAATGCTCCCTCTGTTTCACACTAGAGGTCGTAATCTGTATGCCAAATGCAACCATCTTTACCTCAAGAACACCGCAATGTCAGCTGCAGAATACTAGCGTTTTAGCGTTTAACCAGCTGAGGATGTTTCACCATTTCCAGCAGTGAGAAACTGTTGTGTGGCACCTGGAGTGATATGGCGATTGAAAACAAACCCTAATGAAGTCAATGAAGAGAAATGCAGAAATGCAGGCTATGGTGTAACTGCAGGCGTTGTGACAAGATGGGCACAAGGAATAACAGCACTGTATAATAAGATTTTTGGTTGGAATTTCAAGTTTCTTGTAACTGAATTTCTACAATTTCGGGCTTGTAAATAACTTTTGAACATTATAAAATTTTTATTAAATGACTTGTCTTGTACCTTTACATATTATACGACCTGAATAAAATATGAGCAGAGAACTGGGAGGAATTCACTAATTGACAGCCTTTAATAATAAATTAAAGTTTTGAAGTGAAAAAAGTGGGTTTTTGCGGAGACAGACAAAATACGTAAATTTTTTAACTAGTTCTTGAGCCCTAACGGTTCTTCACACAAAAAAATCAAAAAATGAAGTTTCTAGGAAATTTGATGTAGATACTTTCATTTTGAATACGGAGACTATTTACGAAAAGGTGAAGTTTTTGAGTTTTAAACAAAAAACCGCCAAAAACGAGATTTTTTAAAATGTTGCGTCGTAAAATTTGGTTAGCAAAGCTTAGATTCAGATTCAGCATCTCCAAAAACTTATAGAATAGAAGAAATCAAAACCACCCCACAACTTTTCTGGTAAAAACACAGTTTGACTGGATTAAATAAGGGAACGTTTGTATAAGAACTGGATGTTGGGGATGGAAAATTTGGAAACTCCCGCAATGACACATCTTTCAATTTTTGTCGATAATCGAACATATTTCAAATGTTTACATCCACTTAAAATTCGACCTGCACTTAAACTTTTCTAAATCACGATCCTGATCTGTTATTCCTCGGCAGATGGCTTGCAGTCTTGCAGTATCAATTTATTATTCTCTTTATTGGAGGCCAATATTCAATATTTGAACTCGTATCGCGTACCACTTTAACATCGATAACTAGAAGAATGTAAAAGAAAACAAAAAGAACATCAAGTTTTTTAACCCCCCTAACGTATTTTTTGTACGTAAAAAATACATTCGACTTGATTACGTCTGACATTTTTAGGCTTCGCAATCACAATCATAAGGGACGTAATTTAATTGCTAGTTGATTGAATGGGAAAGTTTACAATCAGTTTGCAACCATTAAAAGAAGCAACAAATGTAAATTTAATTCGTATCACGTATCGTCGAAAAGTGCTAAGAAGAAAATTTCGAGTTAAAATTCACTAAAATTTAAAGTGATTTGTAATGTTTTTAATAAAGCTAATCGAACAGGGGTAGTTATCTAAAAGTAATCTTGTATTTTCCAACTGTTACGCTTACGAACGAACAATCTAATCTTACTTTAGGGTTTTTTTTCTACTGCATCGAACATTTTGTAACCGATAGATACGCCTTTACAAACTTAATTTAGGTTCTTATAGTATACTCTTGGGTATCTAAGGTTAATTAACAACTGATTAGTAAAAATTGTTTACTATATTGGATCTACCCTTGTTTTTGTTCTTGTATTTAACGATTGATTGATTTATATAATTAATTAAATTCCGTTTCATTAAAGCTAATGCTTTAGGACGTGATTAATTTGTTTTTAAACTTCGCGTTTGAATTTTTATAACGGTTTATTTGATTAAATTAATTCTTTTAGAAAAAGTATATTCTCCAACTTAAAAAGGTTTTCCACGCTTCAATTGAAAGGCACTTCTATATTATAATAAACTTCATAAATACAACCTCAAGTTTAAACCCCAAAAGACAACTTTATTATAAACACCAGCAACTCGAAAAATCTCGAGAGAAATTATTTAAAATTTATATATTTTAACTTTATGATTTAAGGAAAAATTTTTTTAATGATTAGGAAATTTTTTTTCGCTTTAGCGTCTTTCCATTCAGTGCGCTCTTTTTACTACGCCGAAACGTCGTTCTTGATCATTAAAGAACGGTCCTTTTGGAGAAAAAAATTGCTTCAGTAAAAATTGAAGTGTAAGAGGAATTTGAATTAATATTTTACTTACTTTGAGGTATATGGAATTGATAACAGACCCTTACGAGACTTTTCACCCACTTAAACTTTTTACATCGCCCCTCGCAAAAAGAGGAAAATCTGAACTTGCTTGGAAACGCTTGAAAATTTACAACAACGGAGCAAAGGGGGTGTCTGTAAATGCAATTAAATTGGCGAATTGGAATATACTCGTACAAACATCAAACAAGTACAAATAATTAATGTAGTCGTGCCTAAGAACGCACATTGTGCGAATTATTTAATGACAAAAATAGTCTTGGAAGGGCCTACCTACCATTAGAAACTTTTGAAAATTGTAATTAATCTGATTAAGGTGGCTCAAATAATGTAAAAATTGCCCTATCTATAAAGAATCTTTATGTTCATTTCACTTATAAGGTGGTTGAAATGATAGGAAAATTCAATTACGTAAAAGAACTTTTTGGCGTTTTAAAATAAACTTCAATTAATCCTCTTTATACAGTAAACCAACCGACGTTTAATACGTTAAGGAACCTTACCTATTAATAGACTTGTTCAAACTATTCTATTTAATCACTAATTCAAATGTAAACAGAATAGTTACTGCTTACAAATCTAATATTGTTCGAGAGTTAGTACAGCAGGACTTGAACAAAACTGGCGTAATATTGGATTTAAATAAATAGATCTCAATTAAACCGATTAATGATCTACATTTATCTTTGCTTGTCTCATTTAACGGTTAAATGTTTAGTTGTGACGTTGATAGGAAAGCACGTTTTAATAAAAAGTTGGAGGGAAAAAAGCGGTTTTCGAGTACATTAGTTCTTTGATTAAAGCAATTAATAAGAAGATTAGCTTTGAATTTGCATCGATTCACATTAGATGCATTAAAGTTGCCTCGGTGTGTTTGTCATGGTTTCATTCATTTTTATAACAATTTGTAAGTAGATCCAATCGTCTAGTCGATCGAATCGTTCGACTTTTCATTTATAAAATAAACTGCTGCTCATTTGTCAGAAATATTCTTTTCAAGTTTTTAACCTTCTGGTGGATTGAGACGGAGAGTAATCGACTTTTCTTGTTTTTACGCAAAAGTCGGTCTTATTAACCGTCGAAATTAAACTATCCCTAGATATCCCATTATTGCTTCCCCCATCGAAAATCAGTTCAAGCAAAAACGACCAGTTTAAGAATTTTTCTATAATATGCGAGTGCCAATAGTTTACTTCGTGATATATTTAGGCCAAAAATTACAAGCACTCACCCTAATTTCACGTCTTCATAATTATTCAACTTTCAGAGTCGGCGAGGGCGGATATTCTGTAAAAGATAATTATTATTAACATTCTGGAAATTAAAAAATAATATATGAAGACAGATTGGCAAATTAATCAAGACCTAGGAAGCTAAACACGTATAAATACGATTTTTCCGCCTTGTGCTTAAAAATTACTCAAAATTTTCGAAAGAGTGGAACTCGCTATGTCTAGTGCTCGTTTCAAGTTTTATATAATTGAAAGCGCCACTGCAAAGTACGTGTTCTTTATGAATTTCTTTTGGGAGGTGGGGGGCTTTATTAAGCGACTGTTGCGAAAACTAATCGCTAAGGCAAAACATTTTGGCACATACTCAAGAGCTTAGACGCACGAAAAGATTTTTGGTGCATACAGATCGTCTCTTTCGTACTACCCCCAATAGCCCAGTCAAATTAGATAAAAATATAGCATTTGAGGAAAAAAAATCCAAGAGTTTTGAGAATTGATTTGGTTATTCGTTGAAACCTACAGTACAACATATTAAAAGTTCTGAAGGGTGGGAGTCGAGCACGGTCGGGGAGAGCTGTTTATAAGTGACTTCTCCTGGTTTTTTGCTTATATCTCCGTAACTAAAGAGTGATTTTTTTGGAAGTTGGAACTTTTGATCGAGACGGCTTTGATTTCAGTTATCATGTGTCGAAGTTGAGTGGTTATTTTTATAAAGTAATGTTTACCATTTCATCGTGCAAAGATTGACATTAGAGCAACGATTGTAAATCGTGCAAATTTATTTTGAAAATCCGGGTTCCATTCTCGAAACGTACAAATCATTTTACGACCGACATAATCGTCCATCCGAACCAATAATTCGGCAAACCATGGATCGATTTCACACTTCGTTTACGCTACTTGATGTTAGCTTACCCTGTGGTACAAAAAAAAAGCGTATCTACCGAAGAAAATATAACCGCTCTTAAGAAAAGTATCGAAAAAGATCCAAACACGTCGATTTGGCGCCTTGCGCAACAATTGGACCTCTTCCCGACCACTTTTTTGGAAAAATGTTAAGTAAAAATCTTGGTTTAAGACCTTATCTGGCTCGTATAAGAATTGAAGCCGCGAGACCATCACTTTGGGCGTCTATTTGGCAAATGAGCTGAAAATCAAGTTGCGCCGTTGTTTTATCGCAAAATTTTGTTCAGTGATGGAACTCATTTTTGGCTCAATGGCTCAATGAACGATATTGTTGCATTTGGAGTGAAAAGAATTCACAAGCGAATCCTCAAAAGCCAAAAAACCAACATTGTGTGTTTTATTTGCGAAATCAGACGGGTAATGCTGGAAAAATAGTCGAAAATTGAAGCTCCAAGATACACCATATATTAGAGCCATATGCTCAAAATAATATTCAAACTCTAAATGGCAATCGATTTTAATTAAATAAAGCCGAAATTCCGTTCATTTGATCAAATTATACATGTTTTATTTCAATTTAGAGTTCCAACCTCCAAAAAACACCCTATATCAACCGTATACAAGAAAAAGTCTTTAAGCAGCTCCCCCTCCCCTCCTGTACTTTTAGTATGTTGTACTGCATACCAATTTTCAAAACTCTTGAATTTTGTTCCCTCAATTTGTCTAATTTGCCTGCGCTACTACAATGGTCTCTCTATAAAAATGAAAATCTGATCTTTATTACAATTTATTACAAGTGGTTCATTCTCCAAAATCGAAAAAGTACACACACTAATATTTAATTCAAGTCTAAAGCACGCCATCGTCAACTTCTTCATTCTTTTTCAGCAGCAGCAGGTGTAGCTTGAACACAGCAACTGCTTCACCAGCTGGAGCGGCACCGACACCTGATCAAACGGTGGCAATTAATTCTTTTACATTAACACCCGCAAGTGATTTGGCAAAAATAGCTGGCCAGTGTGATTGTACATCAACATTTAGAGCCTTCAAGATTGATTGGATATCTTCGACGACAACAACAACGTCATCGTTGACCAAAATTAAGGGGGAGTAAACACAACAAGCTATTTATTATAGTGCAAATAACAAAATTGATTTAGAGATTTTCCACATTCGGTCAAGCGTCCGAGTACCTCTTGGTATCATTGGTATGCAAAATTCTAATTTTGATACTGCTCTTTTAATAAACTGATGCAATTACTTAAATTTCATTTTTAAGATCGCGGTTAGCGAGGGCGCGCAAATGCTTGACTTTTACGCGACGTCCGAACTTGACGGTCGGCGCCGGCTTCAATTACAACTTAAAAATGTATACATAAACGTCATCTAAAAATTCAGAAAAATTTCAAACAATATCTAAATATTCGCGTAAAGGTCAGAGTTTAATACTGGCACCTGTTCTTCTTTGTTCGCCAGTTTCTTGTACTTAGTTAAAGTTATATTATTCTAAAGCGGCAGTTTTGCGCGGTTGTATTCAATTAAATATAAATACAATTAAAAAAAGGAGCGAATAAAATAAATAAATGTAAGCCGAATTTCTAATCAAAATGAAAAATCAAAGCGAATTAAGCGATGTTAATAAATTATGAAGCTCGGCAAAAGAAAAGCAAATTGAAAAATGTAAAATTACATTTGTAGCATATTACAATTTAAATTGAAAACATCAAGGCAATAAAAAATGAAAGCAATTATTTTTTTAAACCAACAATTTAATATTTAATTTGTAGATTAAACTTTAAAAAATGATTCGAGTAACTTTTTGTTTTAGGCAGTCCTAATATAAAAGCTTTATGAAGTTATCTGATTATAACAACTTTATTTTCTGGAAGTAAATGAAATTAAAGTAGAAGTCGTTAAAAAGTTTTTTAAACACATTAGCGTTGTTTCGTACTTCTCTTTTTCTTCTTTTTGTATTTGCTTTAAATTTTTTTTATCAAAAACACTAAAACCCTTTTGCAAAAATAACTTAAGGGACTTCTTACGTAAGTCCCAAGCCGTTTCGATTGCTTTTCTCTCGATGTATTGCCGTTTGAGAGGAGATTCGAAATTGTTTTGTTTATAAACAAAATGGAAATTGATTGAAGTCGCTGTAAATTTACCAAAAAAAATTATTTTAAATTTTCAAATTGAAGATGGCGCGCTTTTAAACCATCTTTAACTACGACGAGGCTACGATTAAGCTTCTATGTTGGTTTCTTAATTCTAATTTACTACACAAAGTTATTTTGTGGAAATTCTTCTATCTTTTTCCTTCGCTAAATTGATTCTACCAACTTTACTAATTTATTTACGCTTTTTTTCTTTCGTTTTGTTATTTTAATTTTCTCAAATTAGTTTAGTCGACACTTTTGCACGAATTAACTTTTGTTATGACTATTATAATTTTTCTCTGGAAACGGTAGAAACTTAATTTATATATTGTGGTAGTTAAAACAAAGCCAATTAAGAAGTAAATAAATATTAGCGATAATTAAACGAAGGGTTGTAACCCTAAATTGGGTAGTATTACGTCTATGAAATCTTCTATATGCGCTATTAGAGTTCTATTAGCTCTGTATTAACATCAATGAATACCTCGGCCGCAATATTAGATGAAGTTAAACCGCAATCACATTATCAAGCTATTGCTCTAATCGGCCTCGGTATAAACTTTAAGGAATTAACCGTACTTTATTATTTAATTCGTTGAACGTAATTTGCTTTTGTCTAATATTAATTCTTGTATTAAACTTCAAGTGTTGTTCGTATCAGCTTCTAATAAACCATTAATTGGCTTTATGATCTTATTACGGCTAAAACTATTGCTCTAACACTTCAAACTTTTGAGGGAAGAACGACAAAGGTGCTGCTTCAAAATTCTCTTAATATTCGTATATTAGTAAAGGTTCGTTAAATGCTATATTTAATTAGTCATTAACAACGTAATAAGGAATAATACGAAATACGAAAAATGAACTTATTAATTTTTTCGTGCAGTGCGAGATTCGAATCTATATTGGGCTCAAAGAAGACAAAACACGAATTTCGAACTGCCTTAACACCTACGCCACTATCACCTTGACGTAAATGCCAAAACTTCGGTATATAACATGGAAGGTATTTAGTAATCATGTAATAATTGAATTTCGTGCCCCAACAATGCGTCGACGTGTAAAACTAACTAGCGCGACTCCCATCATGAACTAATAAAAGTACATAGATAATTGCTTAATCCATTTTATAAATGACAATTAAGGTTAATCAGCAATTAAAGACAGGAGTTGAAGGTTAAGGTATATATTTAAAATAAATGAAAGAAAAGGTCTAAAATCCCCCCTCCCCCCCATGTTAGTAAAAATTTGAAAGTCTGGTTACTGGTTACAACATCGTGCCAGTTACTCCTTGATTACCAGCTCATGAACGTAAATAAACAAATGATTCGCCAAAAATGACAATGACTGATTTGCCACTAAGTGGTCAATAATTTCGAAAATTATTTTACAAATATTCTGAAAGTTTCTATTAAAAGTCGACAAGTCTATCTCCAATACTCCTCGGGTCTTTGCGAAAAGCCAGTTTCCTCCTAATAGCCCATTAATAATTTCCTAAACGCAATTACTATTTAAAGTTGGTTTATTTGAATAAGATGAGAATATATAAAGTAAATCAACGATTTAAAAAGTACATTTCAATTTGTAACCTATGTCAATACATAAATTTGCTGAAAGGCACTTATCAGAAAAAGCAAAAAGCCAAGCGAGCTCCATTAGGCAATAAATTTACGCTGTATTTGCACTGCAAATTCGTTTTCATCACGAAAGCACATAAAAATCTTTTTTTTAATAAATTTTCTTTAATTTTCATTGTGTTCTTTAAATGCATCATTTTTTAAACATCGTTTAAAAAGGAACTACATTTGAAAATTCAGCCACTCTATTTAAATTAAAAATTTCCTTTTAAGAATAAAATTTGTTAGTAGTAACGTTGTTGAATTGCTTTTAAAAAAGCTATGAATGACAGTAATTTTAAATTTAATTTAAAAGGACAATGGATAAATAATTCGTATCCATTGTTATTCCACGTAACTGCTCTTGGCTTTGTCGACGGAGTTTTTAATGTCGATGGATTCACTTTTTTCGTTCTATTCTTCTCTTCTCTTTGGGCTCCGTTCTGCTTCTCTGTAAGTATTCCTTAATTTTTGTATGTTTAACTTCTTTTTTGAAATGAAATTTTTTGTTGTTCTTACTATCAGTGCGCGTTTGTAAAATTGGAAAATGTATAGTAGGTATTGACGCCGAAGTCACGACCTACCGCTCCACGGCGAAAGCCAATTAATTTAATACACCACGCCATCATTAATTACTGATTTTTCGGAATTACTTTTTTAAGAACGGCTCTTTTCTTGCTCCAATCTTGGGCTTTATTCAAAATCGGCTTCAGATAATTTAGCAAATGGAGATTAGTTTAATTAGTGTTCAGGGTAGGGTTTACTCTTAGTTGTTTAAAACTTTATTCACGAAACTTTCGGAAATAATTAAAAGCGCTTCAAAGAGGAAAGGAAGTAAAAGATAGACTACCTATAGCTAACATAACGTTATTTTTATTCCTTCAATTTTTCTTTAATGAAATAGGTGCATAAATTTAAAATAAAAAAGTTGAACCAAAACTCTAAATAAGAATTGTACGAATCTATAAAATATTGTAGAAACGTACATTTTATAAATTTTCCTCTGCGAGTAGCTCTACCTTACGTAAAATTTAATAATACTTACATCTAATACTGACATTTTGATTTATTCTTCCTGCCAGAGTTTTACATTTAGATACTTACTTATTAAATTCAAAATTTACAATTCCTTCCATATATTTTGCAAAAAGATTAATAAACACCGCCAAAATTCAATAAACGAAAATTAATTTTCTCTTTTTTTTCAGCAAACCACAAAAAGTTTTCTCGACACGAGGGATGCAAAATGCGTGTAAATTTCAATCGGCGCGTGGAAAGCGCGTCGTTTCGTACCTTTCGAAATGAAAAAAATTGAAACATTTAAAAAAAAGTACGTAAAAATTTTGATCTAAAGTGGCGAGTGTTCAAATTTTCATCGATAATGTGTGGCACTTTTTTCGTTCCCCTTTGCAATCGAATTTATTATTTACACGACACGGTTCTATTAAGTGCATCGGTATTCGTCGCACGCATTCCTGCCATATTTAAATTCGCCAAATGCAAGCATTCTTTGAATTATATATTTGTAGCAGGTAAAGTATCTTTCCTGCTGTTTTTATGTCGAATTGAACCGTTTAAATGCCAAAGTGCTATTAATAATGAACACGCAGTGTTATTTATTCGAAGGAAGAAGTTTTAAATTCAAATGGCGTTTAAATTTTAAACGACGAACATCGTCCATCGACATTCATGTTGACGATACTTAAACGTTAACTCGGACTAAACTGTAAATCATGGTTTTATATTACCTTTACCGGCAAGCACTCTCTCATACGTCGTCCAGATTAATACGAAAGTTTAACCCTCCAGATTCTCTTAAATATGATAATATCGTATACCGTATAGGAAACAATGCAACGCAGACCGTTTAAAAGGAGGATTATAAAAGACTGGCGTCTAGGAGCTAACTGTTTATGCATCTTTTATTGCAGGAGAGATGTTTTTAAATACATTCATGAATAAAAATAAAATAAAAACCGGAAAAAAATCTTAAACTTTTCTCGCAGACAAATACCGTCTAGGGACCCTTTATAAAGAAATATAATTTCATTTCTTTACATCTTGTGGAATTTTCGCGGCGTAAATTCGTAAAGGCATATATTTTGCATACGTAATACTTTTTATAGCTCAGAAACACATTTGAGGTTTCTATTTTTTTCAAACTTCAATAAATTGATTCTATTGTTTACTCGCAAATATACTTCGGAAATGTAGGACGTTTAATCAAATGATCGATAAAAATATTTTGTTCAAATTGAGAAAACGACTCCTCGAGGTGACTCCTTTTTCGTCTCGAGAAAAATTAATTTTTGCTCAAAAAATATTTTATTCGCTCTCCCAATCAATCGCGCGATAGTATTATTTCAATTCGTCCACAGTCCTACTTATTGAACTATGATGCAATTCATATTTAACAGCTCCTCCGCGAGCACCTTTTCTGAGCTACGCTTTTGCCAAAAGAGATTCTTAAATTATTTTTAAAGCTGGTGACCCGTGAGCTCGTGAGCGTCCTTCATCTTACGCGGTGTCCTACGTGAGCGCAACGCTCGGGCGGCGCGGTCTGCACGGCCGACGCGTAAAAATCAAAGCAATGTAAACTATATTGTGTGTCCTACCAAGGACCATACGTTTTCCTCTATGGTCCTACGTAGCTATCACCGCGCGCAAAAGCTGCTCACGGCGCACTCAGTTGTATATCTTCAGTCTATCTTGCAACTTGTGTAGGTACATCATGTCTGACCCATTTTACGAATTATTAATTAGTAATGTTAAAAATACCCGTGTTATTTGGTACACTCTAGTCGCGTTTGGCCTACGCCGCATTTGCAGCTTTGGACGCGCCGGCCGCGTGTACCGCTCACGCAGGACACTCTGGTCGCGTTTACGCCTACGCCGCATCTGCAGCTTCGAACGCACCGACCGCGCCGGCCGCGAGTAACGCTCACGTAGGACACCGCGTTAGTCATTAATTAAACCGACAATGAAAAAATCTTATGAATTGTAAAACTGTAAAGAAGAACTAATGGCTTTGTAGCTTCTCTTATGCTTGAAGATCTTATTCGAGCCACAAGCAAAATTTGCAAAAAAAAAGTGATTAGTATAAAGTGAGTGTCAGTGTCGTTGGAAGAATAAAACACAAAAATTAATGTAAAAAAACTTAACTTTTTGAAACCAGCCCTAAGAGGCCAAACTTAGCGACTCGACCTTAAGAAACCTTTGGGAAGTTGTTGATATTTATTAATAAGTTTTTTGACGTACTTACGATAGAAATCAAACTTGAAAACTTAAATTAAATAAAAAGAGCAAAAAGAACAGACTTCTAATTAGTTATTCAATAAACTCGCGAGGCATTTCTAAAGTACAAGAACTCGAAATTTGCGAGAGCACAAAATTTATAGTGAATTCAATGAGATTTAAATTTATATAGAAGTTATTTTAAGGAATAAAACTCGAAGGAATACAATTAAAACGAATTAAACACTTGGTTTTTGTTCCAAAACTTTTTCTTGCTTCAACAAACTAATCATATACGAATACGTGTCGACCGATAATGCTTGTCTTTGTCGTAGTTTTATAACCTCACATTTACGTATGTGTGCACATTGCACATTAGAGCTCAATAAAATAGTGTAGTGTCACCCAAACGTGACGTAGTTGCAAAAATGTCAATTGCAGATTGTGGTAATCAATGTAGCTAAGAGTTAATGATTTAGGGACCCGAATTAAACTAAATTAATTTCTGAAAGACAGCTGTCGAACTTAGCTGGAAAATTGCAAGTTTCTCGATATAAGGAATTTTATAAATAACGAGCACACATAACAACATAAGCTCAATTTTTCTAAAAAAATAGCAAAGCGCAAGTTTTCGAAAAAGAAACTCAAACAAATCGAGTAAATTAATGTAAAGGCATAACCTAAAATATTATTTTATCCGACATTTTTGAAAATAATTTATTCTTTTATTCAAATATCGTTGCTGGCAAAATGTTAAATTTATGGATAAAAGCATAATAATTTTTATATATCTTTTATTTCGGGAATTTTAGGTAGTTTTTTCGGTACATTTGTTATGCGCCTTCGATGTTACTCTAGTTCTAAAAACAAAATTTATTCGCGATCCGCCCTTTCGCTATATTTCTCAATCAGAAAAACCAATTGGCATGATAATGTTCTATATAACAACTACGAGGGGGACGTCATGGACAAAAAGGATTGCACTAACAAATCGAGTAATTATAGGATTTCATTTTAAATTAACGTTATTTAAAATTAGAAAAGTTTAAAGTTTTCGGCATTTTACGAAACTGTAAAATAAACGATTTTGGGGTTACTTTTAAGCGTTTCGTATTTAGTAGAGTAAGGGAGTCGAAGTATTACTAAAATTTAAAAATTTATCGAGCTATCGTAATATCGGTAGTTAATAAAAGCTTAGCATTGACTAATTGATCATTAATTTTTTTATTATCGACGAGCTAATAAAAGTTAGCAATAATCAAAGCTTAGTGTGGTTGAAATAGATAAGATTGTAATATATCTACCGAAATGTAGCTCTTTTAATGGTTTTTGATATAGCAATATCTTTCTCGTAATAAATTCGGGTTTTATATTTAAGAACACGTTTTTATGTTCTCTCCGAATACAACATTTTAATAATAATAACTTATCTTTACAATTTAAAGTTCTATGTTTATTGAAAAACTTCTTCAGTCCATAAAATTTCAGTATTGTGTCTGGGATTCCTAGATACGTAAAATTGAAAGCGTTTTTCCGTTGAGACTAAATATTTTCTTATCCCTGTGGACATTCGTTCTCTATTGCTTTTCCAATACTTATATACCTACCACTTTACAGCTCGATTGCACAATAAATATGTTACATAAAATGATATTACCTTTCTAATTCTTAACTATAGGAAGGGTTTCTTCTTCGTACAAAGGGTATACGGCCCAATTTTTATAAACAGGAGTTTTAGACCGAAAATTGTTAAGTAGCTTATGATTATACTTGCTGCGAATAATTATAATTAAATTTTAGACAGCACAAACAATGAAGTTTGGTTGAATAGCGTAATCTTAGACTACTGTCGAACTTAGACATAACATAGTGTGGATTATTAGGAAATGGTTTATTGTTCAACATGTAGATAATTTAACATGCTCTCAATTTATTGATTTATATAAGACAACATCCGAAATTAATTTTAATTAATTATGACAACCGTAACTTGTACTAATAAATAATAAGGTAGGGAGCAACTTAGAAAATAATTTAGCAAATACGTAAAAGTTGTTTCCATGCGCTAACTAGGGAGACCTGTCCCTTTGGGGCTCCAACCCTCACATCCTGGCACTTTTGGGCTCGTTAAGGCCGTTATTCCCATTTCTCACATTTTCAGTCGAAAGTCAGTCGTTTATCAAAAAGATATATCCGAAAATACCTTTTGGTGCAGGTACAGCCCCACCATACCCACCACCAACTGTTCAACCATTTGAGTAAAAAATTACATTTGAAAATGTTTACCATAAAACATTTAAATGTCTACAGATAGTCCAGTCAATGGGGGGTTTTGCCCTGCAAAAGGTGGTGTAGTTCTGATTTTTGAATATGTTATTAGGTTAGGGGCCCTGATGAAAAATCCAAGTTTTCGACCTTGAGGGGGTCCGCGCGATCCGCCATCTTGGATTAAAGGTACGAAACATTGGTTTTTCCGATTTAACTTCTTAACGGTTGATCTCACGACAAAACTGTCAATTCCAACTTTGGAGAGGAAAAAATGCCCTACAATATTTGTTCTATTCATTTTGTTCCTATCTGTTACGGTTTTGAGATATAAGCTGGAGAAAATCGGTATTTTAAGAAAAAATGAATTTTTTGGGTAAACTTCGCTTGGAGACTTTTTTACCGTTTATTTGAGAAAAAATTCTTTTGGAACAAAAGTTGTAGGATTTTAAATTGCCTTCAAACTGAGTGTATCACTAATATTTTAGCTCAACCAGATCCAAAGTTAGAGCAGTTTTATGGTAACCAATAAATGTCGAAAAATGAGTTAGGAGTGTTCGCAGCTCGAAGTTTTTGTTACAGCCTCCCTCCTCCCCCCACATCAACCCATAACAATTTCTCTCACATTTCAACATTTATTCAATTTAAAGTGGTTATTGGAGGGGGGGGGTAGAGATGTTGAGCGAATTTTCTCGTTTATATTGCCAACAACCTGTCTCATATGTCGACAATTATTATAGGAGGGTAGTGTTTGAGAAGAAGGGATTAGGAGGGGGGGGGTCGACCTCATATAACATTAAAATCGGTTCAGGGGTTTGGCAACCACACGCGTTCAAAGATTGCGGTAAGTCGCACTTCTACATGAAACCAGGTTTGTCGGTACTCTTTTGGCTATAACTCCGAAACTTTTTGTCCGATCCGATTTTCTCCAGCTTATATCTCAGAAACCGTAACAGATAGGAAGAAAATTAATAGAACAAATATTGTAGGGCACTTTGTCCTCTCCAAAGTTGGATTTGACAGTTTTGTCGTAAGATCAACCGTTAAGAAGTTAAATCGGAAAAACCAATTTTTCGTACCTTTAATCCAAGATGGCGGATCTCGCGGACCCCCTCAAGGTCGAAAACTTAGATTTTTTTATCAGGGCCCCTAACCTAATAACATATTCAAAAATCAGAACTACACCACCTTTTGTAAGGCAATGGCCTGTTTTTCTCCCCATTGACTGGACTAAGAATCATAATATCAAATTTGTCATGACTCATGACATGACTAGACTTTGGCTACATCATCCGCAAGCAAATTTAAAATTGACAAAGTCCAGCAATGAAAATAAATTTGAACATGAGGTTCACCCACAACGGTTTGTCACTATGACTCATGATAAATCACTAGATTTGTAGGCTCAGAGAGTAAAAATCAAACACGGTAGGTTGGCACGATGACCAATGACCGATGAAAAAATCACGCGGTTTGTTGGCTACTTACGAGAAGTGCTTACATGGCTTTTTCGGAACAGTCTACGAACGATTACAAGAATACTCGCGGATGGGAATATTATGAGACAGACTACCCCAGATACTATCCAGCTTTTAGGTTTACAGGAAGGTCCCTAGGGATCTCTGCCTCTGCCTGTATAGCTATACAGGCAGAGGCAGAGTTCTAGAAGAGTTTGTGTTAGAAGTATATAAAGGAAAGGCTACTAGGAAGTGTCCCAAAAAATATAACAGAATTCATAAATATTTTTCCCAAACTGAAGCTTTTTCTATTATTCGCTGTTATATTGCTCACTTATTTCAGGAGACCGGTTGTTGTTTTACACAAATAAATAATTTTATTTTAAAAATTTTAAATAACCATATTCACCCTGTAGTGGTATTATGCACTAATATACTCGTACACATGCTAGAGAGCTTGATTTAATCATATGCAAATGAAGTAGCTTGAAAAATTTTAGTCAAAATTTTTTTAATAAAGCTATTACCCCAACATAAAAGAATAAATATTTGTAATATACAGTGCACAGAGCGCACATCCATTTCACTTTACCAACTTTAAAAAAATTATGTAGCTTGTTTGTGGTTGAACTTTAGAACTAGGACTTGTTCAGAAAAATTTTTAACTAATTTAAAAAAAGTTAAAATTTAATTTGCTATAACACAAGTTTTGGTTATTATTTAAAAATAAATATTAAATTAAAATTAAAAACTTAGAAACCCGTTGTGACAAAATAATTGAAACTAATGACGACCTTCCCGACACCTAAGTATTTTACTACAACGTCCATAATAGACAGCAGTAGGGGACGTTTGTTTGTAGAAACCCCATGCGAATTGAAGTTTGGCTCGTGGAGAAAATTCTGCAAAAATAAACAACTGCGCTTTCCTATTCGTAGATTGAAACTTACATAAAATTAAACTAAAGCAGCTTCCTATTAAATAATTAAAACAAAGTGCCGAGCTTTCTAGCTTTGCAAACAAAATTACATCCCTAAAGGGTAAAGAGCTAATACGTCTCTGTTATTAAATGCATTTGAGTATTAACTCAGTATTTGTGTATGTTTTCAAATTAATTGTTTAAAGTTAAAACTACCCACATGCGGGTAGCCATTGGGTATTTAAGTTAAATTAAATAGAGATAGCAGAAACTAAAGTTTTAAATAATATGGCACAGTAACACTGTAACACAACAGTTTCAGATTGTCGTACGAAACATCCTACTCGCTTCTTTACAAAATATCGAACGATCAAATGCAGATTACATCGAGAAAGCCGAGAAACGAATTTTGCTTTTGTGTTGTTTTGCCACTATCTAAGCCTTCTTGTCACGAGCTAATTTTAAAATATCAACGAATACATTTCAAAATTTTAAGTAATAGAATATGATTATTCTCAATAATAAAATATTAGAAAGAAGTGAGAATTGAGAAAATGAAATTTTCTTTTAGTAATAAAAAAGAAGTTTATATTATTCGCTTTTCAGGCAAACAAGGCACTTGAAATTAAAATTACTTTTCAAGTTAGGATGCATTTCATAGCGTCACTCAAAGTAAGTAGCAACCCTCTTTCTGTAACATCTCGTAACATGTTTTATTCCCTTTACAGAGCTTTTTGTCACATTCTCCTGTGTGTTTTACAAGGCGCTTGTTTTTGACAGTTAGTGACAAAAGCACGAGATGTTAGTTAAATATTAAAAAAAAAATATGCATGTACAAAAATATAATAAAAATGAGAGTTAATTCGCGCTTCATAAGAAAAAAATTTATTTTTAGAATTTTTTTGACAAGATATAAACGTGACTTAAATATTTAACAACAAATAAAATATTCTGTTATCGTTTTTGATTTTTTATACAAACATATCTAAAAATAGCTTCTATCTTAAAATGTCGCCTGCTTTAAACTGATACTTTATGAATATAAACGCGTTTTCGAAATAAAAAGTTTCACGAAAAATATCGAGAAATAAATAACTTTTAAGTTATCGAGAAATCAATTATTTTATATAATAAGAGAACGTGTTTTAAATACAAAAATAAATAAGGAAAATTTACAATCTTCAAAGGATCTGATCAGATCTGACTAAATAAAATTTAAAAAGTGGAGGTTAGGTTAGGTTAGGTTAGCGCTTTAATGCTACATCCGGTATATTTAAAAATACCTTGAAGTTGAAGACTTTTCAGGAGAAAAATTTCTTAGAATCATTTGCAGAATTTTCCATCTAACTCGAATTAATTCC
Organism: Malthinus flaveolus; assembly: GCA_950108345.1. Taxonomy (NCBI): domain Eukaryota; kingdom Metazoa; phylum Arthropoda; class Insecta; order Coleoptera; family Cantharidae; genus Malthinus; species Malthinus flaveolus. The sequence continues at coordinate 4,869,886 of OX467286.1, forward strand.
AATCTAAACCCACCTTGTATATTCCCCACAGACCACAGTATCGCTGTTCTTAGTTTAATTAATTAAATGATCATTTTTCACATTCTTGAATTTCTTAAATAAAAGAATTATTTTAATGTGCGCATTGAACCCAACCATTGCTTGTATAGCATGACAAAAATGAATGAAATGCTTTCTAAAACGTTATTTTCCACTCTTTTATTTTCTACTCTAACTATTTTAGTCGTAAGTTAAATTGAAAAAGAGGAAAACCCACTTTCCATGATGAAATCATTCAGATTTTTTTATACATCACTTTTCGAGAATAAACCAAAGTTCTTAACTAAATTTAGCTTTTTTGACAAAAATCGTTACAACTTACTCTTCCTCTAGTCGTTCCGTTTCCTTCTCTCAAAATCTTTTTTAAGTTTTCATAGTTTCATAGTACCGGTGGTCAGAAGTGGCTGATGCATCAGTATTTATAGTCGATATTTTTGTTGTTTAGTTCTCCGATACCTGTTTCCAATTCTTCGGTTGTCTGTTTGATATCGATGTGGAGGTCTGGTTAGGGCTTTTGGGTTTCTTGGGGCTAGAGACCAACTTTTATTTATTCTTATTGACTCTTAGTTAAAACTGCCGTTGCAGTGAGTCGTGGTTGAGAGTAGTTCGGTCTTGTCATACACGATCTGGTGGTTGTCTTGTATTTGCAATGCGTGCTCTGCTACAGCACACTTTTCAGCCTGGAGTAGCCGACAAATGTTTCCGTGTTCCGAAAACCTTGTATTGAATCTCGTAGACTCCCGCGTTTGTCAGAGAGTTTCTGGCGTTTTCTACTGAGCGCAGGGTTTCTTAGATTTTTCTGGCGGGTTTAAAGATGGTTTTAATGTTGTGTTTGTCCAGTAATTTTCCTATACGATTGGTAACGCATATAACGTAGAGAATGAAGAGGATGTTAGTGTAGACGTTGTTTAGGCGCAGCAGGAAGAGACTAGCTCCTGTTTTCCGTGGCTCTATACGACAAAATGTGTCGCTTACGTATCTCAGATCTCAGCCATACCCTCGGTTATAAAGTGGCTGTTTTCGTAGCTAATTTTAAGTATTTCCAAGAAACTAATTCATAATTTTTAGGGGCGTTTTACAAGACTAGAAAATTCAAGTTATGACTATTTTTGCCAAACACAAAGTTGGTTCTGTTATTGGCAAAAATAAATTAAAAAGTGGAAAATTATGTAAAATCTTGGCGAAGTTTCTTATCGATTTTCTTGGCAAATCTTGACAATTTACGTAAAAATTTTGTTTTTTTACAAATTTAGAAGAAGATAAGAAATATTCATCATTTACTTCAAACTTGACACTTTTCTGATTTAAGGAACAGATAAGTTACGGTATAAGTACAAATGTTCAAGTCACTTCGGTTACAACTTTCTGACGTTAACTGACAATTTTTCTATTCGAATAAAATATTTTTAACATTAACGCTGGAGAAACGAAATTAGTTAGTTTCGTGCTTATCAAGATTGTTAATGACGTAACGACAATTGAATAAAGACGAGCGAAAATTAAATTTACTTCTTTACAAGGTTATCTATCTTAATTCGGTGAGAGTTAAGAGATGTAAATTTAACCACCTTTTTAAGAGTAAATTCCGAGCACCGACTTTGAATTATTTTAAGAAGAGCTCGTAATTCTATAAAGTAACGTTTCGTTAAAAACTGCATGAAAGTGATCTCGCGTTATTTGTCACAAACTAAATCGCATCGACGATTTGGAATACGAACGAACAAGATTGTTGACATAAGACTTCAGTAAGTTTGGAGGATAGGAGGATGATACAGATAGGGGCAACCGCCGCTCATCCATCAACTCGAGTGTTGACCAATCCCAAACTGGGAACTATATATCATGAGTTCGAAATATCACTTTTTCGTTTTCGAGTCAAAATCAAAGAAAAAAGTAAACATTATTTTCTATTTTCTATTTCCTACTTAGAAAAGAAATATCGGTTAAATTTTTTTTGTTCGTCGGCGTTTCGAGCACAATTTGTTAATTTTTAAAACGTATAATCCGAAAGGAAAATATTTTTTAACATGTGGAAAATAAAGTGGCGGTCATTGACATGAACCCTTTAAGTCAGTCATGCATAGGGCAGTCCAGAATTGGGGAACGAGCAAATCTCTAGGGAGCCATAGTGGGGACACAGCAAGTGCAATGGGCGTGAAAATACCACGATCCACACTCCAAAGCATCCGTCAACAACAAAATGTACCAATTTCCAATAACCCTAAAATTCAATATCTACAAAATCGAGAATCAACGGCGACTTTTTTTTTTAATTACATCGTATAAGCCGAAAGGGTAATTTGTTAGAAGAAGTCAATTTTAAAGTAAGTTATGAGATTAACAAAAGAGAGAATAATTCATTAGTAAACTTGACAGTAAAAAGTATTTTTTTCTTTTTTTAAGTTAGGGTTAGATTAAGCAAGACTGGAGGCCTACAAAAAGTCTGCTTGAAACGTATAAATTGTTCGATTTCTCCACCCACAAACAACGTTCTCTGTCGATGCTAACAAATAAAAACTCGGTTCCCTGGAGTTTTCCAACTCGTTCTCGATTCTTTCATAAAAAAATTTTCAACATCTTTTTTAGTTAAAATTCAAAACTATTTAAGCTTATTTAGCAAAAATTTGGAAATGTTTTTTTTATTCAATTTGAGAGGTTGTAAAAGTTAATGTTTTATTTTAGAAGTCATTTTGTAACATTAAGGAACTCTTTTCGCACATTAGACAATATATATTTTCCTGAAAGTGTCCATAAACCTGCAGCTCTTGGACGCCATTGTCCATTAGTGACGTCAAGCGACACCAAATTAATTCGTGCTCGTTGTTATATTTTACAAGAGCCCTTTTTTCGGCTCATTACATTTCCAAAAGTGCCGCATTGTCACAAGCTAATTATAAATTAAACAACACGTTACATTCGCTATTGTAGCCAAATGCGCCATTCGAGATTTAGAGCTCTTCCGTTATTTATGGTATACGTTATATGTTGCGATTGTTAGAAATAGCTTCATTTGTTAGCCCTACATGTTCATGTTTTTTATATTTTCTATGTACTACGTATGTCTAAAATATAAATTTTACAACACCACGATCCCCCGCCGCCACCGGCGTTTATAATGTTGCCAAATTTTATTTGATTTCATTTTTTAATGTTTGTTTTTTTATTCATTTATCAAATATTTACACAAACTCTTGGAGTTAATTTCGAGACTACGCTGTAAATCGTTGTGTACATAATAAAAAATTTTTCTCCATACAACATGATAGCTTTAGCAATAATACGGGATTGAAAACACACAAAGGCTTACTTTCCTTTATAGAAGGGAACTTATCCTATATCAAAATTCGCAATCATGTTTTATATCACTTAAAGTAATGCACTTTCTTTGAGAAAAGCTTACCGCGACCCTCTTAAGGCTCTAACGCAATTTACATTACACATCAAAAGTAACAATTATTTATTATTAAAAGACGTTAGAAGTCCAAACCTAATTTATATTAGGAGCACAATTTTTGATATCCTCTCTTGTTATGTTTTTTATAGTGTATTTTGTCGAAAACCACTTTAAGAACGAGATAGGGAAAGAATATTTCTGAACCCTCTGTGATAATACTGATAACTATAAGAAATGTGCAACACCTGACACGATTAGCAAGTTGCTTACATAAGGGGATGCTCCTATTAGATACTCGAGTGCAAAACGATTTCGCAAAAATCTTTTGATTAGAAAAGTCAGCACAATTTCCGAACTTCGACCGTAAAAAAACAAAAATAATTTTTTTTCTCTTTAGCCGAACGTTAAACGATTTTCGGCCTCATCAACTTTCCAAAACAAATAACAACAAAATATGAATAATTGATGTATATTTTCAAAAAAATAAATAAACAATTATCAAATCTGTTGACATTTAATGTTTGAAATTCGCTAAAAAGCTAAAAAACTTTTGTTTTTCTACGGCTAAAAGCTTTTTAAAAATTACCGAAACTTATACCTTTGATATAACAAATGTTTTGATTTCACGTACTACTTCGAGTTAGGGGTTGTTTGATTTTTATTTTTAAATTTAACATTCATACTCTTAGCCGAAAGTAAAATAAGCATAAATTTTTTAACTTTTTTAAATTAATAATGTTTCTTAAAAGCACAAGCTTGTTTGCAGAAAATAGAAAAGGAAAAATAAAATGTGAGGGTTTTCCTTTAAATTTCTGCAAGAACTGCAAAAGTTGCATTAGCATCTTTTATCTATTTTTCACTTAAAGACTATAGGTAATACCGATACGTCAATTTTACCTTAGTTTTCTTTTTTAATTCCGAGACGCTCTCATTCAGCTCCTTGTGTTGTAAAGTCGTCAGTCCATGCTTCTCACCTCCCATTTTTGAAGTCCCTAGATGTTTTTCTCTATCTCTTTATGTATTGTGGATGCTGAATTATAATTTCAACTTTGCCACCTCCCACCTCGTAAAAGTGATGCGTACTGAGAAAATTGCCAAAAACTGCGGAAAAATTCTACTCTTTAAGTTTTTGCTTATAACTTGAAAACTCCGCACTTTTCCAGAAAAGTGATTCTACACAAAAATAAACTTCATCAAATTTTCTAAAAATTACGTCTCTTAGATTATGTTCTTCAGAAAAGCAGTTTAGGCGCTAGAGCGCGTTAAAGTTTGACAAAAGTTTCAAAATCTACCAAAAGCTGTTTTTTTGTTGTTTACTTATAACTTGAAAACTATACACTTTCACAGAAAAATTATCTTATACAAAAATAAGCTACATCAAATTTTCTACAAATTATGTTTCTTAGAATAGTTTCTTCAGAGGAACGATTTAAGCGCTAGAGCACGTTAAAGTTTAACCAAAATTTCAAAATCTACCAAAAGCTGTTTATTTAGTTTTCTACTAATACCTTAAAAAATCAACATTTTCACAAAAAAGCTACCTTATACAAAAATAAGCTACGTCAAATTTTCTTCAAATTATGTTGCTAAGATTATTTTCTTCAAAGGAACGGTTTGAGCGCTAGAGCGCGTTAAAGTTTGACGAAAATTTCAAAAGCTACCAAAAGCTGTTTTTTTAGTTTTAGGTTATTGAAATTTGCATTCAGCATCCCAAAAGACATAAATAACGATAAAAAAAGAAACTTCTATCTCCCCGCCCCCCGCCAAACTACTACTTGATTGGACTATTTGACAGCAGTCGCTGTCTGAAGTTTACACTCCGTAATTTCAATTTAAGTTTATTGCAAATTCGTAGTTTCTAATTATATTGTAAGCAGCTGTACTTGATTAACCCCAATCTAACTGCTGAGGCGAATATTGTAGAAAGCGACGATGGAGAGCGAATTAGTATCTACTTAGCATCCTCATTATATTATGTAATCAAGCCCATAACTAGTAGCTAGCAAGGAAATTTCTACGTTTCTACAGAGCTGCCCTATGCCACTGAATGTAAGTTGCACCATCTTTATGTATAAAAATCGTGGGCGTCAAACTAATTGCTAGGGGTTGCTTTTGGTACTTACAAAGTGAACGGGAGGCAAACACCTGTTGTTTGAGAGCCGCTCATAGCTCGCCAATTTCGAAAGCTAATTTGATAGAAGGTGGAAGGTTATCGATCAATAAACATGCGATCCGCTTTTGTAAAGTGGTCTAGTTGGCGAATACCGATAACCAGAGCTCTGAAGACAGATCCCATTGATAGTATAGAGAGACTCGAGGCAACCTTGGCGTGAATTTTGGAATTGCTCACATGCTCACAATTCAATCATTCAGTAAGCATCCACACATGGATTGGCTAATCAAACAGTTTTCACTACTAATACACATCGTAATAAGATTTGTCTAGGTACACGTAAATTAAATGGCTCGTACTACATGCCTGTAATAATATGATCATTGGAGTTGGTTCAGCTTAGTGCGCTTCTACGCGTTATTTACTATGGCCGTTAATTATAACTTTAGTATTTCGAAAGTTTTAATAGTTGGGCTATGATTGTGATTAAAAACCATCTATCACGACACTCAGGTAGCGTAAACAAGCTCATAATTAAGTATCTCTATTATTATGCTATAAAATTTTGTATCTTACTTTTAGAGAATTCTAAGTTCACTCTTTGGAATTAATTATTATTTTCCATACAAAAAATTTACAAATCTTCGAACGTGCTCCTAATAAAATATAAAACAATAGATCTAATACGTTGTAAATGAACCCCAACATACACACATAAGTGAAAAAACTTTAAATGAGAAAATTTGTTTTCCACCGAGCGCCTCAGGAATCGAACCCAAGACTTTGCTATTTCCGGTAGCACGCCTATACCTAATACGCCAGGCAGATTACATAATTTTCTTAGCGATCCGGCATTGTTTTAAATGCGTCGAGAAAGCGACGGTATTAGGTATAGGCGTGCTACCGGAAATAGCAAAGTCTTGGGTTCGATTCCCGAGGCGCTCGGTGGAAAACAAATTTTCTCATTTAAAGTTTTTTCACTTATGTGTTGGGGTTCATTTACAACGTATTAGATCTATCTAACTAATTAACCCTAAATATTTAAAAATTTGTAATATAAAACAATATTTAACTTTTCTTTCAGACATCACCAACCAAGACTCTCTTCCGTTTCAGGAGCAATTAATTACATGACAATTTTACAGACGATATAGTATATAGTCAGTTACTCAATACTTTAAAGTCATAAATTTCAATTTCGAAACATAATTTAAACAGTAGCCGCCACGAACATTAGTTTGGCAATGAACCCCTCGCACTTAAAATTTTACGCTAAAGAAAGGTGTCATTTGACTACATTTTAGAAAATAAATATGGACGCGAAATAACTCAGGACTTTTCGACACCGGTGCATTTAATCTTCTTCAGGAAAGTAAACATGACTGGAATTGCAAACACACCCTTAAAAGCTAACATTTTATATTAACCTACGTTTAATTACCAAAATGAACCGAACAAGTGTGAAACATCCAAACATCAACACAATCCCATCTTAATTTACCAAAAGTCCCCATCAAGTTGTAATTTGGAAGTACCTAATTGTTTTTACAAAAAGTTCAAATGAACTCGGTTATCATATTATTACGAGAAGAAACTATTTAATTCTGGCAGTCATTTTCTTAATTTGCCATTTAACACTCCTTATAATATGGTTTTAGTTCTAAATGTAGGGACAAAAAGCAGCAGCACCGAAGATAAGACGTTTTATTAAAATTTATAGCAAATGGAACAAGACCGCGAATCTAGGGATCAAGAGCGGCCTAGAACGTAAACAAGCACTATGAATGAAGACATCTTCTGCTCCCAACTATAAGAAGGGTGGGTGTCTGGATGCAGCGGGAGACCGGTTCTTGAGGGTGCGTAATTTATGATCGCTCCCCATGAATTAGAGTGCATCCAGGCTTGTAAATGTATTATTGCCATCTGTGTAACTAACTTAATAAATTGGTCGTAGTTATGTAAATTTACCTACCACTTAAGATATTTTCAATTTTATTCCTTATTTAGTTGGTCGTTAGAAAAATATAAAGTTGGCGAGTTAATTAAATAAAATTAATGCTTGTACCTAATTAAGCAGCATGCAGTATGTTTTTTATTTTAAAAACAAATACCGGTACTTAAGATTTTCATTACATTAGCGGTTATATAACTCTTTATGGGCAATTCGAAGCTAATGTCGTGAGAGAGAGACTACTAGAGTTTGTTCGCTAAAAATTAGCATTGAGAGAAATTCTGTTTTTAACAAAAAGCTCTACTCAACTTATAACATAATAATCTTGCTCTCTCTCTTATTAATGCGGGTTAATTAAAATATCAAAAGCTCACCTGGGACATGATTCCGCAGTTTCAGTTTTCTCTTGGTTATACTTTGTTTCTAATTTCAGCCACTTAATTTTTACCACTAATGAAGTATTCGTAGATTATTATTATTTATAGTTCAACTTTTCTTGAAATTGCTAATTGTTAATTTTAATCTTAATAAGGTTATTCATTTTCATTTTATTACTTTTTTAAATTCATTTACATGCAACTCGAACTAAAGTTAAGTTTTATTTCATAATTTTGTTTGAATTTCATTGTTAATGAAGTGCTTTTTAAGGTAATTAAACTACCTACTGTAACTGTAAAGGTGGACGTCCACTATATATTAGTCCGGGAGGCAGCGAGCACTTTTACTAAACGATATAGTAGAAAAGAAGGCTCAAAAATACTGCAAATCGGCCGGTGTATGCTCTTTTTTAGATTCTTCGCGTATAGCTCGAAAACTACGCACTTTATGAAAAAAGTGCTTGAATGTAAATATAAGCCGCATCTAATTTTCTACAAATGATACCTCTTAGGTTTCGGTTTAGGCGCTAGAGCACATTAAATTTTGACACAAATTACAAAATCGACTAAAAACTGTTTATCGCCTTTAACTCGAAAACTACGCACTTTATGAAACAAGTGCTTGAATATAAATATCATCTGCATCAAATTTTTTACAAATCATATTTCTTTAGTTTCTTTTCTCAGATAAACGGTTTAGGCGCTCAAGCGCGTTAAAGTTTGACGAAAGTTCTAAAATCAGCCCAAAAGCTGTGTGTATTAGTTCCTCGCTTAATACTCGGAAACTACGTGCTTTAGAAGCAAAATCTTTCTCTACTCAAATGAACTATATTAAATCACCTACAACTTACGTTTCTTAAGTTTTTTTCTACAGACAAGCGGTTTTGGCTCTAGAGCGCGTTAAAGTTTGACAAAAATGGCAAAAGTGGCCAAAAAGCTGTTTTTTTAGTTTTTCTTGTATAACTCAAAAACTACGCACTTTTTAAAAAATTGATGTAAATTACAAATAAACTAAATTAAATTTTCGACAAATTATATCTTTTATGTTTTTTCTTCAAACAAACGGTTTAGGCGCTAGGGCGTCTTAAAGTTTGACAAAAATTCCAAAACTAGCCAAAATGACTGAGTTTTTTAGTTTATCGCGTATAACTCAAAAACTACGCACTTTTTGAGAAAAGTTATGCAATTTACAAATAAACTAAATTAAATTTTCTACAATTTATGTATTTTAAGTTTTTTTTACAGACAATCGGTTTAGGCTCTAGAGCGCGTTAAAGTTAGACAAAAATGACAAAATTAGCTAAAAAGCTGTTTTTTAGTTTTTCTCTTACTACGCACTGTTTGAGAAAACTGATGCAGTTTACAAATTAATTAAATTAAATTTTCAATAAATTATATCTTCTGTTTTTTCTTCAAGCAAACGGTTTATGCGCTAGGGCGCCTCAAACTTTGACAAAAATTCCAAAATATGCTAAAAAACCTTTTTTTGTTTATCGCTTATAACTCGAAAAATACGCAGTTTTAGAGAAAAGTATTCTTATACAAAAATAAAGTAAATTTAATTTTCTACAAATTATATTTGTAGATTGTGATCGTCAAACGAACAATTTAGGTGTTGAGGAGAGAGAAAAGAGAGAGGAGCGCGTTGCAGTATAGTGCTTTGCGAAGAGTGAATTTTTGGGGGCCAAAGTAGCCAAAAAGCACACAAAAAATTTAAATACCAACAAATTGTATTTTTGCTGTAGACTTTTAATATATTATGGCAGACGGTTTTAAGTGCAGCCATTGTGGTGGCAGACGCCTTTGAAGTCAAAATAAGACTTCGTAATTTGTCCCAAGCGAGAATAATTTCAGTCAGCATTCGACACTTTATAAAGGTGGAATTTTCATAAAAACGGCTGAATTTTTCTACTCTAGTTTTGATATACAATAGTTTCAAATTATTTACGTAAATACGTACATGTTTAGTTTCCTTGGATTTCTCTAGGGACATTTCGTTGCTTCTTTAAGGGGTGGTAAAAGTTTTAAGATCAGACTTGCATGACATTTTCTAAATTGTAACTCTAACTAAAGAGAGGTAGATGAAATATTAATTTACGAAATATATGAATACTTTTTTCCGAATCTGTTCTTTAACGGCAGAAACAGCTGCCCCATTTCACCTAAAAAATGAACAGCCACCCAGTTATGTTAAAAGTTACACAAAACTTGTATTAGCCTCGAAATGGCCGAGTAGGGAGGCTATGTGAAAATTAAGTTCCGATAAGACAATAAGTTCACAATACATTTCGAGAACGAAGAAGAAAAACTTAAACGATTAAACGAATCAGGATTGCCGATGATAATGGAGAAATTTTATTTGTAAAAATAAACAAAGTTAGATATTGTCGTAACATGCTATAAGTCGAAAATTGCACGGAAAGTAGCGCATTGAAATAGTAAAAATAGTAAAGTTGTATTCAATCAAGCATTAAGATAAACATTTGTAATTTCCTAACAAAGCTATCTCTTTACTGGTTGAGTACTTCCTGAACTTTCCTTCACTTATCCATAGGTTATACGACTGTAGTAGATGGCTCAACCGGATTCAAAATGTCAGGACCCAAGTTTTCCTTATCTCATTTAATTCCGTATTGTTAATATAGTTCTAGTTTAGTTGTTGATTTTGCAGTTCAATTAAACTTGAGGATTTTAGAACTAGATATTACTTCAACATGTTAAACTTTTAGTATTAATTTAATAGTTTAGTTGCAACAAATTCTATTAACTCGGTTTTAGTTAACTTTTACCCTATAAACGAACTTTCTTTTTAAACTTTACTCTTTTTTAGTCCGCTCTCTTTTGTATAAGAAAAGAATTTTTAATTTAAAGTTTCGATTAGAAATTCTCTCTTCCTATTAAATTAAATTTTATCGCGCATTAAATGTTTCTATTCGACTATTCTTAACACAGATATATTTAATAAAAAATTGTAAGTTTGCTGTAGAATGATTTTCAATCCATCACTAGCAGGAATGGTTTTGTGACAGTTGGAAAAAGTAGAGTCGAGCGACATTGTCACCGGGGAAATAATAAGAAGAGAAAAATGGAAGACGGAATTGTCGTGATTGATTTAAAACATCCCCAAAAACTGCACCGACTCGAACAAAAAGAGAAAATTTCATTTTCGCGCTTTTAATCCGTCGCAATTTTATTTTAAATTCAAAAAAATTGATCTTAATTTGTTTTATGTCCCGCATAAAACCTCCTCTTGCGCTTTTGTTACCCTATTCGAAACGTCTATTTTTCATGTTTCCGATTTGTTTTTTTTACCATTCCTTTATCTATCGCAATTTACTATTTTTGTTCTACAAATTTATTCACCCTAAAATCGCCGAACTCTTGTCACTTTTTTAAAATTATAATTAAGCCGTTATTTTATCAAATAAACTAACATCCCTTATCGTGTAGAACTTAAATAACAATTTTTCAATTTTAAATACGTAACTTATAGACACCAAAGTGCGTTACCGCAAGTTTTGTCTAAACTATAAATTTGTTAACTTTCGAGTTCTTATTTCTGTGCAAGGGAAAGTTTTCGGTGAAAACTTTTCAATATCTAAAAGACACATTAATCATCTATTCAAGTATTTTACAAGTGATCTTACGCGTGAGACTATTTTTTTCAATTTATTTTCTATGTATTAGATGAGGGTAGGATAAGCTTCTTGCAAATTCCTAAATACGCTTTATAGCGGAGCAAGCAGTTAATGGTTAATGGATTAAGCCGAATTTAAATCGATTCGATTGCTTCCCTTTGTGTTTATAAATTTTTCTAAAATCGGCTCTTTCCAATGTTTTCGCTGCTGGCGACGTATAGTTAAAATAAAGTTTAAACTGTTGATTTTTTCCTTGCTTCTGACATTTTGCCAATTTTTCGAGAACCTCTTAGTTGCACCAACAAGGTGAAAATGGTGCTTAGAAGTTTATGCATACATTGCACAAACAGATAAAATGCCAGGGGTAGTTTTAAATAAGAACTCCATCAGATCGCCAAAAAAAGGTTGCAAGGCATTAAATTAATTCTAGAATACACATGATGGGCCTGAAAGGCCCAGCGACCGGTTATACTATAATATTTTCAAATATTTATTACAATCTCCCAAAGCAAAGGAAGATGATATGGTATTCTAAAACGCAGAATGTGGTGGGTACCTACACAAAATTATTTTATCTTAAAGTAGTGCTTAGTTCGGCCCTGTCTTATGCAAAGTCTCTTCGTCGTTTTTTTTACAAACAAACAAATAACAGCAATTTTCGAGATAACAATAGCGGCAAAATTTTAGTGCACGCTAAATTGTCTTTTAGTTCATGCTGAAAGTAATTACCTCCTACCAATTCACCTGACTCGACTATAAATGAATTTTCCATCGGAATTTTCTTAAAGAAACACATTTGTTTCTACCTTTAAAAATAATTACGTGGGTAGATAAATTTTATTTAGAGATACGTTAAATTAGAATGACACGGTTTAAGTCGAGATTTTTTTTAATTTGTCGCCCTGTATAAAAAAAAGTGCGTAAAAGGTTAGAGTGATAAGGGACAAGTGACGCTGATGCAATAATGCCGGAAAACCTTTAGGGAGCTTTCCAAATTTCGCGTTCTACTTCGCAATAAAATTTCTTTTTTTTATATATTTCGTACAAAATTGTTTACCAAAATTTTCAGTATTAAAATTAAATTTTTTTGCGCGTGCATACTTAAGTTTATAATTATTATACTACCATTAAAATCTTTTACAAGGAAAATGCATTTTTTTTAGATATCGGTGAAATGTTTTTTAATTAATTCGGGACAAGCGTAATATCCACTAATCAGAACGCTGTATTTGAAATTCTTCATGTATGTAACATATGATGTGGCTTAATTATTACAGATTAGCGGTGCTCATAATACGTACTACTATATTTTTGTAAAAGCTAAATTTTTTAATTATAAAGTATGATTTTCTAAAGCTCGTTTAAACTTGAAAAATGAAAACCTCGCCATTTCAAAAAAATTTAATATGCGCAAATTTAACGAATAAGACAATTATGGTCCTCCGGAGCACCTATAAATGTTTATTTAATTACAAAGTCTGCAGTAAATTACTTAAAGGAAATTCTACACGAATAACACTTGACATTTAAACAAATATTTTGATAAATTAAAACCGCCCCTACGAAATAATATTTTTGCCTTATGTTGATTTTAGGAGGCTTTTATACTTCTCAAATTGTAGACAATGTTGCAAATCTTTTATAATTGAATAATAAATTTTCTTATTAAAATGGCACTCGAATGTTTAAACCAGCGTTTGTTATTTCTATTCAATTTGTTTTTAAGAGAAAATCGAATTACGTAGGTATATAATTAGTTTTTTTTCGTCGGATTCAAAAATTGAAAAATTTTGTTTTGAAAGAAAAACAATTTGTTGTTATATTGAACAAATTCAATTTTTAAGAGAACAATAGAACTTGATATTGGTAGTATATGTATTTTGAAAGTTCACTTTGGATTTTTAACAACAAACTTATTATTGTACACCGTGGGAGAGAAATTAATTTAGAAAAAAGGAAGTATAGTCCCAAGTTTCTATACAGTGTGTCCGGGGATAGGTGGAACACGGGCGATCTCGCTTATTAGTGATTTTATCAAAAAATGCTACTCTTTGTAAAAGTTTTTACTTGTTCCAAAATTAATATTCACAGTTTCATTTCTGTAGATTTTTATACAGGGTGGTCTTTATTAGCGTTTCTCTAAAATTATACATCAGTAAACTACTCTTATTTTAAGAGGAAAATAAAAAAGTCATAACAAAAAATTATTTCTACGCCGATTTCTTATTCAGATATAAAATTTGAAGCCGATACGGCACTTTTCATATTTTCAAAAATTTCTATGTAACGATGTTTCAAGCTGCGTATTTTGAATTTCGCCAAGGAATTGTAAGGATGTATGAATGTAAGGAGCACTTATATTGAGTAGTAATTATTATTTATTTGTTTGTTTTGATCTCTAATAAAATTTTTTTATGAAATTGTTAATAACAAAATGTTGAAATCGTTTAAAAATATTAAAAGTACCGCATCGTTTTCAAATTTTATATTTGAATAAAACATGAGCGTACGAATAACTTTTTATTATGAATTTTTGATTTTTCTTTTCAAAATTTTCCTAGTTTACTAGTGTATAATTTTAGAGAAACGCTAATAAAAACAACCCTGTACAAAAATCTGCAGAAATGAAATTGCAAACATTAATTTTGCAGCAAGCAAAAACTTTTACAAAGAGTAACATTTTTTGATAAAATCACTAATAAGCGAGATCGCCCGTGTTCCACCTATCCCCGGACACACTGTACTATAGTATAGTTAGAACGTCAATAAATACTTTTAATAATTATTGATTATTGATTATAATTAATACAAAATATTGACGGAAAAATTAAATGTACTACGACCACTATTGTGGTAATATATGTTAATTGTAGAATATGCTAGTTTATTTAAGGACCAGTACAATACCGTACACATGGACCAAATAAGCAAACGTTTGATTATTTTAGGGAGTATATAATTTGCACCTCAAAATTACCCTCATAGTAATGAGAATAACATTGTTACACCTGAATAAATGATAACGTATGAGAATGCTATGTTATTAGTTGTTAAAATACTCTTAGTTAACAATGAGGCGAGTTAGTACAATTAACCATTTTTGACGTTAAATAATAAATTAAATAGTATAACTCTAAAGTCATTTCTAATTTTTATCTTAGTAAAATGCCACCCAATAAAGTTTTTAACGGAACTCGAAACTGAAATAGTAAACTTGCTAGCTTATCCCAAACGTTTAAGAATTAGCCCCATGCAGAGTCTCCTCCGTTGCCATATAATTTTTCGAGGCGATTGTTTTTTCAAAAGAAACTTTCCCTCTTATAGAAAAAGGTTCAACGTATGTCTGTACCTTGTGTTTTTTTTATTTTTTGTCAGTATCCGTGAAACTTCAAAATTGGGTGTAAAATGCGCAAAATGACACACTTTGAAAGATGTTTCCATCACACTTTGATACGGACATAGTACGTTAAACCTTTTTCATGAAAGAAAAAGTTTCCTTTGAAAAAAAGATTCCCTTGAAAAATTATATGGCTAGAACGGAGGCTCTGCTAGTTAACAATTGCACTTTAGAGTCGCCTTCGTTACACCCTGTGTATTTAAAACCGTAATTTTTCACGATTTAGTAACCGCATACTATGAATGAGTCCCAAACTCACAATTTGTCTATTTAAGCAGTTCTCTATTATTACAACTAATAAGAAAGATAAGCATTACCTTTATCATAGTCCAGGAGCCATAGATCGCATCTTGTTTCAGAAGAGCGTCTCTAGAAAAGAAAAAGCCATAAATTCGTGGAACATCTAAAATTTGAGTAAGTTATTTGACTTTTTGATCAAACTTGAAACTAATATCTTAAACGCCCCCACTCGTAGTAAAATTAATGTTGAAGTCGAAGAAACTTCCTTTTGAGTTAATTACTAATAGTTGTACCTACTAAATAAATAAAGCAGAACCATATATTTATTAATCTATATTTCCCTTGAGCCAAATTCAAACTTCGAGTCGAAGCAAAAACTTGTTTTATACCTACACCTCTTTGGTGTGACTGAGAGATAACGCTGAATTAATTTTGCAAACGATAATTAGGTCGTAACGGTTACGTTACGCAATAAACATACACGGCTATACCTATAATAAGACACTCAACTTATACCTATACAAGTTACCTTAAAATTTTAAACGAGAAAAGCCCTTTGTCGAGTAAATTGGAATTGAACTTTATATCACTCTCGAGCATTATTTCATTACTTTTTGTTGCGATTTTTCCATCGACAACCGTACATTTGCAATAAGACTTGCTCGTTTCCTCTATTAAAATGTTACGAACGAGCGTCGCTTCGTAGTGAATTCTGAATTGAAAGTTGTTACGTTGACCAGCATAAATTGTTATACGGACGTTCTAAATATATTAAATCGATTAACGTATTCAGAAAAGCTTTTTAGAACTGTAACCATGTAATAATCACGTCAGATTTAATCAAAGAGTAAACTCGAAATGTTTATTTAACAAATGCTATATTATTAACTCTTGTATGTCCAGTGTTTGCTTTTCCTCATCTGAGACCAATCATTGCTATCTCTCCACTTCACGTCTCACTAACCCTTCATCACCCACAGGGAAACACGCTTACTTGATCCGACAGCGTATACGTGAGTCAATACTCTCCACAACTGTATTTTATTACGAGTTCTGAAATCACAATGTACTAACAGATAATAGAAGAATTGATTTACTCGATAAAATGGGTGAAAAGAAAATCCAATATACGTAGTACAGTTTGCACTGTACATTGTGTAGAACTACGTTTTCTAAAACCGGATGAGTCAATATAGAAACTATATTTCTCAATTTTCATTGGACGGGCTTATAATGTATTTAAAAATTTAATATAGAAACTAATTCGTTTTAACAAACGTGTGCTGGGATGTGGACAATAGCAGAAGTGGGGAGAAGAAACGGATTGATGGTAAACCCTTCGGTAGAATGTTGGACGTCTTCTTAATCCCCCCAAAAATAGATTATTTGAATAAAAATGCGATAACTTCAAATTCCATTTAAATTAATTTTTTTTTACTTTTTAGATAGAATCCTGTCAAGAAAACCGAATGCACATTTATGCAAACAGACAAGTTAACGTCTGGCGTCTTTTTAAACCATCAGAGACTCTCTAAAGTTGTTCTGGAATGCTGGCAAAACCTGCAAGTCCTTCCTGTTCACAAATTGGTGAGATATCACTAAGTTAATTCGGAAATTAAAGGAAACAAAGGTGCAGGTGGGCTAGCTGTTAGAAGCTCTCAAAAAACCACTTTTAGTGGTCCATAACGAGCCTTTGGGACCCCCTACAGTTCCGTTCAACAAAACCTTGCGGAATGAATAGCGGGGCTCTATTAAGGAAACACGTCCAGTAAAAGTGTAAATTCTGCTGAGTATTAGCAGAATACACCATCAAGTCTACCACTCCCCTACCCAATAAAATTCGTCATACTATAGGTGACAGTTGCAACACTGGCGCGCTTAAGTGTCAAACCTCCACTGGAAGAAATGGGTCGTTTTACGCTTGAGAACCGCTGGAAAATATTAAAAAATTATTTCCAAAGCGAATATGTCGCGGAAACTGCAAAATTTGAAACGAATGTTTGGTCGAAATAAAGCGCAGCTGCGGTTTGACACCGTTGGACGTTTTTTTATAGAGAAATGGTAAAGACCGCCGCTGCTCTAACAGCTCACAAACAATTGGCGCACTTATAAGGAAAACTTTCTTAGAGCTATTTTTGAAGTAGGGCCTCAAACAATCAACAAAGTACTGCAAAATTGGATTAACAGGATGGGCTACTTTCAAGTCACCGGCGGTAGCCATTTGAATGAAATTGTTTTCGAAAAATAACCAGAAGGTGCACTCTCTTCAATAAAGCAACAATTATTGCATAATATTGGACGGTGAGTTTTAATAGCAATTTAAAAAGAACAAAAGGCCTACCCTTTATAAGAATTTGGAAGAACCTTATACATTTTTCTCGGAATCAGTGGATTCACCCGAGCAGGCTTGTAGCTTTCTTGTGTTTTTCAGAAGCCTTTGCAAATACAAATCAAGTTACTGTGTAAGAACGAACAAAGAGATTTTGCCGTAATAAATTTTGTTGGAACTTTATATTCGACTTATTTGAAAAATACTAAAAAGCTAAAAACAAACTCTAGATTTAAAATTCTATCGTAATTTTTTCAGGAATTAGAAACATGCACTACATTTTTAGTTATTTCTCGCACGCTTAGAGAAACTTTTAAAATTAACCCCTCAAATAAGAGATAATCGGCCTTAATGAAGTACTAATAAACTATTCAGTATTTAGATTAAAATTATTTTATTATTCCACTAGAGCAAATCCGGATCTATTATGAAACCTTCGCCGACCCTAAAGACCATATCGTAGTATATCTTATAGATTCCCTAAGGGAAGGAAGGATAACAGGACATAAAGACTCAAGACACGCGCTAGATGCAACTATCTGTTTTAGCTCCGTCTTTAGTTGATGTAAAGCAACCCTGAACTGCCAAGGGTTGTTTTCAAATTAATTTATGTTTATTACAAACAAAAAACCACCCCGCTGTCTTAACTTTCCAACTTGCTTATTATACAGTAGCTTTACTGTTACAAGTTATTGCAGGAAGATATTATTACCATTGGAAAATGGAAATGTGCCTTGTTCTGTTTTAAAGAGATAACGTGTCAACATTCACGTGCATTTAGAAAATAATGATAAAGTCACTCAAATTATTGTCAACAAACGATGTGGCATCTGCAAGTCGGATATAGATTAAAAGATAAATTTCGCATTCATTATCAACCCCTAGAGTCCAAATTCATTTAATTACTATCAAATTTTGTTAGACCTACAGGTACTTTTTATCCCAGTTTACGCCAAGTTGGTTTTTTAAATATTTAATGGAAAATCGATTTTTCCCTCAAGATGTTGCCGAGCAGGCGGTCGGGAGGGTCGGTAATAGTTTACTACATTTTGAAATAAAAATAAACTTAATTGTATTTTTTTCACTAAGTCGCTTAAATGTTATTAAAATAGAGTTTCCTCGGAACAACCTTTAACGGTTCGAGGGTTCATTTTCTTCCGACCATTTTTAAAAGCATTTGTAATATTACACTCGCCACTAATGGCGATAGATAACTTAACAATAACACCTCGCATCAAACAGAAACTTATTTGAGGAAATCTGATATCTGCTCTAAGTTTTCAACTACAATGTACTTTACAAAAACTATTTTTGAAATTGTCGATATATGTTTCAGAAATAATTGCAATTTGAGAAGTTTTTCCTAGTAGAATTTATATATACAGGGTCGTTTTCTATTTTGGCCATTTAGTTTTTTCCATTTAATTAAAGCGCGTTCTCGACTTCTTCGCATCCTTTTTATGCGCTTTAATCAGTCCTTGCAGTAAATTCATATATTCTGGTGTCTGCTCTCTGTTAGGGAAAATGCAGGAAGTGCACTTTTAAGCGCCATTAGGCAAATTTATCGAGCTTGAAAAATAACAAAATTGAACAAAACGATAATTATAAAAGACAAAGAAAGACAGACGTTAAAATTTCCAGTCGTCATAATTTAACGATAGATCGTAACTATTTGGAATCCGTTTTAAGACATGCCACCCTGTAATAAACTTGTAATGTATTACGACAAATTTTGGGGAAAACATTTTTTATTATGAGCATAATGGAGCTATAAACAATTTAATGGTTCCAATTTTCTTTAAGAAATACGTCGTAATGAAATTTTTTATGTGTACCTACTTTTTATAATATAATTACTTTGATTGTATTCACAATGCGGATGTTTTCCAATAAAATTTTTTTTTTTTCCCAAACGGATTTATTTGTTAAAAGTTGTATTTCCTGTCTTCCTGAGGCGTTTTAAACTGTACAACAGACGTCACTGTTTGATGTAGTTCTTTCAAGTAACGTACAAGCGATGTAGCGTGCTTGCAGGGAAACGGGATACAAAAGGAAACCTACCCTTTGTCTGTACTACTAAGCATTTTGAGAAAAACTTTATTGATACCTGCAACGAACATTTTTTTGTACCTCGTTTGCATTTTTATAACAATCTAATAACGTATAAAAGAAAAAAGAATAATTTTTACAGCGTAAGAATAGTTTTCTCACATTAGTCGCATGCTAAGGTACTTTTATGTAAAAATCATACCGGATGGAGGCAATCTTAGTGGCCACTGGCATCTAACATTAATTCTAATGGCATACCTATAGCAATACACAGTTGGAATCTATACCAAGGACTTAATTACGCGTTTACACTGAAGAAAATTTTCCAGAAATGGTTTGAACGATTTATAAAAAATTATCGAAACTTAGAAGTAAGTAAGTAAGTAAGTAATCTTTATTCGTGTTTGGAACCGAAGTTTTACACAAGTCAACAACATCATAAAAAATCAACATTAACATTGAGTAATAAGTATTAAGCACCTCATATTACATAAAATTGATTATATAAAACTCATCCACAGTGTAAAGAGCTGTGGATACAAGCACTGACTTTATTTTGATTTTAAATTCTTTATAGGGCAAGTCCCTTATGCTCGAATCAATCCTATTAAAGAAATTTGGCCCGAAGTAGTTTGTTGCGTTGCGAGTTCTTTTGAGCCTTGTAAAAGCAACGTCAAGGTTTGATCGCTGACGTGTGTCGTGATCGTGGATATCACTGATAGTTCTATATTTGCCCTCGCTACGCTTCACAAAGAGGAGACATTCATAAATGTATAGTGATGGGGCGGTGAGAACACCGTATTGCACAAATTTACTCCTAACATCAGCTCTATACGCCACACCAGTCATAGCTCGCATAGCCCTCCTCTGGATTCTAAAAACTCGCTCCAAGTGCGGCGTGTGCCCCCAGCACAAAAGTTTGCGCTTTCCTACATTCAAGTGCTTGCGTATTGAAAAATAAGCCAGCTAAGGCAAAACTGTACTAGATCTTTTTTATAGAGCGGAAACTTTTCAACGAAAAGGTTCCAGGTGATATTATTCAGATATTAATAGTTTAGGCCCGAGAGTCGTTAAAATGAGCCTGCCATTTTCTACACTCTACTAGTGGCTCGTCACTAGAGACGTGGAAAAAATGAGCAGAAAAGCTTCAAAAAGCTCTTGTGTGTGGTAAGTGATAAGGTTTTATATTAAAGTAGGTCTGAACTACTGAACTATGGATAATGAGATTATGCAAACAATAACAAAACATACGTAGTCACATTGTAACAATTCTAGAACTACTTGATACATTGTTATTTTGATCGCTTAGTATAATTTAACTAAATTCTCACTCTCGCACGAGCGCCGATTGTAATAAAGATCGACTATTGTTAAGAGACACTGAAGCACTCTAAAATTCACTGTCGGAGTGATCTTGAGTCGTTTATTGTTTGAAAATGGGGTTGAATAAAAATGTAAATAACGTGCATATAAGTAATACGAAGAAGAAAATTTAAATTTAATAAATGATATACAAGACAAGATGGGTATTATATTAAACTATAAAATTTGAAGTCTAGAATAAAGATATTTTAATAAAGTACGTACTCGAACATCGTTAAAACACTTCTTTATTAGATTGGCAAGTTGGCATTATATAAAAACCGACGGATTTTTAAAGATTTGCGACTAGAATTTGATTAGTTATAGAATCAGCCATTGGGTGCACGCTGCTCGTAGCCTAGAATATTAAACTGTCATCGACGGTAAAAACTCGACGAGTGCACTAGGTTTTAATTTGGCTTGAATTTTAAATTTGAAATTTATCCACTCAGCTTGAAATATAAGTTTCTTTGAAATCATGTCTGGAATAATTCAAATTTTTTTTTCTTATTAAATTATCGAAAGATGTGATTGAAAATATAACAGCTGCTTATCTCATTTTAATTTCCAATAACTCAATAATTTTTTTTATTTTGCAACTTATAATTAGTTTACACCCTCGAAATAAAATTTAATAAAACTTTTGTATTAGAAAATTCAAATTTTAACGATTGATGGCTAACCTCAAATGGAAATCTAGAAGGAAACTTAGCTGTAGGTATCATATTCGGTTACAAAGTTAGATTACTGCATGTGATGATACTTCACAATTTCTTCCACCAGGGAGCTCGTCGACAATTTACGCTTTCATTGAAAATATTTTAATAAAAATTTCAAAGGATTCTCAAAGTGCAATAAAAAGTTTTATTACTGTAGACTTTAGCAAAAGAAAAGAAAACCTGAAATGAATCGAACAAGGTGATTAATATTATTATGTTATTTCTACTCTACATCCATTTAGACAGTGGAATAAAGTTGTAACGTATAATGGTAATTTTTGAATCGCTACTCAGAGAGCGGAAAATTCCTGAAAAACTAGTGAAGACGACCCAATGGAACTTGTGTTAATCTTTATTACCAAAATTGCACTTTTTCATGAGTATAGACACAACAAAGGAAATTATCTATCAGTGATAGACTGGCACTTAGGCCCAGTTGTATAAACGAGCTAATCTGGGAGTCAGAGTTAACTCCGCGATCTGAATATAAGGTTAAATCTTAGCGTAGATTAGATTAGGTTAGCTCGTAGGCACTTGGTCCAGGGTTAACCCATCTATTTTCTAGAGTCAAATATATATCAGTTTAACTCAGAATTAGTTCTTATTAATGTTGAATTTAGGTTAATCGCCGAGTTAACTCTGACTCCCAGATTTGCTCGTTTATACAACTGGGTCTTAGTGATCTAGAATCTAGACTATCACTAAGTGCCAGTCCCACCAACTCTGATTAAAGAGTTTAATCATCGTTAATGGTAGTTAATCAATGAATTACAATGATTTGTCATGACCATGATTAAATTATTTAATCAGAGTTGGTAGGACTGACCCTTAATCGTTAGTATCGTCATAGTTGTCGCTTCTTTAATTTATTGAACAGACCAATAATAATTTTATGGAAAAAATATTGGAAATAGTGGAAAATATATATTTCGATCAAGTAAGGGTCGATGACGACCAAAGTGAGTTTCAAAGTCGTCAGTACCATATCAGTCTCATATTTGCCCAAACCTGCCTCAGATGAAGAAGTTTAAAATAAGTAAATGCCACAATCTAATAATAACAGATGGTTCCATCGAGAAGCTCATCGTGGTATAATTTGTGTAGTTAGCGTGGAATGTAACATATGAGCATAACACAAGAATCCGTTAGTATTACATAAAAGTGTAAAAACTCAAATGCAATTTAATTTCGTCCAATTATATTAAATTATTTAATATGCATAGAATAAGAATGCAAAATATCAGTTAGCATCGAAGAATAATAATATGTTATTTTAAGCATGCAATTGTGGAAGAAGGCGTACCCCACTAGTAGTATAAAATTAGACGAAAACAGAGCAATAGCACGAATTGAAATTTCCGGAGTCTTAAATTTTAACTAAGCTGACGGCGTAATTCTACATTTATTCGAGTTAACGGACAAGAAAGATTGAAGGAAGACTAGGTGGCAAATGGGTATATAATAGAAGCTTCCTTGTGGAATACTTTTGTCGTTGCTATTGAAATTGTAACTCGAGCAAAAAGCAATTGCGAAAATTTATTAGTCTGTCTTTTAATATGCGGAACAAGTATTTTGTCTTTACGTTATCGCTATTCTCTTAACTTCGTTTAACAAAAAGTTCTATTTGATTAAAGAATGTAGAAAAAAAAGCAAAAATAAAAGAAAAACTAATTTCGTTTTTGATTACGCAACGTTTACCTAATAAAAAGTTAAATCCTTTTAACGTTAAATGCTTTGTCGTGCTTTCTTTTGCTACAGTTGCTTTATCGAATTAAATATTCGCCAATGAATTCAATTGTCTATGTGTTTTGGGCAATTTAAACCGTTCTTTTCCTTACTCCGATATTCTTCTAAAACGGTAAGAAAGCCTATTAGTTCCAAATAAATTAACTCGGGCGAGGATTTTCCTTTTTCAAATTTAAAATTTAACGAGGAATATCTTTATGCTTTTTAAACCTCCAATTTTCCAATTTGCGTTTTTTTGTCCAACTTTTATCAAAAAATAGTTTTGACTTACAACCTTAATCTTCCGTTATTTGATACGTATTGAAAGTCGTCGTCGTAGGCGTCACTATGATGTATCTCTTTAATACAAACAGGATCATTTGTTGAGAAGCGTCGCCTGTCGGTATCTACATTATCAGCAGTAAAACACATTATTGGAAGCGCTGCTTCTGACTTGCAGCTTCATCAATCTTACCAATGATTCATCATTCTAAATTCTTATTGGCTAAAAGTATTTTTGCTTAGATAGGTATTTATAAAATTTTAACTACCTATACATTACAAATTTATTCAATTTCTAAAGTTAATTATATCGTTTCAAATCGTTTTGGAAATTTTCGGTGAACATGTTTACCTTATAATACGAGATCACGACCCAACATGCTACTACTGATAATTTTGTTAATATAAGAGAGTCAAAGTGGGCTACATTAGCGAGATTGGGCACAATAACAAGTTACAAGACAAATTTATTTAATGTCGTCTTTAGTTTGTGTTACTTTGAATTACGTAAAATAACTGAAAATGCGTAATAACACTTTTCCTAATTTCAGAAATGTGTATGCGGCGTGTTCACTTCATGAAAAGAATGTTTTGCTCGTGAAAAGTATCTGCTTGGTGTAATATCATCTGTTTTCACTATCAGAACTAAATATCTGTCAACTTCATGTAACAAAAAATTGTTTTACGCGTTTAGTGAAATGTAATATGATTTCATCGTGGGAACGGGACATTAAATATTTCCGTGTCGTAACCTTTAATCTGCCAGTACTATTGAAAATTACAAAAACTGGAGTGCACGGTTCGTAAATGCTACTTACTGCTTACCATATACGTAAAGATGAAGTCTCCCATCCTCGCATCCACATATTGAAATTAAATTCTACTACAAGAAGTATATGTGGCGTGGCGCGAAAATTTGCTACGCTGTACTCGAGACCGTACGAATGAGTTTCTTATGAAAACTCTTCCAAACTTTTTTCTAAAATTTGAAGAGGCAATTCTAAAGGTCATCAATCATAAATTTAAAAAAAACCTTCTTATAAAATGCAATGCTCGATGCTTGCATGTAACAATACCTAATCGTCACCTAATTTAAGTGTTTGACCTAAAAACTTGTTAAAAATTGCTCGAACAAATATCATCATTACACTTTCGAAGAAGTTTTCCGAAAATTAAATTTTTCTAATATGAAAATTTAATTTTCCAACTTTTTTCTGTCAAAACTTTAAAAAAATGATTTTAGATGTGAAAAAAAAATTTTTTTCTAAACTTTTCTTTTCTTAAAGTAAAATTTTCTATTGAAAAATAATGTATTATTAACGACGTTAAAAACTAGAAAGTTTTTACGAGATACTAAAAGCATTTAATCAAAATCCACAATCTAACCAATATCACTTGTCTTTGTAAACCGAATTTGTCTCAAAAGCAAAAAACACCCACGAAGTAGTTTTCGTAGTTTTAGATAAAAGACGTACGTCTAGAACCAATCTTTTGTAATTGAAGGAATTTTAACGATAAGAGTGTCGTTGATTGCACAATCGATCATGAGATTCCTACGCCGATAGGGGATTGAGATGTTTAAATTGCATGTAAGATGTTAGTTGAAGTCTTTTTGCTGCCGGATTAGAGAATTAAACTAGAACCTCGGGACTCGACCAGGTTTTCAAGAAGAAATTAAATAGACAGAAAACCGTTTTCTACAATCGTTTTCAACGTTAACTTTACTCTTTTTATAATAGAAATTTCTAAAGCTCTTTAGTGGGAAAAATAAATAATTTATTTTATTTAAATGTAATGAAAGCAAAAAACAAATTACATGTCATCACATGAATTTTTCATTTACAAACGATCGTTATCATTACAAGCGTTTTTCAGCCTGTTGTCATAAAACGTAATAAACGCTCCACAGAAGGTGTTTAAGGTATTAGTAAAAGACCCACAGTTGCCTATTCGAGATGTAATTTTAATCGCATAATCTTTAATGACCGAAGAGGGTGGCACGTTCCCCTATAGCCTAGAAGCTAACTTTTTAGTTCGAGGCTTATTAAACTACTGACTTACAGACGGAAGAGCAAACGGGCAGATGGGCGTACAGACATATAAACGGACATAGGAGGAGTAGAAAAATAAATGGACGTGCAAACAAACAGTGATAGACTTTATACCGAAACTATATTTTCAGGAAATGACAAAAAAAATAAAAAACACTAACAAAGGTTTTCGGCCGACGCCCAAAAAATTATTTAAATTGCATTTTTGAGTTTGGCGAGTCGTGGCGACTTCTTCCATTTTCGCATTGAATCCGTAATACTCTATTACCGAACGAGCCCTTCCATTATCCTTTTCGATTACGTTTTTCACGGACTTTATTCTATCTAACAGTAACAGCTTTTAAGAAAACCAGAAAGTAGGGTCATTTTTGTGTTCAAATTTTCATCACGTATTTCTAATCAATAACTTTTAAGTTAATCAAAAGAAATAACAATAAAGCATTTCAATTTATACGGTCGAAAAATCATAACCCATTTAAATTGAATTATTCAAAAAGCGAACTAACAAGCTAGAAGAACTAATATATCACAAATCCAAACGTCATGTTCTATATTCCAACACAATGCGCTTGTCTTTTTTGAGACAGATATCAAGATAACTAACTAGAAAAAAAAAAGAATAAAAAGCATTACGGCGGTCAGCGAACACCCACATCTACAAAATTTAACAGAAAGGAAAAGCTTTCAACTAATTAATTTGTTCTAATAAAAACCACCAATTTATATAAGAGGGATGAAAAATTAGAAAATCATTGCAATTCGCAAACTTAACTTAATCGAATAATTCATAAATTTTGAAAACTAATCATAGATAAGAAAACAAGCTTGTATGCAATGGCAATAAATTTGATTTAATCTAATCGGGGGGTTAACTTATCTTAAATATTGTACGGTTATTAAGAAAGTTGTTTGATCACAGAAACGTATCTGAAGTGAAATTAATAATAAAGCAACATTTACGACTATTAGATTATAATTATTACATAAAAGTAATTGTTTGGGAAAATGATAAATGAGCTATAAAATGAAATAAATCACGAAATTAACTAACTTGGAACTTTTTCAAGAAGTAGTTCAATTGCAGGCGCGGATTTTAAGGGAAGGTAATTAGTCGAGTACAATAATTAAGCTCAAAAAGCTCTAATGTCGCAATCTAGAACAACATTATTTGTAGAATATGATAATCATCCAGTCGATTCACTAAAACGGAGTCTACAACACTAGGGAAGGCGTTCTATTCACTCACGACCCGACCCGTATTATAAAGAAACACTTGCGGCAATGTCTATAAACCATCTCTAGAATGAGTTTAAAGCAGTGGCCTCTAAGATAAGATGTTAGGGCTCGACGAAAACTTAGTTGCTTATACAGAGTAGCGGCTTTTAATAATGAGGTCACTACAAGTTCTTCAGACTTTCAGCGTAAGATAGGTGTCCTAAAGATGATGAAATTTTGGTACCTAAGTCTTCTCTGGATTTTCTCTGGCAAGTCAATATCCTTGACAAAGTATAGCGTCCAAAGCCTAACGTACGATTATCAGATATTTAGTAGAAGTAGTTTCGGTCTGGGGTTCTTAAAAGCGCTTAGATAGATTTTGAAGTTTGCCTTCTTGACTGTTTTGCTTATGTGGTTTTTCCATTTCAAATCTGAACTAATTATGACGCCAATATCTTTGTAGCGATCGACACTTTCCAATACCAAGTCGTTCAGGTAATATTGGCGACAAGGGTTTTGTTGGCCTATACTATAAAGACTGCATTTAAAAGCGTTCAAAGTAAGCAGCCAAGTAGCACACCAGGCCCGAATCTTGTCAATTTTGAGGGTTTGGAATGAGTTAGAGCATTGTTGGATATTGGTGCCATCTGCAAACGACAAAACAGACGAAGACAATCTATAAGATAGGTCCGATATGTAGGCAATTAACTGGATGGGTATTGGGTAAACTTTTCAGAACAGGACACCGCATCTTGATAGGCAAAAAATTTAGATTTTTTTCTAATCTCTGAGGTTATCGTAAAGAACATACTTCAAGTATTTCAGTTTGGGCCTTTATTGGTTAAATAATAATTTGGTTCAATGGTTGCTTCGCATCAATAGCTACTCAGAAAAGTCACAAACTTTGAGGTCCTGCATTTTGCAAAATAATTGTTTTTTGCCGTAAAGACGTAAAGGTAAATAAATGGGAAAGTAATATTTGTGGAGTACGGTCCTATTTAACGAAGTTGTTCGGAAAATTAGTTTTAGTGCCTAAAATATTTTAGAGTAAAGCTCATCCATCGCCAAAACTCGTATCACGCAACTTGCACTAGGTAGGTACTACCACTAAGGTATTTATAAATATTTTCTAAGAAATATCTTTAGCAACGAATTTATGAAATAATTACGTAATACTAACAGCTATAATGTACAATTTTGATTTGAATACGACCATAAACTGGCGAGAGCCGCCATCGAGCGCCTGGAGCTCTGTAGCTGTGGTTATCGAAACTCGAACGTTTTTGGAAAAATTCTTGCTCGTATACTTAGTTAGCGAAGAAAAAGTAATTATACAGCCCTATATTAATTTTCTCGTCTTTTACTTTTTCAGGATGTTTACTGTTGACCAAAAAATTTGAACGCTGAAGTTATTTTACGCTATTTGCATAAATTATTTTGCGTTTCTCCTAATTAATTTTATTTAAAATTTTATTGAACCTTAAAAAGAAAGCAACAAGTGAGAAAATAAGGCAAACTCACGCACCAAACAGTTTTCCCAATTGTATCAAATTTACTTTAGAAAAATTTTAAATTAAATTTTCGTTTCATAAAGAAAATTTCAATTATAGGCAGTATTACTCTAGTATTCAATAATTAGTTAATACGAAGAGGTTAATTCAAAATGAAAACTTAACAAAATCCATTACGAGTTCCAAGCTATCTCTACAATAGAAAAGTATCAAAATCAACGCAACCATCTTGAAACCTACAGGAGACCAAATACATATCATGAATTCTTTATCGCTTAATCAACTCGCCTCGGTTTCACTACCAGGGTTGTTACACGGTCTTTCAGTGAGTTGCATTTCTACACACGACAAAAAAAATTTTCAACAAATTGCTTTTATAGTCACATAAATTTATAATTTACTCTTGTAAATTGTATTTATTATTATAGCCGACGATTCATCAATCCGAACTATTGGACTTTTAAATGTAATTAATCACGAAAGAGGACAAACGAATTTATTAGTGACTGAAAACATTTTTCGAGTTTAATTGAAAATGAAAAAAATTCATTTTTAGTTAAATTAATCTCTTTTGGTAACATTTGTGAAACACTAATAATTTAAATTGAAGTTAACGCTTTGCTTACATCGCGTCGGGACGACTCTCCGCGTTAGTGCTAAGCCGCTAAAAATGGGATCTGATAAATTTTGTAACCAAAAAGATTTACAATGTTGAGATATTATATTAATTTAAATATTATTTTCTCGTAAAGAGGCGGTATACAAATTTCTTTGAGAAGTCTTGGGAAGTTAATACAGACAGGAGAATCTCCTGTAGTATTACTATATCTACGGCCACACTAACTTCAAATAGACTGTAAATGAGAAGTCTGCCTTCGGAGAGGCATAAAAACGGCATCTAGTATTCAAAGAAAGAAAATCGATAGGCGGTGTTTAGATAGCGTTGTGAAGCTAACAAATTAAAAAATTTTACTTTTGGAGTAAGAGTATGAGAGAAAGGGGGCTCGGTGACGATATAATGGCTCCAAGCACTTTCGAGCATTTTCCCCTCGAAGAAGTCTTCTAACGCCGCTATTTAAACTAGGAATATTTATAACCGTATTAAATTACGATGAAAAATAATGCACTTGACAAATTTAAACTAAACCAAAAGTAACTGAAGGGAAAAACACGATTTTCTAGTAGCAATAGGTATACCTACCTACTAAATACTAAACAGCTAAAAAAAGTTGAGGTTAACACCATAATCGCTAAATACAAATTAATATAAGACCTGCATAAAACATTAGGTACAGTTTCACAAAAAATTTTCAATATAGCTACTTAGCAAAAGAAACCTTTTGATTAGAAAGCTTACGCACGAAAGTTATGACGAGATGACCAAAACTAATTATTAATGAGTAAACCACCTAAGTCTAAACCTTGCGGAACGCCCTTAAACACGAGCTTGGCGATTTTCAGAATGATTCTACTTAATGCGTTAATTGTAAATTATGGAATTGAATTACAAACTGTCGCAAACCCAAATTAGGTACATAATTAAATAGCATTGTGATATGACACCTTAGCCTTATTAATGTCTCAAAGTTTTGATTGTCCTGTCTACGGCATATCCTTCTTACCCGAAAGGCAAAAATAAGCGAAGGTACGCACATAAACTTACTTTCTCATTATTTCGAAAAGTTAAGTATCGATTACATTTTACTTACTATCCGACACGAACCACTATTCTTTACCCCAGACGACCACAAAAAGAAAACGCTATTTGAAGAGGCCAAAGTTAAAAAATAGAAATAAACGTAATGCGACTAAAAATTCTGTTAGACAATATAGAACAGTTAAAATTTGACTTCGGAATTAGAGACTTACGTTGAAAATATGGTTATGCTCTGCAAATTTTACAAAGTGCTAAATTTAATAATAAATTAGAAATTGCATCTAGCAAATTACGTTTCAACATCAAAAGAAATGACAGCAAGGAAGTATGAAACAGAAGGGGTACAATTTTAGTCGTTTTGATTAATATTCAGAGTGGAAGAGTTAGGATTATCGTTTCTTTAGAAAATAGTAAATTTAATTTAAATGCCCAACTACATTTCAAAATCAATACAATATGATTATTTTACAAAGGAAATTGAAAAATAATAATTTTATATTACGTATCGATTATTTCCTAATGATTATGCAACCTACGAACAACTGTGTTTAAAAAGTAATCTATATGCGGACGTTAATAAAAGCGACGTCCAAACAAGTTAGTAAGCAGAAACGGGACAAATTAAGTTCTTTTCAGCGCCTATTGAAATTTTTATTGAAATAATTAATCCAATAAAATAACTTTACGCATTAAACAAAATTATTTTTTAACTAAATTCGCCAAAAATGGTTTTCCATTTCTAACAAATTAAACGAGTTTCATTACACATTCTTTTTGCGGATAAAAGTCACTTTAATTGTGCTAAAAAAATTACATTAATAATAAAATGTTGCTAAAAAGTCGATAACCACTACAGGTAAACTATTTTCTAGTAAATCAGTTCCTTATTTAAATTTTTAAAACTACCACAATTGTAGTAGATATTATTATACGAACGCTACTTAGTCCTCCTCTATCGATTGAACAAATTTAAGGTAGTGGATAGTCTGACATTAAAAATTTAGTAGTATAAATTTAGAATAACCTACTTAGTATTTTTCAATTACTAAAGTTATACGAACTGTCTAGTTAAACTGAAACAGCACGATCAATTGATTTAAAAATTTGGTATAGGTCAATATTTACTAAATAAAGGAAAAGGTAACAATTTACTAATTTGTTCCTACACTTCACAAAAATATTATTTCAAATCTGTAACTATTAATCTTGGTTATAGGAAATATTTTGTTTACAATAGAAATTTTTAATTTAGTTTTCCTGAAATGTATTAATTTCTGTTTTCCATCAAGAGTACATTGTGCAAATTATTATTTCGCCTCTATAGAGAGAGACGAACAGAAGAAGTGTCAACGCGAGGGTGATAGCTGATGCATAAATAACTGTAGAACTTGCAGATAATATCTCACAATATCTGCAACATAAAAAGAACGCAGCACCAGCACCTATTAGGAACGTGAAGAGAACAAGACAGAGTGTCTATCTACCAGCCTTTCAATATTGCAGTCTCTGGGACCAATTTGTGCAAATTGAAATTAGATTTGATTAAATTAAGTTTGGGGTAGTTTAACTCGGATGTGGAAGTTTAAAAAGATCTTGGATTAACAGACGATGTTTCCAAGACCAACCTTTACCATCTTCTTCCATTAATAGCACCACACGTTCGAAGTTTCGGTACTTCTCCCCGACTCCCGAACCTGAACATTTGTATCGAGTCTCTCTCCCAGCGATTTATAACGCTCTTGCCTTTTTTGATAGTGCTGTTAAGTTCCACTTGAAACTAGTCTCTGAAAGTGCGTTTTTGGTGCCCTCCCCAATGCTTCTTTGGGAACACGCTATGAAGAAACCTTTAACAATTACGATTTGCGAACCGCCTGGCTTTCTTACAGTATCCGAGCTTGAAAATGGAAGAGTGGAATAGCCCAAGAGATAACGTAAACACAAAAATTGTGAGAAAGTCGAAACTAGACTTTAGTCTGAAGTCACTTATTCGTAACTTTAAAAATGAATTTTATTGTAGAATATGTAGAAGAAAAAAAACATTTAAGTGCCTACTTGTGCCTTTTATAATCTTTAAATCAAACAGCTGATTCCAGTACGATGAAGTTTGATCAATTTCGAAAAAATAAGGTAAGGCCCAAAGGCTCTGTACCTCAAGTGCGGATATACCTTCTTTTCATTTAATATTTTTAATGTTTGAGAAACGCAACCCACAATGCTTCTGTGTGTGGTTTTAGAGTTGATTGTAATACCATTTTATTAGTTTATTTTGTTTTCTTTATAAAATTTTATAAAAATAAAATAAAATAATATTTTAAATAGAAAAGAGAATTTGATATTTATGCTCAAATTCCCTGCACTTAGCTTCGTAGCTATAATAACGACACACATTGATGATAGGTTTCGTTTTTAGAAATTCTTATTTTTCTAAAAAGTAAAAAAGCAAACAACCATCCGCAAATTTTTGTTTCTCTAAGGCCTAAAGGCCGTAGGTTATAAGGTGAGATTGAGATGCACGAGTTTGTTAAATTCGCGGCCACATCTTCATCGTACCGACGGACCGCCCGTACCGACCCTCCAAATATAGGCTTTTTATACAGAGAGACGATGAACCGAAAATGCTCGTTTGTTTGTGTAAGTACTTCAACTTGAAATGATAAAAACGTTTAATGCGCAGCCCCTTTTAGCATTTGAAAAGCACCAGGTATTTTTGAAAAACGTGAGAAGTCTACTCGATTTTTTTGCCAAAACAATATGATGCAGAATTAACTCAGATCCGGACCGCAATAATTGTTATGCTATAAATGTTCCAGTGCGCGCTGCCGGTGTCTAGCAAATCCAAATTTCTGCTTCAAACTTCAAATGCGCAGAAAAAGGTTGCTAACACTAGCAATTAATTATAATTGATCAATGACCTTTACGTAACAGCTTAATAAAACACACTCTTGGAAATAAATGCTTGTGGAATCTGGAAAAAAACATGATCAACAATAAAAGAACGATGAAGAATCTTCGTAATGGGGTACGTATTTTACGCGAGTGTCAGCTTTTTCTGAACTTCGGATTCTACAAGCTGCAAGAAATTTTAAGACCATCAAATGCTTTGAGAAGTTTGCTCTTTGATGGGAACTTCCTAAATATATATGGTAGTTAACTATACTTATCTAATAAACAAAAATTTGATTATAAAACTTCTTGAACTGGAGTATAATCCGGGCGGTGCCACAGGATCAAAATATCAAATATGTAATCTATCAACGATAGATTCTTTTTGAAGTTAGGAAAAGGAAGTTTACAACTATGATCCTTAAGTAAACCTTTAATTTAGATTGAATTCTCTTTAATGAGAAAAGGAGTGTAATATTAGCTAAAAACAAGGCTTGTTTTCGTTATCACTTAGTCAAATATTTAATTTCGTATTATTAACGCAAAAGTTAATATTTTACTAATTACCCAGTCTTGTGTCATATAAGCTAAAAAATATTAATTTACGTAGTACTTATATCTGCTTATTTATACTTTTAACAACGTACACAATATACAAGAGACTTTTTCGGCATGTTACTTGTCAAAATACCGAAGGTACTTAGGATTAATGCTTAATCCGACGAGTCTAGACTTCCACGTCGCCTTACAAATACTAAATACCTTATTAGTAAACAAAATTGGTTTTAAATACGACTTGGGCGAGGTAAAAAATAGAAGAGGCCCATACAAAACAATAAAAAGACTTTTAGCACCCCCTTTCTAACTACACCATAAAACTCCCAACCATCACTTTAGGCTTTCAAATTGAATGCACCTTCTGGATTTTTATCAACTTAAACTTTTAAAATTTGGGTTTACTAATCAATCATAACAACATTACTAATCAAGACGTTTAGGGGTACAAATATCGCGCACTTCTAGTTTATTACCTTTAAATTACCCCCCTCGTTAAAATTTTTTAGTTTTAAGAGAGTATCTACTCTTTATGCGAAATGAAATTTGATAATGTTTAATTTAAAAAATTCGTTTTTGCTAGTGCTCCAATAAACTCCAGTCGGTAGCGCCGCTTGCGAGTGAGTCTTAAACTAAAATAACGCTTGCGCTACTCCTGAAGAAGTTCTTGCGGAGTATATACCGCAGTAGCGTGTTAAGTTCTGTTAGTTGCGTGTCGAGTGTCGTCGTAGTAACGTTACGCCACGTAAAACTGTAACCGTGTATGTTAACATGTAAAGAAGTCGTTTTTATTTGAAAGTCTGTGATAAAAGCCTGTGTTTTAATTTAAAATTCGAATAGTTCGCTTTAAAATAAATTACAAAAAAAAATCCGTGTGTAGTTAAACGGAAAAAAATTAGTGCGAGATGAAGAATAATGAGAGTTACGCTCAAGAAGTGTAAGGAAGAAAAAATTTAAAAATGTGGATTTCGGTGTGCGGAATTGTTTTGTTGGTAGTTTACGCGAGTGCTCGTTTCGAAGGCCCAGAGCAGTGCAATTGGGTCGCCGACAATAATGATACTTCCACCGGAAAATTTGTAGTGACCTGCAAATTTAGAACTTTAGACGGCTTGAGTACCAATCTTACGTCCCTTCCGGTAGAAGGCACTTCCAAATTAAAAATTCACTGTAGCGACACTTTATTTTTCGAAAGCGAACTTCCCTCGCAAGGACTTCAACGACTGCACGAATTGCAAGAGTTAAAAATCGACAGTTGTAAAATATTGAACGTGGAAGAGAACAGTTTCGTAGGTTTATACAACTTGAAAAAATTATCCATCAACACGTTTAACAGCGATTGGGGATCCGGTAAAAATTTGGAACTCTCCGATACGAGTTTCGTAGGATTAAAAGAACTGACGAATTTAGATCTTAAAAACAACAACTTGAGAAGTTTGCCAGAAAGCGTATTTTGTCCTCTGACAAATTTGCACACTTTGAATTTAACTAGGAATCGTATTCGAAGTTCAGAGAGACTCGGTTTTGGTGACGTCGTAGTTCCCAAATCCGGATGTAGCAGTACCGACTTACAAAGCCTCGATCTATCGCATAACGAGATCAGGTCTTTACCGGAAGATTCGGGATTGTCGCGTTTGCGTCGATTGCAACAACTCGATTTGAAATATAATAACATAAGCGAGATCGCGGGCGAGGCCCTCACCGGCCTCGTATCTTTACGCGTGCTTAATCTCGCTAACAACAGAATAGAAAATTTGCCCCAGGGCTTGTTTGCCGGTGCTCGAGAACTTCGTGAAGTACATTTGCAGAACAACTCGTTATTTTCTTTAGCCAAAGGGTTATTTCATAGACTCGAACAACTGCTAGTGTTAGATTTATCCGGAAATCAGTTGACCAGCAGCCACATAGACGCTGGAACTTTTACAGGTTTAATTCGTTTAATTATATTAAATTTATCTCACAATGCTCTCACGCGAATAGACGGAAGAACTTTCAAAGATTTATTTTTCCTTCAAATATTAGATTTGCGTAATAACTCTATAGGATTTATAGAAGATAACGCTTTTCTACCGCTATATAATTTGCATACTTTAAATCTCGCCGAAAATCGCTTGAATACTATCGGACCGCTTTTATTCAACGGACTATTTGTTTTGAGCAAACTCACGCTTAATAACAATTTAATCGTGAGTGTCGATTCGCAGGCTTTTCGTAATTGCTCGGATTTAAAGGAACTCGATTTAAGTTCCAACGCTCTACAAGACGTACCGGATGCCATTCAAGAATTAGCATTTCTCAAAACCCTAGATTTGGGAGAAAATCAAATCGTCACCTTTAGAAACGGCTCCTTTAAAAATTTAAATCAATTAACCGGCTTAAGATTAATAGACAACAATATTGGAAACTTAACCAAAGACATGCTGTGGGATTTGCCCAGTTTACAAGTGCTCAACTTGGCTAAAAACAAGATTCAGAGCATCGAACGAGGCACTTTCGATAGAAACACGCAAGTCGAGGCGATTCGTTTAGACGAAAATTATCTAACCGACATCAACGGAATATTCGCGACCCTAGCCAGTTTGTTGTGGTTAAATTTATCCAAAAACCATTTAGTGTGGTTCGATTACGCTTTTATACCGAGCAATTTAAAATGGTTGGATATACACGGAAATTTCATCGAACACTTGGCAAATTACTACAAAATTCAAGACGAAATTCGCGTGAAAACTTTAGACGCCAGTCACAATCGCATAACTGAAATTTCGCCGATGGCGATACCAAACAGTGTCGAGTTATTGTTCGTAAATAATAATTTTATTAAAACGATTCACGGCAATACGTTTTACGATAAGACTAATTTAGTGCGGGTGGACATGTACGCGAACGATTTAGTGAACGTAGACTTAAACTCCTTGAGACTATCCGAAATGCCCGCGAACAAATCGTTACCGGAACTTTACATAGGTGGAAATCCGTTCCATTGCGATTGCACCATGGAGTGGTTGCAATTGATAAATAACATGTCGGCGTCTCGCCAATACCCGCGTGTGATGGACTTGGAAAATGTCGTGTGCCGTATGACCCATTCTCGCGGGATGGCTCATATGCCTTTAATGCGCGCCAAGCCTAGTGACTTTTTGTGTAGGTACGAAACTCACTGTTTCGCTCTGTGCCATTGTTGCGACTTCGACGCCTGTGATTGTGAAATGACGTGCCCGTCGAACTGTACTTGTTACCACGATCAGACGTGGAACACAAACGTGGTGGATTGTTCGGGTCAAAACGTTCACGAGATGCCCCAACGTATTCCCATGGACGCCACGGAAGTTTACTTGGATGGAAACGACTTCAAGGAATTGCAAACTAACGTGTTTATAGGACGTAAGAACATGCGTGTATTGTACATAAATAATAGTGGTATAGAAACTATCCAAAATAGAACTTTTAACGGGCTCAACAACTTGCAAAATTTACATTTAGAAGACAACCGACTCCGCGAGTTGAAGGGTTACGAATTCGATCACTTATCGCAACTAAAAGAGTTACATTTGCAAAATAACTTAATTGCTCATGTTAGTAATTCTACTTTAATTTCGTTAAAGTCGTTAGAAATACTTCGGTTGGACGGTAATAAATTGATCGCGTTTCCAGTATGGCAGTTGTCGCAAAACGCTCGTTTAAACGAACTGACTTTAAGTAACAACCATTGGTCTTGTCGTTGTAAATTCTTACAAGAATTGTCTACTTGGATAAACGATAATTCCGCGATCGTAGTGGATAGTTCGGATATAACCTGTTATAACATGGACTCGAAACCGCCACAGCGTCGCGAAATTGATCTCAATAGTACCGCGTGTAGTGATTATTACGCGGGCGGTTCGGTTATCGACAGCATGTTTTTTTCGGACTATTTACCGATGGCTGTTGTAGCTTTGTGCGTCGTATTGTTATTACTGCTTGGATTGGTGTTTTGGTTTTCTTTTCGTGATTCCGCAAGAATTTGGTTGTATTCGCGTTACGGGGTGCGTTTGTGTAGTTTTCGTGCGGCCGCCGCGAAACAGTGCGAAGATAGAGATAAATTGTACGACGGTTTCGTATGTTACAGTCCGAAAGACGAAGAGTGGGTCGTGCAATCTTTAGCAGTCGAATTAGAGCCTAGTTTTCAGCTCTGTCTACACTACAGAGATTTACCCCACGCCGCTTATCTCCAACACGCGGCCCCGGCGGTGTTAGAGGCGGCCGAAGCTAGTCGTAGGGTGATAATTATTCTTACGCGTAATTTTTTGCAAACAGAGTGGTCACGTTTCGAATTACGCCAAGCTCTCCACGAGGCCCTCAAAGGAAGAGTGTTTAAACTCGTCATCTTGGAAGACGGGCCCATTCCCGAGGCAGATCTAGATCCAGAATTGAGACCTTACTTAAAGACCGGGCAGAGGGTCAGGTGGGGCGAGAGGCGGTTTTGGGAAAAGTTGCGTTACGCGATGCCTTCCGCCGAGCCTCGTGGTAAAATTAACGCGAATTATAGGCGTAATATAAATAATTATACGATAGATTCTCGAGTAGTTGCTAACGGAACCCACCACCATACGTATCCGGAAAAAATTAAAAATCCGCCTCCGCCTTCCCCTCAAATGTTCGCCCCACCCGCTTATACTCCGGGAATGAGCCAGGAATTGGACGAAACAAATTACTCTTCTGCAACGACCGCTACACCTTCTCCAAAACCTCTTCGTCGAACTCATCAAGAACCGCGTCCTATGTCGGATCACATTTATTCAAGCATCGATTCGGATTATAGTACTTTAGAACGCGGAAATTCTGGTCGTAGGGGACCTCCTTGGAGACCGCAAGTTATGTTGCACCACCATTCGGGTGGTGGTGGTAGCGGACAAGCCTACCTCGTGTGATAATCTAATGACTGATTAGGCGTAAGGTATAATTTAAAAAACTGACTATAAGACTCGCAACTTGTATAATTTCGTTTGTATTATTTTTGTAAATTTTTGTAAATACGTATTAATTATTTATTTGTTTATATTTCTTTTTGTATTATTTGTGTATATTTTATACTCATTGCAAAGTGAATAATAATAAAAAAATTGCAAAGTAAATTTTTTTGGATAGTTTTTGGTGCTGGTTTTTAAAAAAAAATGTGAGGCAAATAATGGAGCCGTTATTCGACAATAAGTAGTAAGATTCTAAGATCTAAATTTGAGTTCATCATTTATCTACTGAGTGATCGAGATTATTATGGACAATGACGCGACTTCGTATTGTGTAGAACCACTTAGTGGTTGTAAAGCTTTGCACAATGTTGAACCAAATCAAAGAAGCCGCTCGATTTTTTATCAATAATAAATGTTAACGATTGCCAGATACCTATCAAATAATTGTGCTTTATTATTTAATTCGAGCGAAGAGTACAAAGTAAGTACGACCGACCGTGGAGACGAGGTCGGAGGTGTTGGAAACGGAAATTTCGTATGCAGAGCCATGCGTGTCTGGTCGGAATAATTAGAACAATATTTTTTCAAATTGATCCGAAAGAAAACAAACAATTTCTTAATGCATTCGATAAAAACAAAACCATTTTACTCGCTACGAGGCACAACAAACGTGAAACGACCGCACAGGTATTTTGACCTGATTATAAATTCTCATCTGTTGTTTCGGTAAGAGAATGCGAACTCGTTCTTTTTCTAAAATTGAAGTTGCCATTGATATTATAATACTTTATTGCCTATTGTTTGAAGTCGCGGAATCGTTTAATGGCACAAACAATTTATATTATTATAGCATGTTAATATGCGGACTAATTAAAAATGTGAATTTATAAATTATTAATCGACTCCCGGCTTGTTTATTTTTCTAATTAATGGTGTTTCAATTTCGTCCGTTGTATCGTTCCGAGTTTCGATAAATCATTAAAATATTTTATTAATATTTATGTTACGAGATAAAAATCAAACTCGTACGTAAAACCTCACAAGTTATTTCTCAATACGGATACCCAATTTACCCGAAGAGAAAAAACGACAAATCTATGCTCGTATAGCTTTAATTTCTTTTTTTTCGCCGAAGAATAATGAGACGATTAAATTGATTTTCTCGAAATGATCTACCAATTTCTAAGAGGACTAATTAAATCTCCCGTATCAATTAAATC
Source organism: Malthinus flaveolus (assembly GCA_950108345.1). Classification (NCBI taxonomy): domain Eukaryota; kingdom Metazoa; phylum Arthropoda; class Insecta; order Coleoptera; family Cantharidae; genus Malthinus; species Malthinus flaveolus. The sequence goes on from OX467286.1 coordinate 4,909,536, forward strand.
GGTTATGTAGAAATATCGAATAGTTTTCCTTATTTATAGATACGCGTTAATTAAATTGAGAGAGAGAAGGCGAATAGATCGTTTTTAAGTGTAATAATGCGCCACGACTAAATTAAAAAGTTTAATTAAACGTTATCAAAATGGATCAGTTGGCGCTAATAGTTTTTGTTCGCAGTACAAAAAAAAAACAGAAGAGTACATAAAAATGCATTTTACATAGAGCACTTTAAATTTTCATACAAATTCATTTTACGTGTTGGTAAATTGAAAAATTTTTGACATTAGAAAATTTGTGACGAGATTTAACACTTGAATTTAAAAGCCCGCGAATATCAATATTTGACTTCGACTTTGGATTTAATTTTTTTTAAATTGAAATAAAACAAAAATTTACATTTCCCATAAAGTTTGCCCATCTTACCCCCCTAGAGACTAAATTTTATTTTATTTGTGTTGTCAGTCAATTAAATTCGTTCACCAGAGTATTTGTTGGAAATTTTTGGTCGAATATCGCCGAATTAATTATAATATGAAAAGCAGGTAGCTTTAGGTGGGTCCACTTTATTGAAACCCAAAATTATTCTTCAGGTATAAAAGGGCAAAAGCTCAAGATGAATGGGTGGTTATTTTTTCTTCCAACATAAACAGTTTTTAAATTTCTACCTATATGATGTTTATAACAGTGGCGTTTTTAAAATAATATTTAGGTTTAAATAATGTAAATGTCCTTATAATTTTTATCGAGAGGGCAGATGTTTTTAGACACGAATTTTGGATTGTTTAATATTTGTTATACTAAAACACTAATTGAGCCGCTTAAGTTTAATAACAACGAGCAAAAGAAAAAAATCCAATCGCTGTACAAAATTTATTGAACTGGACTCAAAATCTAAAGGACACTTAAAACAAGTTTTGAATAAAACAAAAAATACCAATATGTTCTAGCCTTTTTCGACATAATAGGAGGTATTAAGTTGTGGTTGAACAAAACGTTGCCATCCTTTATGGCTGTTTTTAAATGAATAATTTTGTTATTCCTTACAAGAGGCAATAAAATCGAAAAAAGAATGTTTTAACAGCTCAACACTTTTTAACACAAAAATAAAATAACTTCTGATTTAAATTTAGAAAAATATTGCTATATGACTGATATGACTGTGAGAGGAGAGGTATCCTGTTTAAAATATATCTTAAAATGAACGCCAGCATAATAGGCCAGGTATTAACCAAAAACAGGAGCAACTTAAACAGTCGATTTTTGCTGGTTAGCGAAGTTTCAAGGAGGCTTGGGGTTTAAATACACTTAAAATCAATTTTAGCGCTCTGCCTTCCTACATAAAATGGCCGATTTCGAAAAAATAGTGAACAACAGCAACGGGGAATTTGAAACTTGAATAGTGGGCTTAAACTAAATCGCGTAAAGATACTCTTTTACTGTTATGTTTTGGGGCTGGTGACTTTACCACCAACAGAGAGGTACTATAACAAATAAACTCCTTCTATTAGATTCTTCTATTGCTTTTACTGAATCTCTCCGCTGGTGGTATAAGTCACGAGCTTTAAAACAGAACGGTAAGAGTATACGTCAGTTGTTGGGTTATAGCTGAAAGCAGTGAAGCAAAAGTTCATTACGATCATTATCAAGTATAATCTTCAATAAAGAATTTAAATTTTGAAAAATTGTGGTGGCCATTTTAATAACCTTACACAAAAGAAGTTCAAATTTATGTTTCGTTTTTAGCATTCATTAACCATGTTTAGGAATTCTTTAGATTTAAAATGTTTTTCAATGTATAGGTACTACATATCGTATATTTAAAAAAACTGAGATATTTTGGAAATATAAATCTGTTGTTTAGCGGCGATATAAATAAATTCGAAAAAAAAAGAATTTAGGATTAAACAAGCACTTATGGTTATACCATAAATTACTACATAGAATCTCGAAGTTTCTATTACCAAAGTGTGATTAAATATATTTTATAAGAGGACATTTTTTTGATATTTCAATTTATAATATATTGATTATTCCGAGTTAAACCTAAACCAGCTTAAACTACCTATCCGTTTAAAAATTTACATTTTTTTGGGACATTCTTAAATCACTATAAAACTAAAGAGTTGTACGAATATTTTCAACTAATTAATTAGTTTTGTTTTATAAAAAATGTCATTAATTGGAATAAATCGATAATAAAATCAATTATACTTGCAAATTATTATTAGGAGCTATTTTCTAAATTTAATAGAAAGTTTACATAAATTAGGTTTTTTGAAATGCTATTTTGTACACAAACGTGTTTTAAATAATAATAGAAACTATTTGGTATTTTGTTTATAATAACAAGGGGGGGAGGTGAATTGAACTTAACCCTCCACAGGATTCAGGGATACTATCGACGTATCGAATTTTCTCAATATCGAATTATTGACCCCTATATGCAGATAACTGATAATACTGAATTATCTCTAGATCGAAATTTTTTGGACTACTTATTATCTGATTGCAGGACGAATTTGAAAATCCACCCCTGATTGTGTACTTAAAAACATTATCTTAGATACTTTTCTCCTGTAGCATAAATCTTATTTTAAAGAAGAGCCCGAAAAAATTTCCTCCGGTCGGTGAGATTTTAAATACATTTTTTTCATTATCTCAACCTGTGAAGTTTACATAGCTGGGTTGAAATATAATAAAAATTTTCATTATAAAACGCTTTTCTTTGAAGTTGGTAAGCTACACAAATTTCACGATATTTATGGTGTAAAATTGCCCCTATAACTCAAGACGAGAGTCGCGAGATTTTCACTGTTTATAAACTAAAAATGTTGAATAAATGACGTACTAAAGAGTCTAATATTCTTCGAGTTAATTTGAATTAGTTGTACTTGTGTATGAAAAGTTTTTAATGAAGGATTATGTGGAGGAAGCTTTTTAAAAACGATTTTTGGTCCGGAATAATTTATTCAAATTATGTGACTTTTAAGGATTAAATTAAGTTGTGTCTTGTGTTGGTTTGTATTTACAAAAAAAGTATTTTGTCTCCTTGTTTTACTTTGCTTGGAAGTTGGTAGAGCAGAGAACAGGTTCCGTTGAATTTTACACCTTTTATTTAATGCTGTTATTAGAGAGCAAAAGATAAAGTGTAATTTATTCATTGAAAATAAGCTTGCGTGTGAAACACAAAAATTCTGTCAAAATATAGATACCATGTTTATAGATAAGAAGAGAAAAGGATTTTTCAAACAAAAGTTTATTTTTTTTTCATTACTATGTAACAAAAAAGTCGTTAAAAATAATTTCCACAATAAAAAAATTTATGTGAATTGTTAAAAAATTAGTTAGATTAAATTCTATAGGAGAGCTCAATTAAAAAGCTAAATGACATGCTTTAAATGTTTTTATTTCTTCGTCACTTCTTTTTTTACTTCGTAATTAGGATCAAAATATTTTTTGGTCGTTTGGCAGGAGGTTAATGAAACTTTTTCAAATGTTCGCTTCGGATGACAGTTACAAAGCTACATTGTACACAGTTTAAGTAATTATACACAAAAATGGCAGACGTTTTGCTAAAAATTTCTCATTTTTTAGATCATTATTTGACAACACTTAATTCGAAGGGATATGGTTATAGCAAGTTATAGTTAGCACCATAAGTAAGCAGTAAAACCGTAAGATACTTCAGTCTAGGACCTGTAGAAGTTTTTGATTAGCGATTCGGTACTGATAAAATTTTATTAGGAAGACCTGCTCTATTATTGTGGGCCTCTAGTCTCTAGTAGGTTAATAACGCTTTTGAAACGTATAGTTTTTCAGAACACTTCAGAGGCACCGAGTTCTCTGTATTGCTATTCAAACCTTAGACTTTAATACTAATAAATGGTTATAGCATGTTATAGTTATACAACGAGCTCGTTAAATTAATATGATGATTTAATTTTTCCTGTAAAAGGATTCGAGGGCATCAGTGGGGACATTTGAAGTGGTCACGGTTGCTTAGACACCAATATGAAATTTTCTAGAAGATATTTTTTAGGTACTTTACTGATTTCAAAATGAAAAACTCAAAGAAACATATCGGAAATACCTTACCTACCAAATAATTGTATGATGCTCATAAGCTTTCCCTAACTTCAAAAAATAAAATTATATGGGGTGTTCTATTTTAAATAGGAAAGCTGATTCAGCTTGGATTTGGGACGGCCAGAAACGTCGGACGTCGACAAAAAAGAAAAATTGATAATTCGAATCAGATCTTTGCGTTTACAACGCAAGTCGTTCAAAAGCTTAAAAAGTGGTGGAACTTTCGAAAGAGGGGCATGAATTTATTAATTAAAATTATTTTCTACTTTTTACGAAAGTAAGCACAGATCTTTGTCTAATATTTACATTCGATATTACATAATTTTAAAAAGAGAAGATAAATACAAGGTGTCTTGGTAAGCGAGCAGTCTTCTATAGCTTCTGTAGTAAGTTTGAAGAAAAGGTATAGGTAGCTTTTTCAAAAACAAATATAGGTACGCCACTGTTTTCTAGCATTTGACAAATTTTAGTTTAAATTTCGTGATTCTTAAAAATATAAACGACGGTGACGCTTTAATGATTATTCACACTTCGTAATTGTGTAATTTCGTAAACGTAAATCGTAAAGAAAAAACGAAACGTCGAAAACACACCCCATCAATTGTATTTACCGATTTATCTATTCGTATTATTATAAATAAAAAACACCCCAAATATTTGAAAATCATCAGAAACCACCTATTTATTGAGGTCAGTAAGACTTTCAATGTAGAAAAAAGAGTACCTATGTCATTATGTCGCTCAACGTTGGTTCTGTACACCTTCTGACATCTTTCTTCCGCAATATTATAACTTATAAGTGGTAGTAAAAAAAAGCATCCCTTAAAATTTTGTAAAAAGTTCTTACCTTCGTAAAGTAGCGGAAATTTAACCTTAAACTTCTTGCAGAATAGCAGAATGTCACAAACGGCACAAGATAATTCCAAACGCGACACACAGCACTTAACCCAACCGAGTTCAATAATACACTGAAATATTAAAATTTGATGATTATTAGGTGCTATTTTGTACCACATTTTAAAGTTTAATCTAATTTGGCCGCCACGCGTGTTAAAATTTAGTATTAACTAAATTCAATTCGACGATTAGGTGTTTTGTATAACATTTCATTTCGTCGATTCAATGTGCAAAAATTCTTATCGAAGTAAGGCAGGTGCCGGTAATAGAATAAATAGAATTATTTTAAAATCGTTTTATTTATCATGTTTGATATATTTTCAAATAAATTAATTTCTCAAATACGTCACAATTACAAAAGAGAATTAAAATTTTAAATTTGAAGTCCTGATGAATCACAGGTCAGCTTTAGCGACAATGACCGAAGATAAGTCACATTTTTCGTGTTTTTTGTTAATATCTCGAAAACTATTAGTCGGAGCTAAAATGTGAATATGAAAAAAAATAAAGCTGATAAAAATTGCTAGAAAATTTATCAGATGTTGTTGTTTCGTATATCTAGTGGTTACCGAATTAAAGGGCGTTGAAAACGGTCCTCTTTTCCAAAACCTTTTCTGTCGCAATTCGCAAATTTACAAAGGTGCCAACTAAACGTCGGCGATGGTCAAAATATAAAATGCTTCATATCACTGGATAGATAATTTTACAATCATGCAAACCACTTAAAATATACAGGGTGTTGTATTTAAAATAGAAAAGTTACCCCCATTTCCAGTTAAACCTGAAGTAAAACTTGAACATGATGTGTCTGGTATCATTAGACAGCTAATCGTAGGTGCAATATTTTAATACATCATAAAATATACAGGGTGTTGTCAAAAGTTTCTATTGCTCGACTAATTTCTCGTTTAACCGGACAAATAATAGAAATTTACGAATGCGCTCCAATACGAGCGCAAAAATCTTTTGGAAAATTAAGCATTTGCAAATACTTACACCCTTAACAAACCCTAGAACTTAAATTAGTTCTTGTTAAATAGTGCCCTCTCTACTTTCTACGGCGTTTATCAAATTAAAAACGGTTACAAAGTTGTTTTGAACCCAGTACCTACTAATCAAAGTACTTTGGAGTAATTCTATGTAGTTTTGAGAGTTTCTACGCTCGTAACCACACTGCTAGCAGTGCTTTAAATATTTAGCGACAAATTATGTCAACGATAGTAATACAAATTTTTTTTCCTTATCAGAAATACCTAATTTACTTCAAAGAGTGTGAACGATGAAACGAGCTAAAGAACTAAAATAAACGTTAAGAAGTTAGAGCACGTGTTGTGGGTGTCAAATAAAAAGCAATTTATTTTAGGTACATTTAAGAGCTTAATAAGTCTGTTGCATGCTTACCTTTATTATTATTTTATTTGACCCTCATAATAAGTTTTAAAACAAAAACAAAACTTTCGGTGCTTCTAAATTTATTTATTTTTTAAACAGCCCGAAGTAGTTTTAGGTAAACTTCCTTTCAAAATAATCAACATCTTTTTTGACAAAAATGTTATTCGTTTAATGATCTAGCAGTGGCGTAACAATTTCTCATCGGGGCTTCTCGTTTAAAAACAGTCGAGGACCGTAAGAATTGCCATTTTGGACGCCACAAGCGCGTGAAATTGCTATCGCCGATCGAAACAGTTTTGGAGTTGTTGGTGGTCCCCCACCATGTGGTTTATGCAGGTAGTTGGAGAGAAGTTCTTATTATAAAAATTTAATTCAAAGGTCAAAATCATCACAGTAAATTTGAATTAGCTTTTTGTTAGGTTACATAATGCCATAATGCGAGGTTTACGAGGTTTACCTACCGACTCGATGCACAACACATACAAAAAGTGTACAATTTGTTTAATGATCGACTTACTTTATTTGTTACAGTTTTAATAATATCTTTCGAATTAATGGACTAGATTTAAAACAAAGATTCACCTACACTATGCCGTATGTTAAAATGTACATAGAAGTAGTGGCTTCGGGGTTACCGAACCAGTTCTAGTGGCCATTCTGAAGTCGCTTAACTACCGACTACTGCTCGTAGAACTAGAAATGTTTTTATTACTAGTAATTATTTATTGTTATTATGGACATTTATTAAAACCCGTTACGTGGATACCTCGAGATGATCACGGATTTGCTTCTTTCGTATAAGTCGTAACATATAACAGCTTATTGTAAATTATCTACTTAACTAAGAAATTTGGTAGTGTTAAAAATACCATCAATATCAAAACGTGATAAGGTATTAAAAACCTTTTAAGAAGAAGAATTTTTTACTTATAAAAAAGTTCTTATTTGGTAGCAAATTTTATCTCGGTAATTTGTGTAGGACCTTAGCGAGAATAGAAGTATTTTAAAAATTAGCATCGCCATCTACACTAATTCGCGAAAACTTCTTCAAAAATAACTCAATTATTTGCAATTTCTCATTGTAAATTGTAATTTACTGTAATAAAAAGAAAATTAAATTCCTTTGTTTTCTTTATTTGTCGACGTAATTAATTATTCAATTACCGATTACCATGGGAATGTATGTCTCACGAAGAAATTATTTAACGAAGGAAATTCAACAATGCGACAGATCAAATTACTTTATAATTGGTATTTTTTTTAATAAAAAGTAATCGTGTCATTTAATTTGCAGAAAAAAGGTTTAAGAAAAACAAATTTTCCCGATTTACTTTTAATTTAAGAAAATGTTTTCATTCATTTCTTTAGTAATGGGACACTGGTAGGAGGGAAGAACCGTAGCTCCTTACAAAGTCTATTCACAAAGCTGCTTATGATTAAAAGAATAAAAGATCAACTTGAAGCTGCTATAATACTGTTGCTGTTAATTTGAACCCTCGCGCTCATTAAATAATTAATAAAGAAATGTTTTTTAAGACGCGAACTTTATTTATAAAAAAATCCTTTCATATACTTTCTCAATTTGGTTTATAAATAATACAACATGAAAAGCAGAAGTGAATTTCAAATATTTTTTTCTCCTCCAAAGTACTACATTTGTAACTCCAATTTTTATGAAGCACGTAAAGTTACGTTAAAGATTTAAACAAAAATTGCTTTTTTAGTATACCATCATAGTGTTTTGTAAAATGAAAATACAGCACTTAAATTATTACCAAATAATATTGAGACAATATTTGTTCAACGAAGAGATTGTGCTCCATCTTCAATAATTTTCAGATAGATGCCTATAGGTTAGGCAGTTTCAGGATTTATCCAACCATCCTAATATTTTTAAGCCGATTAAGAAGAGAAGACAATGAAAGCCATAAATACTATTAATTTTTTTTAAATAATTGATTTTGTTATACGTCTATGACAGGACCACAGTGTTGGCGCGTTCACCAACGCACATGCAAATTCGAACGAGTTTGGTGGACTGTATTGTCGAAATGGTCTACTCTCTCCGTTAATTGGTTGGAATTATTTTAGTAATACTATTATGACATAACGGCGTTAGACTAGACAGGAATAAGTTTCCCGATAAGTGAGAGATGGGCGAAAACTAAAAACCTCAGCCGGGCCCTTTCGGGCGCCGCGCATTGCTTCGCCAACTTATTCTCACCTACTTATTTGACGTTTCTGGCAGCATTTTGTATTTTAATTTAAAAATGTAATAATTAAATAACTCGACCGTATTTAAATAAGTAACCGAAAAATAAATTGTTTATTATTGACAGCAATCTCGAATACGCAATTCCCTCTGAGTTAAGTTAACTTCCACACCCTAAAAAAGATTAAATTAGCTTCAAGCGATAAAATTTTGGAAAGTATCGATTACCAAACGTAAAATCCGACGTAATGTCATACATTTTGATATTTAATTATTAAGCTAGAAAGGTAAGTAAACCGCATTATATGTTAAATTAAACGTAAAACGGGAGATCCTTCCAAATAATTTAGCATTTAATTCTATTAAATTGTTAAATGGAAGTTGATAGTAAATTTTTATGATCTACATATTAAACTAATTTGAGGGATAATATGTAGAACAATTTAATTTAACAATTTTACACGCGCCAAAAATTTATATTATAATCGTGTTTAGAAACTGTTTGTTATTTGTTTTAACTACTAAATTTACATCCAACATGTTTTTGGAAGTTTTAATTGACAATAAATTTATAGATAATGCAACTAGAGACCTAAAGAATATAAATTATATTGTTTCTACATTTAATAATAAAATAATAACAAAATAGATAAACTTTCACGATAAGTTTAAGCCAAGTTTAAACAAATCAACTGTGACTGACTAACTGAGCATTTTACAGGAAACGGTTGCAGTAACGGATTAATGTTAGGGTATATAAAGCATATGTTTTGATAGTTATTATTACAAAAAGTTTTAAACCATCTAAAGTGGATGTAAAGGTTATTTTATTCCCTTAAAAGAGCTATCAAAATTACCTGTTTGAATAATGAATGAGTTAGGTTCTAATAGCATGTTTTGCGACGACTAATTAAGTTTTTCGCCGGAAAATTGAAGTTTAAGCGTTAGTTAAATATTTTAACCAATCAATAAGCAATGATATGTTTAAAAAAATATTTTTTTGGCTTCTTACAAATAAAATATTCTCATTCGTACTATTCCGAATATTTTATAATTACCATCAACAATTTTACCTTGATTGTGTACAAACGACAGCAACCACAAAGAATGATCTTTTTGCTCTACATTGCACTTTCAAGGTAAACTGCGTTTAAGTGTATACATTTTCTAAAAACTCAATTAAACAATTCCAACAAATTGCAATTACAACGTCCTACGGTCTACATTAATTTTGTATAAGAGAAACGAACTTAATTTATACGTTTACGTATAAAAAGTTAATTAGCGCTGTAACTACCGATTCGTTAGGTTGTAAAATTGTAAATTAATCCTCTACTTATAAACAAATTAGTCAAACTTGGTAATAATTACTTGACCCTTAAATGACTTAATATAAAAAAAATTACGAGAACGAAATCTTGATAGCTTCTAAATAAATAAAAAGCGCCTCTTAACTTGAAATTAATTCATTCTAATGCACTTGGCGTAATACAAAAATTACTACTGCCAATCAGAGATCGCCCGAAGGCCCAAAGGGCTCGTAAACATTATTCCTTATGTAATTGTTCTTACCTCTCAAACTCAAAGGCGCATATTATGATCCGTTAGAGCCAGTAAATAAAAAAATAAAAGAAGCTTTTCTAGATTTTCACCAGTTTTCAGTTCTTAAACTGGTTTAAGGCGGCGTAGGGCGTACGATTCCAAGCCCAATTAAACGCGCACTGATGGTCTTTAGATTTGCTTGAGAGGAACATCAACATTTATGTAATTTGATTCGTTTCATACAGTGGCCGCTTTTCGGCTGATTAGATCCAATAAGATCGAAATAGTCATTTTGCTGGAATAACGCTAATGAAAATATGATTCAATGATGTCTTCTGACGAACTTCTCTTCTCTGGGGGGTCTATCTCGGATTCTCTTACGCTTAATAACGACTATATAAGTGTCGTTTTTATAGAAGCACTTGTAACAGAAGGACTGCATTGGCTGGATTTGACCATTTTACATTTTTACAACGATCTTTAGATTTCACTTTGATGGGTTCTCGGTTATGTCGTCTTATTAAAATATGCAATAAAGTCAGATTTGTTTACAACTTCTAAACTGGTTTTAAATAGTTTGGAAGTATCTTCGTTTTGCAGCCTTTGAAATGCAGTGCGAGTGATTAACCACGCTTTCAACTTCAATACCTCCAACCACCTGATGATTACCAGCAGCTTGTGTTTTTGTGTCTTTTACATATTTTTAACACTGAACGCATTCCAAAATTTAAACGCTACCGTCGTGTCTAGCTGATGGGTATACGAATTTACGAATTCGTTCATGGGCTCATATTCCTGTTAGCTCGTCCTCTTTAAAATCTCTTACTATTGATACCTATTGGGTTGCTATAGGCGTCGTAGGTCGTAGATGCATTTACCATTCCACCACTTACGAGTTCCACTAATGACACTCGCCACATCAGACCTAGAGGCGGATTTTTTTGTCGAAATTAATATTTTGGATCATGAAGAGTCTCAAAACAGTTATTTGCCTACCTCAGAGCAAGATAAACCGCCGTTTTATAATAAAAATATAATAAATAATTATATACCTTTAGTATCACGTTACTGATGGTATTTAATGAAAGTTCAGAATTTGCGAATTTGTGCAAGGTCTTCTTCTTCAACTATGTCATCTTATAATGTTAAATTTGTACAAAACCACCCACGCAGATAAATGCCCTTTTAAACATAAAATAACTACTTAATTATTTAAAAATAACTTAAATACCTACGTTATATTAGAAATTATCAAATTACATAGGTCGAAAAATTTTATAAAAATTTTAAGTATAGACAGGAAGAAAAGATGCCTATACCACATATTACATTTAGTTATCTACTAATTAATTCACTCGTGTGTTTTAATTAAAATTTATTTTAATTATTCAGGGATAATGAGAAAATTTAATAATTTATTTGACAACATAAATTGTTATGTTGACTCTTCTTTCAATTAAATTTGCTTATAAAATGTAAAATTAATTTTAAACAAATGTACAAAAATTGTTGCTAACTGCTTGCGCAGTAAGTAATTCTTTTATTTAAACAGGGGCGGCGCCAGGTTTATTATTCATGGGATCCTTGAACCCTCGCTTAATTAAAATGTTCTTCTTAATGGATTAAAATTTCGTACATTCTCGAATTTTGTATTGAGATATTTCCACTTTTTTACACTACTAAAATAAACACAAAATCGTGTTTTAAAGGTTCAGGTAATTATCATCAATCAAGCTTTAATAATTTTTTACATCACGCTCTAATAACTTGGGTTACCAAAATTGTGTAAATCGATATCGTTATAAAAATGTCAGTGTTTAGATTGACTTTGAAGCATGTCGTTTATATAAACTCGCATTATAATAATACAGCAGTTCAGTCTTTTTGTGTACAAGTTGTTGTATATATTTTTTCTAAATGTATTATCGATTATCCATCTGACTTAGCAGTTACCGGCCGGTTGGGCGCGTATGACAGGCACGTATCCGTCTGTAATGTGGTTTCTACTCCTACTCGCATGCAATAAACTGCTGTTTGTAATCTGTTTACGCCATTTTCTTGTTCCAAATATCGATATCTCTAAATTTTTTACCAATCATTTTTCCATTTAGTAACGTCTTAATTACCTAAACGCAAATATTTGGTTTCAACGGGACTTCCTATTATATTCTGGGTAAATAAACTTTAAGTAGTCGGAGTTTCTTTCTTACTTCGCATTAGTGGGCATTTGGAAGTTTCATAATAACACTTTTAATGCAAACAACAAAAATTCTAGTGTACATTAGAATTAAACTAACATTAGATAGATACGATTTATAATACTCGACGTATGGAAATTTACATTTCTTCGCTTTCACTAACTTAGTACCTTATTGGACTTGAACACGATCATATTATTTTCTCCATGACCTCAACAAAAGGTAAAAAGTCTTCGTCATGTCTCATCGAAAGTCGAAATCAAATATTTTAAATATAGGGTATACATATCAAAGAAGTCTTTGCTTTGTTGACTACGAGAAAGCATTTGACCGAGTTGACCACCCCAAAGTAATGCAACTCCTCAGGAATCTTGACATAGATCAGAAAGACATCAGATGTATAGAAAATCTATACTGGTACCAGACTGCACAGATTAGGCTCAATAATGAGCTGTCTGATGATATAGAGATCCGGAGAGGTGTACTACAGGGATGTGTCTTGTCCCCGCTTTTGTTCAACCTGTACTCGGAGAGGGTCTTCTGGGAAGCATTGGAAGATGCGGAAATCGGTATTAAAGTCAACGGAGTGTGTATTAATAACATACGTTATGCTGATGACACAGTGCTCATCACTGATAACATGCAAGACTTACAAAGATTGATCAACACAGTAGGGCAACATAGCAGACTGATGGGTCTAAACATAAACACTAAAAAGACGAAGTTTATGATAAAAACAAGAAACCAAAATGCGTTTGAAGACTCGCAGTTAACATTCAACGCATTGCGCATAGACAGAGCGAACAAATTTAAATACTTGGGCGTATGGTTATCTGGAGACTGGACCTCTGATATCGAAGTCAAGAGTCGCATTGAACAAGCCCGACAAGCATTCCTGAGACTGAGAAGAGTATTTAGTTGCTCGGACTTCGATCTTGGTCTGAGTTTGAGATTTTTAAAGTGCTATGTGTGGGCGGTACTTCTCTACGGGATGGAAGGTTGGACCCTTAAAGTCAACAACATTAACAAATTGGAGGCGTTCGAGATGTGGCTCTACCGCAGAATGCTCAAGATACCGTGGACTGCAAGAATAACAAACGAAGAGGTTCTGTCCAGCATCAACAAAGAACGTGAACTGTTAACTACCATTAAGAAGAGAAAGACTTCATATCTGGGGCACGTCATCAGAAACAAGAAGTATAAGTATTTACAGTTGTTGATCGAGGGCAAGATAGAGGGCCGTAGAGGGATAGGAAGGAAGAAATTGTCATGGTTGCTGAACATAAGACAGTGGACAGGAGTGAATGACATACAGACCCTAATTCATACCGCAAGGGATAGAAAGGAGATGGAAAATGTGATCGCAAACATCCATTAGTGGATAGCACCCGAAGAAGAAGAAGAAGAAGATACATATCTCAAAAACAGAGTGGAATATTTTAAATGCATATTTTAGGAGCGAAACAAAAAGATAAATATATGGGATCAGAAATGCTTTCTTATCAAGCTAATGGCTTCAAATTACCGATTTAAATTAATCGAATATTTTAAGACAATCAATCATCGATTGAGAAATCTCATAATCGTCTATAGTTCCAGAGAAGGGACATTTTGTGCTGTGATTTGTAGGAGCCAATCAAGAAATTGCCCCACTAACAAAGTTATATCAGACATTTCCAGAATTTGTTTTCATATTTCGAATTGGCAAAAGTTCAAGCACATATTTACGACAAAAAGTAAAGTTCCATTGTTTCGCATTCCTTAAAATATTTCGAAAACAAGATTGAACAACAGTTTCGAAAGTCGGAACTTTGAGAAGGAATATAGATTTCGAATTAAATCCCCTAGTTTTAACGTAATATACGTATATTTATTCATATTTTAATGGAAATGTATTTTAAAATTCTTCTACACATAGAGAGCTTTGACAGGTATTTAACTCTAATGGATATTTCTTATTTAAAGAGATTTTATTTGAAAACTTCTTCCATTTAAATCTATAAACATATGCGTATTATTTTGGTAATATATCAACTTTGTTTAAAAAACGCGACACGCGACACAAATTCTAATTTACCGTTAAAATTGGTGTTTATTTTAGTTTATAAAATAGACTGCAATTACATCCTAGTTGCATTTTTGCTTCCTTTTCATCCCAACAAAATGTGGAATTTACGACATATAAATCTACATTGAAATCATATTTTTCATCATTTCGAATATAGACGTCCCAGTGTCTCAGTGCCAAAAGTTACAAAAAAAGAAATTGATGGGAAATTTATAAGCGTAGGTACGGTTCTGTTTGTTTAGTAAATATTCCAACGTTCGAAGACGTTATATAGATATCGATTTAATTAATGGATGAAATTTGAAGACACATACCGACAAGTCCTGGCACCGTAATCCCACATCAATCTTCTTCATCCCTCTCACAGTTGGAAAGTAATTAAATTAGTTAGTTATTGTTAATTTAGAAGTCGAAAAATGTATTATACTATAGGCAATTTTTGGTTTATGATGCCCCAATTTATTTATGATTATAACTGTAGGAGCTACCGCATTATTGCTAAGAAACTACCTACCTACAAACTACAAAAATATTTCCAAACCGTATACATTAACTTTTTGAGGGTAACAAGTTATAAATGTACATCGGAATATGTAAAAAGAACCAGCAGCTTTCTACTTTTACAACTTAATTACAGGCACCTCAAGCAGTAGCCAAGTTAAACCATTAACTCATTGACAACACAAAGAAGTAATAAAATATTTGGGTACTTTACGACCGTCCTAGTTTTGGACGTTTTCGGTAAAGATGACTTCAATATTGGTGTAATAAAATGTGCTACTAAACATTTTCTGCGAGTAAAAGTGTGGTCCTTCGTCCTTTATGTGGTGTGAAAATAGAAAAAAAAAAAAGAAAAAATGTCCGAATAGTGTGCGCGTATTTGAATTTAAAAGCTTGGGGCCAGAATAAATACTCGAAGCATAGCAAATTCAGGGCTACCTATATTATCATTGTCAAAAATTACAATAGTAATTTTAGTTACACTTTCAAAACTTGTTTTGGCTTTCATTTTGTAAAACTTTAGAGCAATTTAAAGATTAAAAATATACTCTCTCTTTGGTTGTTTTGTCACATGTCAGTCGGGTCGAGCTAAAATGGAAACATTTCATACACGTAAGTTGATTGCTTTTTTTTAACCCCATGAAATTCGTCAAATTGTAAATAAAATAAACTCGAAAATGGGCGAACGATTAATGAAAAAAATATCTCGTTTTCCGCCTTTAACCACATATATAGAATTTTCCAATCGCACGTATTCTTACTTATAAAATGTGAATTAAGAAGAAATGAGAAGAAAATAAATTAGAGCACGCAACAAACGAACAAATCAAAGCTCTCACAAAAGTTAAGTTTAGCACTCACGTACATACGTACGCCTCTGGAACTGATTTATGACAAGTTCAACACGGGAGATTACTATAGCATTGGGTCAACTTTTAACAGGGAAGCTTATAAAGGGTATAAACTGGTAAGTAAATTCTTGTCTAACTGGGACGACTCGCAGTATGTGGTTGGTACCAAACTACTTGTATCATTATTACTTTTATAAAGTGGTTGCTTATTTCATTATGATACGTTCGCTTTTAATCGATTGAACATACCAAGGTTAGGTATTCGAGTTATACAAAAACTTTTTTAATTAAATACAATTTTGTTTTTGGTTTGAATACAATTATAAATTGTACCACACGAAAAAATCATCATTTAGAATTTAGATGATATATTATGGTAATATCTCGGCTGGAGAAAAGAAACAAAAATACTAACCTAATTCTGCCACTTCGTCTTTCAAGTCCCTAGCTGCCTAAAACATTAACAGGAACGTAATGAATATGCACGACTCCTAGAGGACGAATTTTCACATGTGAAATTGAGTCATTTGCCAGTTTATTGCTTTTCTAGTTTCTAGTTATAAACAGTTCAAACTAATCTATTAATTTGGCCTTTCTATCAGAACAGCGGCCTTTCTCACTTTTTCAATTATTTTTTACAAGTTTTGACAACTCGGCGATAGTCAACTCAGCAACGGTTAACCCAACAGTGACTGGGAACGGCATTATTCTAAATTTATTATGTAAAAAGTGAAATATGTTTCTCTATAGTTATAGTTCCATAGTTCGTAGCAGCTCACTAAGCGCAACCTGTTGCCGAATTCGCATTCCCCAATTTTCAAACTGTTCTCAATGCTTATCTAGTGCTACAATTTTTTTTCCTAATTCATACAAATATTACATTTCCTGAGAAAAAAATTCGAGTAACTGTTAAAAACATTTTAGTAATGTGTTGGACCGGAAACAAATTTAAAAACTCGGAATTTGAATGATCAAGCAGTGTTGGTTCCTTGCGGTTTTTGAAGTGAGCAATTTGTAACCAATCAAATTTGTGGTTTTATCGAGACAAATGATGGACTACAAACGTTTTGTTATATTAATTTTTATTAACCGTATAAATGATTTTGTTAAATTAATATTTTTATTTTTCCGACGTTTCAGTTTTAGGCAGTTTGTTGCATTAGTACTACTACATTTTTGTAATTAAAATATGCGTAACGTTGTGAAAGGTAAATTAAGATTAAATTATAAGTTTGAATAATAATACGCGATCATATTGCAAAACTGAATTATGCCAAACATCAGCCACTGTGATGAGTATAAACAGCCTTAATTCATATGGAAATCAAAGCGAATAGATTTGCATTCATTATTAAAGTTTATACACCGAGTTTTGAAATTCATTGTTGCATCTTTTGACAAGTATAATTTTAATAAATAATCTTGTTGGAACAAAAAAGTTTTTGGAAATTTTTCAAATATTTTGGCAGCTTTGAGGCTCCAACGCCCAACTTAACGAATACTTATTGTAAGCTCTTTGCTATCTTTCCATCTATTGTGATTGACACTAAGCTTCTAACAAACGAACTATCCACCCTAAGCCATTACAAAAATTTTGTTTTTAGACATAATTCTTCGCAACGAGCTGATCCGACAGTAAATGACTCGGTCAATACCGAGAAGAAGATAGTTTTTGACTAATTAAGTCGCATCCTCCAAACTCAAAATTAAACACCAAAATTATACTGCTAAGGAAAAAAAAGCGTCCAAATGTGGTTATGGTTAAGGCTGTTGCGGTCAAAATTTATTTTAGCTTTATGTTTTTGCAGTAGTAAAAGTTATATTGTACGTAATAAAATGCGAGTTCAAATAATATGAATTTCCGAAACGTTCCCGTTATTTAGGGCTGTAAAGTAGACCAGTTTGAGGTCGGTTAACCACTTGACCATTGCAACTTGGGTTTCTCTAAACTTTTACGTGAATTTATCTAAATTTTATTTTTAGTTTTTTGAGCCAATTATACGTATTAAGTCGAAATAAACTGTAACGACTGCCAGTACAAGCACAGGGGAGCTTTTGAAATTAATCGAGCCCACATATTACTTCTCTATAAAGCTCATTTGCACAACTTAATCGAAATTTTTGATTTCCCTTAATTGAAGTCAACAAACTCGAATAAATCTAAACTTCTGATACTTTTAAAAAAAATTTAATTGGGCTTACGTGTCGTATATTTAATTGCTAAATTTTGTTTTGACTCGTTTATTGTATAAAAGTAATAAAAATAAAAACTCGATAACCCCTCAATTAACCGGACAATTAAAATAACATCCATTAATGTTTGTTTCAATCGTAAAAACAAAAATTTATCAACTAACGAGCAACGCAAAATTTAGTTTCGGCCCCTTAATGCATTTTCGATTAGTCTCGGTTAGATTTTGATATGCCATATTTAACCCTTTTTAATTAACCGAAAGTGACAAACCGTCCGTTTTAATACCTACATTATTTACGTCCCCCGCTTTGATGATCGTAAAATTGACTTTTTGTACTTTTTCGTATTATGCAAACTTTCGAGTCTGACATGGTTCATTAATAGTAATGAGTGAGAACAAAGACGTCGCAGATTCCCAAGTTTCCAGTTATACCATCTAAAATTCATAATGCCTGTCTGTCTCTGTATAGGTTGGTACGGGAGCGATGAGCCAAAAATTGAATTAACGAGCAACGTTTTGGATTTAAACGAACTGGGATTTTATACTTTATAAAACGAGCATAAGTTGACAAGAGAGACGGATATTTAGTATCTGGGCTTTGGATTACATTATTGCGTATGTCGTTCCATGGGTCGTTAACTTCGGGCAGTAGAAAGTGTTGGAAACACTACCGGACACACAAACGTCATTTGTCAACGCAAATAATCGTCGGTCAAGAAACAAGGCTTGCTTGACTTTGTGACCGCTGACACTTACTTTAATAAATTAGTTTAATGTGCCTGTTTTATTCCAACTAAAGCCAACACTTTTGCTATTTATTTCGGCTTTTAAATTGTTTTTATTTCCTTCTTAATTTAGGACAATAACGTAAATTAGTAAAATGACATCATAATCATATGTTAATTATACAGCGAGGAAGGAATTATCATCAACATTTAAATTTTAGACTTTGAGATACATTTATTATACCATTATGATACTTTCGATTGTATTATAGTTCGTTTGTCGGGTAAACAATTCAGTTTCGATCCCTCTCAAACTATTTTACTCAAAATTAATTTTTGAGTGACGCCACTATGCAGTAGTAATTAATTATATTTAACGATTACGCATTTTAGTTCGCGATGCAACTACAGTAAAACGATTCTAAATTCAGAAATATCTCTAAAGAAACACTCGATCTCTGCACTCCTATAATAAGTAATAAATTTTAATCTAAATGATAGTTCTGTTATATGGTGAGAATGTTTGTTAATGCTATAAATTTACACAGAAGTTGTTATATCTTGCAAATGAAGTAACTTGTAAAGAATGTTGCATTATTTGCTCAGCATCTCCATAATAATATCTCTACATTCCCATAAGCCCATAACTACAGAACCACACATTTACTTATTTCTGAAGTAGGAACCAAGAACGTTTTAACATTTTTTTATTAATAGTTCTAAATTTCTTTTCCCAAGTGGTGCACACTACTCAAATGCTCAAATAAGTTCAAGAGTCCCGAAATATTTTTAATAAAAAACCGACAAAGGCGTCGCCAGTTGATGGGCAGTTGGACAAAAACACAAGAGAAGAAACAGGAAGGGCAAAAATGCAACAAACTAAAAATTTTCTACAGTGACAAGTGACAATTTTTAAATGAGCTCAAGTACTTAGCTCTTATTTCATTTTTCAGTAGATACCGTCACATTTTATAATTTCCATCCAATGTAGAGAACATCATTGCTGTAGCCGTCCCAAGGAACAATGGACAAACCGCAAAAATAAAAAGTGTGACGAGTAAACTGAAAGGAGCATCATCCCTTAAAGCTGGTTTAATATTTTGATTTACTTGCACTTGGAGCAATGTAAATAATTAAGCGGTCTTGTTGGGAGCTGGTTTTAAATAAAAAACGATGGCGACCACCTTTCATACCCCCAATCCCAACCGCTATATTTAACGTCTCTTCCTAACGTCTGATGATGTCTGATCCAGTTAAACAGCTACTAATTACTGCTCATATCGCATAACATTTATCCTAGTTCGGCGTAACTGTTAATGTAATTTTAAATAATAATTAATTAGCTCGGAGAACATGCATTTGTTTTGTAAAAGAAAATAATATATCATTAAATGTATTTTCGTATAAGTTCATCTTGATTTGATACGTATATTTTGCATTTTAAATGGTCTCGTAGCATGCGTGTGAGATTTTGTTTCTACTCAAAACACTATTTTTAATCATACACTTGCCCCCTTATTTCTTCATAATTTATTACAATTAAGTAAATCATTTTTTTAGACTTGTTGTTTAATTGGAACAAAATTTGAACTACTTTTAAGTTGGACATAAAAAAATAATGGGTTTATAATTACATTAAGTACATAAATTGCGTTTAATTTGGAAGAAAATTAATCAGGACCGGATCAGGTGAGTGTGTCTCGGGTCATTGAGTTTTACAAAACGGCACGTTTCAAGTAAATGCGATAGTTTGTGGTTGAACTATTTGTAACAAAATAAATTATTATCAGTTATTACATCTTCAGTATATTTGAATTGTTAATGTCTCGTTTGAATATTATAGAATACGATATTGTCGTATCAAATAATATTCAACATGTAATTCGCAGAAAGTGCTATCACATTTATGTTTGAGGAATTTAATTGCCTCATTTACGCTGAAAAATATAGTTTCATTTAATTCTATGTAAAGAAAAAGAAAGAATCGCGAATATACATGGTGTTTCATAATATTCGCCCCCTAGAACAGTATTTTTAGTGCCGAGCACTTCTATTATACAGAGTGCGCGAAAAGTATAAAATTAACCGTTTGTTTGATTCAAATGAGTTGTTACAACGGCGTTAGCGATTATATTAGGCAGTATTGTCACTTATTTATTTTATTATTACGTATAGTACTGATAAGTGAGCTCTGATATTTTTGGACAAAATATCAAGAAATAAGAACGAAAAGTTGCATCCAGTTTAAAAATTAATCCTCATCTAGAGCTATTGGGTTAGTTCTGTATTTGATGGACACTGTGTATAATAAATAATAACCCAAAAGTATTAAGTATTTATTTATAATTCTTTAGATGGGTCTAGACCACCAGTTGGGAACCTCTATTTTAGCAGAACGGATCTTATGACCTCACATGCTGCTTGATTATGAAGTCGCCGATTACGAAGTCCATGGGGAAATGAACACACGTGACACGTATGCCAATACAATAGGCAAATAGGTACGTAGTTACAATGTAACTTTACGCTAAATAAAAATTTCAAATTATACCGTCGTTTTCGAATCGTACCACGATAATTGAAAGTTTTGTTTCATTAGGTACTTACCGATATTGAAATTACCGTAATTATTGGTTTTTATTTAAAGTCCATCTATATAGTCCCCATATTGTTAGCATTTATAGTAGCATTTTAATTTAATATTCAACACGCAAAACACATTTATGAGTTTAAATTGATTTAAAGGAAAATAAACTTTTCCAAGTTCCTTCCTAAAGTATAATAAAAAAACGGAAATTTCTTGGTAAAGACAAACTTTCCCTTTTTATTAAATGAGAATTGAAGGTTCATTCATCGATTACGATCATTATTCTAAAATAACTTGGAAAAAAAGTATTATACAAAAACGTGTAAAGTATCTAATAGATATTAAATTTACTTTTAATGCTCAAACCTCATGATTATTTCAATTCATTGTAGATTGTAGGTTGCGTTAATAGAAAGCCGACCAAATACATTTGTGCGAGTATAAAAATATAATTACTAGACTTAAATTTAGTGAAAATTCGTGAAAATTTTCGGTTAAATAAGTGATTTGTCAGAAAATCGCGAAAAGCTCCTTTTCCTAACACAGATAAGCTTCGGCTCAAACCCCCTCGCTCTTTTAACACACTCTCTCTCCATAAAATAGAGATGGAAGGTTTTGTATAGAATTTCATCAAAAAGGGATACATCGTATACGTATGTAAACTTTAAAGGATATAATTTTCATCCACTTTTTCCCTATAACTGTAATTTATCTTTATTATTTTCCAAATCGATTTCTTTGTTTACCTTTAATACTATTACTTTTAGTTGAGACGAAAATAAAATAAAATCGATAAATTTCGATACTTTAAATTTCCAATCATAAATATTTATGATAACTTAAATATAACCTTGACCCGTTCACGCAAGTAAATAATTCTTTCGAACCGCAATGACAATGTAAAAATTTTATATTTATTTATATAACTCAAAATAGCGCACATTCTTCAGCCGAGGTAAAAATTTGTGAATAAATATGGAATATTCACATGCTACGTTTTTTTTGATAATACGAATGATATAAAGTTTTATTTCGTTTGTGTTTAAATTTATTTAATTAAAGTAATAAAATGGGTTGGTTACAAAAAAATAATAATTTTTAATTGACTTCCGTATCCTTAATATTAACCAAACACGTTTTTAAAACTGTAGAGTATGTTATGGGATGTCCCTAAAATTGTACAAACATATAAAACTACAGTTAAATATTAATGTGGCCTAAAAGCATAAAAGGTTTAATTAAGAAAAATTGATTTCTCCGCCTAAAAGTTTTAACATAGAACGCGCATTATTGTAAGTGAATAGAGTATATTATGTACAATAAAGTTTATTCGAAAAGTTTTTTCGTTTTATTTTTTATACAAAAATTTGGAAAGGAGCAATTAGTGAAGCATCAAATAGCAGCAGCTGCAATGACTTTATAATTCTGTTAAAATCATGACGTCTCATTTAAAAGGCCATAAACCTGTAGATATTGGGACATTGAAATTACAACTAGGTGCCCATCTCCATGTGCTCCTAAAATCCGTGAAGAAGTTTCCACATAGCTTCTCCGACAAAAAAAGTAAATCAAAAATAAGGTGCTATGCTGGGATGTAATACGGTGTGGAACTAATTGGTTTTAGACCTAATTTGTTCAATAAATTTGAAAAATATTATATACATTTCATTTTGAAAAGTACTACATAATATATATAGATACTTTTTTTTATATAAAAGTACTTTCTATCGCCAATATAAAATTACTCGGCACGCACTCAAATTTCCAAAAACTGTAAAATTACGTGTTTTATTCTGAGACGAAATTATAATTATAAAAGGATAACAAAATAATGAATCGTTCTGTCGAAACATATTTTGGGCAGACGGGTTTGTCCAGTAGACGCTTCCCATTTAATCCCAGTTTAGCGCGTAAGCGGTAACTAGATAGAGCGGAACGTCTGCATCGAGCAGCGTTAGTTGGTTGAGAGCCAGTGGACCAATATACTAAAACAATTAGTACAACTCTTTTGACAATGGATGCTAAAGGAACATTGCAAATTAGAAATAAAACCCATCGTTTCCCACTCCTAAGTAGCTGCACTAATTTAAGAGAGGTCTTTTTAAGTTTTTCGCTTATAACTTGAAAACTACGAACTTTTTGAGTAAACTACTTCTATATGAAAAAAACAACATAAAATCTCCTACACATTATGTGTGTAATGTTTTTTCTTCAGACGGGAGGTTTAGGCGCTAGAGCGCGTTAAACTTTTTCAAAAATTTCAAAATCGACTGAAAACTGTCTTTCAGTTTCTCGCTTATAACTTGAAAACTACGAACTGTTTGAGAAAAGTGGTTCTACATAAAACTAAGCTACATGAAATTTTCTACGCATTATATCTCTTATGATTTTTCGTCAGACAGGGGGGTTAGGCGCTATAGCGCGTTAAAGTTTGACAACAATTTCAAAATTGACCTAAACTGATTTTTTAGTTTATCGCTTATAACTTGAAAACTTCACACTTTTTGAGAAAATCGCTTCTAGATAAAAATAAGCTACATGAAATTATATACATTATATCTTTTAAGTTTTTCCTTCAGATCAGAGGTTCAAGCGCTAGAGCGCGTTAAAGTTTGAGAAAAATTTTTAAATCGACTAAAAACTGATTTTTGAGTTTCTCGCTTATACCTAACTTGAAAACTACGCACTTTTTGAGAAAATCGCTTCTATATAAAAATAATTTACATGAAATTATATAAATTATATTTCTTACGTTTTTTCTTCAGGCGGCTTAGGCGCTAGAGCGAGTTAAAGTTTAAAAGAAAATTCAAAATCGACCTGAAACTGATTTTTTAGTTTATTGTTTCGAGCTCGAAAACTACACACCTAATAAGCAAAGTCGTCATATACAAAAAAAAGTAAATTAAATTTCCTATAAATTATGTTTGTTGGATTTTTTTGTCAGATAAACGATGAATACTGAATCTTTGTAATAATATCAAATAGTATTTGGTAGCTTATATCGCGGCTTATATCTCAAAAAGTAGAAGAATATTTGAAATGTTTAAAACTGCACTAAAGGGCATTAATTGGGCACTTTTGATGTATTAGTTTAAATAAATTAGTGCTTCCAACTTTTAGCCAACTTCACGGACCCTCTCTTGGACTATAGCTCAAACGGTATCGGTATTAATAGAGGGTTGCTCAAATGAAAATAACACACCAATCACATTTGCTTTTCAAATTAAGCATTTAGCAGCTCCAAAGTTAATTTCATTGCAATCTTTAAGGTTGCCGAAATGTAAATAAATTTTCTTTCAACTAATTTTAAACAACTGATCGGAAGTTAATAACGAACTTTGCGTAATGACAAGGAAACGCATATATAATTAGCCACCTACCCTATTTCACATAGGCCAACAGGTTCAAACAAAGTTAGTAATTATATCGTATACGATATCATCGACCTATCATTACTTGTACATAAGCTTTAACATCACGTTAATTGACCTCTAATGTTGGAACACTACGAGTGCGGCTTATTACTAATTGCAAAATTAATTAGCAACAACAATAATTTAACGTTAGCCCGTATGACGATTGGTAACTTAATTAAGAGTTGATTAAAAATTGTTAAATACCGATATTGGAATACTACGGAAAAAATTCATTCACAATTCAATTAAATGCCACAGCAATCCGTATTATATTTTCTCTGATTTGATTTTGAACTAAAAATACTTTTTTTGTTTAACCCAATTATGTCGAAAATTAACTTTATTGCTTGCCCACATTTTTTTCCTATTATTGTAATTTGCATACCAATTGTACTCAATTAAATAGATGCCTCAAATTGCTATATCGCTAACAGGATATCGATCAAAGAAACTACGATTAAATTTCTATTTCTTGTTAATGCGGTGGTTTCGTATTGTTATTTTTTTTGTAAATTATGGTGTAAAACCACTTCATACGGTAATGAAAGATTACTGGTGCTTAAGGGGTGAGCCACATAAAGTATAGAAATTTATTTAAACGTTTGCACGTTTACAGGCTTTATTCAGTTATTTACATGAAAATAGATCCTATTAATTTTTGTGAATAATAACTGAATCGTTCTCGAACCGAAATTACTTGAGAGTATTTATTGTTCTGCTTTAATATAAGCCAATGGATTATTCACGTAACGTATACCTTTTATACAACGGAAAACCGCGCAGGGAAATTTGTTGACTAATATTGTCTAGAAATGATCAGCAATAGCAATATTTATTCTTTATTCTAAAAGGTCGTGCCTCGATCCAATTAAGTATTGGCGAAGTTGATTCGTTATTTTGGTCAAACGACCTCGCACACAATAAATTGTGGCATTTTAGTGCAAAGAGCAAAAATAAAATAAACGATTCAATTCCTTAATAACTGAAAAAACTGAAAATCGTTACAAATGCTATTAGTACCTTTTTGTAGAGGATTTATATTTAATCAAGGCTCGACTGCGGAGAGAGAACATTTCGAGATATAATTTACGGCATGCAAGGTGCGACAGTTTAGACAGTAATAGTGGGTTTTTCAATATAAATTTCCTATTGTTCTAGTTATGTAATTTGCCTCGATTTTAGACACATTTTTATTACCCATAAGCGCACTAACCTACTATAGTATTAGCTGAAAATGCATCAAACGATCGATGTTGACTTTACGACAAAAATAACCATCACTTATAGCACTAAGGCTACCGAGCATTACTCTTTTTCATATTGGAAGTGTCGAACAATTTTGGAGAAAACTTTGATCATACCTTCTTCGCGTTTTCTTTTAGAACCAGCTAGTTCGACCGCTCGACCCCATCTTAATGAGCTTCTTTTCTATCATGTGTCCGACAAAGTTCTAAAAGAAAAGTAAGAAATATGTAATTTAATAAATTTATTTTTAAAGTCAGATAAGTAATAATAAATGTAAATTAACAAAAAAATATATAAGTATGTAAACATTAGACATTAAGCAAGAAAGTTGCGATAAAAATTGTTTATAATTAAATCACAACAGTCATACACAAGTATCTTTAAATTGATAATTTTTTCACAAGTTATATGAACTAAATGTGACGTCATAATTTAACAATCTGTGATTTGTAAGAGCTAGTGTCCTACCCCATAACCTCATCAACCGCGAGATACTGATAGTTCGGCCTACGCGCTAGTTTTGGCGAGGTCACGATGCATGAGACATGGCACCAGCTCTAAACTATCGCTTTAGATGATCAATTTCCACCTTTTTGGCAAACATACCCGTTTTTGCTACGAAAATCTGAAAATTGGTATAAGTACATCTCAATATAAAGAATTTCCAACTTTTCTTTTCAACGATGATAAAATGATAGGAATCGTTATATCCGTAGGCCACCCGTTATATCAAACTGATTACTTCCGATTCCGAACACGAGCGTAGAGAAAATTTTTAATTGAATTGACCGTTGTAAATCTGAAGTCTCTTCCACAACATCAAGAAATATTTAATTACGTAATTTTTTAAGTTTCTTCACTAATTAAATTTATATGTACACTATTTAAATATAACGTTAATAATATCTGTTTCTTTTTAAATTGCAGTTAATCACACAAATTCTTTTATTTTTCAATTAAGGCGGCTGTGGCGGCGTTATAAATCTAATGAGTTTCAATCAACGTAAATTAGCCATTTTTGAATTCTAACTATGATTTTTATTAAATTGATAACTTAAACAAAAATTGAACAATCTTGCAGTTCTTATTAATTATAACTGCATTGGTGTTTGGAAAAAAGTTGCTTTTCTATATTTATAGCAAACTGCAGTTGCTAATGCTAATAAAGCTATTTTACCGTTTATTTATAATTGCTGGTCGATGAATAAACTTTTGACAATTATAAACAGCGACCATTGAGCATCGATGTTTTATTTATTTATGTACCATTTACTTTAAATTCGTTGAGCAGACCTAATAAATATTAGTAAGCAACACATCCAAGCAATCGCATGTACCTAATACCTACCTAGTGTAATAGTTATTATTTTGGTGTCACGTTCAGGAGCTCAAGATAATTATAGTGTTATAAACTAATTATTTTTCTTACGTATAATTATTTTGTTTTTATTGTAATTTAAATTTTAATTAGCAAGTACGTTCTTTTACTTTTTCTGCGTTAATCTCCACTGCAGTTTCTATGTTTTTAACATAACCATCCATCATCATAAAGTTTAAACACTCGACTCGATCGTTGCACTCTTTCAGGTCACTTTTGTTTTTGTACGAAAAAAAAAAGTTTCCTTTAAAAACTGCTGTAACGAGAACTAGGCTAAGGATACCCATTAATTAACAATTATGACTTTATTACAATTATTTAGCATCGGACACGCCTTGGCATTCCTCTATAAAAAACTCTTCGGATTAAATCGAACCTTTGTCTTTAAGTATAAGAAACAATAATGATATCAATTGCGGTTTAAGCATTAAGCATGTTTATAATGTGGTGTTATTATCAGCTACTCTATTTTTAACGATGTAATGGTACCATTTACTGCAATATTGATGTAATTTAAACTAATGCAGTATTATTGTTATGTCCGTGTTTCTCTACTCTTTAATGGAAGTTATTTTTATAAACGATTTAACAGCTACAACTTAACTTCTTACATTTTTCTCAATTTATAACAATTATTTATCTATTGTACAAGATTCTATGATTTTCAGTACAAGTTTCAAACTGCCACGCATAGAAAATAACTGGTAAATAGTCAAATAGTGCAAACTAAACGGAAAACGGGGCTCCACTTTTCTTTTATAAACTTATTTCTTCACGTGCTTTACATCTACGTAAGAATTATTTTTTAAATATTCTCATAAAATACTTTCGAGTTATAAGCGAGAAACTGAAAAATCAGTTTTAGGTCGATTTTGAAATTTTTCTCAAACTTTAACGCGCACTAGCTCCTAAACTGCTCGTCTGAAGAAAAAGCCTAAGATATAGTATAATGTGTAGGAAATTTCATGTAATAGTTTACTTTTATCTAGAAGCACTTTTATCAAAAAGTTTCTAATAGTTCTCAAGTTGTAAGTGAGAACCTGAAAAATCAGTTTTAGGTCGATTTTGAAATTATTGTCAAACTTTAACGCGTTCTAGGGCCTAAACCGCCCGTCTGAAGAAACAACCTAAGAGATATAATGTGTAGGAAATTTTATGTAGTTTACTCTTATATAGAAGAAGTGCTACATAGAAGCACTGTTCTCAAAAAGTGCGTAATCTGCAAGTTATAAGCGAGAATCTGAAAAATCAGTTTTAGCTCGATTTTGAAATTTTTGTCAAACTTTAACGCGCTCTAGCGCCTAAATCGCCCGTCTGAAGAAAAAACCTAAGAAATATAATGTGTAGGAAATTGCATGAAGTGTATTTTTACATAGAAGCATTTTTCACAAAAAATTTGTAGTTTTCTAGGTACAAGCGAGAAACTGAAAAAGAGCCCAAACCTACCCTTCTCGAGCTTTGCCTAAATTAATGCTACCACTCAGGAGTGGAAGACGGTTAATTTTATTATTTACTTATTTGACAAACGCTAGAGTCTGCCTAAAGCTTGAATTCTGTTTCGACAGAACAATTTATTTTCTTTACTCTTGCAAAATTATAAGTGCATCCTGGAATAAATGACGCAATAAATATTGCAATATTTTTTGGAAATTTGAGTGCGTGCCCTATTGTGACGCGGCCACAATATAGCCCCCCGGCAGACGAATGATTTTATATTGGCTATGAAAAGTACTTTTACATCTTTGAAATATCAAGTGGTAGGTATTGGACTATAAGTTTACAGCTTATTGGATATTTTAACAAAAATAATTCTTCATTTTCCGTGAATAATATATAAACCATTGCCCACAGGTGGATTAATATTACCTGCCATACGCGACCAAGTTACCTGAGAGAGATATGTATGTGCTTTAATAAAAATTTCAAACAAATCGATCTAATAAGAAAAAGGGTTCAAACACGAATATATCGAAGCCAAATTGATTATATAATATTTATTTAGTTAAAACGATTTTGAAAAATTAGATTGGGTAAATTGATATAGTAGTAGTATGTTTAGTAATTGTCACGTTTTAAAAATTATTTTCCTTTGTGCTCTTTATCAAAAAAATACGAATACAAAGCATAACGATAATAGTAGTCATTAACAATTATTTATCGAAGATGCATACTTTTTAATAAAGTAAAATTACGATTAAAAAATCTATCGGTCTGCTTTACAACTGTTCATTAATTCTATTGTTATAATTTATCTCACGAATAAGTTCTATAAGCATTGTTTGCTAATTGTTCTTCCAACGCCGCGCTATAGACCATTTATCAATAACCGAAACCTTTAAACGAATGTGAATAAAATATACAACAGTTAGGAAATTAAGGCTCGCTCTCATTTTTTACCTCGATCAAAATTTAATTGTGTTAAAATTGATCGAATTCAAAAAAAAAGTTTCGCCCCCATTGTTCGCTAATAGTCCGAATTTTAATAAATAAAAAAAAGTAAATATGACTTTATTACTTTTTAATCGACATCAATTCGATTTAATAAAAAATACATTTCGGGTCGTTCAAAATGCTGAATACATGCTCGATATATCCAATATATTTTTTAAATTGTTATGTTTATGTGCACGAATTTGATTTTAAATTAATGTATAATTTTCATGTTCCATTCCTTCTGTTGTTATATTTATTATTTATGCGTATAATTGCATGAAATTTCGTGTTTATTAGCTTTTAGTCGACACTAATTGTCAGATGATATGGAAATGAAAAGTACATCCCGTACAATAGTTGTTGTAATTGACAGGGAAGTGATATAGTTTAGTTATTTACCCTTTAGGGTACATTATATTTGTCCCTCGTTTTTGATCATAATTTCATATTCTGCAAATTATTACTGCACTCGATTTGTTTGCTGTGTGCAATTATTGCAGGCATGTCTACAAAGAGACTTGGGTTTTGGGTTCTTAACAGAATCGCTCAAATTGTGGTTTTACTACGCGGCCCTCGGGGGCTCTAACGCCCTTCTTCGACGATCAATATTTATTATCAATAAGACTGCGCTCAATTACTCGTTTACATTAAGAGAGCTAAGAAACTATCAGTATTAAGTGCTAATATTTCACTTCTCGCTCTCGATTCTACTTTAGATTTTAAGTTTAAACAGGCAAACGGCGGTTTAACCCGCGGTTAGCGTAATATTGAAGATTCCTGAAATTATTAGGAAAACTTTATACTTCGGGGATAGGTTGAGCTGTTGAGGTTGCAGACGGCCACAATCTTAGAAATTTGAAAAAACCTGCTGACTTAAACTTCAAATTAGCGGTATAAACCGTAAGTTGTTTCCACAGCAGACTAGTGAGGAGCAAGCACCGAAAAGTTACAGACGAAATTATCGACTGACTTGCATCGACACATGCACAAATGCACATGTAATAAAAGACAAACTTTCGTGAGTTGGCAGCTATAGACAGAGGCACACCACTCAACATATTATGATGTAGTTATAGACGCAGAAGAAGTGAAGAAGAAGACGGCCCTGTTGCTCTAGAATAATTTTAATTAACTCTTTCAGAAAATCGTAAATTAAGCAAAATATTATTAAATAATTAATGTACTCAAACGCTTGTCAGTGACATATTTATGGGAGTAAAGAATTTACAAATATCCCCCTTTTAGCAACTTGAAAATACAGAAAGTTTCACAAACTTTAATTAAGTTTTTTAATTAATTTTGAGGACGTTTATTAAATTATTATATCTGGCGAGGGCTTAAATAGAGTTAAATAGAAAAATAGCCGAGTAATAAATTTTCCAGTAAATAATTTTTAAAATCGCATTACTACGTTTCGAAAGCACGTGAGTAGGTTCTTCAGCGTCAGTTTAGATTTTATGCTAAGAGGTACTTATATTAATGTAATTTGCTTTGTAGATCTTTTGAAAACCGCCTTACTGAATGAAGCTCAATTTAACATTTGAAACTCAACTGAATAATTTTGTTTCCCATTTCGAGATTTTTGTGAAATATAAATAGAGCAGTGCATCGAGACGATTACACTGTTTTCTAAATTAAAAAAGTATCAAAACTAATTACTCTTTTCATTTCATACAGATGTAGTAGGTATCTATTTGTTTTTATGTCGCATAAATGGCACAACTAGAACCAATACCATGGAACAACGTAACAAGAGCTGCGTAGTATGGTGAAAAACTTTCTGTTTTCGCGCTGGTGATTTACGTCACCCGCAGAGAGGTTCAATGGAATCAATAGAAGAATAGAAGAATATTATTTATTATTGTGCCTCTCTGCTGGTGGTAAAAGGTAAAATCGCCAACGTCAAAACGGGACGTTTTCACTGTAGGATAGGTACGTATCACATTATTCTATATCGCGTGTAGACACTTTACTAACCCTTTTGGTTGCTAGCACATCGCACTAGCTTCTACTATATTAGACAATAGTAATAATAATTCAAACTACACTTGCTGAAGTTAAAAAAACACGAAAGAAGCGATGGTGGTTATATGAGATTAAAAATAAAGTGAGAACAAATCACTGATCAAGTAGTATCGGTTACTGTTTTGGGACTTTAGCAATAAAATAATGAGAAAGTTTTATAGAAACAGAGAAACTCCTTAGGGGATTTTTTCAAACTCCCAAATTCCCGAGATTTAAGAAAATAAAAGAGTAGTTGGACGTAAGACTATCGTTAATTCTAAATACATTTCAACGAAATTAAATTATTTCCGAATGCGTCTACATCTCGACGCTAAAATTTAAATTTAAAGAAAATATATTTGGCTATTTTCTATTCAATTAAATCGTAAAAGCTGAAAATTTATGGAGCTTTGGTTATCGCATATATACATAAGAACTAACCTTAATGGTAAGTAATACTTTTGAATGTATTCGTTTGAAAAGCTCGTAAAGTAAATTATCCACAATTTTTAAAATCCAACGTAATCTGTGACCTACTTTAAAAAAGAGTACTTTTTATTCGAATTGATAAAAGCACGTAATCGACGTACGAAAAAAATACCCTTGAAGAAAATATTTCGAATTTTACATAATTTGACCAATTTTATATTTCGAAACGAGTCAGATATTTATTTATAAATATTTTTGTCGGAAAACATCAATAATTCGGTTGTTTGACCTGAGACCGCCAGTCGTTGTACTAAATATTGAAAATTAGAAATAAAACTAATTACTTTAATGATAATCATACTAATATTGTTTATCCTTTTTTTTTAAACTTCAAACAGCAGCAGAGCACGTAATTAAACAAAACATAACTATATTATTATTGATAAACGAAATTAACACATTTAAAAATTAAAACATTTTTTACTTCAACAAAAAACCAACTGAACTCGCTTTTAACAATTAATTAAATAACTAGAAATGAGTATTGAACCGACTTTCATGTATGGTAATTTGATGGAATTAAAATTTTATTTTATTATCCCGATACACACACAAGTACAAGTGGTTGACAAATTTGTGTAATTACTGCGTGCCGATTACTTTATAAACTTTGTTAAAGGGTTGGAAAAGCATTAAATTATTCCTTTCAATAGGTAATACCAATACGTAATAGTTTGTTTTATAGAGTAGAACAGATGAAAGCATATAAATCTTGTAATTACAAAACTTTGATTATCATTGCTTTTTAATACCCCATAACCATTACTTACTACATGTTTGTTTTTCATTAAATAAGACGATTAAAAGTGTTGTATACACTACAATCGCCCGTAAAGGTTAAATTTTCCAGTCTAATGCACGAGAATCTCGTGCAGGTTCGCTGTGTGTCCCAACGGTTTGATTGATAACAAATTGGGAATTAACGAATTAACTACAAAATTGCTCATACCTATCGAAATGTGTAGAAGTAAACACGCGGTCCTGCTTATCTAAATTTGAAAAACCGAAAGTGACACCAACTTTCCACCTTTATATCTCGCCACCCGGTATATCGAACTTTTTAGAGCTATTATTGAGCTCCACGTGTTTCGAATCCACAAAAAAAACTGTCTACAAACGTGTAGAAAGAAAAAAATAATTTCAGCAACCAAAATATTCATAATTATTAAAGAAAAACAAGAAATTAACATCAAATCGTATTAAAATAATTTAATTTATTCCTTCGTATTTTGAATACAAAGTAATTTAATAAATGGTTAAGCTATTAATTAAAATTTAAAGAAGAAGGTATATAATACAAATTTATATAATTACGAAAACAACGGCAATAGTTAAAATACTACTGGTTTTCAAGAGATTTAATAAGAACCGGTATCTCTAATCATCCTCAGGGTGATTTCCGTTTCTATCTGTTTGTAAGTGAATGACACTGATTGCTAATAAGTTTTCTTGTATTTATTATTATTTCTTAGTCGGTGTTTAAGGGATAAACATAAAAATAAGCATAAAAGAATTCACAGAAAAACTCTCGCTTTCTCAATTAACTGTAATCGAGCAAAATAATTGTATCCGGCCTAATAATCTTTTAATAATTAGTTGTTTTAATATTATATCTGATCTATCTGAAAATTTTTTTTCTGTTTAGTTATTCAATGTCAAAACAATTAAAATCAAACAGGTATTACTGCAACAGAAGCAAAAAAGATGTCGAGGAATAGATTATAAAATATAATCAATTAGTATAAGATTAAAAGCTTTCGGAAATATTTTAGTAAATAATTTGCTTCAGGTGGTTCAATTGGAACAACAGACCAAGTTTATTACTAAAGAGGGATAATAATTATTTATTTGCAATTAAAATAAAATGTCTTTTTAACCCTTTCAGGTGGTTCTAAAGCTGTTGGCCTGGCTAGATTGTATCGTTATTGAAATTTCTCTTTAATATTTGGGATTTTAAAGAACATCACTTATTTAAAGTTTTTAGGGATCTGGATGACCCCGTAGGTATCTACTGAAGAAAATACTTTACGAGACCGCTCATGAAACTAGTGATGTTATTCCCATAACAAACCCACTAATACAGGTTCAATGTGTATCATTGCGTTTATTATTTTAAAAATTGTACAATAATTGATGTAGTTTTGCAGAGAGAATGTGAAATGCCGATAAGAAAATTCTTGTGCAGTAAAGTCATTAAAATTGTTAATTACGATTAATAAATGATTCAAGATGAAATTAAAAGAGACATTGCGAGTAATCTCAATTTTTTTTGAAAAAGCTTTTAGAAAAAAAAAAGAGAAAGAGTATTCATTTATGCAAGTACCTTACTGAAAAACGATGCTCCTCGAAACATTTTTAATAATAAAAGTGTCATTACTGGACTCCATTTATAAGAAAAAAAAGTTCTTTAAAACTAGTGCAAACACAATTTATAAAAGCTTCCGCCAAGAACATTTCCGTACAAGACAATTATTATAAATACGAGCTAAACTCCCCGAATGTACCCTTAATAACGAAACATGAAAAGTTTTTAAAATTTCGCAAATATTAGGTTTTGTAATAACGAGCCCATTAAAACTAGAAATAAGGTTAAAAAGTTAAAAAGTGTGCAAATCTTACTGTTTGCTTTTGTAATAAGGGGAGTGTCGTGGTTTAATTGGAAAATGACAAAATCATGAAGCGCTCTACCGTTGTCCCTCTTTTGATAATGTTTCTGTTCATAGGTCGATGCTTCGTTCGTATACGGCGGTCGACAAACATGCCGCTAATTGGGTCACGTGGATCATGTTTTAATTGCCGACATGTTTGTTTAGCGGCATTTTGCTCCAGTGTGGTTTCGATGGTATAAAACTATTGTACAATGTGGTTGTTACACTATACATGTTTATGTTTATTTCGATATTTCACTACGCTAATAATAAAACTGAACGGTGTATTCGACAAATATTTCATCTAAATATTATACAATTTTCATTCTATTTAATGGTTTAATTTGCTTTTCATAACATCTGTATGCTATGTGTATTTCTGACCAATAATGAAAACGACGATATTAATAGGTAGTACTACCTCTTCCAATAATTATTCGTGCATTATATTTTAATTTTTTACTTTGTTCAACTTTCAACCTTATTTCAACAGTAGAGCATCCAATCAAATAATAAAGCTTTTTTTCAATTGGCCATTAAAAACTCCAATTTTTGTCTTACTTTTTTTAACTGTCTTTATAATATCGATCTCATCGAGATCCTTCAGACTTTGGAAGAAAAAGAAATTTTTTTGATAATATTTCAGAAACGCGTCTATAATTTTTATTTAAATAATTACCTCTACTTCAATTTATTCTTAATGCGTTTCATTATAATTTTTATTATCTAGGTATCTTGTATCTACATAATATTTAAATATACCTATTCTATCTCATTTTGAATGAAGAGACGCCAGCACTTCTTGCAGTAGTCTCTACAGAATTGGTTTTTTGAAAACATCCGGAAAAATCAGTTCAAGTGGTACCAGGACAACCAGGACAACCAGGAAAACATGTACCAAGTTTCATTGCATTCATTAACTATAAATCGTCGCCCCAGAGCAACAGTAAGATTTGATAAGAAACCTATAGTTTCGAGTAAAGGTCATTTTAAGATTTGTGATTAAATCGACTCTTGAATAATAAATTTAGGAATTTAGTACCTACTCCTATAGCTTTTAGTTATATTACTTCAGAAAGTGTTTATGCAATATTAATTAATATTCAGGCACATTCTGTATTCTGTATCATCATAACCTCTAAAATAGTGGCCAACTTTAACGTTTAAAGTATCGTTCTATCCTTTTTATTTATTTATAAGAATAAAAGCGATATGCGAAGAAGCGTTATGCAAAAATGCATCTACTTATAGAAAATGCAGCAGAAATATTTGCCGAATTTTGCTAATCTTTTGCAATTTGCAGGCTGCAGAAGACAACCCCCCCCCCCCAAAGAAAGTACCCCCAGCCCTTGTTGCGTCGCCTAGCGTGCCCCCTCCCACGCCGTCACCGGTGCTTCCGAAGTCGAGCTTAAAAAAAATGATCTCTTAGCTGCGGCAGATGAAGTATTATGTCATTAAAAAAATAAGAGGATCGATAATTTCCAAATTATATAATTTACATAGTACAATTTATTAAATAAAAAGACAAAACAACTTTTCTTCGCGTAATATACAGGGTGTCCCGGAATAACAACGTCAACGCTCGTTTCACTCGTTTCGGCGATAAAGTGATAATTTTTCATTTTAACTTCAACTTTGAGGGTCTATCACTTTTTAGGGGTGCATTTTAGGGTATAATTCAAGAGGGGCAAATGTCTTTATTTGGTCCTGGAAATTCACTGTAGAGCGTTGTAGGTGTTATTCCGAGACACCCTGTATATTTATGGGGTTCAGACAGGTAGGAAGAGTAGGATATCTAATATTTTGAAGTAAGAACTTCAGTGGAACAAAAAGATATGTCTGACTTGACCCATGTAGTGTTTCACTAAATGAAGATTTATTTTGGCACTTCTACAACACAAAATTATAGTTTGTTTAAACAAAGTGTGACGTCACAAAATATGTTTAGGTTTCCCACCATACCTTAACATCGATGATGGTTTGATTGTTGAAAAATGGTTTTTAATTGGCCGTCACATTAACCGGACTTTTGTGCAACCCAACGTTAGCGTTCCATTAGATCGGCCATTATTTCTTATGATACTTATTCACATTTTCCTATCTCGCTTTTTGGACATCCTACCGTTAGTCTGGCTCTGAGGCGACAAATGCAATAAAATTTTGTATGTACTGAATGTTCTAAAATAAACGATGCCCAGACCCAAAAAATATTAAGGACTGTCCTCTCAAACTCAGAAATCCTGGGAAACACCAAAATTTTTGAACACCTATCTGAGCTACTAATGGCTAGTCCCTCCAACTCTGATTAAAGAATTTAATCACGGTTAATGATTATTGTAGTTAAACAAATAATTGTTATGACAATTCATTGTAGAAGCTAAACCTTGTGATTAGGTAGGTATAAAGTAATCAATTCGAATTCATTCATCTCGGCACTGATATAAATAAGTAAATGCAATATGCAACAGGGTATGCATTTTCTTTTTCTAATTTGAAATTTGCGCTAGTGCAGTTTCTTCAACCAACTACTTTGGCCCCATTCGGCATACATAAAATTTAATACAACTGCAAACTTCTTATGTTTAGTGCAGTGCTAGGTATAAAGTTACAAAAAACAGCACTCTGTGGATTATCATTACTTTTTTTACCATCCAATAATAAAAATAAATCCAAAAACTTAACGAGCTACCGAAAGATTTTAACGCAGTGTTTATTGTTTTACTCGTCGACATACTGGGAATAGCACAAATTTTCGCTTATTATAAGTTAATTATAGAATTAGAATTGTCATTTCGCATGTAAATTAGCACTTAATTGTTAAACTTTGGTAAGTTTTCAAAATGTTTAACTAACTAGAAACACGATAGTTAACCTAAAGTATATACGATTTTCATTTTTGTTTTTCTCATACGTATACTAAAAGCAATTAAGACTTAATTTTACATTGTTAATTTAATTACGAGGTTTTTTGTGTTTTGCTAATATTTGGTCCAAATTATGCGCAGTGATTAACCTTTGAAAAATTACAAGTTTAACCTTTAATTCGCCCCTCTTGAAATGTTAATACGATGAGAGTGGAGCTTTTATGGACCACATTTAGCCTTATTTTTCTTTTGAAAGGGGTAATAAAAGTGTTTTATAAAGGCCGTACAGGGTGATACAAATAATGCTTTCTTCATTACTACCGTTAGTTGTAAACTAGCAAAAAGACAACTTTTCAATTAGACGATATAAATCCGAGTCAGCTTCCACGAGTTTTCTCAACTCGTGGGTCATTTTCCGTTAGTGTAAGTTGAAAGTTGACGAAAAAAATTACACGACAACTTTCCAAATAAAGTATTAATTTATTACGAGTCGGTTACAATATGATTATGTGTCGAACTCAAGATGGGCTTCTCTAAACTTAAAGGAATAAAAGTTAAAATAAATTATGGGAAGTTTTTTTATTCGTTCGTGGCAATAAAGATTCCAAGTGGATGTTAAGCCAATGATTTATTAAAAGTTTGTAAAATATGCCCAGTATTATACACAGGCGAAATTTCGATTTAAAGAAATTGGAACTTGTAAGATACAAGTTTCAAATTACAACAGTTTCGGCGTCATCACTCACAAAGCAACGAACTTGAAAATAGTTTTCCACTATTATGATCAGCTGTTGATTAAAGTTAAATAAACTTTTGTAACGGTTTCAAAATTTTTTCCGCTTTTTGTTAATCTCATTATTAAATTACTAAATAATTTTTTGTTGCTGCCAACCCGAACAAGTGACGGGAATTCAATTAGCGCGCTAGTCTCTAGCTAGTGTTAACTTTTTTTTGTAAAAAAATGTATAAGTAATGAATTTATTTTCTCGTGATATAACGAGAAGAATCGGAAGCAATTTTTTCTGTTTTTAAGAAGAAAAATAAAACAAAAAAAAAGATTTCTTGAGCGAACATAGCTTCTGATATATTAAGGACAAATGACAGCAGGATACCGCTTAGCTATCGGCTTGTGTAGATAAAAAACTATTGCAGTGACAAATTACTGGACTCATCTGTCTGTCGCCAGAAACAAAATTAGACGCGCTATGAGCAGGGACACATTTACAAATTGGCTTTGTAAAAGCGTAAAATGTTTTCGTAGCTAATTTAAATTTTCCAAAGAAAACTGCGAAACTGCTTAAAGTAAGAACTGATTAAGGTGAATTTACATATTGCATAAATGCGGAAGTACTTAGTTCAATGTACGATGATACTATCGTAATTGCTTACTTAAAGTGTTTTTTCACACATTTTTTCATCGAAGCGAGCGCTAAAAGCTAATATTTCAGGATGTGTGTGACTATTTCACAAATGTCATTAGGCTTGTTTCTAATTAGTAATACTACAGACAGCAAATGAGCAAATGTGTTGTAGATTAGGTTGCTTCGTTTTAACAGACACACACCTACACTATATGGCCGCGTTCACATCGCACAGTTTGGCGTTTTAAAAATAACGAAAAATTTCGACTCTCGTTCATAGCATAATAAATGCTTCTTGTCTAGCTTGCTACATTACCCACTTGAAGTTGATTAACTCTCAAAATGTTAGGTAATACAAAATAGATTAACTCGTAGAGCTTTGCGCTAACAAAATTACAATTTTCCCCTCCAAAAAAAATGTTGGCAAACTATTTTCTAAAACAGCTTTTCCTCTTTGTGCGCGAAAACAATACTCGACTAACAAAAAAAAATGAAATACGACAAGTTAATTATTATTTAAATATCGACTTATGATCATAAAGAAGGCGTTAGGTTGCGTGACAAATTCGTTTTTGACACCCGATCGTCCTGTGTTTCGCTCGTTATAGAACAAATGTTCACAAACAAAGAATTTATTATACCAAGACAACTCACTGTTAAGTTTAATGTTACATGGCACAAGCGCATCAAACAGTTTTTGGAAAATATAAATACTTTTATTGCGCCACTTTTACGTCGGGAACCTTTTTACGATCTATTCCTATCAAAATGTTAAAATGCATTCATTACACTTACGACCCCGTTTATTACATAAACTTTAGTAATAAAATTGCATTTTCTTGAAAATTCGTACAATTTGCCACCATTCTATACATTGTAAACAATACATCAAGTAAGGGAAAATAAAGATAAGGCCGAAGAACGAAGGTTGGTGTTGAAAAAGGAAGCATTTTGTGGTTTGATTAATACGTTAAACACCCTACACTTTGGGAAAGTTCAATTGAATTAATGAGAAATAGTCCCTAACGTGTCATACAAGCATTAACATAGATATGCAATAGATGAAGAGATTCCTTCACTTCTAGTTGAAATTGTCGCATGCATTACGTTTAATCTATTAAATTGATAAAAACGAGGGTAAACTTGTTCTTGGTGCATATAGAATAATGGGTAAGAATGATACTGGCTGTAATTGCTGGTCACAAAAGTATAAATAGTAAAATAGTCCGGCCAATCTACGACGATATCACCATTTTGGAGCGCGCATTTGAACGTAACTCACGTATATAGGGGTTATTTTAGATTTTTGTAGGTTTAATAATAATTTTATGACCCTATAAAGAGTATTTTACAAAAAAAATTCTTTTAAAGAGACCTGTATGGCTTTGACAAAAAATATACCGTGTGTAAACGTTCAAATCTGGCCATACGTAACTAAACAATTTTCAATATTTAGATAAATTAATGCACATAAAGAGATGTGTCTCACCAGACGGCATTTCAAGTGTTGAAAAAGTATCGATACCACCTATTTTAAACTGCAGTGCCCTAAAGAGAATATTTCCTGTTGACTAAGAGATCAGGGTTACATTTTACGAAGAAATGCAAAATCGTGCACGCAAACCTATGAACCTAATGT
Organism: Malthinus flaveolus; assembly: GCA_950108345.1. NCBI lineage: Eukaryota > Metazoa > Arthropoda > Insecta > Coleoptera > Cantharidae > Malthinus > Malthinus flaveolus. The sequence continues at coordinate 4,950,265 of OX467286.1, forward strand.
TCTAAGTTCCTGCGCCGGAAAATTCCCACATTCACATTTATATTTCTTCGAGGTCTCAATATCCTCAAAAAATTAATATTTGGGCTGGAATTTTTAACAACGAAATTATGGGTCTTTTTGAAATTGAAGGTAATTTAAATTCGGAAAGGTAATTAGATCTGTTAATTTCTAAGGCCGATCCTGCGCTGGAAGATGTTACAAGAGAAAATCGAGGAATTTGGTTCCTACAAGATGACTGCCCTTCTCATTTTGGCTTAGACGTTAAAAATTAGCCGAGTAATTCATTTCCAAAGCATCGGATTGGTCGAGAGAGCACACCATATCAATTGGCCGGCAAGATCTCCGGATTTAGCATCTTGTGACTTCTTTTTGTGGGACCACCTTAAGAACGATATTTACAGAAACCGCCACCAAAATATTAATTTTTTGAGAAAGGCAATTATTTCAGAGTGTGGATTAATTAATGCGAGGCAGTTAATTAATGTTAGAAACTCTTTACTTTATGTAATGGGTTAGGATATTGTTTATGTAACAATGGAGGCTTATTTAAGCACTTTTTATAACAATTTAATCTGCTTTATTTTTTGATTTGGTTTGTACTGAAAATTTTGTAATTAGATACTATGAGCAGCTTTGAACGTTTCACACGGTAATAGTAAGCGCCGCGTTTCTTTCATATGACGCGCGTTAAACCCGTGCCCGTAGTACAAACCTGGGGACCCTTTTAAAATAGAGATTGTACACAGCTATTTGTGAATTATAAATAGTTAATTAAAAAGGGTCACTCGTTAAGCAAGAACGGGTGTTTGACCCGAGCCGTCTCAAAGAAGCGTAATAATAGCCTAAAACGAATGTTGGTACATATATCAGAGCTTCCAATAAATAGAAAATGAGGAAAATATCCCATGTGTGTATTACAGTCTAAACCGACTTGTGGTATTTGCGAGTCCAGGACCCGTATTTGTTTACAATGTCATAATATGCGACTAATTGGAGAGGTATTGCTCTCAATGTATCGAAGAAGAAAAAATATACCGAAGAAAATAGTCTTCTCACGTATTTGAGTATATTAACTATTGCCCGTTACATTTCTAGAATTACAGCACATATATGATTAAATCATAACAAATAGATATAAATATTTATACAATAAACTAACTGGTATCATCCGCATACTAAAGGACATGACTTGACAGAAAAATATTTGGATATATTCGAACTTCAGACGGTTAGTTACTAGTTGTAATGCCTTCAGGATAATGTATTATGTTACTTGACAATACATAAGATTATAAGAATCTCGACATATACGCACGTATCAATAAATAATTCAAATCATACCTGCAATTTCGTTCCTACCCTATACTTACGTAACCCTAAATACAAACAAGTTTTATCAATAATTTTTATCCAACGCCGTAAACGTGACAAAAAATTAAAACCAAGTCGATAATATAAGGAACCATCAAAACTAAATATAACCATAACATAGAAGATAGAACTGAAAATGGAATTTCTATTTCACTAATGTATTCAAACTTGATTCTCTAGATAGATATTAAGTCGTTAAAAATCAGAATATTAACTAGTGAAGTAGCTGCATTCTTGCTTTTTTATCGATGAAAACAGAAGTATAGACATAAATTATCAACAGTTTTTTTTAATCTTTGAGATACATTTATAAGCATACGTCACAACAATAATAAATGAGTTTACAAATTTTCATAATTAGGAAATTTTTAATGTACTAGAGATGAAATCCGAAAATGGAAGTTTAAATTGATTCATTTTTCATTTAGTAAAATTTAAATTGTCGAGTTACTATACAGAGTGACTCTTAAACCGAAGAAAAACGGCTTTAGATTTTTAGTGTAGATATGTCACAATCGAGTTCAAAGTACGTTTTCAAAAAGGATCCCCCATAATCATTGTCGATTGTCGATTGATAAATCTTTAGAAAACAATTTTTATGCAACCGCATTTATTACTCCACCCTATACAAAAATCACCGCGCGCTCTGGCGTGATTTTCTTCAATTTCCTTCCAACTATGTCTTTTGCATAAGGCAGGTCATTACCATATTTTCAATACTTTTCGCGATAAAATACTAGTTTCTTTTTATCATTTTAACCCCAAGTTCGAGGGTACATATCTTAAAATTCTTCTTTGCGTGTTTTGGAAACATCCTGTATTTTGCATAAGTAATTAAGTTATTTGAAAAAAAATATATGAATAAAAAATGGTTTAACAGACGACCACAAAATTTTATTTAAAAGACACGGCAATTAGTGTGTCTCGTTTTAATAATATCGACGTATACAATATATTTTCCCGTACACACCTGTCCTTTAACAAGAGAAGGTAAAATATTCCTAATTATAATAGATAACGCCACATCGCGCCACATAAATTGAAAAGGTTTCGGCATCAGTCTCTTTTGATATAAAATTCACATAAACTCCGGTAACTTGGTAATAATCTAACTAATATAGTAACATATTAAATGGTTATACGTTTAGTTCAATTTAAAAAAAAGCGTATAAAATAAATTTGTTTTAAAAAGACCGTTTTATAAGATTGAATGAAGTAAGGAAGGGTATTTCAGTAGACAGCAGCAGCTTTGCCGTCTACTGCTATTCATATTATTGGATTTTTGGGATAGGAAATTGGATCAGGCAATATATTAGCTCTTGCTAGTGAGAGGAAAAGGGGAATACAGAAACTGAAAAGGATCAGATTAATATCTACCTCACAAACACATTTGTTTCAAAGTATCTAATAACGGAACCATATCGATATACCGCCTTCTATGAGAAAGTTACCAAGAAAAAGATATTTATAAATTAATAAAATAAATCGGATATTAAAATATTTAAGTTTATTAAACTCGTAACCTGATACGTTCGTTTGAAAAAATAATAAAAAAGAGAGTCGAAAAAGTTTTGAATTTTAAATGCAGTTTTAGAAAAAGCGTTGGTCGAAACAAAACAACATATACCTATACTGACGCTTCTCTAATAAGCTTAATTTAACACCTACCAAATTAAAGAGACTGACGTTTAACCAAAATTCCAAAGAGTTTTGTAATCAAAAACTAACAAGCAGCATTTATCATGACGTAAATAGACGCTGTAAAATTGGCTAACGTTTCAGACTGCCACAAAACTAACACAAAACAAACTTAAATTATTGACAACGATTGTCTTTCCAAATTAAATTTTACAAAAATTTGCGTTTTTATTCCCAAAAAAATTGTCTGAAAGAGCAAGACGCCTGAAAGACGGTAAAAAAGGGAAACTATTGAATGGAAATAGTCGAAAAGGCGGTTATTTTATTAGAAATAGGACCATCATACTTACACACTCATTTGCAGGTATCTAGTGAGTCCTGAAAAAACAGAGGCGAGGTGAGCTGTAGCCTGTAGCGGCAGTATCCGATGACGCAATGGCATGTCACTTCTTTCGGTGTTTTGTTAATACCTCGAAAACTATGGGTTGAATCTGAAACAATTATATCCAAAATTAAAGCCGATAAACTTTGCTACAAAATTGATCTAGGTATACATCATATTTTTTGTATTACTAGACGTTACCAAGTTATAAGGCGTTGAAAATCGACTTAACTAATAGGCAACTTTAGTGAGTAAATCTAAGTCAGCTGCATCAAAAGTTTCTTTTGAAGATATCTTTTGTGTCGCCAATTGGGATTCAATACGAGTCAGTATCGGATAAGATCAAGAAACTGCTAACCAGGTGTTCCGGAAGACATTATTTGATAATGACAGGATTTAAGCGATGAGTTTCTTAGATAATATTAGTCATAAAAAGGACGAGCACAGAGTACATGAAATAATATAAACGATGAAAGTCTTTCATCGTTCATCTTGGCAATTTATTTAAGACCACATGATCAAGTAATAAGCGGAATCTTTCTCAAGTGTAGATCACTCGTGCATAGACCAGGACCACATAGATGCTACGATGTTCACATAGTTGACAAAAAAATACTCAAAGTGTAGGTATACTGTTCCGTTTTGACTCTGGTGACTTTGCCATCAGAAGAGAGGTACATTAATGAATATTATAATAATCTCCTTCGATTCTGAACTTCTATTGAACCTTTCTGCGGGTGGCGTAAGTCAGCAGAACTAACTGAGCGGCACGGGTATACGTGGGCTTTAAAATCGTTTTCCAAAGGACTACTACGTTGAAAGAATCTGAAAATTGGTAGAACATAAGAAGCAATATTCGGAGTTTACAGAAAATAAAGAAATTCTATAAACTTCTTCGATAATTCGTTACTGTCCATTTGTTCATATGTTCCAATAAATGTGTCAGTGTGGTGAGAAGTCGATGAAATTCAATAAAGAAATTCTATTTTGGTATTTCACGCGGATATTATTCTAAAACTTCGGTATGTCCCAAAAGTGCATTCAGAGCAAATAGTGAAGGCTTTTTAAATATGTAGTTCACGTACAATTTTAGAACTTTTGTTATAATATAGGATATCAACTATACATAGTACTATTTAGAAGAAAATCCTAAAAAAACTTAGTTGAATACGATTTTACAAAGCTTGTTGGAAATACTATAGAAGTCATATCATATTTACGCTTCGACAAGCAAAATTTTCTTCTTTGACTTCTTTTTTATGGACGAAATAAAGAGTTTTCCGCAAACAGTGGACAGGGCTGTGTTGTGAGTGAGCACGTCAATCTTCCATACTAGAAGACACACAAAAAAGTAATAAAACGATAGTTCTACATTTAAAAGAACAAAAATAAAATTTTACAGTTCACCCCTGAACACACAACACAGTCGCATAAAAAAAAGGCAAGTCTAAGAAAAAAAAAAGCGAAAAGCAAACATAAAATTTAATCTCGAAATTTGTCCCATTCGTTATTTCGTTACGATAAGCCGCCTTTTTGATGAATTTTTGAATTTTGTTCGTTTTTATTGACATTCAATCAGCAACAGCTTAAGTTTATATCTTGATTTGGAAGGTTAGTCCAACGCAGTAGCTTTATGAGCTTCGTGTGGGTTTAATTACAACTACACTACTTATATAAGAACCTTTAGTCCTAAACATAAATTACATTCTACCATAACAGAATTAATCTAATTTAAAATCGGTAGGTCGTAAGGTACATTATAAAATTATTATTGCCAATTGATATTTTTCACTTTTACTTATAAGTCGTGGTTTTCATTAACGTTTTTTGAAGAATTGTTTTAAAAAAATATGGTAGCAACTGCAATTTGTATAATTAAATTGTTAAGCCACCGTTAATGGACACTCCTCTGTAACATCGTACCATCAATTTTAATCTTTGGGTTATCTGAAGAATTTATGTCTTACCTCTATTAAATTGAATTTTACAAATCTACCGCAAACGACGACTAATGCTTCGAGAGTAGAGTGTTTTATAAAATTTAAAAAACATTAATTAAATTTAAGTTTTTTAATAAATTGTAAATTTTAATAAAGCGAGTTCCGGTTGTTAATAATAGCCAATTACAAGTTATAGTAAGAGAGATACGACGAGAGGATGTGACGGTATGAAAGGGTGCATTAAACGTTAAAGAAGAGTGCTGAATTAGAAACTTATCACAATATAAATATAATTATAAATCTGTAATTTGCCTATTGTAAAAGATAAAGTAACATAATTTGTTATATCAACACAACACAGGATATATAATAGATTTATAACCATACAGCGTTTCCTGTGAGTCGTCTCTCAACCGAGCGGCACGAATATACTTAACTTCCTATATTCGAACGACCGCTGTATACGATTTGTAATTAACAATTATAACGTAAAAGCAACAATTAATATCGAAATCAGATTTTAATTCTATTATTCGCAAACACAAAAATGCATTTTACGTTTAATATCGGATATATTATAATACTTAACACAGAGTCGAATTTAATTATAACGAACCCTCGGTATAACGAGCGCTTCGTGTGGTTATTTATATTACTAAATAACCAATAAAGCCCCAATAAATTACATAGTTAAAATCACTTTTATATAATTATGGTTTAATAGCAACTATCGACGTTAATTTTGCTTATAATTTCGACCTTTCAATTTGCTATCTTGCTCACGCACTATTGATCATATCAATGTGATAACATCCGCTAACCTTATCAATTTATCGCTAAAGGAAGTTCTATATTGCGCAGGGGTGAATTGATTTAAACGGCGCTCACAAGTTTTTTCAATTATACAAACCAAAACCCACAATTTTCCCGACGTAAAATGTTCGTTGTTCGAGTTTCGAAACGCAAAGTTTAGCACGTCTCGACCGCCGCGAAATTGATACGCTTGTCGAACAACAGTTAAGTGTCCAGTTATAAGTGTCCTCGGGTCCATTTAAAAGCACTTTTTGTCCATTTTACAAAAAGTCTCTTTTTTGAACGATCCTCGAAAATTTTTTTTCAAATTCGCCTCTCGGAGGCCGTTGATTGCTTACCGAGGCCGACGGAGCTCGCTCGTGGCCTCTCGGATTCTTTAAACTTGGCTCTCAAATTTAATAAAATAATTAAATTAGCGACTCGTATAAGTTCAAACTCGAGATTAATGTAAAAAAATCTAACGAAAGACCCATTAAAAAAATTCTTACGTCTACTTAATTTACGATTTGAAGTTATCTAAATCTAAATTAAGTACATAAACTATCGATTTTATTCCAATTATTAAGTAGCCGAAAAAAGATTTAGGCGCAATTTATTAAAATTAATATAAAATTTTAAAAGAAACAAATTTTAGTAACGGTAATAGTATGTTTTTGATATCGGGCAGATCAATTTGCTATGCAGAATGGCATTTAGCATTAATAATTTGCTATTTTTAACGCTACCGGGTTAGTCTCCGCTTGAGATGATTGCGTCTCCACATGAAGTTTGATGTCTTGAGGTAAATAAGAAGAGCTAAGACGGCAGTAACCGTAATTGGCTCGGTCCGGTTAATCAAGATCATTAGATGCGGAGTTCGAACGCAACCTGATGAGTTGAACGTTCGAGTAATGCAGCGGTAGATAATTGCTAAGTGATGGTTACTATTACTAGTTTTCATTTACTTTTATACATACCTTATACTAACTACAACAAGTAACTTGTTTAAAAATGTATTTGTATGTGCAACAGTAAGTTTACAATTACAGTCGGTGTACAATAAATTCTTTCTTTATCCATTCTCTCTTTAATTTGTTGTGGTCATATTTTATATCCGAGACTTTATCCTATGTTTGTTTTGCTGCACACTTGTGAGTCCGAGCTTTTTCTTTATAAGTTGTTTTACTAAAATAATACATTAAATGCCTATAAAAAGCTCTTTTTATTTTATTTTTTTATGGTTTAACCCTTATTTAGAAAATGTTAATCTCTTCTAAGATCTATATGTATAAGCGTGTTAATGGGTTAAAACAGTATAGTCCTTAGCAGGTCGTTTATTTTTTTTATACGAGTATTCTTGCACATTAGGATGCCTTAAAAAAATTACCAAATCGATCGATACATAACTACCACACCTATATATAATACGTTGCTAAATGATATCACTTTCTATATGTCCTACTGTGTGGTTTGATTTAATGTAACCTCCACATATTAATTCTATATTTTATATTCGCCGATTGTTATTTAATTGACAACCAACCCATATTATTGATGGTCAGCTGGAATTTATTGACAAATACCAAATTTAATTTCTGCAAAGTGACATATACAGTTTAGTACAAAGTATACGTCGAGAAACTATTGGAAAGAAGGTAAAAAAATAAATATTAAAAATGAAGCGCTTCATGGATAAGAGAAAGAGACCTCTCTGAAAGAATAAAAACAATAAAGGATCGCCAAATTAGAAAAAAATTCGCGAAGCTAATAAGTGTGGATGGAGCAGTGTAAAGAGATATAAGACCTAGGGTAGAGCAAACAATTTTATTTCTGAAATATTTGAGGCCTATAGTTGCAAAAGTTGCTCTGTGATACACAATAGGTTTGTTTATTTGTCTGCTTGGAGTAAAAAGGGCAAATTTAACGAGTTTGTTTGTCCTGCTCTTTTACACTGATTTTGCCTATGTGTCCTGTCGTCACACTTGGAGCAATTGGATCTATTATGGAGAAAAATTTGAGTTACCCATATGACGTCATCTTGAGGTTACTAAACAGCAGTAAATTTTATTCAAAACTCAGTAATATTTCTATCTTTCTATGCTATTACTAAGTAGTAGGTATTCCTCATTCAGTGGATATTGTCTTAAATCAGTTTTAAATGCACGTTATCTAAAGAACATCGATATACGACGCTCTAATAAGTGAGTAAATAAACAATTCGGGGTGCTTGTTGATTAATAGTACCTAACCAAGGCCTTTCAGAGAAAATGCGAGGCCCGGGCCAACTACTATTTTAAGGACGAGAGATCCTTCATAATTGAAGTTGTCGGGAAAGTAGTGGATACCTATCATCAGTTAGAAATAAAATAAAATAGCGGCGGAGACAAAAATTTTTTATTGTTCAAGTCCAAACGGCTTAAAATGAAGTTTAGCAATTTTAGTAGCGATTGATAGTGTCTTTAAAAAAAAAATGTTATCACAAAAACAAAGTAGAAAAATTAAGAATAAAATTGCTATATTATATCAGACAAAAGGCCTGTTCGTTTGTAATGTTTTCGCTGCTTTTTTACGTGAGATCATGAAGTCGAGTGTTCGTTTGTAAAATGTTTACTTTGCTCTAGACATCTAGATCAGTTTCGTGACGTCCCACGAATCAATTCCAACATGATTTGCCTGCTTTTAGAAGTAAACTCAGACAGTACAAACCAACAGACCTATTTATCTTTAGAGAATTACGGGGCCCCTGAATTTGCCCATTAACTTTTTTCTACTCGTCTTTATTTCTGTTTTCATTTTTGTCTAAAATATTGACATGCCAAGTTGTAGCCTGTAATTTGCGAAGCCAGGAGCGGCAGTCCCTCTTGCACCTCCTCTGATAGGCCCTGGTACCTAATACATACACTAAAGCTATATAGTGAACCAAGTTTTTCCCACAATTCACAATTATTAGCGCCATAACGCCCCCCCCCCCCCCCCCATAATTTGAACATAATAGTGGAAATGCCTAAAAGTCGTAGTAAAACTAAGTGTAAAGTTTTTGGTGTAGTACTACCTGTTGAACTAAACCATTGTGTTCCCAACTTATGTGGATGTAATGCACGATTGTAAGCTAATTTATTCATCAGATCTACTACAGTCAACTAAAAAAACAAAAAAAAGGATCCAAGTGTTAGCGACGTGTCTACAAATTTACCGTTTGTTTAAAGTTAATAGCCAGAAACTACTTGATATCATCAGAGCGCGAGTTAATTATAAATGTCGATAGAGAATCTGCTAAGAAAAATATGAGTATCTAGATGGAAAAACTGAATAAGGAATACGAAATACAAATGAGTCAAAAGCACGAAATTAAGACGCTATAGAAGAGAAACTTGTTAATGAAAATTATGTAACCAAGCGTATAATGACGATGACAACTTTAAAATTACTTCAAATGGTTAGGATTAATCTGGCACTAGCTATAGCTTGTGACATAACAGGTATAGTTAGTTATTCGGCAAATCAGCATATAAAATTATAGTAAGTTCCGTTCTTCAAAATATTAAAATGGCGTTAGATCTTCCTGGTAATTTTGCAATAAAAATACCGAAATAAGCAAATTTTACTTCGAAAAGAAATATAAAACATAAGCTGTGAAAATAGTTGGATAGATACTGGTATTATAAGCAAACCAGGACACTATAGTTCATATATGCCTATTACATTGCAATGAATTACATTTGCGATGCTAAGGAGCATATAGATAGTAAAACTAACGATCCAAAAGGCTTATCTGGTGCTATTGGAAGAGCTCTTGATCAATGAAAAAATATGCCGGTTAATGTAGGAGCCCCAAGACCTTACTTTCGTAGCTTCAAATTTTTTAAAATAATAATTCTTAGAATCCAAATGCAACTTTATAGAAAAACGAAAACAAATGCAGTTCGCATAGGTGACAATTGGTATAGCAGCAATAAGCTCAATGTGCGGATGCTATTTGAATGGGCAGGAGGACAGGACTACTACACGGAAGTGAGGAAATTGCTGAGCGAGTTAAGCTCGAATATTTGGAACATATAAATCTGCTAAAATAAACATCAATTCGTTCAGCTAATAATGAAAGGCAAGATTGTCGGCAAACGTATAAGAAGGGCTCAGCATGGCCAACCGAGGTCTCGATCAATCGTGCATGGAGCATATTATTTTCGGAATACCATACGGAATATTATTTGAATTGCATATCTATCATTCGTAAATTCGTATGCAGCAGAGCGACGGCTTAAAAATTAAAGAATTAAAAACCATTTAGGAAGACAATGAAAAGTCATTCACAAACTGCCCACAATTAATGGGCTTTGGTCCATATTTAGACTCATTAAAAATGTTAATTAATAACGACTAATTATTTATAAGTCTTTAAAAAGAAGTAGTTCTTGATATTTGTTTCTAAAACTAGCTACGCCGTCGTAAGTAACATAAATAATACATTAGTAGACAACTAACATTAATTCTATTGTCATCAAGTTTGGTATACGCACCTTCGGCACAACAATTCTGTAAGGCACGTCTTATTTATGTTTTGTGCGTTTGTGTATTGCATACCGAGAAGTGTCTTATTTTGAATTTTATTAGACATAAAATAAAAATTAAGAACGTAGAACGTTATCGCAACATATACGTGAATGTAACTAGCAAATTATAAAGTAACTTGTTGAACAAGGCATGGCTACGGTTACACCTGGAAAATTTGCAATTTTGCATTAATTTAATCATAAAGTATGATATTAAATTGACTCGAACAGTAAAAATATTCGCCTCTTCATTAAAAAATAATCTCGTACGAGAGTTTTATTTAAACCTTTCCCCTTTGCTTTACAAAATATTGTATGGAAATTCGTAATTACCACTCAAGAGACATTTTCTTATCGAGTTTTGCACCTAGATAAACATTAAAACTTCGCCGTTTTTCCTTAAAGTTTAAATCAACGTGGAAATGCTTTTCTTTGGGGGCAGATAATTGATAACGCGTTCAAAAGCAACTTTTTTCTCTTTTTGTAAAGTTAATAAAAATATTTCGTAGCTTATTATCTACGACTCGGTTTTGAACGCGCGAAAAAGCTAAACTAACTTTTTTGATACAATAATAATCCCTAAAATTACAAAATCTTCTTAACGTTGCTCTTAAAACCACTCCTAAGGGAATATAGCGGGCGGTTTCGAATTTTCTACAACACGTCACATACAGACCATCTCGCACATCTCGATGCCACCAAGATTTTACTAAACAAAGACAACTTCTTCGGTTTGCTGAGTAGCTGCAAGTACTCCGTTGGTACGTTAGACATGAATGGGACCGAGCACATGTGTTAACATTCTCACCGAGTTCCCACAACCACTCGAATGACAAGATTTTCATCTTAGTGCATGTGGTGCCGCACTCGTCCTGCTCCGATAAATTTAGAAATCATAACTGCATCTTTGTTCACAAAAATTATAAAATCGGTTCGCGTTTTCCCTTTGTGTCTCGAATGCTTTTCGGCTTCCATATTTTGATCTCAATAGCGTTTAGTTTGCATAAGGACATTAGGACGTCCGTAAAACGTGCCTTATTTTTTTCTGCGGGTATTACACATTTTTAAAGCTTCGTCTCGGTACATTAAGTTAATTATTTTTGGACTAATAACGCTATAGAAACCATTACGGACAGATGTAGAATATTATTATAATGCGGGATTTAGGTGTAGCTTTGTTAACGTTATTATGACTTATCTTTGCTTCCATTTTCACTGCTTTCAATTTAATTACGACCGAAATGCCAATATGGAATAAAATAAAGGAATTACTTACACTACACTAGGTACGAATACAAATAATTAATGTAGTTTGAAAACTTGAATGAACTCGAGATAGTTCATTTTACATTAAATTTTCGATAATAGTAACATTTATGTCAAATCTACATCTCACTCGCTATTCTACTCCCTGCGAGTATAGCTACAGTCGTCTCGACTCGTTATACAAATTACAATTTTAATAATTTGTTTGGTAATTATCGTCGCACCTTAGTTTATAAATTTTGTCAATCATTAACGAACGAATTACGAATTGGAACACGTTAACATCGTTATAATTTATCAGAAATAAATAATGGAAATTCGCACCTTTCGATAATTAATTGCTTTCAATTTACTATCCGACCTTTTATTGCAAATTTTTACATCTTTTGAGTTAGATTTATGGCTGCCGTATTTAAGGTCGCAGTATAGTAGCTCTAATTAATTTTAATTAATATTTCAAACGCTACTAATGATGTTATACGGTTTACAAGTTTCGTAGTTCCATTTCACTACATTTATACGATTAAAATAATTTTGTGACATTTGAGTCGAAATGTTCAATAGTGAACTATATGGGAATTAAACCGAAAATAGCAACCCATAACTCAATTTCGTACCCTCTCTTCTTGCTCTTACCAAGCATGAAAGGAAACTTATTAAGTCACGCAACAATCTAAGGTCCTGACATTGCTATTGTTTTGCCGAACACCTTCTGACCACACATACACACGTAACTGCATAACGTCATCAACGTCAAGTCAAATATTTTTAGCTAAAATCAATACTACTGTTTGCTTCTGTAATCATACGGTTTCGATAAACTGTTTGGTAAAAATATCATCGACTGTTCAATATAAAGGAACCCATTAGGAACGACAAAAGTTGCAAGTGGTGAACGGTGATTTCGAAAAAAATTATAATAAATTTCTTGTGAGGAAATAGCCGTTTTGAGACTTTTGAAGTGAAAAATATTAACTTGAAAAAAAATTCTTCTGTCTGTCCGTGGGTCGCCTGTTTGTAAATTGTGACAACATGGGAAGAGAGAGAAGGGGTTTGGTAGGTATAGTCTTATATTCACAATATTGCAAAATAACTTCTTGGCTTTACCTATAGTAAACCGGGCTGAAAAAAGTTACAAATTAAACTTATAACTTACAAAGCCACCTTAGATATTTGTTCAAAATTTTACCTATTCTCTGTTATTCTTTCAGGTACTATTTTGAACAAATGTCTAAGGTGGCTTTGTATGTTTAAGTCAAGAAGTCATTTCGGAATATGGTGACTCAGACGTAGAACGCATGATATTATAAGAGTGGAGCCGTGGAACGTAACTAAACCCAGAACGACTCGGCGTAATATCCAATTCTTGTACTTTTTTAAACTTTGAAATTGTATACTCGTTAAATTACATCATTAGGGATACGTCCCCCAATGCTACTACTGAGAGAGAGCAAGAACTTGCTCTTATCAATCTACAACGTCGAGAACATTAAGTGAAGACACAAAATATACAACAAAATAAAATATTGTAACTTGGAAGTCCTCCAGAGTGTTCCGTTACTGAAAAACTAAAACAAACATTTAATTAGCTATACTATAAGGCATCAAAAGTAGTGAGTGGATATTTAATTTACAACAGATTTTAGACTATCGTAGAACTAACGAGAGGGAAGTGAATGTAGTGTAGAATATTCATTTAAAATATGTCCTAAAGTCTCGTCCAGACTACAGCTGCAACGTGTAACACGCGCATCTTTAATAAAACAAGACTACCTTAGTTGTCGGTTTTTAGAGCAAACGTCAAAGGTGCGCGCGTTGCACGTTGCAACTGCAGCCTGGACGACGCTTTAGGCTCTTTTTTTCCACTCCGATGTTTACTAATACATTGCGGTTCCGTTCTCGTGTCGTCAGTAATAAGTAGGTATACCAATTTTCAAGTATTTTGCTGAAACTGTTCGGGATAATATCTATACGTACAGTACAAGCAAGCAAGAAATTGTGTCCCTTAACTTTTGTGGATCCTAAAGTCTCAAAATTGATATTTTCCCCAAAAACTATTTTCTGAAACAGATCGTCTGTCTGTCTCCCTTTGCACAGAAAAGCAAAAGAGATTCCCAGTTGGTTAATTTTCTATTGAAATACAAAAAGTTGAAATTTTACTGATTGTTTTTTAAATTATATTTTGAATAGTAGACATTAAAGCATGTAGCAGAACTGCACAAAGTCCAAGGAAGAAACAAGTAAACTGGCCCTTGGAGCATCCGACACGTATTAAATTCTTAATAATTCATAAAATCTATACTTGCATACAAAAGGCCCTTCAGAACATAAGAAAAGTCAGGTTGACGAGTTGAAAGTGTAACAACGTTTTGTTATTGTCAGATACCGTCTTTAGCACGAAGGGCTGGTTTTAAAATCCCATACAAAATAAAAGTACAAGAAGAGCAGTAATTAATGTTTAATTATTTATACCCCTTTTAACAATTTTAGTCTCCTGTCTAAAGATTTTTAGATAAAAAATTGGATTCTAAAAGCATCTCATAAAGAAGGCAATTTGTCAAACTTGGCATTATTTTATTTAACGAACTGAAAATAGTGAAGTTGCGTAACTTTTATGCAACTTAGCAAACTGCGAGCAGATATACCCCTCATCATCTAACACTAAAGGGGATTCTAAGGGAGCTTATACTTTTTTTGCTTGGTCCACTTCTTACGTTTTACACTGCCCTTTTCGACAAAGATTTTTCACTATCGCGATGTTTTACATGCTGTTATTCGGCTTATAGCGAACTTTTGTATAGAAACCTATTAGGGCCACTTTTGATAGAAACAAAAAAAAAACGCAATTTGTAATAAGAACAAAAAAGTGCTATTAAATAAACATTAACATAAAAAAAATATAAACTTTCGTTTGTTTAATGCCATTGTGATATTATTTTAACCTTTTCGATGTTTAGCCAGTAATAATCGGGCGATGAAATTAAATAGGCCGTATAAGTAACGTTATAAAAGATTTTAGAACTTTTTTCTAGTCCATCTTTTAGAATTAAAATCCAACTACTACCGTGTTGCCTTTTGAGCAAAATTATTTCAGCGTAAACTTCATCTTCAAGGTGGTTGCTAGGGTATCCCACTTTTAGCTCGATGTGAAGACAATTTTAATTGTTCTATTTTGCCGTATAAAAGTCGCATGCAAATTATAAATGGGAAGGTTGGGTAAATAGTTTGAAAAAATATTGCTCGCATTAGTTTTAATTAAAAGATTCTAGATAATGACGAAATTTAAACCTTGGTAATTTAAAAATTACATTTATTACTTTTAATATAATGTACTAATGATACTATGCACTGTGGGTACAATTTAAGTAATTGTATTCGTTTAATTGTCGTGGTTTTTGAACTCCTCTTAACACGCGTGTTGTTATACATTTTTTCCGAGCTTTTACTTAAACAAACAACTCCATTAAATTAATAGATAGTGCAGGAAATTTGTGCCCAAACCTCGTTTTAATTTAAAAGGGATTATAATATAATATAAAAATACACTAAAGCTACCCCGCGCTCTTTATACGCGTAAAACCTATAATTTTGGTTAATTTCAAAAAACATCTGCACAGGATATCTAATTTTCTTCCAACTTAAAGAAGTCTTTTTTGCTATATTCTAATTACGTAGTAAGTATAGGAATTTTTCTACTTAAAAAAATTTATTTTCACGATATTTTCAGTCAGCACCCCTCTTAGCTACTCCAACACTTCATTAAAGATACCGCCGAGTTAAGAATGTAACTCAACAATATAAAATTTTGTTACCAGCTGTTGTTTTAATATGGCTGTTAATTAAAGCTTTCACTTAATTATTACACATTTATTTAAAGTATCAGTAATAAGGTTTAATTAATATTTAAACCAAAATTAAAATATTTCGTTGACATTTTACGTCTCAGCTAGATTTAAATGCAAATTATTCGACAATGTGCCGTATAATGTATTGTAAATTACTCAAACAGTTTGGAATTTTTATGCGTGTAAAGAGATTTAAATTCAATTAATTATTATTCAGGATGTTAACTAATGTGTCAATGGTAATTTTTTGATTTTTAATATATCAAGATTCAAACAAAGAGACACGTTCGAGACAATTGTGAAATATTTTCGACTGACTACGCACCAGGAAACAAACACTGCTGTATGAGTTTCAATTATGGCTAATTCGTGTATGGAAACCGCAATGAAGTCTTTTTACAGTTCTATAATAGGTATCAAAACCCCGAAAAACTTTGAAAACATCATGCAAATGAGTGGAATATTTTTTATCCTTAAATAACGCGGTAAACAATAATAAAGAATATCGATGCTAATTTGAAAACGATAATTCAGAAACCCAATTTTAGCAAATTGGATGATTCTGTTAGTAAGGTCAGAATCAACACACCTGGTCAACGTCGACAATCTAAAACTGAGAACTATACCTTAGGTCGCACAAAGTTCTCTAAAATATTTAAGAACGTCTTAACGATTTGAGGCGTTCTTAAATTTTCAGAAAGTTTTGTGCAACCCAAAGTAAGTAAATGAGATTTGAGGATCTGCTATGCTAATGATAAATAATTCAGACATCAGAAGCAGTACAAACGCATAAAATAATTGAAGGCAAATCAATCGAGAATCGAGGGAGTCTATTTAGAAACGACCAAGCACCAAGGGCAATATTCATTAGGAGATTGCCTATTAGTAGATAGGCCTTTACTAACCTAATCTTTTTATTTGCAAGTTTAGAAATCTTCGAAAGACACTCCCTAGCTGATCTTAATAGGGAGGCGTATTGGATTCAGGTTACCGTCTACCAACTAAAGCCTTTCCTCTCTTACCACAGTCTGGCAATAGCCTGGGTTCGTCTTTCGACATAAATATATCATCAAGCAGCCTGTGGTGGTGTGGTGGTGGCGTAGCTAGATCTAATTTTGACTACTACTTTCTGCAAGCACTCGTGTTTCTCCCTTGCTTTCAATATTTTGTTTAAGTTATCCTTCCACGGATTTTCACTTAAGTTTGTCGACTAGCATTATTTCTATAAGGTTCTCTATTTCTATATGCCTGTCTACCTGGGCTTTGAGGGATATCTTTAGTTAATTTTACACACTCTATTATGGTGTGCTCCGGCTTCCTTCTCACAATATCATGTGATCAATGTAGCCTTTGTTATGCCATATATAAGTATATTTTAAAGCAGCCGTGTCCTTTAGAAGGTTTATAGAATATTCTCTATACGACGACGTCACGTCAGTCAAATTAGCGACCCACATGAATACCGTCGGCTATACCGATGACTTAATCCTGCTGGTAGCAGACCACAAACAACGGGCGATGGTTTGGAAAGTAGAAGACAATCTGGTAAAGATCAAAGACCGGATGAACAGAAACCAACTTAAAATAGAGAGATACTGAAAAAACAGAAGCCATGGTAGAACCACGGTGGTCCTTAGTCTAAGTAGGGAAACTCAGGCAGCACGCAACTTCAAGGGCTGCCTTATCAAACCCAGTAAAAAGGTGAAATACTTAGGAATCACAATTAACCAAGGCATCCTGATCCTGGGAGGCATGATACTAATAATTGATATCCTAATTAGGGAGAGAGAGAAATATATTGAAGACAAAAGGCAATACCAAACCTCGACGTAAGACAACTAGTCAAATAGAGCAGGGAACTGTCAATAAAGAATTGTCAAGAGAGATGGATAAAAGAGGCCAAGGGACGATCGACGACCAGGCTGATCAGAAACATAAAAGAGTATACCGAGAGATATCACGAGACAGTCAACTATTTTCTAGCCTATAACCTCTCAATAAGAAGACAACATCGACATATCCCATTTTGCATTCGGCTGAATATGATTTCAAAGTAAAACAAAGTAAGCTCGAATTGATTAATTATAATCTTCAACATTTTTGGTTAGAATATTCTGTGTAGGGAATGAAAGTCTTTCCGTGGCAGATTACTTGTTAGACTATAGAGATTTGAAATTAATAATTTAAAATCAAAACTTGACGAAGACGCAATACAAGGCCATTTGAAAGAAAAACTTTTATAGAAAATATTTTTAGACGGTGGGAAAACTGAAGAAAAAATTCTCGACTCGGGCAAATAAATTCTCCACGTTCTACCTCAAACATTGACATAGACATATCGCTCTAACAACACGTTTTGTTAAGACATTTTGTATTTAGCTTACGTTTTACATGAACGCGATAGGCAGGAATTAGTAGAAGAGTTTGCTATTAACTTATTCCGTGTATTACCGAATTAATGTATAAATTTACATTAAAGACTTTGTATTAAGAAAAGGGAAACGTGTCAAATTGTTTTGCTATTCTACGAGGAGTTTCCTTGTAAAGTAACGTCTTCCTCTTTTACGTTAACATAACTTGAGGAAGGAACAGGGAACAGGAATAATTATTGCACTACCGTGGTGGTTAAAATCGGGTTTAGTATAAATAATGTAAGTATTTCGTCAAATATTCACTTTCAGGTACGAAATCAAGGTGTAATAAAAGCTATTCTTCCCGGATCAAACTATAAATTGACAAGTATTCTTTATTTATTTACACAATTTAATACCTCAAAATCAGCTAAAAGCTTGAAAAAACAGTATTAAATTTGACACACACTCGTAGAGCTGTTATACGAAGAACGTGAATAGAAATTTCGTATTTATTTAGAGCACGAAAGCATAAACCCACATTTTAGGTTTTACAATACTTACAATAGACTTTTTCGAATACAGTTTGCTTTTTAAATTTGCCAAAGGTATATGTTATTCTAAAAGGTAAATTTACGACAATTTAAACTTAATAGGTTGTTTTATCTAAAAAATCGAAAACGATCCTTGTGGTTGATAAACATTAAAAACGCTACGCAATACTAATTCGGGCTATTAAAAAATTGTGCTTTAACAACAGTTTGAAATGGGAGCACGCTTCCTTGATTTATAGCTTTGTTATAAATGAATTTGTGGTTTCAAAAATTATAATAAAATATAAAAAAAGCGAAAGCTACAAAAAGAATGTGTTCACAGATTAAGTGGTTTTAAATAATATATTAGGTTGAAATGTTTTATGTTAATTTTAGTATAACTGTTATTTAAGTGCTATACAAAAATTGACTTCTCGGATGTCACGATGGGTACTTTCTTAAAAGTATACTTTGGTAACTCGCATGTCGGCTCTTAAACAGACAATTTCAAAACTATTTATAAAATAGTTCCCCAACCTGGCTTTGGCAACTATAAAATCTTAATGCGGATAACCCCTCGTTTGTGGCATAAAGTTGTAGGGTACTATCTACTACTAGACTTATATTAGGTAACTATTCTTGCAGAAACATGCAAAAATGGAAAATGAGTAAATGAGAAAAATACTCAAGAAATGACATAATTGATACACTGAAATAATATTTCAGTACTTAGCTGAACACTACGTAAATAGGAAATTAAACAAATTAATCCAAGGATTGAGTTAGTACAAAAAGTACCCAAGTCAAGCGAAAATATAAAATATGCCAAAAAACTACACACCGGTAGTTAAGCAAACGCCCTCCCCATTTAAGGTTTAAGGGCTTAAGCCTACCCCACTTTGGAGGTTAATCTAGGGAGAACGAAAATACTTTATTAAAGTGACCCCCTCAGTAATGAAATTGACACCCTCTACAACTTACTGTATGTCGATGTAAATTTTGGACATATAGTAACAAAAATTCAGATACCTACGGTGGTTTTTTATTAATGATTGTTGAGTGGCAGAAGGTTGCAAAGTCCAACTGACGTCTGCTGTGCATGTTAAGCCATCCAATATGTGCATGTGCAAGTTTATGGGTGATTCTGCCATACTTTCTATACCAAATATTAGTCTCAAGCATGAGTTTTGTACTCTCGCAGTGCGGAAAATGTGACAGTACCAGTGTATTGCATAAAAAAGTCGTCTTTAACACTCAGTGATTGCCTATGAGGGAACATTAGTTTAAGGTTGCAATGGGCTTTTTGAATATATAATTAGTTATTTAGGTTTGGTATCTTGAAGCTGGCATCCATGACGAGTCTTGGGTTTCTAGCCTCTTGAACAATGGGAATGGCTTTATTGTTGATTCTAAAATCAGCAGAGGAGCGCACTGCAGACATCTTTGGAACTACCGAATAAGAGAACACAAGTAAATGACCAGTGACGAGTTTGTGGATACTCAATAAGTCATTATTAGTGTCAATTATTTACTCTTAAACGGTGCAACCTAGCGAAAAAGTTTTTATATTAAAAATTACAGAGCATTAAATTCTGCGTCGAATAAGTACCACAACTTAATAATTCGCTCAAGTGGTATAGTCGAAAACCGCGGTCAAAAACCGACCATTTTTTCCAACTTTGTCAAAAACTGAGATATAGCATAGCATATGAGTCTGCAGCTTAGAAATTAGTACTTTAAGAGAAAAACTCATAACATAAAAGTTGTAGAGCATTAAATTCTGCGTCCACTGAGTACAAAAAAAAATTTGATTTTGTCAAGCACACTTCTCAAAATTGGCAATATTCTCATCTCCGGCAATTGGCATACGAAGGTATGGTAGGAAACGAGTCCAGTCAAATAAGGATTTTTGGTCAGAATAATTCCTACAAAGCTGGATTTTGGTATACACGTACATTAAGATGTTACAAATAAGTATATCACAAAATCCTAAAAATTTTTTGGAAACAAAGTGGTGCCAGGTTGCGCCTTTACATTTTATGAAGAATTAAAAAAACAGTTTTGATCGAAATTGTAATATTAAGGGACGCCGCTATTCAACTTCAAAAGCTTCTTATTAACGACATACCAGAGGGTTTCGGTCTTCTACTGACTAGCCTCCTAGATATGCATAATACATGTAGGTACTACTAATAGATCTATGAAACTTAGAGGTGTATATTGTGTAAATAAGGGCTCCTCCAGATCCAATCTTTTTTTCTCTTTCAAATCCTTCCCTGTACCGAGCATTAGCTATACCGGGATATGAGATACAAAGTATACGATCCATCAGATACCTAAAATCAGCTATTTGGTCGTTTACAAGCTCGTCCTTCATCACACTTGAAATAGTTTGTGCACTATTTAATATATCGAACTCCGAAGGCACCGCCGTTACTCCATTAATGAATGCAAGTATTACCCCGAGCTTTAATGACGTTGTTCCGTAATTACACTTATGTCAGAATACCACAATAAGCGTGCATAGTTTCAAGATTGACAGGGTTAAATTAATTAAGAAAACAACAAAGAATATTCATTTCAAGTTGAACCATTAAAACTGCTAATAATCACCCAAGAGAACTCTAATGAAATATTCAACTTATAACTTAAAGCTTGTTTAATAATTATTATAACTATTTTATACCAAGTCGAGTACAATAGAAATTCTTCGTTTAAAAACTATTCAAAAGCAGTAAAGGTAGCTATACAATTTCTAGTTTACAAACTACCAATTAATTTTTACAACCTCTAAAAAGGAAGAGGTAAAAAATGTATATGTATAAAATAATAAAAGCTCCAAAAATGACATCATCTCATTTCAATTTAATTTCTTTAAAAGCAAAACTAAACGGTGCATTACTTTGGTTTAGGCGGCGGCATCACTTCTTGTGATTTAATTATAGCTATCTATAGCTAACTCCTCTTCGCTTGTCGTTACTTAAATATAAGGTTTTGTAAAATAAGGTGTGTCTGGTAGAACAGACATAACTTTTATAACCTTCATTATATGATAGACCTACACGTATACGTAGTATACATAGGGTACGGAGTAATAATAAAACAATTAAATGGTAAGTAAACTCGCACGATGGGGAGATGGGTTAACATGGGGAAAAAGTATTAACATTTTTGTCGTATTTCGGCGTTGTTTAGTTTGTTATTGTTATTTTTGTGTCAGCTGTTGTATTTCCTTATTAGAATTTAATATTCTGTACTAGTGGGATAGATATTTTAATTTCCTAGCGTGTAACGGTTTGGTTGGTTTCTGCATAAAATTTAATGAGTACGAGGATTTTAATTGCAATATACTATAGTATATGTTCAATAATTAGTTCCTACACGATTTAAAATTTAATTTAACAAATTACCAACTTTAAGCTTTAAATTATTAATTAATTAATAATGCGAGGATTGCACTTTTATTTAAATTTAATGGTAAAAGTGTGTGAAGTTTCGTTACAATACTCGAACTTTACAATAGAATATTTAAGTGGTTACATAGAAACTAGCAATTTTAAATTAAGTTAGCCTTAAATCATTCCCATTGTTCAAATAAAAATATTTGAGCGAGTTAGGAAATAATGTATGCCACCCAAAATGTTTTTTTAAACATTGCACCTGTAAAATAAAACTAAAAAGTCACGGTGATACAACTTTTTATGATTACGATTACAATCGTTAATCAAATTGTGTTTTAGGGTAACAAACCCCTAAATTTTATCCTAAATATTATTCACAGTAGGGTACGTTTCATAGTGGGACACAATATGACATGAGGTACAAAACACGAGGTGCCAAACACGCCCTTATAACCAAACCCACAAAGGAATAGCCGCTGTTCTCATGACCAGACAACAAAAGCTACATTCTTCTTCGCTAGGAAAAATCTGTTACAATCGTTTGCTGGCCTTTTTCTGGTCACATTTGCCCACTATTCATCGAAATCAAGCGCATTGAAACACACCCCCAAGTGTATACTCGATATTATGGACTATCGGACCCACAGAGTACAAAGTATAAATCAACGAGCACAAATTAAACATTTGTTTCAATTCTACATTTGCATAAAATCCGCTTCTTTTTTTTTAATTTCAAAAAGTAAAAAATCCCTAGTGGCACATATTGTTAGAACAAAATATTCACCAAAAACACATTCTACATTATGAATGGAAACAACCTGTTCTAGAATGTACTAAGATTTGGATTGCTCTTTATCTCTGTAGGTAAACGACTGAAGAGGATTGTCGCGGTGTTTCTAAACCTTTCGTCTCGAGTTTGTAACATTCGGATTTAAATTGTCTTTTGTATTTTAAACGTCAAGTTTATTTTCGTTTTAAAAATAAAAGGATACTATATTAGCGTTTTTAACATTAAAAAAATACTTCTCATAAAATACAAATTTAAAAAAAATGTTTAAAAAATCACGTAAAATAGCAATAAGGATTTAAGGCTACTTTAGGTCATTTTCTTGTACTCACTCGACACACATCAATAGAAGAAAAGGGGAAGGAGTAAAGATAGGTATTTATCTTCTTAAATATGATTTAAGTTACAATAGTTACACAAGTGTAGAATGTTCGTTATTGTGTTATTTACACGGTAAACATTTACACAAACAATAATAGTCGACACAGCTTTAAGATTAACAAAAAGTTGTTTAAAGGGCTTTAATTAATAATAAAACTATACGCTTTTCTTAACTTACAAGAAATAAATTACTCAAAACCTCATTTTATGGTATTTAATTATTTAATTAAAGATTAATGTTATTCGTTTCTAATAATGAAAAATTAAAGCATCTCGAATTGCTTTTCACCATATAATCAAACTATTGGAAAAACAATGGAGTCTTTGCTATTAAATAAATACATAATTGGACGAAATGGAACCTATTATTGCTATAATTCAAAGTACCAGACGAAAAAGTTTTGATTAGGTAATCAAATAGAAAATTGAGCCTTTGTGAAACCCATTAAAAAAATTATGTATAACTAATAGGTATTGAAAATGGAGGTGATTGCTTAAAAATTTATTGTCGGTTGAGTGTGAGAAATAGGTAATGTTTGAAGTAACACAAGCAAACAACAATGATACTAAAGAGCGATCAAACGATTTTCAGCAACTATTATCTGTAATAAGTAATAATTATAGTGTTCCAGTGGGCGACGAGGTGATACCACGATAGAAATGGCAAAAATGCCAGTTTTCGGCTCTTCAGAAAATTCGACAATTTATAATAATGTTAAGGGGATACTTAAACAAAATTTCGTTACAATGCCCCTGAATACGAAGTGATAGCCCCAATTTACAGATTTCAAATTAAACATCGTTCCCCTCCTAATAAAGTTGCTTCAGTTCCGTTCAGAAACTTTTCCTTTTAGAAAACTTTGAAGATGCTATAGCGTTTATGCACTCATAAGAAAACTCTTTAACGATCCCTACAGGTGTAATTAAGTAGAAAATTATAAAACTGTAAGGTTCTTCCTGTATACCTACTTTACTAAAGGAAAGAGCTAATGGTAAGTTTACTGAAAGTTTTTACTAGTTCGCCACTGGTGCCTGTTTGACTGTACTAGAATAATAACAGATAAAATTGTAGTTTGATGCAGGTTTGGAATTCAAATTGCTACCGACCTATTTATGGGAAAATTTGAAATAATGTTTCGGGTTACATCGATATTTCTATACACATACGATACATACTTTGAAAACCCATCTGTAACGTCTCACGTGTGTGGTCTTTCTATCGCACCAACACTTCATTTAGTTCTAATATTACGCGCTATATAATTTAATTATTACAATTAAAACTCGAAAAACTATTTAAAATCTAAACCCGTAAAGATTGTATAAACATCACACATACAAAAATAAGAAGCTGACGAAAGGTTAATGTCTGTGTGAAAATTTCGATCTTAATCCATCCCACGGGACGTAAAATTAATGTTCGTGGTGAATGCCGGCGAAAAAAAAAACTTTTACACAAGCCTTAATACAGATCCCAAATTACCTTCCTAATAGTTTAACCAATAATAAAAGAATACATAAATTCCATTAGAAGTTTTTTTGTGTTAATAATAATTAAGTCAACTGTAAACATGTTGAGCTGAGGTGCAAGTTAGAAGTAAAATTCGGCGTGCCTAATGAGAATAAGTAGACGCAAAATATGTTTTTTTTCTCTTCAAACTAATTAACCACAAAGTTGTACATCTATTTTAAAAACAATCCATCATAATACCATCAGAACGTGTTTGGTAATGAACAGTAAAATTATTTTTGATTCATTAGACATACTAACTTGTGGCTCTTAGCTCTTAGTTACATTAATGAGTGGAAAAAGTGTTTTATATTTCGATTAATGTTAGAGGTAATTAATAAGAATATGTCGAGAATTATTAGAGGAGTAATTAAAATTATTGGTATTTTAATTATTTCGTTAAAAGTTCGAATAACAGAATATAGCGCGCCGATTCGTATTAGTATTAACACTTTCGATGTAAATAAGCGGTGGCGATTATAATAATGTGTGGCACTTAAGACATAGTTTTGTCGTTAAAGTTTACAAAAAAATTTAAATGTCCCAATAATAATTAACATTAATTTTAAACGATAATTACTATAAAGTGTCAAGAAAAGTAATAATTTAATCTAAAAGCATCGGAATGTGAATCTTAGTAGGGTCTCTGCGTATTGCTTTTAGTTACCTGCTGCTTTTAATATAAGAAGAAGAAAAATAATAGATTTTTTTCAAAGATTATTTTAAGCTATAAAAAATTAAGATTATTATACAGGTACTACAAACAGGAGAACGTGTAAGTTTCTTACAAACCCGATTAATTCGTTAAGGTTGCGAGCTTTTTCTAAAAAATTCTAATGCGAATTAAAGCGCAATTACGGGGGTTGAACGTAACGATTTCGGCATTTTAAGCATTCTTTCGGTGTGCGAATTAACCAAATTTTTGCAATTGACGCTGCTCGGCGTGTGAGGCGACTTAAAAGAATTCGACCCAACTCGTTTTGGAGAAAAAATGAATTATGTTAGTTAGACGAAAGCTTTTATTTTTATTTTAGAAATATTTTATCGAGTTACGACATATCGATTCGATAAAACCGATAAAGGCAGATACCGAGTAGATACTGTTATTTGAGCCGAACCCCGCAATAACTTCATTTCCACCGTGTGTAGATCAAAAACCGGTTGTATAAATCAGAATCTAAAAATTTAGTAGTTCCTAAACAGTTTCACATTCCATATTATGTTGTTTATTAAATCTCGAGCTTTAGTATAATAAATGTGTGTGACAGTAGAACAAGTGTTTAAGAATCCTATTACAACCAGTCTCTTTTGGAAATGGTAAATATTTGACCAAAGAGCCCAGGTATCGACAGCCGCTCGTTCGGAGTCAGGTGCACGGGCGAGACGCGACCAAACCGAGAACGAGATTTGAAGTGGAGCACCTTCCATTTCTATATTTGCATAACAACTACGTCCAAAGTAAATTGTTGCTTTGAAAACGAATTAAATTATTAATTTGACTACAATAGGATAACATCAATTAAATTATGTCTGCATAGAAAATAATATGACTTAGCTTAAATCAATTAATTATTCATAAGAATATAAAATTTACATAAAAATAAAACTTTTATTTCACAAAAGTCACACTAAAACAGTATGGTTTTCGAAATAATGTTATTCTTTCTATTTAAAAAATAAACTATTAAATTTAACAACTATAACAAACAAAGGCGATTTAAATTTCAAATTTATTTTATTTTCTTGTCAAAAGATAATTTTAATGGATTTTATCTTTTATCTAATAGTAACTCCTACTGCCACTGTCACTTACAAAATTTGATTCATCGATTTGCCTATATCTCGAAATAAGTATTTGCGGAATTAGCAATTTACGAAAGGACAACAAAAGAAAAAAAGAGAGAATAAAATAAGTTCACAATCAAAGAAAATTCGCCAATTTTAAGAAAGGGTCGGCCATTCGAAACGTAAGAAAGAACAAATCCTTTATGCGAAAGGATACAGGAAACGCAATTAAGAGAGCGAAAGGATTTTACTAAATATGGATAAACGGGCAAAGAAAAAAAACTAATTTTCGACAAACGCTCCTTTTACACCGAAGCTTATGCGAAAGACGTCAAAAATTTTATAGTCAAAAATAAATAAAAGCTCGGTAGCGAAATGGACCCAGATCGATGTATCGAACGTACTTCAAACACATCACTTCCTATTTACCGACTTTAGACAAGCACATAAAAAACGATCGAGAAAACCCAGTTAACACAAACGCTAAGAAAATTCGATATAATACCATCAGGCAGAAACTAAAGATACACAGGGAATATGATAAAAGCAGATGGAGCAACATTGGCGAATTTCTAGGTAAACACTAGACGAGAAACCCGAGGCTCTGTCATCGATGTTGTTAGATTGGTTTTTAGAAACAATTTCAGAAGCAAATATCTACAGAAATAGTACGATCGTTAAAAATCGACACCAATCCGTAAGGTTAGCCGATGGCGTTTTTTGTTAAGGCTGCCAGAGTCTATCTACAATTTTAACCTGCGATTTAACCAGTTATCTCGACAACTATCCAATAAACAAACTCAAATGCTATAGTTAACCACCCTGACAGCACTAACCATCAACTGTTAAAAGCTTTATACAACCGGAGCTTATGGGAAAATATCATCTTATGAGCCACTTTGAAGGCCAGTTTCTAGATATTTTCTATTTTTATTCTAATAGTCCAGTCAATGGGAGAAAAACAGGCCATTGCCTTACAAAAGGTGGTGCAGTTCTGATTTTTGAATATGTTATTAGGTTAGGGGCCCTGATTAAAAATCCAAGTTTTCGACCTTGAGGGTGGTCCGCGCGATCCGCCGACTTGGATTAAAGGTACGTGGTTTTTCCGATTTAACTTCTTAACGGTTGATCTCACGACAAAACTGTCAAATCCAACTTTGGAGAGGATAAAATGCCCTATAATATTTGTTCTGTTCATTTTCTTCCTAAATGAAAAAAATGAATTTTTTGGGTAAGCTTCGCTTGGAGACTTTTTTACCGTTTACTGGAGAGAAAATTCTTTGGAACAAAAGTTGTAGGATTTTAAATTGTCTTCAAACTGAGTGTATCACTGATAATTTAGCTCAACCAGATCCAAAGTTAGAGCGGTTTTATGATAACCTATAAATGTCGAAAAATGAGTCATGAGCGTTCGCACCTCAAAGTTTTTGTTACAGCCCCCCCCCCCCACATCAACCCATAACAATTTCTCTCACATTTCAACATTTATTCAATTTAAAATGGTTATTGGGGGGGGGGGGTAGTAGAGATGTTGAGCGAATTTTCTCGTTTATATTGCCAAAAACCTGTCTCATATGTCGACAATTATAATTACTTATACCAAATTTGATCAAAATCAAACTAAGCATTTTTGAGTTATTAAAGAAAAAGACAAAATTTTCTTCAACTTTGAAGCACCCTCACGGGCTTAGGAACCATTTTGGTATATACGGTAAGTTGGTTAAATCGGCTTATTTTGACCTCAGAAAAATGCCCCTTAAGTTTGTACAGTAGTACGTCATGCAACACCCTGTATATGACACAATGCAGGCTTTCAAACTGACACTCAGTATAGGTACAAAAAATGTAAATAATAAATGAAGATATTAAATAATTTTTTTATTGCTCTCTGATTCCCCTCTTATTAATAAATGAAAGCTCGCCCTGGAAACACTAATTTTCCTCCTCGATAAATTTCCACGTCAAATAATAAGAAAACTCAAATTGAGCTTACCTTTGTTATGAAGTTGTTTGTTCTTTAAAAATTTGAATAAAAGCTAATTAAGTCGATATTTAAAGTTGATATTGTCAAATTAACAAATTCTTCACTTCTAAAATGTCGGTAATTAAAACTCTTAATTAATTTACTATTTTTAAGTTTTAAACACCTATTCACTTACTCACGACCCGTGTCGAAACGTACCTGAACTATTTTAAATCAAATTAATCATGATCAGTCAACCCAGGCATGCATGGCCTATGCAATTTGATTATTTTTCGAGTGAGTATGGGGATGTTAAACAAGAAATGCTCATCATTTTAGATAACTCACTATTGTATTTTATTTCATCTATCGTTATGGAAATTATAGTCAGTGGCGTAGGTAGCTTAACTCAAGTTTTCAACAATAATTTAGATTTCGGGTTTTCTTCTAATAAATTTTGCTCAATACTTTTCCGAAAAATTCCAGATTTGACTTATTTGCGCCATCGCGCATCTTTTTTAGATTTCTGAACTGAAACTGAAGAAACGGTTTTTGGGGTAACATTCTGGGATAGTCTTAGAGTTTTTGAAACATTCCTCGTACACAAGAGAGTTGTTTAATGTTTATCTTGTGGTTTTATCACATCACACACACTATACGAAAATCGATTCTGTCGCATTATGAACGTTTGTGAGCTTTGCTGATATAGTCTAGTTTTTTATTGCATAAAAAAAGACCAAATTGGCTCACCTAAAAAACAACTCTTGTGTTAAGTTAGAAAAAAGTTCTTTGTAACGAGCTTAGAGCCCTTTTCTCTTAAAGACTTTTCTAAATATAAAAAGAAATCTAAAATCGAGTTTTGTAATCTGCACAGCATTAGTTGAGAATTTAAGACGATTAAACAAACGAAAAGGAAGATTTTTAACTTCGGAGAAGTGCATCGATGGTCAGTTTGCAGTTCTTTTATAGTTTTAAATGTACGTCCTTCGAAGTAAACGATCGTAGGGGATTTAAAAGTAATCGGTGTACTATTAAACACACAATCTTTTTAATTTTTAATCCAATTTTGTAAAAGGATGTAGGTTATTAGGAAAGGTAATCAAGTTAAATTATTATTGAGGTGTTCCTAACGCCTACCCTGACATCGAGGCAAATTCTCGACTATTTTAAGTTCATAAATGTTAAAAAAATGCTAATAGCGCCTTCAAAAAATGCAAACCGATTGTTGTGTAGGCAACAATTAACTTCTTTCGTTTTTTATAAATTTTAATTCGATCAACTTTTAATAACGTGGGTTTACTAAGTACATCGTGTAGGTTTTTAATTAATATAAAACGGTGTGTAATTTCATGTAGTAATAATTTTCACTCAAGTTCTTCGAGTTGGGAAGAGAAGAGGAGAAAAAAAAAAGAAAAAGTAACGAACACACATCGTGTTGTAGAATTTTTAATTAATAAATACGAAACAATGGTAAACTACTTTTAAACGAATTTTAGGCGTAAACTGAAAGCAAATGAAATGGATTATGAAATTAACAATTAAGATCGCTAAGCAAAAAAAGGAAATTAATCATTTCAATTATAAGGTTAGGTACCTATAAGAGAGTAATAGGTACAAATTTAAATGACTTTCGTAATTAAAACAAACTTTATAGGTTCGAAAAAATACCTTTCGGTGTGGCACATAAACTTCTTAGCTCTTTGAAAATTTTATTCCATGACAAATCGCGACCATGGCACTATATGTCACATCTGTTCGTTAGGTCCATTCTTAGTGTTCCGCAAAATTTACATTAGTTTTGCTTCATAACTATCTATATGGCCGCCTTCTTACATCTGCCTATATCGAATTTTATTTTTAAGAATAAAACTTCACTTCAAACATAATTCTTTGAAATCAAGGTGCAAAAGGAAATTCAAAATAAAAAAATATTTTGTCAATTTTTAAAAACTGTAGGTGAAGCCCTACAATTTATTTTGTTTAAGTGATAGTTTTACGGTCAAGTTTGACCCATTTAAGGTTAAAAGAAAGTGACACTGACATATAATGGAAAAGGTAACTGTCAATTCAACCCTCAGTTAAGTAATAGTACTTTTAACAGAATTTCCCTTTCGTACCCGAATAATATAGATTTATGTTGATGATTTTTTTCTATTGTATCATCATCATAAATTATGTTGGTACATTATTTAAAGTGGTCGTCATTAATGCTATTTGGTTTCACAAAGGGTTACAATAAATTCAAGTCAAAAGTTTATTAAAGTAAAATTTTTAAGGGGACACCATTTAAGTCAATTTTATAGAAGTTCTTTTACAAAACTTCCCCTAAACGCATCTATTTATGAACCGTTTTAAGGGCGTTTTAAATTGTTTTAAAATGTTTAATGGAAGCAGTTCAAGTTTCAGAAAGAAGCAAGTCACGGTTAACGCAACAGGCGAAGAAATATTGTCACCTTACAATGATCTAATTTCAAACGGATGGCTAACTTGGTTTAATTTTGAAATTTCAATGGTCCGAAAGTAGGCAACCTACAACACATGCAAACAGACTTGAGGAAATGTAAAAAAGCAGATACAGGATTAAGGAAGTAATAGTCGCCACACAAATAAACAATTACAATACATCAAAGGCTTAAATCAGCCAACCTTATGAGAGCTTTCTAGCGAATTTGACAGTTCTAAGCTTATTGCGAAGTTACAGAATTAGCGTGGAGAGTTTAAGACAAAGGTTGGTGGCTTTCGAAAAAGGTTTTGTACACTTTTTGAAACAAAAACGAAGTGATCCGCCAGTCCCGCCACTGCTTCTAGGAGAGACGATATTTAAAGTTTATATTCGTTTTATAAAATTAGTAAACATCCTTCAAAAGGTTATAAAATTGCAGCTAAAAGCTTTTGAAATTAAAGTAATCGTGTCTGTTATATTTATGCTTAAGTTTGAAACTTATGACCAAACTGTACTAGCGAGAATAATATTTTGCAAATTATAACGTAATTTATATAAAATAATTACAATAACAATAGAATGAGGTAAATAAGTTGAGACACAACTCGCGTATGCAACTTATATTAATGGAGTGTTTACATAATTATATCCATTTATTTTTATATACAAATGTGAAATGACCTAAACAAATATTTAACATATACAAAACACTCGAAAAATATTTCAGTGCGCTCATGTAATTGTTTTACAAAGGACTCGCGCGTAGTGCTCGCATGTGATGATAATGATAAGTCAACAAGGGAAGCATTAAAATGTGCCCAGTAAAAACCTTCAATTACGCTTTTAATATTTTTCTAGGTTGGTATTCCTTACAAGGTTAGTAGGGCACAAGTATTCTTCGAAATTCTATTGTTAAAAAAAAGTTTGACGTACAAATCGACTACAAACTGTAAAATCGTCCTTTGAGCGAAGCGTAACGAAATATCTCGATCCGGAACAAATTTTTTCATATATGGGTATTGGCAACTTCAAGGCCTTCCACCGAAAGGGAACTCAGGTGGCCCTCGATTACGGCCACCCGTGAGGTGAGAAATGACGAACGTGGAACCAATACCGAACTTACATTTAACAAAAATGACATCTTCTAGTGTCTGTAAATAATGCACGTCCTTTGTGAACTTCAACGTAACCCCCCCCCGTATCCAACATAACGCGCTTAAAAAATTTAAGCCGACGTAATAGTTAAAAAAATATTTAAATAGTAAACTAAAGTCAACAGAAGCTCAGTGAGGTCTCTAAAGTACTTGTTTACTTATTGACTTTAATATAAACCACACTAAAATTCTACTGTAATCCAAATATTAGTTACAAGTGTGTTTTGAATAAAACGTTCTAATTAAAATGTCAAACTTTAAAGAAAAATAAACAAAATGTCTAAATCTGACTAAACCATTAAGGCTCCTGAAATAATATTACTTTTCAGCTTGACAGTTAAAGTGCGAGTCTTTAAAATAATATGAAACAAGTTAAAAATCCATTTGTTATAAGTTGAAATTTTTGGGCTCACCCGCAGGAGGATTTTTATGGTTTACGTAGGGAATGGATATTAAATGAATTTGATTTATAGTGGCAAACTTAAAAAAAAACAATAGTAAATATCTCGACTCCCGTGCATTATTAAATTTCCTGGCGTAGTTTTTTTGAATGACACATTTTGAATATTCGACGGAGTCGGTGTGCATTTCTATTTAATTTTGTGGCACATATAACGTGATTAACAACATTATTCGAACCATAAATTCTTAACAAAACGCGTTATTGATTCTCAAAATTCGCATATATCATCTCTAAATAATATCGATAACAACCCCGTATTTCAGATAAATATCGGCTTGGTCCGCCTCCCTTTAGAATCGCTTTACGCGTATAACTGGTATGTTTTGTATGAATGGGCTTCATTGCGCGATTCTATTTTTCCGGACAGATGTGTTGTGGGTACTCATTATGGTTTTACTCTGTACATAATGTACGATAGGGGGTCAGGTGATTGTTGCACATGCGTATCAAGTGACAGATGTGACATCTATCCTCACATATGTCTCCCTTTTCACTTCACTTCGTTAGTACGAATATGAAAATTAAAAGAACATTCGTTATAATTTACATTTACATAACTAGCGTTTTAAATTTGTTTCTATTATGTAAAACACTTTATGTAATTTCAAATGTAGCCACTCTAATTTTATTATATACAATATACAGAAATAGTAGTACCTACACGATGGTACGTTAAAAGTAAATAGTCATGAAAAATTAATTAGGGAGTGTGTTAACTTAAAGTTTAATGAACAAATAAGTATTATAATGAAGAATAATACAAACATTTGTTACATCAACAAAAATGTTTAAAACCCTCCTTCGGATGTACCCATTTTCTTTCTCTCTCTGTTCATATTACCAATTAGGATCCTATTTTGTTTCACAAAATACTATTACATTATCGAAAAAGAAAAGAGCCAATTATCCAAAAATTTATCAAAAGCTGTTTTGAGCGAAATCATCTTTGATAAAAAACATACACAACATACATACAGGAGGAATCAAGCAATTAAAATGAAAAAAAGAAGTTTGTTCTACCAATTATCATTCGTTAACGATATCAACTTTTAAATGTTCCTTTGACTAAAGGCAAAAAGATTTTCCAATTACGTTTTCTATTATTTGGTATTGATGCTAAGCATTTTGTTATTTTATTTCTACTACAAAGTACTGGTCCTGACTGTCCTGGCATATTGGTCCAAGAGCTAGCAAAAAATATTATTACACTTGATATTAATCCAAAGATTCAATAATTTTATTTAAAAGTACGTTCCCTAACCAACATAAAATCACTCGCCTGTCGATCTAGGTAGGGCATGCACCCAAATATCACAAAAAGAGTCGTTAAATATACAGGGTGTTTCTAAAAACTTCTATTGCTTGGGTAGTTTCTGGTTTAACCGAACGTGTTTTTAAAGCAAAATAGTAACGAACAAAAATTAAGGGATAGGTATTAATAAAATTCCAATTTTTAGGGCGATTTTCAACAAGGGATAACTCGGACAGAAGGTCCTTTGAACATGTGGCAACAAAAAAAATTAAAAAAAAAAAATCAAAAATTTTAAAAACAAAATTTTCAGAAAATGTTTTTTTTCATTTTCCAACGAGTCATGCTTTTGAGCAAAAAAATATAGATTGTCGCCAAATAAAACATATAGTCGACAAAATGCATAAAAATCGAAAAATTGCTTGTTAGGGTGATTTTTGACCGATTTGCAACTTTGAAGGTTTTTTAGGGACACTTTAAGGTTAACAAATTACAGACGATATCCTTTATTCATCCACTATATCCAAAGTTATACCAAATTTTCCAAATATCCTTAAATTCGCAAATTTTCAACTTTTTTTCGGCCATCATCATCGTTTTAAAAGATTTTTTTTATCATTCCCCACCAATTGTGTCTTATAGAGAATGTTTCGCAGTTTCCAAAACTCTTCATTTTCTATACGATCATTAGCTCCCGAGTAATCAATTGTCAAAGTTAAAATGGACTTTTTTGCTTTGATCGACGATTACTCCGCGGAAAAAAATCGTACGGAGCTCGTTAAGAGATCAAATTAAAGTTGATTAAATTGTCTAAAAGAGTTTTATAATCGCATAATGCATAAAAAAATTTTTGAAGTCCACAGCCATTTCAAAGACGAGAAAAAATTTGGGAAAATTATTTTTAGATAGTTTTCGTATGATTACGTGAAAGCCACCTAAGATAAAAAATTATACAGTCCAGATCCTAATACTAGACCCTTGATGTTACAATTTCCTTTTTTTAAATTTTCTGTACGACCATTTTTCTCCGAGTTATCCCTTGTTGAAAATTGCCCCAAAATTTGGAATTTTTTTGATATCCTTTAATTTTTGTTAATTATAATTTGTAATTAATAAATAAGTTATTATCAATTTTAATTACAAAAAAATTTCAATTTATGAAATTTTTAAACTCCTTTTAAAATTTTAACCCTAACGGAACCATCGTTATCCTGGAACTTAAGAATTTTAAAAGATATTCTTTTGATTAGGACCAATGTGTACTAACGTATAAATTTGGGTCAAGATTTTTTTAAATGCCACCAAAATAACCCCCTTATTTTGGGCCACTCTGATTTCGTTTTAAAGTTTAGTTTGTCGATGAAATTTTGATATGGCGGCAAAGTGGTTGAAACCAAATTTACAAAAAGTTCTGATTTTAAGACACACGCTGTCTGAGATATTTATTTTTTACTTATTTGGATTCAGGATGACCAGAAACTTCAAAATATAAAATACATTTTTTTCCACTTTCTACGGAATGTCACAAGCACATCATTTTTATCTAAGTAATAATATTTAAATTTTTAATTAAATAATTAAAAAAAAAGATAGTGGTAAAGTCGAAAATTAAATATAAGGTGTTCCGGTAAACGAGCGATCTTCAGTGGCCTCTATAGTACCTAATATTGGACAATGTAGCTTTCTATGTAAAAATAGATAGTACGCCACTGTGTTTTCCAACATTTGACAAATTTAAGTTTAAATTTTGTGATTCTTAAAAATAATAACGACGGTATTGGCTTAATAGTTACTGACGCCGTGCAATTTGGAAAAGTGTCGAAAACATACCTCAATAATAATTGTTTTTTACGTTTTTGAATATACGCTAATGAAATTGATGCATTTGTATTACTATAAATAACACCTTCTATATTTTAAGAGCATCAAAAGGCACCTATTTATTGAGATCATAGTCAAGTATGACTTTCAATGCAGAAAAAAAATTGTGCCATAATTGTCGATCAACATTGGTTTTTTACACCATTTGACATCTTTCTTCCGTAGATGGCGTAAAACTTAGTAGTAAAAAAGAAGTAGCCCTTAATATTTTGTAGTAAGCAAAAATTCTAACCTTTTCATAAAGTAGCGGAAATTTAACTTAAAACTTCTTGCGTAATGTTCCAAACGGCACAAGATAATTAATTCCAAACGCGACACACATTACAACACTTGTCCTAACCGAGTTCAATCATACACTAAAATATTAAAAATTCGAGTCGATACGTACTAATTCGATAATTATCAGCCAATATTTTGTACCTATACTCACATTTTAAAACTTTATCTCATTTCGTTGGTACAATGTGCAAAAATTCTTATCGAAGTAAAGCAAGTGGTAATAGGATAAAGACGATTATTTAATATTAACGAAACAATATTTAATAATCAAATACTTACATATTCTCGAATACGTTAAAATTACTAAAGATAGGTAGGTCATTCAAAGTTTTATTAATTTGAGGTCAAAAATATTATTGGTAAAATTATCTCGATCTCTGCGAGCCAATTCTGCTATAACTACAGGATACAGGATCATATAAATAATAGCAAAGGAAAAATTTTTTCTATTTTTGAAAACCATAAATGATTTAAACCTTTGACCTTTAGTCTTTGACCATTGCGCCTACCCTCAAATAATGTTCAATTATTAAAACCTGTAACTGAAATTAGTTCTTGTTAACTAGTGCCCCAACAACAGCAATTTCAGTATTGAAAAGTTCATTAAAAATTTTTCAGAAACACAAAATTATTTTGATTTTTCTGCTCCCAATTGGAGCGCAATAATATGTTGGTTTAAGCAACGTACTATACTCTCGAATGTTCCGTTTTTGAACGCTGTAACTAAAAGTTTAGCGTAATGAAAGAGTGTCTTTTAACATAGCGCTTTTGGTATTGAAAAGTGAAAAAAAGTAAAAATTTGAAACATAAAAACAATTATTTTGAACCCTTCTTTACGCGTAGTCTGAGCTCAAAATTTTTTAGAAAATTCAACCTTGGTACTCTAAAATGTACCCTTATCAAACCCATTTGCACAGCTGATGTGGCATTATCAGGCCTTTTTAGTAAGCGTTGAAGCTAATTCTACGTATCGGAAATAGTAAAGAAACTCGGAATTTCTCCATACTTTTAAAAATCTAAAATTATACGGGGTGTTATATTGGAAATAGGAAAGTAAATAAAAAATGCTTGGAATCAGTAGATAGATAATTTTAAAATATTCAGAACCACTGCAATTATACAGAGTGTAGTATAGAAAAACCAACCTAATTTCTGGTTAAGCCGGAAGTGTCTTTTAATCCAAAATACTAAAAAATATAGAACTTTGTAGAATAAATTACCAACTTGTAATTATTATAAATGATAATTACAACAAAATATTGAAAATTTTGAAATTTTTTCCAAAAACCATAAACTCCGGATTTGCTCAAATTAATGAACTCAAGGACGGTGTTTAATTAAGAACTTCGATATCTACAACATATCAAAAAATAGACAAAACGGCTGAAAGCGATTTTGAGAAAATCCTTTTTATAATTTTAATCAACCTTGGTCAGCTTCGCGGCTTCGCCTCGCAACACCAAAATTGCTTATAAAACAAAGTTCCACTTTTAATCCTAATGACACAATAATTTTGCTATAATAGGAGCTAAATAGGGTGTTTAAGTTTAATTCATAGAAACATCAAAATTTGGAGTAGGTATTTAAGGAAAAGGAAGCTATCAAAGCAAGTGTTGATCAAACTATGAGTCTCAAACGCTGTAATCTTTTTCAAATCAGCAGTTTACGTTCCAAATTACAATTTTTAATTAGAATTATTAAATGTTCTCTTAAGGGCACACGAAGCTGATTATTTTAAATTAGAACCTGCAATTTCCCGCACTAATCTTTTAAAAATTGTTTAATTGGAACCACTTTTGTACTAATTATACATAATTTTTTTAAACGCTCAAAATTGCATCTCATTAAGTGCAAACTGTATTTATAAGCAAATTTAGATGCAAATAATATGTAATTGAAGAAAAAATAATTTTTTTATTTAATTTCAATTAACCTATCATAGTTAGGTTACGGGAGCACAACTTGTAAGAAATTACAGTAAATTATTAAATTTAATTCTAATCAAACCGACTTATAATTTACTTTGTAGAGAAGATAATAAAGGCAATATATGCGCACATATATTGTAATATTGTCAACCCTCAACATAGTCCCAAGGGAAGCAGAAGGTTCTAGCGGAAACGAAAATAGCTGAGAGATACAAACCCAACTGATATTGTTTATACGTGGTTTTCTCGTTGTTTACAAAATAAATATTGTCAGATGCACAATTCCGATCGATATAACTTATTACATACACTTTGTATAATAATTCAATATTTCTCAATTTGTTTGAAAATTTTCAATAA
This sequence comes from Malthinus flaveolus, assembly GCA_950108345.1. Lineage (NCBI taxonomy): Eukaryota > Metazoa > Arthropoda > Insecta > Coleoptera > Cantharidae > Malthinus > Malthinus flaveolus. The sequence continues at coordinate 4,988,517 of OX467286.1, forward strand.
CGTTTTCCATAGACTCAGACCTCTAGAGGTTAAATGTTATTTTCGAGAACATCGAATACGTAATACGGAGCTATACAAACTAATTTTGAAAACTGACGCGTGCCGGCGCCATAATACAAATTTTCAACTTGAAATTAATTTTTCAAGATGTGCAAACAATTGATTTAGCGAAACGGACAAAAGTTGAAAATCGTTACCGATCGAGGGTGGTGGTGGTGGTGGTGGTGGTGCTGGTCTGATGGCGGTTAAAGTTAAAGCATAGAATATAGCATGCAAAACTCGAGCTAGAGCAGTGACCTATACTTTAAAGTTTAGCTTTAGATTATGTGCGTGCTTACGTTTGCAGCAGGTAATAAATAACTTTAACTTCCTTATCATCATGATGAACTGCTATCAAAATTAGAGTGCATTTCCGTTTAATATTGTGGTAGGTTTATTCATAAGTCATCAACCACCAAATGCGACTTGCGATTAATTACCTCGAATTGTTACTTCCGCAACGATTAGCTCTTGACTGACTTAAATTGTCTAACTTAGAGAGTCGATGAGGGACGGCTTTAAGTGCCATTTTTATATTTTACGGATACTCGAGAGACTGTAGAAGCTAAAAAGAGAAAGAAAAAACTAAAGTAGAAATAATTAAAATAATCATAGCGTAATTTGATGAGCTTGACTTAGCGTGACTTCTTTTATCATCACGTGATACTGAAGAGAAATGCAAAAATAAATAAAGTAAAAAAATTAAGTTTGCATGTTGCATGGGTGCCTGCATGTTTTTAGTAGAACAAAATTCAGAAACTGTTTACTTATTCTTATTAATGAAAGATAATATCGCTCACATTTTTTTAATTATTTGTCGCTTATTGAAAAAAAAATGGCCCACCTAACCACCTTATTAAACAGCTTATGATGAAAAATAAAATAAGAACAAAATAGAGTTTCTCAGACTCGGATTCGTCGTTCAGTAAGGTTAAAGGTAATAAAGTTTTATTATCCACTTTTGAAGTTAACTGACAACTGACCTGTGAAGAAGACTTGTTGACTCCTTTAAATCTGAAGGTGAGTAAATATTTTTGTAAAATGGCTCGTTAGGAGAGATGTTTCAATTTTAAAAGAGCTACAAAAGTTTCAACAAAATTTGAAAAACGAGTTTCGTATAGCTGGTTAAGTTTGATGTGCAAACTTTGGACCACCCTGTATAAAGAAACATAAATAAAGTTGAAATCTAGCAAAAAGAACGTCTCTAGATGTACTGCAAGACTAATAATTTACGTGTAAAATTTTTTTCTTTCCAATTAGGTACAAGTGCATAGAAAATATGAAGATGTTAGAATTTCTCCAACCATAAATTACTCAATTTATAAAATTATTGCATACTCCTTTGAAGCTTGTTTTCAATGAAGTTTCATAATTTAGTATATTCTCAAGCGAGAATAATTATTAAATCCGCAGTGCAGTCGACGTGACAAACATGGATACAGACACAAGTCTCCGTTAATTAGTTTGAGTTACACACATCGCTTACACCGTTATGTAATTCGCGTAATTGTAATTATTAGATAATAGCACAAAAATGGCTAGTACGTTATTAAAGTAAAGTCGATAGTTTTCCCTTACAAATAAACGTGGCTTACAGTACAGATGCAGATACAGATACAGATAAAAATGCAAGCTTTTTATAGAAACATATACATAGTTGTGTGTAATTTTTCCGAGTCCTTTTAAAAAGCGGCAAATAAAAGAAAACTGAATGATTTAACGTGGGAAATGCGTTTTCCATTTAAAAACATTATTCTAATCGAATTTGAGTTATTTTTACAAAAAAAAAAACGCTAAAAAGTTATAATATAGAAGCATCAGCAACATGTTAAAGTGATTTATGTTTACATCACTTAAAAAGTCGGCAATTTAAAAAAAATAAGTGAGCAAAAGAATTTTATTCAAAAGCTACTATGATATATAAATAATACAAACAAAATAAGATCTTATAAAGAAGCTTTTAACACAAAGCAATCCCTTCTCTATTCATTGTGTTCAAAGATCAAAAGCTTTTTGGCAAATCCGAGTCACAGTTCCCTCTTTTGCCCGGAAATGAAAGTGTTACAAAAGCGTAACAATCAGAATATTACCCCCCTGAACTTTTGTAATGAGAAAACGTAATTTACTTCAAAATCTGATTAGACGTCAGTTTGAAGCGCTTCTCATAATTTCCACGTTATGTACCAATTACTTTGTAATTTCGAACAGAAATCTGACATTTTCATACCTTATTTGCTGGTTTCGATCGGAAATGTGTTTCAATCCTAACAAATCTGAACTAAAAATCTATATTTTTTTAAAACCGTCTTATGAGAAAAATTTTTAACGAGATATTTTCCTTCGATACTTCTTACGAAAATTGATAACATACAAAAGTACTTTAAAAAGCTTTTTTATTTAAAATATTTTTTATACTGTTGTTGAAAACCCTTTTTATTTATTAAAATAAAGATTTCCCATTTCCCAGACCGAGTCTTTTGAAAAACAAATCTCTAAGGTCAAAGTTGAAGATGCTTCGTCGCTATCGTTGTAGAAAAGGATCGGGATGAATATCTCACCCTTATCGGGTCGACGTTCACGTCTTAAGTAAATTACTTTAATTATCGACCGGTAAATAGGAGATTTGCATAACCCCGTCAACTCATTATCACACTATTACCTCAAGTTTCGCTTGCAGTTTCCGTAGGTTTTTATTTTAATTAATTACCGCATCCTGGTCGATTTTCAACAACTAGTGTTCAACATTTGTTCCTTATTATCGAATTACCCAACTTTTAGAATTGTAAATAGCCGAGACTGCGTAACCCCAAATTGTTAAATTAAACAGACCATGTGGTAAGGAGCCACTTGGCACGTATCATTAGTGGTCTTAGTTGCAAACTTGAGTGTTCTATTGCCATGACCAAGTATTTTACATTTAATCCTATCTCCTCTTATAAACCGCATTGATTTTCCGCTAAATGGTAGTTTCCTATAACTTGCCCACTTGCCAACTATCATTTATTATTTATCCCCTAAATAAATTTAGATTTACAAATTACGGCTACTAATAGCTTAAACGTGCGTACTACTACTCTATATATTAGTGGCTATCATTAATTCTTATTTCTTCTGATATTACGATATCAGTATTACGAGTATTATTATTAAAACGATTGTTCGGAAATAACTAAACAAATTAGAATTTCCTTGTCGATCCAAAATTAGGCATCTATTTTTTTTAAATTTAATATTCTATTTCAGTTTTAAAACACCCACAAGGATTTTTCTGAGCACACGTTTGTGCCATTTTTCTTCCCCAGTTGTCAATTTCTTCTAATGTAAACGAACTAAAATGGTACGGTATAAGCGAGAGCTGATCCAGTAAAAATCTAGAACTCCATGGGAATGTGTAAGATGAAGATTCGGCTTTGAACTCTGTGGACTCAAATTGTTAACAGTAGATGAATGCGATTCTGAGTGGAATCAAAATCAAACTCTTTATTCCTCAGAATATTATGCACACAAAATCAAAATTCAACGCTAAAAAAGAAGAAAACAGTAACAAATTCTTATAACTCATAAGGTGTGTGGGAAGAGAGCACAGAGTGGAACTGTGCCCGATAGAAAAGAGCAACTCACAAACGTTGGAAAAACTAAAAAATGATGTTTTTTGTCTCTTCTTGGAGTTTATTATAAATTGTTAGACTCATGTTCTCATATGCAATGGTTGCCCCTGTGCTATTTTCAGAGCGACCCGAGGTAATTGCTTGTTAATTCGGGTATTGATATAACCATGTGTGTCATCGTGTTTCTCCAGGTCTACTAGTTTGTGGTAAACATTCACTGCAACTCTGTATATGAATGTCATGAAGCGAAGATTCAAACAATGGCTTCTACAGGATTGAGCCCGTGCTACTGTCCCCGTACTGTCCTTATTGCATATTATGTACCAACTTTAACTTAGTTTTTGTATGAGGTATGAGATATGTGACGTCCAGTTGAGATTCACATCGATGTATAATATTCCTAGAAACTTTATGTTTTGCTCTGATGGTTTTTAAGGCGAATCCGGACAACCAAGTCGACCAAGTGTGAAAAAGAGACAAATATATCGGAAAAGTAATTAGCTATTTCTAAGCACATTGAAAAAATTTTCTTTGTTCTGAAATGGCCAAATGACTTATAACACTATTAGAATTCACGCTGACGGACTATTTTTTTAAATTTAGCTTTTTTTTTCAAAAACTTTGAAAATAATTCTTTTTGGAAATTTTTTTGAAAAAAAGTGGTAGCCAGCATGTAAAGAAGCATGTTTTCTGAGTACAATGCAGTTAAAAAAAAATTTTTTTTTTACTCTTTGTTAATCTAAACAGAAGAATAAACTTCTCTTTGACTAATTTTACGCCGCTCGTGACGATTCGGTTCACTACGCCACGTACGTCGTGCGTCCTTTTTATAAAGATTTGAATTGGCAAACATAAACATAACATTACAAAATAATACAAGCATACCTACAGGGAGAGTTTAGTTTTATCACAAAGCATCTTCAATAATAAATGTTTCTACAAATCTTTGAATTATAAAATTGTTTAAAAGTATAGTAATATACCTAAGTACTATAATATAATTAATAACTAGGTTCTTTTGGGTCTCTCGCTAAGAACCTCCCGGTTTTTTGTTTTATACCAAGTTGCAATTAGAAATTTTAATTACAAAAGAAATTATAAATTTTTGAAATTTTGACCTTTAAAAAATCGTACTGATTGTATATGCAACTAAAACCACAACAAATGCTATGCCAAAAACGAATTTTAGTATGTATCAGTATTATGAACGTTAGTTGTAGTCCAGTCAACTAAGGGTTTTACCTTCAAAAAAATTCAATAGTTTTGAAACTTCACATATGTATTTGTAAACGTCTAGTGATGAATATCCAAAAAATCTTGATGAATCAGAGGTGAGCTTTAGCGGCAGTGGACGAAGACATAATTTTTCTCAGTTTTTCGTAAATATCTCGAAAACTATGGGTTGCAGCTAAAACGTTATTGTATATAAAATAAAGCCAATAAAATTTTCTACAAAATTGAATATATGCATCTTTTTTGTATTCCTAAAGTGGCATGTCTTAGGCCACTGCCGCCAAAGCTCACTTTCGATTCATCATGACTTTTAGGATATTTACCATTCATCACTAGACAAATGAGTATGCAAAGTTTCAAAACTATACATATATTGGATATTTTGAAAGTGAAGCCCATTTTTAGTTTTTGCTGACTGGACCATAGGTACACTAGTACAAACACTAGTTCATATGGGTGTCCCACCGTTTTGGGTACATTGAAAATCGGATAATTTAAATAAGTGCTCTTAGAAATAGTAATAACAACCATAGTTACTGATATCACAAATCACAACTATCGAGTTTTATATTATTATGCTTCTGTCTTTTTGCTCCTAGCCGAAGCTGGCGTTTACTTTTAGTTGTATGTCTATAATCCATAGCACAATAAATTGTTAGACGAAAATCAAGAGGAAAGAATAAAAATCTTGAATGAAATAACACCCTTACGCGAAAAACTTATCGTAACGACGAATAAACAAGTTCGCGTTATCGCAAATTTGTAGAATCTGTCTACTACCATCTGGGCGGCGCATGAAATAGTCAAAGCAAAATTCATTTTGCTGTTCTGATGGACAAAAATTAAAAATTAAATTAAATTGAAAATTGGGTTAGCTTCTGTAACGAAGGCCCTTTCATTGCTGGTCCCCAGTATTGATATATTTTTTAATAAAGAAAGAAAATTACAAAAGTGCATTTCTAAAAGAAGACAAGTTTTTAAAAAGTGTTTTTTTATTTAAAAAAAATGTAATCGGCATATTTTAATCTCAGGAATATTTGGTACAGCGTTGTACAGACCTTTTAGGAACACCCTGTATATTGGATTTGGGTACACAGAGAATTAACATTGAAAATCGGATAATTTAAATTTCTGCTCTTACCGCCAGTATTATCAACTTTTAAAACTGCCTTTAAAAATTTAAACTCCATTTATGTCAAATATCCACCAATAGCATGGCTAGATTTTGAATTAAATGGAGTTTTAATTTTTAAAGGCGACTTAAAAAGTTGATAATACTGAGGGTACAATTACTGATATCACAACAATCGAACAATCGAGTTTTTAAAACCAAATTATTTATTTCCTAGCCGAAGCTGGCGTATACTTTTTGTTGTATGTCTATTTATAATCCATAGAACAATATTAGACGAAATGAAGAGGAAAGAATACAAATTTTAAAATGCACTTATCTCTACACAGTTGAATTAAAAGACACCCTTGAAGCATAAACAAGTTAGCACGTTATCGCAAATTTGCATAATTCTGTCGGTTCAATCTTGGCGGCGCGTAAAATGGTCAAAGAAAAGTTTATTTTGCTGTTTTGATGGACAAAAATTAAAAATTAAATTAAAGTGAAAATTTGGATAGCTTCAGTAACGAATGCTTTTTATTTGCTGGCCCCCAGTTTTTTGATTTTTTTTCCTATAAAAGAGATAATTGATATATTTTTTAAGAAAAAAGGAAAATTACAAAAGTACTCCGTCAGCGTGAATTCTATTATGTTTGTAGGTACATTAGAGCAATAAAACCTAAAATTAATCAAATGGTTTTTATACAAATAGCTAATTAGTTTCCGCGCCATCTACCGTGCTAGAAATAGATTACCGAGCTGTCCGGTATGAATACATACGATGTGTGTGTAAATGTACAGGTCGCTCAGATTCAACTAAGATATACGACCGGGTGCGCATTAGTTGTGGTGAATAGATTTATCCCTTTCTAACAACTAGTATGGTAGGTACGCTCCGTAAAGTTGTCGGTAACTTTACCACCAGCAGAGAGGTACAATAATGAATAATATCTTTCTATTCTATTCTTCTATTGATTGTATTGAACCTCTCTGCTGGTGGCGTAAGTCAAAAAGAACTTTACGGAGCGTACCTACTTTACCGTGCCTGTTTCCCAACTGCGCACCATGTAGCATCGTATATCTGAGTTGAATCTTAGCGGCCTTTAGTATGGTTTAAATGGTATAGAATTTGTTTTTTCATTGTTTAAGATTAATAATTTATTGTTGTTCATCCATTCCTAAATTTCTACCATATGATTAACTTTGCTGTTAAGTTTTGTATAAGTACATATTATCATCGGTAAGGATAAAATTAGTATCGTAAGCAAATAAAGTGAATTTGACCAAGATGCTCTGCACTAAATCATTTATATAAATCAAGAAGAGTATTGGACCCAATAAGATACCCTGTGGTACACCGCAACGTATACGTTTTTATTTGATTGATAAATACGATTTATTCCGTTGGCTATTTATACATGTGTTTTGTGTTTTATTTCAACAACCTGGCCACCCTCCTGATATCGCAGTTCTCCATTTTCAGGATATAGCAAGATCTCATCAAGGTCTACAACTACACAAAAAAGTTGGAAAAGACAACTATTTGAGACAACGGTTCGGGACACGTAAAAAATGTTATGACTGCAATCTTAGTAAAACTTGCGACGTGCTGGGCCGGCTAATCCAAAATCGTGCAAAAACTTTAGTGCCCATTTAAAAAAATATATTCTCTTAACAATAATTAGATAATTACAGTGATGGTATGCCTATTTCTTTGACCTCGATATCAACTAAATCCTACCCTGTTTGAAAGCCAATCTATTATTAAAATTAATTTTCAATTATTATTTAATTGTATCCCATTTTTGCAACTGTAATTTCTAAACATATGCAGTTAACACATTACGTAAACGCATTAAACGTGTTTGTTTTTTATTGTTCTAGCTGCTATGCATTTGCATTTTATTTTTAGCAATTTTTTTTAATACTTTGCTGTACTATTTTTATTCTTATCTAAACTAACATGCAACTTAAGTAACTGGAACTGCATATCACTCTTATTAATCCAATTTAGTCTAGTTGCAAATTACTTTAAAGTACTTTTATTTGCTTTCAAATTTTTGCATAGGTTTCCGTTATAGAACTACATATTATATGCAATTGGATTTAACTAGAGGGTTTATGGATGTGGAAAACCTTACATGTGATTATTATTGCGAAATAAAATTTTCTCGTAAACGTAATTGGATATATAGATTTTATTCAAGAACTGGGTCGGGTCTAATTGAAATAATTAGAAGATATGGATGCCGGGTAGGAATATAGGTTTGTTGACTAAAACGTTAAAACAATAAATTACTATTGTCGATAAATAACAACTAGCGAAAATTGCCGATATAATTCATTTCTACTGGTTCACAATTAATAAATACTGACTCCTTATTGGTTCGTTTACGAAAATGAAGTATGAACTGAATCGTCAGTGAAAATGATTGATAATAAATTTGCAAAATATTTAATGGGTTTACTCGAATCAGCTGTTTTGTGAATTAATTTGCAAAATTCCACAATATTAAACAATTTCGAGTAATTATTTCGTTATTTTTGCACAGCATTTCCTTTTACCTTGTTTGGAAGATAGCTTAGTCATGTTTCGTTCAGATACAGGAAACAGATAAGCCTTCTTGGTAAAAGTAAAAATTTTAAAGCAAAATTTGTTAACAAGTTGTCTTATCAAGTGGATAATTTCTTCGTCCGTGCCATTTAGAACTTATTTTGAGCGCACACAAGACGCTCAACAAACGAGTCCGTATTTTGATTGGGGCGGAAGATAAAGTAACTTATTACAACGAAATAGACACTTACCTAGTCCGCTAAAGTTTGAAGTTTCCAGTGCATTGGTTTTCTAGAAAAAAAAGTTTGTTAAAACTACGTAGGTACTTACACCAGCTTAAGAGTAAAAAAGGAAAATAATGGCGTATTAAGGAACCAGTTTAAAGCCTCACGCACATGAAGGCACCTGACTACTAAAGCGTCAGCATTCTTTTGTGGATTCAAGTTTCGGAGACCACTGGTTTATGTGAAATTTTTATTTTGACGCGTTAATACACTTTTAGACCCATGCCAGGCTCAAGTGTCCCGAAACAATTTGCAACCCTTTTGAATCAAACACGAGAATTTTTTAACACCCAGCAGTAACCAATATTGGTTAGAGCTCTATCAAATTTTCAGGTCAATTACCGATTGTGTCCAGTGAAAACATTTGCTCGAGTTAATAATTATTACAAGAGTGATGATACACGTTTAATAGACCAAAAGAAAATATAAACAGAAAGTAACAATAGATCGATATTTACCTAGTTCGCTACTTCTATTCATTGTAAAGGTCAAGGGAAGGAGTTCCCAGTTGTGTTGAATGACGCATACTAATTGAGATATCCCATCCACTATATTGACATAATGAATTTGTGATCGACGGAGCCATTAGCAGCTTTGGCAGGTGCTTTACACAGCGGATGTCGAATATTAAAATATTGTAATAATAGCCTTTTAATTAATATAAGTTAAGTCGGGTGTTTTTACTTAAGCACTACTTTTGTTTCTTAATTAAATCTTTCTACGCCTTTCTTAACAACACCAACTCGTAAAATTAATTTAAAAAAATTATATTACTAATTCCTCCGATACTTAAAATTTTATTATTAACGCTACCCGAACTATAAATCCATTTAATAATAATCCTGCGTGTTTTAATACCACCTTCTTCCATTATTAAAAAAACGGTAATTCTTACCGTTTCGTGGCTAATATCCTTAATAAAAAAAGCGAAAAAAGCAATATCAATCAAATAATTCTTTTTTAATTAACAAAGAGTTATTTACTAATCAATAGTTTATGTTTATGACTTAAACACGTACTCAAACGGTTTTTGTATACGCACACAATATTTAAATCGGAGGCTTTAGTATAATATAGCGACTTACCTTCGACCACATCGCTTCAAGATTTGAATGATTTGAATGAAAATTATATTAATATAAAATTTTGTTGTCATAATCACGGATAATCAGAATCAGAAAATCTTTGGAACGGATTCCATAACGACATACCAATGATATTGGTACGACCACCATTCAATTTTCTCAAAGACAGTTTTCTGAAAACACTTTTTAGTATGTTAGTAACATATTTAAGCTTAAGATCATTTAGGGTCGATTATTTTTCATTTTTTCTAAAGATATCTCGCTTATTACCAGAGTTGGAAAAGTTTTCAAATTTTTGGTATACGTTCAACGGTTCAAATAAGGCCACAAAGTAGAAAAAGAAGAGCCGAGTCGTTTACTTCGCCCTGGTTAAAACATTCTTTTTGTTTGGAATTAGATTCAAGAAAGGAAATTAAAAATTACCTTTTGTAAAAGTAAAATACATTGAGAACACAAAAGCTCACAGGCTTATTACGCAGGTAACAGTAACACTGTTAAAAGGAGCGACGCTTTCAAAAATTATTATATGTTTATTCAAAGCACAATTTTAATTAATTAGGGCAATCCTGGGCCGTAAATCAGCCCCACGATGTCATTATTTACAAATTTCAGATTGCCGTAACCCTGAAGGGGTTGGATGAAATATTTTCCCTCACAGGATGTGGGTCCGAGAGCCGTTGGTTTCCGATTCCTGCTCTATAGCACCAACGTTAGATCCCCCCTATAATTATTTATTTATTAAATTCTTAGTGACTTTGCAGCTCTTTCATTTTAAATAACTCGAGTAATTAATGCACATACGAGTATAAAAGCAATTTGCATTCGCATACAAATAACCGCCACGCGGATGCTTTTAAAAACACCACTATCACTATTTGTTAATAAGTTTTATATTAAATTTTTTTTAATTCACTTTTTAAACCTTTATCTGTTAATGAGATCTGCTTCTTTTGTTTCTTTTTGTCTGCTATTTAGCTTAATACTTTTTATCAGGGCACATTTGCATTGTAATGATGAACATACTGAAGCGAAAGCTCCAAAACATGCCATTTTATAAACAAAAATAGTATTATTTTTTCTGCTCGCGTCCAATGTAAGGTGATATACATATTTGTATTTTTAATGGAAACTTTTCATATCAAAATAGTAAATAGAATACGTCCGCGCAAATTTACACAAAAACAATCGAATTGTTTTTTTGGTGAATATTAATTTATCATCATTCATATTTCGTTATGCTAAAAATTATTGAATGACTTTTCAAAAAATAATAATACAGTTATTATGAGTCCTAATATTTATATAAATATTACGTGACGATGTAATTGTAATATTCGTTGGCATTTCTGTAAAAGGTCTCCAAAATCTATTGTGTAACGTTTCAAAATGAAATCAATAGTGTCAAAATAATTATTATAGCGCAGTGCAATTAGCTCTACATTGATAGATAAAAGGAAAAAATTGCGAAATGCATGAAAATTTATAAGGTACTATCACATATGAATACGTATATTTATTATGTAGGTACCTACCTACATAATAGAATAATAGTTTTATGGAAAAATGTTATATAAGATTTTTTTCGAAGCGTATAAAATTTTGTTTAATTAGATAGACTTACTTTTTTAATTTTTTGACGGTGCGATTCTTTTTCAACCTCTACTTTAATTTTTGAGGGATTACTTTAAAATAAAGTTTCACAAAAGCGTGGGGAGTTTTCTTCAATTTAAAATTTAATTCAATTTTTGGAGAAAACTCAGTAGCCGATGGGCCGATCGGGAAGGCAGACCGGTCGCTGCTCCTGCTCTAACGGCCGGTTCGTTTTCTATTATTTTTCGAAATGTTTAGGTAAGTCTTAATCTATACTGCACATTATTAAATGCAAAAGCAGCGGGGTGACAAACTTTACGGTTTTTCAAACAGAGGACACGCACGCAGGTATCCCCAACGATAGTTTCCCTTGCATAATCGCCCGAGGAAAAGCTGCGCCAGCTCTACATTGATAAATTTTTCTTTTTTATGATCTACAAAATGCAATTTCATTGCAGTACTACTGTCAAACCATCAGTGATGATGTATAAAAATGCCCAATTTATATACCTAGTGTCGCATTTCGAAAAATAATTTCACGAATTATTTTATCGAACTAATTTCAACATTCTTTCATTCCATTATTTCAGTAGCTTGCACAACGTGTACTTTTTTATTAAAATTAATAAGCAAAGCGGTTATTATGTTCAACCGGATCTATTGTAATTATAGGCCTGTAGATATTGTGAACGCCCTACTTTGGTAAATATGCAACGAGTTGCTTAGAAGCAATCGACTTTGCTTTTTTTTCTTCCACTTCGTCCTTACATCTTAAGATATCTTCGTAAAATACATAAAATCAATTATTTGTTTTTTATACTCACAATTTTAATTGTATAGAATTATTTGTCTATAACTCACTAAAATGATACACCTTTCAAACAAACTTAATACGTACATATTACATAAAAGTAAATTTTTATAGAAAAAAATCGATAAATAATACATGCCCAAACTCGGGAGTTAAATTTGAGTCGAACAAAATTTTATTTTTTATAACCAAATCAACTTCTAAGCAAAATTTAATTTAGCCAACTCTCGTAATTTAAATTTAATTTAAATTTTGCAATAATCACCCTCGACTGCTTCCGTATAGTTAAAAGTTACTTGATAGTAGATACGTATAAATTTCATCAGTAGATTTATACATTCTTCTTTAAAAAAACGAAAAAAACCGAACATTTTACGTGTGTGATCAAAATACAAAACCTCCCTACGTTTGAATCCTTCAAACCACCAAAATCTGCCGTATAATTAATAAAAACGCCGTGCATTTTCTTAGACAAATTTGCCACTTAAGTGCTCTTTATTTAAATTTTTTTTATAAAACGCCCTTTTTGTCTTGCGGTTTGAGCCAAATTTGATTTGTAGATGAAAGATAGGTATCGGAACCAATAAATTTATTAGTCGGACCAGTTGCTGACATCGCCAAACATAAATAACTTTTATCAATGCTCCTCTCTTTTATCTCAATATTATTTGATTAACATCGATGCCTTTTAGAAATTAATAGAAAAGTAGACACGGGTACGCCCAAATCTAATTTTTAAATTGATTTTCTTTTATTGCTACGTTAATAAATTATTAGTAATACTGTGAACTTGACATTTACATAATAAGTAGCATAAATAAATAAACATTGATGTTTCTGATTTATTTGGACGTATTATTTTTAGAAGTATGTAGAAATATAATCCAAGATAATAACTACTTACTGCTAGAGAGAGACGAGTTTATATTTATATTGAATCGTCTAATTATTGTCTGCGTTTATACAAATGAGTCTCGATTTCGATGGATCTCAGGAGCACCACGGATGAGTAGGTAATTGTACAGATGTTCTTTTATGTACCTCGCTTCCATTAGCGAATATTGGACGTCTTTGACGTTTCTATGAGGGTACAAAAGTAACAAGCTTGCCAAAATTATACTTCTTTTCCCATCCGCTCATCCCACATTCACATGCTTTCGTAGTTAATTTTTAACGTTATCGTATTATAATGCTGTCATTAGTTAGCGTTTATAGTCCAAGAGATAACAAACGTTATAACACTTGATATTATTTCAAAGATTTGTTATTGTTATTGTAAAGTACTCTCATTATATTATTATCATTTCAAATTATAATTCAAAAAAGAAAAAATATCGAAACGTTCTGCCGAAACAGAATTTGGGCGGGTTTTTTGTTAAAGACTTCATCTCAGTTTAACGCATAAGTGGTAAGTGGATAGAGCGAGACGTCTGTAGCGGACAGCGCGTGAGTTCGTTGAGAAGCAGCGTGCAAATATACTAAAACAAGTAGTTAAAAGTTTTGACAATACAGCTTAGGGGAGACTCAAGAAGAATGGGTTTTTGATCTTTTTCAGTTTCTCGCTTATAACTTGAAAACTACGAACTTTTTGAGAGAAGTGCTTCTATATAAAAATAAACGACGTCCAATTCCTTACAAATTATGTCTCTTACGTTTTTTCTTCATACAAACGGTTTAGGAGCCAGAGTGTGTTAAAGTTTGACAAAAATTCCAAAATTGGCCAAAAAATCTGGTTTTTTAGTTTATCTTTTGTAACTCGAAAACTACGCACTTTCAGTGAAAAGTGTTCTTATACTAAAGTAAAGCTCGTGGAATTTTCTACAAAATAGATCTCTTAGGTGTTTTTGTCAGACGAACGGAAGTTTTCATTTTTTAAATTAAATTTGTTATTACTAATTTCTTACTCTACAGTTTTACATGACTACATTATTAGTACTCGTAACATAATAACACAAACAGTATTTTGGATTTTTAGTAGTAAAATCAATAAATGTAATAAAAAAAAGCAAAACATGAACTTGTCATTTCAAATATTACGAAAACGTTTAACTAATCCATATTAATTACTTTACAACTTTATACGAAATGAACAATTAGGGAAGGAAGAACGATGCGAACTTTTTAAAATTTCAAACTTTTTCTAACCTACCGCGCCTTTCTTTTTATTAACGAAATTCTTCAGTAAACACAAAAAAGGTCTTTTAAGTTTCAAGTTGATTATCAACAACCTTTCGGGCTTATTCGAAATTACAATTTGTTTATTTTTAATTTAGAAAATCGGCCGTACATTTTGATCACTGGACTCAAATTAACTGTGGCGAACTACGTAATATAATTGGCAGTGACTAGTTACATAATAATGGGATCGATCGTTTGCAATTCATGTAGAAACTTCAAGACGTCTGACCATTGACAATATTTGCTGTAAGGATTCGTCGATATACAATTTTGTGCAAAGGAAAGTATTTACTTCGAATTTTAGAACAATTTGACACCTAGTACAGAACAGTCAATGGTTAGACAGTTTGACACAGACATTACACTGGAGTTTAGGTTCTTTAGCAATAATATGCTTCCGTGTTTCCTATTCCTAATTAACTAGTGCTTCTAACTTGACTTTCGTCTGTCTCGATGATAGACAATGTAAGAAAAGAAACTAATAAATAATATGTACATAATTATCATTATTAGTACTAAACAAGTTCATGTTCTCAATTGACAAGAACCTTCACATTTTAATTTAAATGCTCTGGTAATACACAACAAACGAAGCATATAAAATACTCTAAATGTTCACTTCATTAAATAATTACATTCCAATAAAATTAACAATTATGTATTGATTTTAATTGCTATCTTATCGTAACATTTAATTATTCTTTACGATCGCGAGGTGACTTTTGCTTTTAATTAATAGTTGACCAAATTAAATTCGCGATTTTTAATGACTTTATTATCTAGATAGGCAAAATTTTAGCTATGGGCGAATTTTTTAAACGTATTTTATAATCAAAATTCGTGACCTTAATGTTATTTAATGATGAAAAAAAAATTTTTGGCAATCTTTCGTAGATAATATAAAAAGTGACCTTAAATCAGGTTTGATTATTTCCTTATGAAGTAGGTGTTAAACAACAATTAAAGAAAAATGTAATTTCAATTTATTGAGGCCACAATTGTGTTTAGATAATTAGTTTTTTTCCTTTTAAATTATTCTTTTTCAAAACGGTATTTGATTTTTAAGTTTCGAATGTAAAGCAAACATTTAAATTTATGTCATACGAACGCTTTAGTATTAAATGTTTGAAACTATGGTCTATAGATAGGTTCGCGTGGTTAAAACTTGCCACGGGCGGTAAGTTCGGACTGCTTCAATTACAGATGGAGACACAAACGGAGCACTCGCGTATTGCCGAAGGCTCGAACCTTCTATTTTTTTTTCGCTACAAAATAGCTCTACGACCCTTTTACTCCAAGTTCAAAATAAGGATAGACGCTAGTGCAAGCATGCACTTTTTAAGGTTCGATGCCATTTAATTACCTTAATTATTGCTATTTTTACTAAAAGTTTATGACGGTATTTTACAAGGTGCATGAAAAATTGGTTTTCCAGTCGTCTAATGTATTATAAATGTTATGCTCGCGTACTAAACATCTATCTACTAAAATTTACTATCTTTTCTCGTCTACTCCATAACATAATGAATAAGTGACTAGAAACAATAAACTGAACGACACCTGATTAATTATAGTGGAATATTGCTACCACACCTAAGTCTGATGTCTGTAAAATATACAGTTATACGTTATAATTATAGAGAAGTATCAAACTTGTTTAAGTTGAAGCAATGGCGTAACAATTTTTCATTTTTCCCTTATCTAAATGTAATATTTATGAAAGGAAAATAATTTCATCGTTACAAATGCGTAAGTTTTAGTTACTCCTCAAACGTTTTTGGCGCATCTTTGTGGGTGTGAGGCGTTAGCTGGGGGTTATTGTTACGCCTCTGTACTAAAACGATTTTTACTATAGGAATAAGGTACTATAATAGTATCTGGGTAAAAATTTTTAATTGCGTTTGTTTTATACGTAAAAAATGCAGTATGCACGTGTACAATTATTTATTAATCACAACACCTAATTAAATTTTTTAACATAACTTAGGACTTTTAGGCTAAAAAAATACTATTTTATATAAAACTGGTCGCGATATTTAATAAAAACCAGTTTACTTGTGAATACATTTCAAGGCGCGTTTACTATCAATACTTTTTTATTTCTTTAAGTTTCATGCAACATTATTTTGTAATTATACTTTACATTGTTAATCCTTCATGCATTTTGATTATGTTAGCATAATTTCACGTCGAACCACAACTTTTTATAATCGCCTTTCTTCTTCGAGATGATGCCATGTAGGTGGTTAAAAGATGCGCTTCAATTTTGCACGATTTTAAATTTAAGTAAAAAAATAAACCAAAATTTACACGAACCCGTTTTTTAACTCGCATACGGTAGCATACGACTTGTACAAATTAAATTATTTTCGTCCAAAGTCGAAAGCGCCATTTTATTAAAATGTCTGCCATTGAGAGTGGTTTTGAGAAAAAAATTAGCGAGTTAAAAGAATTATCTTATTAGATGACTATAATGAAATTTATTAGACAAAGTCGAGTGCGTCGGATAAACTGTTGAGTTTGAAAACATTTCATCCGGCATTAAGCTTATTAAACAAAAAAGTTGTTGGCATAATTATACACCACATCCATAACCCTACGCTATTAATTATAAACTAAGATCATTATTAAAAATTGCTTTGCCGTTACGCATTTGTATAAGTTAACAACTTGTTGTAATTTTAGTTTATAATTTTAGTGTATATTATGGCACTATAAGTAGCGTTACAACGCTCGGATAATGTGACAATAGACTGCGACCTGAATATAACTATTAATTTTGTTAATTAATTATCATCTTAATTAACTGTTCTGTTTTAACAAAAGATTATTACTTCGAAGTATATTACGTCTACTATTAATTATTTAATTTGGTGAACATCGGAGCTCGTTTCAATTTAAAAAACAGACTACCGTAAAGTTTGCTTTCCCGTAAGCAACTCATAGCTATTTTAATAAAAAATTAATTTTCTAAATAATGAGAATATTATTCCCTTTCACGTATCCGTTGCAGTCTTTCCATAAGGGAGCACACGTGCCAAATTTCTAATATTCCGCTGAGAATGGTAAGAGCTTTTCAGTATGAATCTGGACGTATTTACTATATCCCCTTTTGTTTCGAAAGCAGAGCTTTCTTTTCTTTAGCCCGGACACAAAAAATTTCTTACGAAGATTCTACTGCGCTTTTCATACATTTTTAAACCCTTCCTATTAGTTAGTCATCTCCTTTTACAAATTTGTATATTTCTAAAAATTGGAATGATATGGCGAAAATATTCGAGATAAAAAAATTTGCCGTATGTCAGGTCTCAGGACTGCCTTTCTAGAAGCACTTCACTAATCTTTGCAAAGTAGAACTTTCATGTCCGACGACACGAGAGTGAAACCGCAAGATATAGATAAAAATCGAAAGAAGCTATTATTTCCTTTCTGCAAAATCGCCACTTTTGAGTATAATATGAAACTATGTATAGATAAAATGGTAAACTTTTACTCAAAAACACTTAAAAGTTTGCAAAAATAAAAAGAGAGAGAATTTTCATAAAACTTTTTTAAACAAATGAAGATCCTTACTGCCAGTTTTAGATTTGATTTATTAGTTCCCATAGCTTTCTTATTTTAATAAAAATATAATATCAAGTATTATTCAGTAATTTGTTATTTTAAACATGAATTGATAAAAATACATCGTTGAAAGCAGAAGAAAAATATACTATATGTATCTCAAAATTCAACATAAAAAAATTGCTTTCAAAATGTTGAAAATCTTCTCCACAAACATTTTTTCAGAAACACACATATTGAGGTATTTAGATTAATTTGTCTTATATCATTAGGAAAATTACGAGGAAATTTAATTTGCAATCAGAGCCATGCTCTAAGCGAGATGTAAAATTCTTAGTGGTTTGTGCGTTGGTATTTGCTTTACTTTAGGATTATAACGTTTAACGTTACCTTTGTTTACATGTTTACATCTTAAATGAGCAGATAGAGTACCTACAGAAAATGCAACAGCGCACGTACTGATGTAAAAGACGTTTTCCAAATTATTGCAAGAGATGGCTCTACGTTCAGCAGCTTTATTTCAGAATAATTTGTCAACGTAAAATAGTTCAGTCAATATTTGTCTCAAAAAAGTTCATTTTTTTGAGAATGATAAAGTTTCTATCTAGGAGTTTCCAACAAGGACCTGTGATCTAGTAACAGTTTTGTCATTTGTTTTGTTCATATATTATGTTAAGTAGAGGTCTACCATTTATTATAATGTCTTCATTTTCAATCAAAAATCGCTTTAAAGTAATTAAAATTTACTAAGAAAATGGTGGCTCTGTGAAAACTACGTATCGCAAAACTTTTTACATTTTCAGTCGTTTTAATCGTTCTTCTGAGACCGCTATTAAAAATTTGGTGGTTAAGGTTAAGTTTAATTCCACGGCGTTCTCAACAATGGGACCTCTAAAACCTTATAAGGTTCAGTTAGTACAAGTCAACCAACCATGCTGTTCGTCGAAAATTCGCAAATTTCATCTTTGAACAAGGAGATGGTTTTTCTTAAAAAATCATCTTCTCAGACAAAGCTCATTTGCACTTAAATGCTATAAAAATTGCCGCATTTGAGTTTTAGAAAATTTAAGAGTGATTGTTGAGAAGTCTTACATTCAGTTGGTGGTACTATTTGGTGCGATTTTTATTCTGGAGAAGCGATTTGACCGAATTTTATTGAAAATGGGGCTGGAAACGTTGTTACTGTCAATGGATTGCATTATCGGGGTATGTTGGCAAATCTTTTTGACTTATTATACTATATGGATGTGAGTGATATGAGCCTTTAGCAGGACGGCGCCACATGCCACACAGTCATTGAAACAATTAATTTATTAGAGGGACCAGGGTGGTCGAGCGGCTATGACCGTTGGATGCATAAATATCTAAAGGTTCTTGGTTCGAATTCGGCCACCAGAGTTTTCTACGTGTCAAATACCTTGGTCCGGGTAGTTCGGAGCTCACCTAAAGCTGTGTAGGTCCCGTCTGCTAATAATCATAGTAGTTGATGAGGACGTAACATACCACATGTAAAAAAAAATTAATTTCTGCAGTCCAATAGTCGCCTAATTCGTGTGATTTAATTTAATGCCGTTAGACTATTTCTTGTGGGGATATGTGAATGATGAAGTCATATATGGTCATATGCAGATAATCCACAATAATAATAATAATTATTTATTAGTGATGGCAAGCTCAAAAAAACTAAGATGGCCATATGCCATCTTAGTTTGGGACACAAAGCATGTTATGCTTTTAGTTTCATTTTCATATACTAAAAGAGTATTTTAATTAACTATAATAAAAGTTGCATCCTAAATCATAGTTTAGATATTTCTGTAAGTGACGAATGCAGAACACTAGTACAAGAAAATGTTGTAAAGGTGATGAAACAAGAGATGATGAATCAAGAATTAACGGTTTTAAGACTTCATTTAAAAGTTAATGAGTAAAATGCATTTTAAAGAAGTAATATTGGATTTTTAATGTAGTTTTAATAGTAAAAAGAAAAGTATTAAAAAGGATAGAAACGTAAGTTACATTTAAATCGAAAAATCCTATTGCGAAATTACGACATTTTATAGTGGTTATAGACAACCGCAAAGGATAGAAAGTAGCGACACCTATTTTCAAGTAGCAATTAACTATAGTACTTTTTATTCAAAAATTTTTAATTCAAATAAATAGAATCAATTTTACAGCCGCTTTGAGAGGTGTAGGCTATAATGGCAAATATACGCTAGTGCCGTACCATCACTTTCGTTTTCAGAATTCCGATAACGTCTGGTTCTGTACAGAGCACCAATAGTAGGTACAACCGTACAATACTGATGCTCTTTTCCCTCAAATATATATTTTTGAGTTACGAAAATTATAGTAGGTAAAGGTAAGTATGTATAAATTCCTTAATTTTAACATTGCTATTTTTTGATAATATATCGTACTATCGTACCACTCATATATTTGAAATCGTACATTGTACAATGTACGATTTCAAATATTTGTACTACTATGTAGTAGGTACATTGTACAACGATGTAGTACATTAAAAATTAATTCTAGTTTTTGACATCTTTTATGTCAATTTTTATCCTAAAACTACGTAGCCGATTTATCTACATTTTCAACCAAATATCCAAAACATACGAGCCACACTAAACCAATTTATATAAAAATAAAACTATTGTTCGAGTTCGATAATTTGGCGTACTCAACGCGGAGCTTTTATATAATTATGTAAATGTAGTTTCGTAACAAAGAATGAAATTTTAAAACCTCTTTTTAATTACGTAGGAAAAAACAATTTTAATAGTTATAATTAGAGTTACTCAAATTCTTACCCGTATCTTTTAAGTTAAATCTGATTTGGCTTTAATATACTTTAATATTAGCAACCTTATTATTAAATTAATGAAAAGCGCTCACCACAAAACCCAACTTATCCCGAATGACAGTAATTGTTATTTTGACAAAAGTCGACCATCCGAAGTTTAAACGTAAAATTTTATATAGAGTGGGTCGATGATTGGACTGTTCGATTGTATTTGTAGGTAAAAACTACCTCGTTGGTGTCGAAAATCTTAAAATCTAATGTATATTTAAGTACAACTTATGGGTTATCGAGTCCACTAACGATCCTGTTTTTGTTTCAGACACTGTTCGGTTAAGATGCCAAGGGATGAATTGACATTATCTTAAGTAAAGTAATTTCTTTAAGTGCTTTTTCGATGACAATAAAGTTTCGAAATTGAATGTTAGATTTAGAAATTGATAATTTATAATCATAGTAAAGCACAAAACCAATATGAGCCTTAAGAGTTATTATAATAAGTAAGTTGTTAATGTAATGGCTTTTAAATGGCGTTTTAGTTCGAAATTCTTTTAATAAAAAGTATATAGGAGAAAAAGATGAAGACGCTTGCAAGGTGTCGAATTCGTGACTAAAGTGATTTTATATAAAGAGAGGATAAGGAATTTATTATCATTAATTTTGAATTTATTATTTCTGGAAAACTTTTGGAAACGACATCTGCCGTTATTTCGTTAATATCGTTTTTCTAAAAATAATTTACTTTTTTTTTCACTTGCACCTATTGTTAGTCAAATTTATTCATAAAACTTGCACAAACGATACTTTTGTTACGTAAATTGGCGTGCAATTTAATATACTTAATTTTAAAACGTATTAAAAGCAAATTTAATTAAATTATACTTAAATTTCGATGGAAGGGACTACGTTAATTTTTTTCCACCGGCAGATGTAAACGCAAAAAAAACATTTTATATTTAACTAACAACCGTAATATTATATTTTTAATAATTCCCCCGTTATTAAATGAAGCAAAATTAGGTAAAAAGTAAAAACGCAATTTTGATTTAGACGCATTATTAATTCCTCAAGGGGATTCTAAAAAATTATTTTTTTGTTATTTGGTCAAGGTTTCACAAAATTTCCTGAAACAACCACCACGCTAAGATAACACCTTTAATTATATTTATTTCAATTAGCATTTTCCGTAAAAAAATAAATTAAAACAAAGTTTCGTACTGCAGAACTTCCAAAAAATCTTACGAAAAATGGGTTAAACAAAAGTGAGCTTTTATGTGGTTGGGTTACTTTATTACCTTTACGTGTTGCGTGACGTGTGGTCAAGTACTTAAGTGGTTTAGGCCCAAAAATTATTAAGAACCGAAGCCCAAGAAGCGTAATTAATTATAATCACGTATAAAAACGCAGTGTTTAGGGAAACATAAAAACCCACCTTTAAATTATGTGTAATTAACTGAAATTCAAACATCCTCAATCTTAAACTATGCAAAATTGTGTACATGTAAGAAAACGTATAGCCGCGGGAGCTCTTTTTCAGACGAATGCGGCTCTTTTGGAAGGAATGTTGTACTACGTATATTAAATAAAAGTAAAAATAAATTATTTCGGGACAGTAATGAAATTTAAAAAAGGTGCTTTTGAAAAAGTTCTGATTTTTTTAATATTCGCACTCAAAAAGGCCGAAGTAATTATTCGTTAAGTTTCTTATGGAGTCTGAAGACACTAAACACCGCTATACTACCAATAATTTTAGTAGCAAAAACGGTTATTTAGTGAGATCCGAGATGGACAGGTATTAAAAAGTGAAGGTTATACTTTAACAGGGAGGAAACAGATAGTTGCCTATCTTACGTAGGTGTATAATGACCGAACTCACGAACTCATGCACTATGAGTAATTAATTACAATAATAATGTTCTTTATTCCCCTTAAATATAGACATAACGAAGTATAAATAGTAAACCGAAACAATATACAAATTATATTGTAAGATAAAATTTTAAATAAGACAATTGCAAACGACTTCTGTGTGCCTAAAAGTATAACAACAAATATAATAGGCACGTAAGGCACCTAAAGCCTATTCTTCGAACTTTCGTCCGATCACTCTCCAATATTGGATAATAGATATCATTATCCACATCTCCACACCCCAGAAAAAAAAAACAAAAAAACGAACTGGAATTCCAACAACTTTTAAGCAATCGTGTTAATTGCAACATACAAAAAAATAAACGAAGATCTTGAAACTATAATAGAGGAGCTTAGATCTCCAAATTACATATCCAGGTTTAATAAAGCAGTGAAAGAACTTAATAAATTAATAAACGACGAAAAAGTATATCCATCCAACAATACTCTCTTTCTTTAATTCTTTGGATCTACGATCCACCTATTCCCCACCCAATGACCCTGTATCCATGAATTAATCTATACCAAGATACAGAGAGAGCTGGCTGATAGGGTAAATCACTCCATAGAGCAGCCTTAAGCCATTACGAATCTAACCTCGCCACAACCACAAGATAAACTTCTGCCCGCAGTACCAATGTCAAAGTGAATAAGTGAACATGTTTTAGGCTACCCCAACCTGCGCGGTCAAGCGGAGAGCGGAACCACGTTGCAGCAGTCAATTGACCAAAATATCACGTACGGCTCCGCCGAGAGACTAACGCACCGAGACAGCAGGTGTAATGAACTCATAAGTTGGGACCTCTCTACTCTCTACTTCCAGTTAAAATACGTTGCTCATCCGTTACCTGCACCCCCATCAAGTGTAGAGTATGGTATTAGAGTCTCCGACGTTTTAAGGACAAGACCTGGAAGTACCAGACTTGCCCGAACCATCCGACAATACTTGGAGAACTAGCATACATCGAATTACCGATAATTGTGGAAACTACGGGATATTAAATTGTGATTTCAGTTTTCACTTCGAGATTTAAAGCTAGAACATTTTTCAAATGATTCCTTACCTTTTGAGACAATAAAATCCGACGGTCGTCAAAAAGTCGTCTTGTACGGGGTAGATCCAAAATCCAAGAAACTACCATTTTTCTGTTTTTGTCAATTTTTACCCAGAAGGACTACCTTTTTCGGGAAACGCATTTTTATACTTTTTTAAAGCAGGCCAAATTGTCTACAATTTGAGACCAGAATGGTCTCTGTAGACCTATGATACAAGTACAGATACCTGAGATACAAGTACTATACAAAAGTTTGCAAGAATATATCGTACACGATTTATTTGAGAATCTGGACTAATGGGCCGTGGTCGAGAGGTTCTTTAGGAGATTCCTAACGTTTCGTAGGCTACTGTGACAAACATCCCTTCCTGAACCTTCGGTACGGCACTTAGACCTTTACTACACAGGACAAAATACCTCTTAAGAGTGTGTCACAACAGCCAACGAAGCGTTACTCACACTAATGGCCCGTCCAGACGCAAGGACTTGTCCGAAGCTTTGTTGCACGGTTTTGTTGGCACAATGTTCGCACAATGTTCGCGCAAACATTGCACGGTTTTGTCGAGTGGCTTATGGGTAGCCTAGGGGCAAATAAGACAAAACTTATTAGATTTTATTACTTTTGCTTCTTGCTACCTTCTAAAAAAACGTTAACTCATGTAAAATATTCGTAAAGGTTAACTTGATCAATTTTTATTAAAACTAAAATATTTTTTTTAGAATTTTAGAATAAAAGAACCATGTACAATTTACAAAAACGACCACTTTTACCATTGGTAACCGGATGTATCTAAAATATGAGGGAAAATAACAAAAAGGCGCCCGTTTAGGCGTTTTATTAAAAATTGATCAAGTTAACGTTTCGAATATTTTACATGAATTAACATTTTCTTTTAGAGGGTAGCAAGAAGCAAAAGTAATAAAATCTAATAAGTTTTGTCTTATTTGCCCCTAGGCTACCCATAAACCACTCAAAAAAACCGCGCGAACATTGTGCAAACATTGTGCCAACAAAACCGTGCAACAAAGCTTTGGACAAGTCCTTGCGTCTAGGCGATCCTTAATACACGATTGAGTTTTGTACTTTTGAAAAAGACCAGATTATTTACTTTGCGTCAAATGGGATAGTTATAATTTTTGGCCAAGTTTTTGTCTACGGCGGACTTCCGGATTTTCAAACTTTTGTACACTTGTATCTCGGGCACCATTAGGTCTACAGAGACTATTCTGGTTTCAAATTGTAGAAAATTTAATCTACTTTTAAAAGGTATAAAACTGCCTTTGCCAAAAACTTAGTTCTTCTGGGTCAAAATGGACAAAAGCTGAAAAATGATAAAATTTCTTGGATTTTTGAGCCACCTCGTACAAGGCGGCGACATTTTGACGACCTTCGGATTTTGGTATCCCAGAAGGCAAGTAATCATTTGAAAAATTCCAGCTTTTAATCTCGAAGTGAAAACAGAAATCCTATTAGCTCCTATTAGCATGAGAACTGAATATGAGAGTCAGTAGCAATCGTTAGACTAACCAATTGGCAGTTGCACGTCAGACTGTGGACGGACAGTCACCTACCCATGTGAAGCGACATTGCATCCTTAAGATCGTCGATGAATCGATGGAGGCTGTTCACTAGGCAGCCGGTTCAAATACTTTAGGTTTAGGCATTAATAACAATAATAACTGAGTGAGAAATAAATCCAATTTATTTAAGAGTTTTTGATACAATGAAAAGGAAAAGAGGAAAGAAAAAGTACAAAAAGCTTTATTAATCGAAGTCCTTTCGAAACGATTAATAAACTCAAAATGTAAGAAGAAGATAGTATCACTCTGTCATATCTTTTGCCTTCAAGTCTGAACTAAAAATTACATTAAAAATGTGGTTAATTAAGAATTGAAATTCATCAGAAGCTTTATGACGTTAAAAACCACGTAGATATCTTCACTGAATTCTAAAATTTGTGGCTCATAAAATGTAGTAATTCAATTCGTTAATGAAGAAAAGCGAGGTAAGATATTTTCACTAATACGAAGACGTCTTACTTTAAACGAAGTAGGCGTTATGAATATCTATAAGCCTTCAAACAATGTTCTAAAAGCTTTATTATTATACCAAACATTATGTTAATTACCGTTTGTCAGCTTTCGTTAATGGACGCATAAGTATACTATTACAATTATTAATTTGTTACAATTATTTAAACTCGATAAGAAAATTATTAAAAGTGTTAAATAAAACAGTTCTGTAACTTGTTTCAAGAGGAACCCTCGCGGTTCTCGGCTACTCAAGAAGTGTTTTTTTATGTAAAATTTAAAATACGCAACTAAAATTATTAATCAAATGTAAATACATATGATTTTAATATTATACTCACAAATCTTCATCATTTATTATTTGAATGTTGTAATCCTGTTTTGTAATTTAAATTTTGTTCCAAAGCCCATGAAAATAATCTTGTAAATGAATTTTTTTGTTTCCATTGTACAAGACTCATAATTTTATTTAAACAAAATTGCAGTTAGTTGCGTGGAAATTCAATACTATATTTCCAGAATTTTTCCTAAAGATGTATTATTTATTTATATTGTTGATTATTATTACCTTCTGCGTTTTTGGCAGTAGCTGCCATAGTGGTGAGTGATGACCCTGTCAATACATTTTATATTCAGAAGAAAATCTTCGAATATGTCAATGGTCAATCTTAGATTTTTTTAAATCCCATTCTTAGCTGCAATGACGCCTACACATTTTTTAACAATCCCCATTTCTTCGTTCGAATTACGCTTTTTCTAGAAATTTGGCGTTATGGAAAGTATGCGTTCTTATGATATTGTTCTGACACTTTATGAGATATGGACGTTTAAAGTGAGGAAAACTGAAAAGGAAAAATTGAAATAGTCGTATCTTTATTACCGATTTATCCCAAGTAAACAACTATGGATAGGTACCTAATAAATATTAAATATCTAAGTAAGCTAAGTAAACAGTTGTTATAAGTAGATATTAAATACAGAAAAAACAAATTAAAACAACGAAACAAAATATTAATTCACGATTTAGAGTTTAGCAACCGTTTAGTTGGCTTAAATTGATGTTTATTGGGGTATCAATTTGATTTAATTTGAAATACATAGGTAGGTCCTACTACTGGCCCATCATACGTTATATACGAAATGGTTCTGAGAGAGTTCTGATGTTTGGAATACGAATATTTCACCTCTAATTCGCGACTTATTTATTCAACTTTTTTTCAATGCAAAAAAATAAAATTGAAAAGATTTCAAATTATCCCTTTTTATTACGCCCATTCTACTAAGGTTTAAATAACAAATCCACCGTCGTTTAGCATTAATTTCCTCGCTTTAATGAATTAAAAATTGTACTAGAGAAAAGTTTTAAATTTGAATTGAATAGAAATAGAAAAGTTTATTTAAGTCTATTTTTGAATAGTCATCAAATCAATTTAAATTGTTTTTCGACAAACCTCTTCAATTAAATTTAACACTTTTTGGGTTTACCCTTCACAAACATTTAAACCACCCTTATTCAAACTCATAGATCCAAAACGAGAAGCACCCGCGTCTTTTAAATGGTATACGTTTTCGGCTTTTTCATTAATTCGAAGCCATAACAACAGTGGGAATCGAAAGTATATTTAAATATTTCCAAAACTAGTACAAAAGCAACAAGTTTCTACCCCATCATCTAAATTATGGAAATTCGTAAAATAGTATCAAGGAGGTTGAGATTGAACGAACATTACAAGGAATACAAGACAAGAAAGTTAGTTCGAACAAAAGGAACATCAACATCGTATAAAGAGGAGGAAGAATTACATTATTTGCAGTTTGCTTTCATTAAACTACGAATATCATCAGAAAACGCTATAGAACTTAACACATTTATATATATTTAGCGACGAATTTAAATTTAAACAAATTTCGTTACGAGCAATTCAGATTTTTCGATTCCTTTTATGTTGCTTAAATCGTACTATTTTCAATATTGGTTTTTCTCGGTACAAATTTTATAAAGTGCTTTCGATTTGACTTTTTCTTTTCTATTCCAATTAGAATGCATTGTTCGACAATAGTCAAGTGGAACTACAAAATTACTAAGCTTTCCAAACGAAAACTTAAATAATTATAGTTTATGCATATTTCAACTCGCAAAGTTTGACACAAATGAAGTTGGTTATTCTTCAATCCTAATTAAAATTAATAACATCAAACCACAAACTGCAATTTGTACAAGGGGTTCTATAATTAAACTGGTCTGACAATATGTTACCCTTTCTTTTATGTTACATTATACGTAGCTATAACAGCTAGCTTTTGCTTAAAACAAATAACTTGACTTTGATTAATTTTATTCACGTCTTAATTAAACTCGGTTTGTTGTTATAAATGTTAAATTGCACTTTTTTAAATGATCTTTAAATAGTGCTCGTATATCAATATGGCGTGTACCAATAAAATTGCTCGTACGGCTCGACGACCCTCACTGCAAAATTTTGGCTTTACGATCGGAGTTGAAGGGTTCGCCCCTGTTCGCCCAATCTATTGCCGCAAAATAATTGTATAGGAGATAGTATCTTTAAGTAGTTACAGGTCCACTAGGCCGAACTGTACCACACATGATAAATCACAGTAAAACTAACAACTTTTGTTAGTTCCAATTTTCAAAATGGCGCCCAGGTAATGGGTTGGTTCTGATTTACAAAAAGTCAAGGAGTTGTGCAGTTTGGTATCCTATTTAATATTCCGAGTTTGCAACCTTGAGCGACGCTGCTCGTGCCGTCATATTGGAAAAATGGTACTGAAAACCAGTTTTTCAAGAATATCTTCTCTTCAGAGCCATATAGGTCAAAAATAGTTATTACAAAAGTTGCAGAGAATAAAATTTCCTGTAACATTTGTTAGAAACATTTTTCAATCAGATGAATAGTGAACGAGCTACAGCGGCGTTAAGCTCGGCATCTGTGGTTTTCTAATTAATTATTCTAATTCTAATTAGAGAACCCTGTGCTGAATGTCTACCTATAAAAGGTACCTGGTAAAAGCTTTCCTTCCTGTGACGTTCAGAAAGGCAACAAAGTTTATTTTATCCGAAGACTTTTCCAACCTTCTTATTCGAATTTTATAGGTCCCTGTTAAAACCAAATTCTTTGAAAAGCCAAATAGAATCGAAAAAAATCTTTCGATTGTTTTTACCACAAGCCCATTTCTATAAAAATTGCCATGTTATAAATTTTGAAATGGGTCCATTTCCAGAAGCTGTAAAATTGAATGAAATTATTGACCGTGAAATTTAAATTCGTCCATCGTAATTTACTTAAATAAAATCTAAAAGCAATCTATTTCTATTACTCTTAAACTTTCGCAATTAAAATTAAATTCTTAATTACAGTATTTCGTTAATTGATTTACTTCGCTTAATTTACAATACTCAATTTTAGGAAAATTCAATCGCCTTCTACTTGATTGCCTATTATTACTTTATTTGTAACAAAATTGGCTTGTGTAACTTCAACCCGGAGTTAATAAATTCCATTTATTTTCGCTTATACATTTTTGAGAGCACGACAATCTACAGTTTTCTTTTTTTTAGATTAAAATTTAACAACTTAACTTTTGTATTTAGGTTCAGTTTTATTCCGTAAGGGAGGTCAAGTTAACGTGTTAGGATTTTTCAATATAAAGACTGTAAGAAAATGTGGGCTAAAGCAGATAAACACAATAGCTAATGTTTTGTTACGACGCGTGCACGATGAACCAACCCGATTCTTTCTGTTTTTTCTTTTGATATTTACCGACAAGAGTAAATTACGGCCCACTGGTGTGGCTCTACCTATATCTCGGCGAGATACCAAAATAAAATAAATGTGTGGAAGAAGAAACGAATTAATAATTTTCGTATATTTTGCCGCTGTTAAACCTATTTTCAGCAGGTTTTAAATTTCATATTTTTAGCTTTTTGAAGACAGAAAATCGTCGTGTGTGCGTGCCTTGTGATTAATGTACTACATTATACTTGTCATTTGAACTCACACTGCTTCGAAGATTATAAAATTTTAAAAGACAAAATACGGATCTTGAAACGGGCTCAAAAACAAAGCAAAACGCATATTTTGTTTAAACCGTTCGTGAGCGATCGTGCTTACAGACAGATAAGTCGACTTATTGATCGACGCACAGATGAGCACGCGCCACGCCACGCTGGTAAATAATTGATTCAAAACGAACGTTTTGAGAAAAACTTTGAACGAACTATGTACAAGAAACAACATGAAAACGTGCTTCGTGTACGGGTAGCTTTAAAAAAATATTTGTAGTAAAAATTTGGAGTTGTATTGTATTTCAATTATTTTTATCAATATCACAATCCGACATTACCTTGAATGGCAAATAAATAAATAAATATTAATGTAGAAAGGTAGATATTATCTGCTGAATTTGAAAGGTAAGTCATATCTCCATATAGTTAAAGCACAATATACCCGAGCTACACAATTTTAGTAGGTAGACAATATCTTGATTAATGGTGGTAAATTATCTATCTATAATGAGCATTAATTTTGTGCGTTGTCAACTGAACGTGTGTGTGTAACATTACGATTTTAAAAATGATTGAAAAAAACCTTTCAAATTCGTACTCGAAATTAATCGCATTATCGCTTGAATTATGGCATTCGAAAACGCACAAAAAAGCGCGCTTATCGTGTACAAAACATTCAATACGCAATAATAATCTGCATAAAAAGACTTTTCGATGGTTTAATTAAAAAGCGGAAAATTTAAAGCTGACGTGAAAACAAAAACAAATACAATTTAGAAGTAATTTTCAAGTATTACAAAAGGGAGAAATTTTTACTTCGATGGTTGTTAATAAACGATTCAACTTTGAAAACTAAATAAAACATAAATTTTTCGTATAATACGTAAACATCAAGAACAAATTTTAATAGATATGTAACCTATACACCTATAGGTATAACGTTTTGGAGCAAATACATATTCGGCGCAACACTTTACTTCCCCTAGGAATATTTCATTCAATGAAAGACATAAATTTCCATTTCAGAATTAATTCTGTAAATAAATAACTGCGACCGTAATCCGGTTATTTCCAATGACATTGTATTAAACACTGAATCAATCAATGGATTGAATTACATTACATATAATTGACGCATGTACGCTTTATATCTCCTATATGCTCGGTCACTAGTTATGGAAATAATAATTAGGTAGGTACTTATTGAATATTACATAAAGTTGAATTTTTATCGACAAAGTAGTGCAATTTCTATTTCTTTAATGACATTACATAACTGTGTAACTACATGCCGTAGGTAATATCTTTTTGCTTTTCATAAATAAATTGCATTTCCAGATATGCTGCTTATGCATTCATAAAAACACGTCTACATTTTAGAAATTTATTTTGCTATTGAATTGCCACTTTAAAGTAGAAAAATGAACACTTTGTTGCTCTTTTTACCAAAAATAAAATTTAATTAAGTGAAAAAAATACTTACATCTAAATATACTTCCTTAACTTTTTCATAATTTTCAGAACCCCCAAAACCCTCAAAAAGTAAAATTCATTATATTAAACTTGCATAAGCAAGTTTTGTTATGAACGGCACTAAGCACATCAGTACACGAGCTTATTATACAGTGTTTCCACGGATGGACCTAACTATACATACAGAGTGTCAATTTGAAAACTTTCCACCTCCAATATCTTCGCCAAAGTTAAAAATATCGAAATTCCGCGCAACCCGTCAATTTTATTACTCAGGGTGTCACTTTAAACGAGTGTTTGCGTTCTCTCTAAACCAACCCCCAAAGTGGGGTAGGTTTAACCCCATAAATCTTAAATGAAAGTCCCTTCAATTGCCTTCACAACGATATGCTACTTTGTTAGTTTTAGATTCGTAGTTTTGATGATATTAAGAATTTAAAAGAGCGAATTACAGTACTTACTGTGGGGGGTTGATCTAGGAAGAATGCAAATACTCAACATAAGTGTCTCTCTCGGTATTAACATTGACGAAATTTTAATATTTTATACTAATAACGCGAAGAAAAAAGTAATGGATTGTTCTGTCAAAACAGAATTTAGCCAGAAGGCAGCGTTAGACCGACAGGCTCTGTTAAAAATTCTCATTTCGTTTCAGT
The DNA here is from genome assembly GCA_950108345.1 of Malthinus flaveolus. Taxonomy (NCBI): domain Eukaryota; kingdom Metazoa; phylum Arthropoda; class Insecta; order Coleoptera; family Cantharidae; genus Malthinus; species Malthinus flaveolus. The sequence continues at coordinate 5,020,533 of OX467286.1, forward strand.
TTAGCGCATAAGCGACAACTAGATATAGCGCGACGTCTGCAGAGGGCTCGCTTGAATTGGATGAGCGGCAGCGTGCAAATACATAATACGATATTATAATAATAGCGAATTTCATTGACAAAAAGTTCATTGAACAGTTTAGGGCAGGTTTGCAACGGTTTACAACATCCATTGGACACTCGGTGCGATATCAAGTAGTGTCAAATGGATGTTGCAAACCTGCCCTAAATTTATTGCTCAATGAAGTTGCTGATGCTGCACTTTTTTGCCAATAGAATTAACAATAATTACTACAAAATTTTCGACATTGCCAAGCTGAAAGAACATTGGAAATGGGTAATAATAAGAGGCACAACTAAATTAAAGAAAGGCTCGAGAAGAGTTTAGGTTTTGCTATATTTTAGTTTTTTGCTTATAACTTAAAAACTAAGCACTATTCAAAAAAGTGTGTTCATAAAAAAATAAACTACATTAAATTTCCTACAAATTCTATTTGTTAGGTTTTCTTTCAGATAAATGGTTTAGGGTCTAGAGCGCGTTAAAGTTTGTCAAAATTTTTAAATCGTCTAAAAATTGATTCTTTTTAGTTTATCGCTTATAACTCGAAAACTACGCACATTATGAGGAACGTGCTCTTATACAAAAATAACTGCATTAAATGTTCTACAATTTATGTTTGTTAGATGTTGTCTTCGGACGAGTGATTTAGGCAGTAGAGTGCGTTAAACCGAGACAAGAATTCCAAAATTGGCCAAAAAACTAATTTGTTTAATTTATCGTTTATAACTCGAAAACTACGTACTTTTAGAGAAAACTGATAGTATACAAAATTAAAATAAATTAAATTTTTTACAATTTATGTCCCTTAAGTTTTTTCTTCAGACAAACGGTTTAGGAGCTCTAGAGCAAATTAAAGTTTGATAAAAATTCCAAAATTGGCAAATAAACTGTCTTTTTAGTTTATTGCCTATAACTCGAAAACTACGTACTTTTAGAAAAAAGGTGTTCTTTTAGAAAATAAAGTACATACCTATATTAAATTTCCTACAATTTATGTCTTTTTTTGCTTTTTGTATCAGACAAACGGTTTAAGTTAGGCGCTAGGTTGAAGTTTAATGTATAGAGAACCTCGACTTTTTACCAGCTTCAAAGGCGTTTACCATCATGACTGCTGCACTTAAGACCGTCTTCGTTAGCATATTCAAAATTTACACCAAAAATGCAATTTTTTGGTAATATATAAATTTTTTACAAATTTTTAAATTTTTTAGGGTAAATTTAGACCTGCTATCGGACATAGCAGTCTTGGGTTCGAAAAGTTTTTTCACATGTGTGTGTATGTTGGGGTTCATTTGCAACGTATTAGAAATATAAATTTTTCGTGTAGTACTAAGGCCCAGTTGTATAAATGAGCTAATCTGAGAGTCAAAGTTAACTCCACGATCTGAATATAAGGTTAAATCTTAGCGAGGATTAGATTAGCTTAGGTTAGCTTGTAGGCACTTGGTCCAGGGTTAACCCATCAATTTTCTAGAGTCAAATATATTTCAATTTGACTCAGAATTAGTTGTTATTTATGTTGAATTTAGGTTAATCGCGCAGTTAACTCTGACTCCCAGATTAGCTCGTTTATACAACTGGGCCTTACAGGTCTGACCACAAAATACCACATTTTGTTGAGCTGCCCTAAACCGCTCGTCTGATGTAAGTAACCTAAAAGACATACTTTGTAGGAAAATATACTTTATTTTTCCATTTTTCTATAGAAACCTTTCTCTAAACGTGCGTAGTTTCGAGTTTTGAGTTACGACTTCACTTAATGATGAAAACGTCAGAACTGAAAAAGTGTGAAGTGTTGCAAGTTTGACTGTAAACTGTGGCAGTACAATTTTATATAGTGAAAGAAAGAGAACACTGTTTGTATAGGAAAATAAAAAACATTAAATTTTTGCTTTTTGAGGTCAAACTTAACCATAATAGGGTAGGTAGGTGTACGAAAAATTATTTAAAAAATTGGAATATTTTGTGTATTGAATACTGAAAAAAAAACTCGTGCCAGGCGGTTCTCTACACTAGCTTTTCTAGCGACTAAACTAATCCGTTCGTCTGATGTTGGTACTTTATTTTTCTAAAGGAACACTTTTCTCTAAAAATGCGTAGTTTTCAAGTTAAAACGATAAATTAAAAAAGAAGCAAATCCCACCCTTCTAGAGCCTTCCAAATTATAATAAAATAAAAGTATTTTTTCTAAATCGCCTTGTTGTGAAACTAGCGAATCTAACTATCTAACATACTGCGCAATACGCGGATTCTACCCCATACTTTATGTAACTCTACGACCAAATACAATACCTTATTCAAGTGCCCGAAAAAGTTAAAGTGTGAAATCGTATCATTTTTTAAAATCGATGTATCGTGATGTCTTATTGAAAACCTCAGATTTAGGCTTTTCATTGTCAATACAACCGACGGTCTAATTGACTAATCGTTGATCTCATCAGGCTTCGATTGAAAACGATTCGTAACCTATTGATATTTTTTAAGGGACTAAAGAAAGCTTTTGTTGTTTGTTCGACATAGCAGATGTTATTCGAAATTTAATTTTTTCTAAAAGCACTTTGATTTGACAAAAAAATTTAATTTTAAACTAATAGAATTTGGTACAGAATCTTAACAATGTTTTAAGCTTTTCTTTTAATAAACTTGAGTTTGTGTCTTGTGATATTTTGCTTGATTTAATAACTTTATCAATATCGAACTCAAACCACAATATTTGAACCGATAAGGAGATAAGGACATCAGAGAGCGAGACAAAGGGGGATAGAGCTCAACCCTTATTACTGAATATTTCCTCTGTTGCAATAATAATAATAATAATAATAACAAAATATTTCCAATAAAAAGATGAATAGAAAAACAGATGTAGGGTTGGCTTACGTTTATTTTTATTTAAATTTAGCCGCGACCCGCAACTTTAAATTATAGTGCGAAAGAGGTGAACGAATGGCATTCAAATTACTCTAATAATGCTCAGAAGAACGTATTCATTAAATCACATGTATATCAGTTATAGGCGAAATGATACCACCGGGGGCATTTACACACCTTAACCCTTAAATTAATCTATTTTTAATAAGTTTTTTTTCTCAAATAGTCTCAAGGCGAACAACTTCGAAGATTACATACATTATTTGCACTGCATGATCATCAATTGATGGTTATCAATAAATCTGTATTGAAATAACTGACCTGCATACCAACTATCTAATATTTAAATATTCCCTTAGGTTTGGTTTATAGATAGATCCCCATAGCGGAAATCATAAAACTATTCGTCTCTCTATCTCTACGCTTCTAGCATTTATTCAAAGTGATTACTGAAATTTATTTTCGTTACAATTAAAAATGCGCTTAAACAATGACTAACGCTTCTTGCAAATAAAACTTTAAAATTCGATAGCCTCGGGGCTGCCGTGTAATGGATAATACGCCTCTGTACGTAATACTATATCATTAGAGGTAACTGTCTGAAAATGTAGATACCGTCGAGATGTCTAGAACATCAGATGGACAGTTGCGAACGGTAAGCAGTAACATAACTTGTTTACATTGCAAGACGTAATCCAGCCGAAGAACGTGTACTGCAGTGGTAACAAAGATCGTATCAGAATGTACCTACTCCTTATACCACGTCCATAAGTTATGACAAGTAATGTACTTATTCTTTGCAAGTTCTACTTTTATTTAATCGTTTTACTATTTAAACTACACATTGTTTCGTAATAAAAGAAAATTTATTATTGGCTAAAATTCGAATCTTGTAAACATTAAACATTCTCGTGTAATAATGCATCACTTAGTAGTATAATTAATGAAAAAGTACTTATATGTTGAACAAGATTCAGAACTGACTGGCAATCATTTATAAATCCGGCTTATAACGTAATTATTTAAAATTAATATTCACGACCGTAAGTCGGCATTGTTTGTTCGGTATTTTAAATATTTTGCATAATTTACTTTAATCGTTATAATATAGTTGTAGTTTTCAAAATAACACAAAACAAATGGACGCGAAAAGCGATGGGAGTTTTGCAAAATGCTCGCTGCTCTAATTACTTACTTGTGTTATAACTTTAGTGTAATGATGAAAGCAGCCAACTGAAACCCGCGGTAGCGTATCTAGTTTTACAGGCAAGATTAGTGTAAGCCACAAAAATAAGTGCTAGAGATTTCATTTTTTTTCTTTTTAAACTACGAAAAGTGAGAAGTTAGTTATTTCTCGTTCGAAATTTGTAATTAAAATAAATTCGCGTTGTTGTTGTACGGTATAAATTGCATCTTAAAACGAGATATTTTTAAAATAAACACAAATTCTACGGTCGGCTCACCCGAAGCAGAGTGAAATTGTTTAAGAAGTGTAAAAATATAAAATCAACGTGATTAGTAATAATGGCATGGCAGTTCAGAAGTACGTCCTGAAGCGTATAACAAGTTGCTTTAAAATGAAAAACTTTATAGAATAGTAAAGGAATTATATCTTCATTTGGTGTGCCTCGAGCTCTACTTTTCTACGAGCAACATTTAAAAATTTAGGAGATAAATATAGAAATTTAGAAAATAATCCAAATAAAATTAATTAAGCGCTAGTTGCATTTCTTAAATTCGCAGACTTTTTAAAAAATGGGCAAAAAAACAAAGCTCTCGGGAAAATAAACAACTGAAATACGGTTGCTGAAACCTCAGACCTCAAACGATACTACTATTCCACTTATGTTGCTTACATTGTTTTCTAGTTGTAGAATTAATTAAAAATTAAGCAGTTCTAAGTTGTTGAGAACTTGCAGTAGACTTTTGGTAAATTGGAAAGATTCCTGGGGAGCTTTAAAATTGAATCTTTGCAATTAACTCCGAAGATGATACATTTAAAAACTAAAATCGAGTAACGATTTTTAAATGGGGCCTCAGAACGACTAACATTTTTCATAAACGTTCCAACGACAAAGGTAGAATTTCTTGATGGAAATTCTATAAAAGTAATGGAAATAATGCATTTTCTTTTTACACTCTCATAGAAGAAAGTTACCCTAATGTTTTCTTTGAAATCTGTTGAAATATCATTGCGCATAGAGGTACGAGACTGACTAATCTACTTCCATCGCTCTATGCGTCGCATAAGCACACTTATTACCACGTGCCACTTTTCCGTATATTTATTAGTTTCCATATTTGAAAACTTTACACATTCTCGAGTAAGGTACCTACAAAGTTTACCTTTTATTATTTAATGAATAAAAAAGTAAAAAAATTACGCCGTAAAATTTTTGTCGGCAGGGCTTCCAACTAATTGTTAGCAATAAAGAAAGCTAAAGCAAATTTAAATTTTCATAAAAATTTTAAATCTCCTTGATAAAAATTTTTGTTGGTGTTAAACTGCAAACTCGGCGAATTTTTATGATAATCAAGTTTAATCCTTAATTCCACAAAATTATACAACGAAAATAAATTGGTCTATAAAAACAAAAAGCAAACTGCGTTATGAAAGTATTAAGAAATATACTTACGAAGGGTAAATATATGGGCCGTGTAAATAATTTCCAAAATACGAGATAAGAAAATGAGCACAATTATTTCGCGTTGCTTTTGACAAATTGAAATTGTCAAGAAGGATCACAACTGATAAATTTTTCCATTAGTTAAATGTGCAATTGGAGCGGCGTAATTTAATTTTTCAAACAATGTTTTATCATCGTCGAGCTTTTATTTACTGCAATTGCAGTTAAATAAGAATTTAAATTTCTGGTAAACGTGTCGTTTATTCTGTTTTTATATTTAAATTTATTCAATCGAATAAGTCAGTAGATTTCGTGTCTAAAAGGTGGAACTTCTCTGCGCAATTCTCGACATTTACGTATTCTTATTTGAATACAATCTCTTTTAAACATCGATTTGTCATTTAAAATTTAAATAACGCAATATACACATTGGCATAAAACACAATAGAATTCGCATTACTAAAGAAATATAAATTTGTCTGCTTGTTTCCCCAACTTGGTCCAATTCGATATAAACTTGCCATCTGGTGCTCGTTTCCCGAAGCGATTTTTCCTCGTTTGTCTGTGCGCTTTCCTCTTTTGGCGATAGTTGTACGTTTCGCATCGGGAGAGACGTAAAGAGTTGATTGAATCGGAAAATGTTAGGGACGAAACAAGAAAACACAATTTGTAAAGTTAGTAAGATGAGTTTTGAAAGCAATAGGATCTTGGCTGATCCAATCATTAACAAAGTACGTGATCTTTGCTTTTTATTCCAAACACGTAAAATTTTACTGTGTTCCAATTTTAACAATAAACTTCAAAATTTACGAATATTTTTTTCTCATTAAATTCCTTTTCTTACGCGCCCGAAAATTCGTTCCGACGCCGACGAGTAATTTAGACGAATAAGATATAATGACAGGGAACGGTCGTTAGTAACAACACTAGTGAAGACGTTAAAGAGCAACGAGGAATACGAAGCAGAAGCTGACTGGAAATTCGATCGAAACGGCGGATAAACGAACTTTATAACTAAAAAGTTTACCAAACTTGCAACACTTCAAAGTGCAACCGAGTATGATGCGATAGCAATACGACTCCTTTCGTTTACGTCTTATTTTACTACACGTTAAGGTTCACTTTTCTTTAAAATGTAATGAGCTATTCAAATCGTCGGATTATACTTTGGTTACGATATTAATTAACTAAAAGCTGATAAACGGGAAAACATATTGAACGAATCTTTTAAATGATGTTTATAAGGTACTTCTACTACAAATTTATTCAATTAGAACAAGAAATACACAAAATTCTTTCCATTACGATAATGTTAATCAGATAATAAAGATTTGTTTGCGTGACTTACATTTTCTTGCCTAATTAAATTTTTTTAAATACCTTTTAACCATCCTCCACCATCTTAGAAATTTTCACTTTTTAAGTGCATCGATTCTCAGGTTTAACAGGTGCTTGTCTTCATCCGCCATCCGTGAGATATTTATCCTTTTGTGTACTTTTTATGTAAATTTTCGACTTATATGAAGGCATCTTCCTTTTTTAGACTACTTTAAGTCTTCTCTTCAAGCTTCTATTTCATTTTAATGTCTTTTGTACGTTCTGTTATTTATACGAAGGCGGTAAAGTTGTACGTATTTGTAAAGCCTAAATATATACGTACAATTAATTAACGAGAGCATCTTTTGGACAATGTAAGCCTTGAAATTTACTTTTTTGAATATGCACTAATCTACATGCAAGCTCGTTAATTCTAAAAACTATGACACAGTTATGGAACTTCCAAAAATGACAGAAACGAAACACTACTCAAAAAATTAACACGTAACAGAACAAAATTAAATATTTAAAATAGTAAAAGTGATGTGGTGCTTTATAGAAGTAGAGTAGATTCTAAAGCAAAACGATGAACGATGCAAATGATCTTTATTCGGCAATAATTTGAGAACTTACTCATGGAATTAAGATTATTGGCCCTGCATCCAATAAGATAGCTATGATTTTTTGGTATATGAAAACGGCCTACGGTTTCTACATCATCAGACCTTCGGATCTTTCTCAAAACCTCAAAAATAATATAGAAAATTTAGTTTTGCTTTTTGAATTTTTGACAAAGGTCCGGAGGTCCATCAAGGTCAAAAACTTAGATTTACCATTAGGTCTTCATCATATATACTATACTAATATGTACATGTACGATACAGCGTACCAAAATATTGAAACTACTTCATTTGATGAAAGGTGACAAATTATATTATATAGGTAACAAAACTATAGTCCAGTCAATGGGGAGAATAACAGACTATTACCTCACATAAGGTGGTGTAGTTCTGATTTTTGAATATGATATTGAGTTAGGGGCCCTGATGAAAAATCTAAGTTTTCGACCTTGAGGGGGGTCCGCGCGATCCGCCATTTTGGATTAAAGGTGCGAAAAATTGGTTTTTCAGATTTAACTTCTTAAGGGTTGATCAAAACTGTCAAGTTCAACTTTAGAGAGGACAAAATGCCCTACAATATTTGTTCCACTCATCTTCTTCCTATCTGTTACGGTTTCTGAGATATAAGCTGGAGAAAATCGCCATTTTTAGAAAATATGAATTTTTTTGGTAAACTTCGCTTGGAGACTTTTTGGTTGCCAAGCCCCTGAACCGATTTTAAGGTATTATGAGGTTGACCCTTCCCTCTCCGCAACCACTACCCTCCAAAACGTTAGAACTGTCGACATATGAGACAGGTTGTTGGCAATATAAACGAAAAAATTTGCTCAACATCTCTACCCCACCCCCCTCCTCATAACTATTTTAAATTGAATAAATGTTGAAATGTGAGAGAAATTGTTATGGGCTGATATGGGGAGAGAGAGAGAGGGGAGGGGGGTCTGTAACAAAAACTTCGAGCTGCGAACACTCATGACTCGTTTTTCGATATTTATAGGTTATCATAAAACTGCGCTAGCTTTGGATCTGGTTGAGCTAAAATATCTCAGTTTGAAGGCAATTTAAAATTCTACAACTTTTGTTCCAGAGAATTTTCTCTCAAATCAACGGTAAAAGAGTCTCCAAGCGAAGTTTACCAAAAAAATTCACTTTTTCTAAACATAGCGATTTTCTCCAGCTTATATCTCAGAAACCGTAACAGATAGGAAGAAGATAAATGGAACAAATATTGTAGAGCATTTTGTCCTCTCCAAAGTTGAATTTGACAGTTTTGTCGTGGGATCAACCCTTAAGAAGTTAAATCTAAAAAACCAATTTTTCGTACCTTTAATCCAAGATGGCGGATCGCGCGGACCCCCCTCAAGGTCGAAAACTTAGATTTTTCATCAGGGCCCCTAACTCAATAACATATGAAAAATCAGAACTACACCACCTTTTGTAGGGCAAAACCTCCCATTGACTGGACTAGTACTACTGGACTATACCGAATCATCATCGCCGATTATTAGGTACCAATATCTCCCAACGCGTCCAACGTACGATAATCTGCAATATCAAATGTGAATTGCAATAAAGAATTCTACCCCAATTATGGCCACTTCAGGTGAATGACCAACATTCATTCACTACCTGAAGATATCGGGCCACTTTCCTTCAGATATCTCATGTCATGATCTTATGACTAAAAATGGCAAAATACGAAAATCTTACAAACTGTTGTACAGCTGTATCTCGGACACCAGTAAGGTCTACAGAGACCGTTCTAGTATTAAATTGTAGAAAATTTAATATACTTTAAAAAAGTATAGAAGGAAGGACAAAAACTGAAAAAAGGTAAAAAAATTTCAAGTTGCCTTGGATTTTTGACAAGGATCCGGAGACCGGAGTCGTGGTCGAAAAATTAGGTTTATTAACAGGCCTCTATTATATAAAACAGAAAGAAATTTGTAATTATCCCAATATATGCAAGATAACCCCCTTTTAGATGACAAAATTACTGGACAAAAAGGTTAAGTTATTTACCATTTATCTTCATAGGGGGAAATTCAGAAAATTCTGGAAAATGATCCTTTAAAGTATATTTTCTATTTTACTACAAGTGCTCATCGTTTAATAATTATTTCCCTGTATTAATCGTTTTTACATTTCCCAATTGAAGCGATATCATATTAAAACAGTTGAAACTTTATTTATATTAACATCTTTTTAGATCTGTATCTGTATATTCTTAATTCAATTTTCTCCTTTACGTAAGATATAATAAATATGTGCCTCTATGCAAATTAAAAATAATTTAAAACATTACTATTTTCCGAAGTAAAGTAGTTTTTGTAAAAAGGAAAAGTCTACTGCAGGAATGCGAGGAAAACGAGGTTAATTAATTATGACACAACTCCCGTAGATATATAGTTAAAACAACATACCGAAGGGGATGGTAATTCTGCATAGTCGAGTAACTATGATCCGATAATGTGTTTTGCACATATAATAATATTAAAATCCATCGTAAATTATTATAAAAGAGCTTATAACAGTATATATTGTTATATAACTTTGCCGACTTATAGTAAACCCTGCCCTAAAAATAATATGTAGGTGTGACGTTCAGGTCGTAATCTTAGGTATGGGATTTAAAGCATTCTAGTTATGTAAATTAATGTAAAATGGTTACTATTACTAATTAACATGACTACCAGAGAGTGCAGTTTACTATAAACAATAAATTACGAAATGTTTTATATTTACGCCAAATCGATGAAAATGCAACTGCCGTTATTTATTGCTGCGCTCATTTTTTCTAAATTAATAATTTATAGTACTACATATTTATATTACTAAAGTAGGGAAAATAATTTAAAAGGAAATTTAATTTGAATTAGTCCGAACAATAACTCTTCTCGTAAATGTTCCATCGCACAAAGTTAAAATAAAAATTAAATAGTAAATTAACGTAAAAGCAAATTAATTTCCAACAATAGTTACATAAATGCGCATATTACTCGTTGGCCATTACAATGGGAACCTGGCGTCTACGGCGCTAATTAAGATCTAAAAACCTATTGCAATTGCTTTGTACTCTCATACTTGGATTACCTACCACATAGTTAAATTATAAACATTTCGCATAACTGGGCGTATTGTCTTTTGAATGAATCCAACAGAATGCTAATTTAGCCGAGTTTATAATTTACTATACGTATTTTTGAAGCTGCAAACTATAATTTTGTGTAGCGAATTATTTACGCTTAAGTTAAGAAAAAAGTTGGCTTTTTGTAACGTTTTAAAATTGTTTTCTACTTTTAGTGTTTTTTTTTGTTTAATAATGGTGCATTTAACGCGAGTCACGAACTTCAAATGACATATTTCATTTATTTTTTTAAATTAGGGGTTTAAAATTAAAAATTGCCACATATAAGGAAAGGACACGTTTTGCATCAAATTATCGTGCAGTTGAAAATGAGTTTCGTCGCCTTTATACAGGGCGTTAATTAAGTATGTACACGAACTTTAAGGAATTAATATTTGATTGGTTTTAAGGCACTTCATATAAGCATGGGTTCGCAACGGCCCTGTTTTCTAGATACGAGGTGTTCAAATCTGATAGATACGTCTTGGGAAAATAAGTTTTAAAAACTGTACACATGAATGTGTCAAGAAGAGTTTATACACGAGGCTTTTACATAAAAAGGTCGTGTTCAAATTTCAAAACTGAATAATGGCCAAAATATAAAATTTTGCGACATTTACCTCCTTAATTTTCCAAAAATTCAAGAAAATAGAAATAAATTGTGTAGGTACCTACTAGGTACTATTCGGAATCAAATTAACAAAAATCTTTCCACGTCTATTTTTGAAAATATGTGCTAACCAACGAAGCAAAAATAACCAGGTAGGTATCTACCTACTACTAATAAGAAATTCTAAAATTACCTTTAGGAAAACAAACTTTCTGGACTCAGCACTCTTTTCTAAAACACATAGTCGAAAGTTAATAGGGTGTTTTAAACCCTCCAAATACGACGATTTTCACAACACTCCACTCGCGTAAAATTACCGTACCCGAATTAAATTTAAAAGAATCAATCTAAAATACGTCGAGATACAAGTTCAAACTACGATAAGTTTAGTGACGCGCTTATCGCTTTCAACACCTGATGTGATGCGCCAATATGTGTATGCAAAGTTGTCGTTTATAAAAGTTTTAATTCTACAAAATTACTAAAATTTGACTATTTTAATGCGTTGTATTCTTAAATATTTTAATGGACGTAAAATGTGTACAAAGAGTGTAATTAGGTACCTTATATTAGGAGAAACACAAGAAAGTATTAACGGGCAAAAAGTTGAGATTTTCAGTAACAACCCTTAAATACCCATGCCAATAAAATCATAGTAAAAAATGCTCATATGTGGGAAGGTTCTAAAGGGCGCTAAAGGGTATAATAAGGAAATATTATACATCACATACCTGTGCTAAGGTGGTCTACAAACAGTCGGTATCATACTATGAGAATTATATTTTATTGACAAATTTAGGGGAAGTCGACTGGAGCAATGCTGGATTAGAACATGCCGACATGGCAAATGACGACTGAAGAGTCCAATGTGCAATCCACTAAATTCTAAAAAAATGTATTGTTGAATTTAGGGAGGAAGAACAACACTTCTTCACCATCAGGAACCTGGATGGTATCTCTTAGTAGTCCAGTGATGCATTTACTCACTAGCTCACTAATGTTTTTTCTTCAAATACATTTGTGTCACAGTAAGCGCTCAGATGACGAGAAAAAAGTTATTCGTGTTCAAAGTTGAAAATTTCCTTTTTGGGCAGTTTTTTGCGAGTCGTTTTCTTATGGTGCATCGGAACTATTGATGAATTTAATGGTTGTTAAAGAAGACTCAATTATGCGTATTTTGATATAAAAATTCATCCGATTAGTCGATTGGACGCCGACCCATCCAAGTTCAAAGTTGCGCTGCTCATGTCGCACGCAGCTTTGAAAACTTCTAATCGAGCACGGCGCGTCTCGCAGCGCTATAGCAGTTTTCTTCTCCTCATCAATATTTGTCAATATATTATACAATCGAGTATTTCTTTATATTATTAGTCCGGTCAATTCCCGGTCAAGTCCCAAACAAGCTAAAAATCAGTAAAATTGTTCAAAACATAATTATAAATAAAATTTAAAAGTTCCCCATCATTCCCGTGTGTGGAAAAAATTTTATTTGAGGTTAAAAGTAAAAAAAATGAGTTTTTCGCGATTTTCACCAAAACGGTAAGTTTTATCAAAAAAGTACTTCATACAAAAATTGTAGATAATAAAATTATCTTTAAGAAATGTATCAAAACTTTTTTTTCTACGAGCCACCATTTCTGAGATATAACGATTCAAAAAGTTGTATATATATATATATAACAACTCTAGAGATGTATACAGGGTGTTGCATGACGTCTTGTACAAACTTAAGGGGCATTTTTGTGAGGTCAAAATAAATCGATTTAACCAACTTACCCTATATATCAAAATTTTTTTCTTTTTCTTTAATAACTCAAAAATGCTTAGTTTGATGTTGATCAAATTTGGTATGTGGGGTCATGTTAAAAGCTTAGTGTACGAAGTACAAATAAATACTCGATCTCAACTGCAGCAGCGTATTATTGAAGCATGTCAGCAAATAAGGGATAACGGGCTTTTGGTATATAGGGCAAGTTGGTCCAATCGACTTATTTTGACCTCAGAAAAATGCCCCTTAAGTTTGTACAGTACATCATGCAACACCCTGTATACGTGACGTACTCATGCATATTATATTATGACGATACAACTTTTTGAATCGTTATATCTCAGAAACGGTGGCTTGTAGGAAAAAAGTATTGATACAATTATTATAGATAATTATATGTTCTACAATTTTTGTTTGAAGTACTTTTTTGATAAAACTTACCGTTTTGCTGAAAATCGCGAAAAACTCATTTTTTTTACCTTTAACCTCAAATAAAATTTTTTCCACACACGGGAATGATGGGGAACTTTTAAATTTTATTTATAATTATGTTTTGAACAATTTTACTGATTTTCAGCTTGTTGGGACTTTATGCACCACTTGTCTCATTTTTTAGTCTAGATTGACCGGACTATTATGGGTAATCTGGTTAATATAATATATAATAATATAGTTCAAAATACAAATTAAAGAGATAAAATCGATATTGAAATCCTATTAACAATTATTTTAAAAGTTAAGTTTCTCGAGCTCAGAACACCCAACTTCGCATTAGAACGCGATTAATATCCAAACCGTAAATATTTAATCGAGTGAAGGTGAAACAAGGCTTAAGGTTGCAATTTTGCAGATCCGTGAAGTTACAATAACCACTTTCAAAAAAAATAAAAAAAATTATGCTATAATTTAGTATGAATTTAGTGTAATTTAGTGCGCCAATAAAAAAATTTAGTGCGCGTTTAGTTTAGGCGCTATACGCGTTGGAAATGTGGTTATTGTAAGTTCACGCGTAATAACCACCTTCTCCGATTTTTATGAAACTTGGTGATAATTTAGTATGAATTTAGTGTAATTTAGTGCGCTAATAAAAAAATTTAGTGCGCGTCTAGTTTAGGCGCTATACGCGTTGGAAATGTGGTTATTGTAACTTCACGCGTAATAACCACCTTCTCCGATTTTTATGAAACTTGGTGATAATTTAGTATGAATTTAGTGTAATTTAGTGCGCTAATAAAAAAATTTAGTGCGCGTCTAGTTTAGGCGCTATACGCGTCGGAAATGTGGTTATTGTAACTTCACGCCTAATAAAACTTTCTCCGATTTTCATGAAACTTGGTGATAAGGTACTAGTACTGATAGATCATTATAAAAGGTTCATCTCAATTTAGTAGGTACCATTGATTCATGTGGTGCAATTTGATACACACGAATTTAAATATAATTAGTTCCAGTGTAGGTAGTAATAATAACATTGTATTCTTCATGGCATTCATATTGTAAGAAAGGAGTTATGTGTGCACATAACACCTTCTTCCATTGATAATGTTATTTTAGATGTACATAGGTAGCTCCTTCATCCACTGCAGTTTTCTATCTTACAGTAATATTTAGACATTTTGAAAGGTGCCATGCGATAGAAGAGTACATAATACCTTCATTCAGTAAGAAAGTCATTTTTTAAATGTTACATCCTTCATCCACTCGTGTCTTCAACTATTCTCTCCTTTTTTATAGAAAAAGTAATAAAAAGTATTTATCGCTTACAGTCGTTATTAGCAACATCTCCTGTTTGTCTTTGACCAATCCTAATAATTTAGGTAGATATGATTAATTAATTGAAATTTGTTAATACCGGCTATAAGTTTTGCGTTTATACCTAGATAGGGCATTCGAGCTTTGGCAGAGTAAACTAAAATTAAATTTAGACAAAGTATCGCATTCATACTGCTACATTTTGTTTCTAATTATCAATGGCAGTAATTTTATGAACTTTCGTAGGGTATTTGGGGTGGAATCCGCGTTGGATAGGTAGAAAACAGACAAATAATAACTTTTTCCTAAAATCTGGACATATTAGTAGGTATCGTATTCATACTGCTAAATCTTTCTAATTATTATTTTTCGGACACATTCATGCAAATTTAAAAATTGAAAACCGGCTAATTGTTACTAATTAATTTGTTATATACCTGGTCGTACGGTCGTATACTATTCAAAGGGACCGTTCCTGTATTTGGACAGTACGACCGTACAACAATCTCATTGTAAAATATTCTTGTTTTTATTGCTTTTGAGTTATTTCAATCTGTTATTACCCACCCAAGTATTTTTAAGACTACCGTTATGGGGTGTAGTCCGGTATTAAAACCTTGTAAAAAATATATCGCAGTCGTCCTACATGTAAGCTCAGGGAAGCAAATAACATTATAATTAAAAAACATAAAAAATCTCAGGTGTGGTGTATTATTTTACAAATTAAATCTCAATCATCATTTAACAATATTATATAGTCCACTAAGAAGTAAAATTTAATAAATTGGAGACAAAAAACGCAAGGATTACATAATTATTTTCAATAATATTACTGCTGTCAAATCAGATGACTGTTTAAAATAATTTGTTCATTAGCTTTTATTTAATTTCTTTTAAAATCAAAATCCGAAAAATTCATCTAATTTGCATATTACCTGTATAGATTTGAATATGTTCTAATTATTATTTATCAGAGAAATGCAATTTTATTATTGAAAAGGTTATTGTAAAAGGTTCTCCCGATGAATCTTTTCGTTAAGGCCCGTCTAGACGCAACGTTTTATGGAACTTCGTATAGCCTCATAATCAAAATTATGAAAACTGCCGTTAGTCAAGGCCGTACATCCCCAAATTCAAGTTTTGAACTAAAAATACATTCTAATGATTTTGATGTATTTTAATTTATAATAGTCAGATATTTCAGAAAAGATGATAAAATCTTATGAACCTATAATATTAATAAGATAAGTATAATTGATTAAAAATTTTGGAAGCTCGTGTTGATATTTTGGAATACCGACCTGCTTGGTTTGAAAAGTATTTCTAAACGCTAAATACTTTCTATTACTTTTTCTATAACAAAGTAGAGAATTATTATTACTATTACCTACTCTGGAACTAATTATATTTAAATTCGTGTGTATCAAATTGCACCACATGAATCAATAGTACCTACTAAATTAGGATGAACCCTTTGTAATGATCTATCAGTACTAGTATTATCGGCGATAGTACTTAGTTACATTACGCGCAGGCGCAGACTACGATATGCATCTTTCGACTCTTTTAGCTCCTAAACTAGACGTGCACTAAATTTTGTTGTTAGCGCACTAAATTACACTCAATTTATACTAACTTATCACCAAGTTTCATGAAAATCGGAGAAAGTTTTATTAGGCGTGAAGTTACAATAACCACATTTCCAACGCGTATAGCGCCTAAACTAGACGCGCACAAAATTTTTTTATTAGCGCACTAAATTACACTAAATTCATACTAAATTATCACCAAGTTTCATAAAAATCGGAGAAGGTGGTTATTACGCGTGAAGTTACAATAACCACATTTCCAACGCGTATAGCGCCTAAACTAGACGCGCACTAAATTTTTTTATTAGCGCACTAAATTACACTAAATTCATACTAAATTATCACCAAGTTTCATAAAAATCGGAGAAGGTGGTTATTACGCGTGAACTTACAATAACCACACTTGTAACCCTTATAACTCCGAAAGTACGCGCGCACTAAATTTTTTTATGGGCGCACTAAATTACACTAAATTCATACTAAATTATGGTAAAGTTTCATTAAAATCGGAAAATGTGGTTATTGTAACTTCACGGACCTCAATTTTGCCCATGTTAGAAATCTTGTAAATAGTGCTTTACTGGAGCGGTTGAGCAGCGAAACCTATTGAAGTTACAAAAAAATTATGTAGATCAAAAATAAAGTAGAAAGATTGGGCTACCATGTAAGCTAAATTTTGTTGCTGATATGTTGATATTTCATAGAGATAAGGCTTACTGAAAGTGAGGAAAATTGCTTGCTTTTATTTACCCAGTTTTGGGCCATTTTTAAATAAAAAATTAAAATTCTGAGATATACATATCGTACTCTATATATTTATCTTCACTTTAAGACTTAGTTTTGAAGAATAATTAACATAATGAACCTGAACCAACCGCTCCAGTAAAACGCTTTTGAATTTTTATATTTCTATTATAAGGAAAGGGGCCTTCTTCTGAAATTGGGAATAAATTCGCCTAACTATGTCAATTTTAATGTAGCTATTTGATAACAGTCGTCGTTATTCCTAAAGTTGCTTACTTTTCAAAATGAGTATATACCTTTCTCACTCTAGCATATCGCAACCTTAACTTCCAACTAAAGACAAACAGACGGACATGCAGATAAATAGACAACAGTCAGACAGGCACATACAATTTCTTCTCGATTGTTAAACTGTTTATTTATCAGAAACAAATTGCCGCTTTGTAACTTTGAATTGTTCTAATCGATATAAAGTCAATTATTTACAATACGATTAATTATATTACGGTTAATTAGACACTACATATTTACTTCCAATCAAACAACAATATGTTTCAACGTGAAAATAAAGTCTGGTAAAAAAGTTTTTCCTTGAGAATATTTTTTTTAAATATATCTCAGTACGAACTTGAAGGCATACGCGTAGTATAGATAAATGATGACACTATGAATGACATACTTTTAGTAGTATAAGGTATAAAAAATATTCTTGGAAATTTTCACCAAAAGCTCACTTGCATACATAAAGAAGCGCAAACGTACGTGTGTGTTTCACTCACCTTCGCTATGCATATAGAATTTATATGAACCCACTACGTTATAAACCTACCTATGACATACAAAGACGATAACATCATATTGCTTTACGATTTGTACATAAAATAACAAATAAGTTAAGCATCAAAATTCTCTACGCAAGTAATTTTTTTAAAGAAATATCCATAGCGAAGTGAGCTTTAACCTTTCAACACAATAAACCTCTTAGTTTATCTGCATTTTGATTGCTTTTGTTGTAAATTAAAAAAAATTGATCAAAATTCAGAGGAGACGTATCGACGTTGCGTTGCGATATAAATTCGCGACAGGAAAAAGTCGAGCAACAAAAATCTTGAATAATTTGAAATATTGTGGCGACGGAAGCATTCAAATTTGTTTACTCGAAATAAATATAGATTGAGACAAACTTCGACAAAAGGAATTGATTTAAATGGAAATCGGAATAATAGTTATAGGTATAACTCTGTTTATGATTGACAAATTCATTATTGGGAAACAATGATTTACTAGTCACCTCCTCAATCCTCAATTATCGATAGCATTTTTGGTAGAAACACCGAATATGTAAAAATACTGAAATCACGAATCTGGTCTGTTTCGAACGTGTCTTGTCATCTTCACTGTTAGCTGACAAAAAAATAGCTAGATGTCATTTTGTAGTACATTCCCCAGAGTCCCAAAACAAACCTTCAATAAAATACGAAAACATCAGTGCTGCCATGCTGTCTATGGTTTCATAAGTTCTCCAATAGGAATTTTCCTGAAAACTGTACGGCAACGTAATATGCAGATGAGTCGAGAACGTAGATTAGGAATATAACTAGACAGGTAGGAATCGATGTGAGTCTTTAGTACCTTAACGATTGTCATTGTTTGTGTTTGCGTAATGGATGAATAATAAGGAATTTTTTGTGCGATTTAGAGGTAAAAAAGTTTCAATATGTAAACGTATTGTTATCCACGTGACACAAATAGTTCGGTTCATATAGACACGCACACTTCTGGCACACGCACGCAGGCTTTATATACATGGCAGGATACCAACAAACTTTTAAACGCAATTGTCACACGCAATAGGAACTGAAACAGTTCTCCAACTGTTACTTGCCAAAGGAACACTTAGGTTAATTAGCAGTTGATTTAGTTTGGGCCGTTGCAACCGCTTGCGGCATAGATAATTATTATCTATATATAAAATGAGGTGAAATGTGATAGAATAATGGTTAGGGTTTATATTCACTCTAATTTCGCGTGATCTCGTTTTTATGGTAAATATTTTTGTTAATAATTTTAATTGAGATCTCTTGTTGTTTTATTTTTTAACATATTTACATAATTTATAATACGACGCCTTTTTATATTAAAAAAAAAGTTAGGGATAACTAGCAGTTCAAAAACCCAACAAACTGTATCTAGATAGCACTCATGTGGTATAATGTATGGTGAGTGGAAATTATTTATAGTCGTTAAAGTGGTGGCAACTCGGTTACTAATTTATAGGCAGAAAGTGGTAATTTATATGATTGTCCTTGTTCGCACTTGCAGGATATCGCGTGTTTACATCAGTTTTAATGTTTCCTCCCATTTTTTGCCTCGGATAAAAGATTTAAATTTTACCAATACAATTTAAGTATAAATCAAATAAATAATTAGTCTTTTTATATCCTTTTATATCTGATTTACTGTACATTTTATTAAGGTATAATTGGTCATCGCTTTTCATTTTTTTGTTGTAAGTATATAGCAACAAACTATACATCATGGAGATTTTACGACATCGAAATAATCACTGCAATTTATTTTAGTTTGTAATTAATGCACTTTTTGAAACTTGATAAATTGAAGCTTTGTTTTTTGATAATTTTTAGGTTATTAACCAATTTGTATTAAGCGAGAGAGACACGATGAAAATTCTCGAAAATCGTCCCCTCGTAGATCAACGGCAGTCATCTCTTGCAAGAATAATAGTTTCTTCTATGCAACAAGTTCCACACTTTGGTGGAAGGATAATTTTAAATACGCGCTACAGACAACGACGGTTTAACATATTACGCGCTCCTCCGCAATCCGTTATTTTTCCCCCAATTCAGAAACTAAATTATTGTAAAACTAATAATATATTGAGCGAGCGGAAGATGGGCGTTCCGAAGGGTAAAGTTGGCCGGGATCGTATAACAATAAAAAGCAAACGAAAGTAGACGTATCAAGTTGAACTATTTTTAATTGAAAAGGAAATTACGTTGCGAGCGGAATATTACAAAATGGCGTTCGGAAAGTAGCAATTTGCAAATATTATATATAAGCTTCTTCGACTATACTAGAGTCACGTTTCATTTTTTGTATAAGTATAGTAATGTATTCCCGAAATAGATAAAGAAACTAATGAAATATTTCTCAACTTCCAACCCGTCAATTTCGGACCATCCCCATGATCCTGATAGTCGAATGAGCCCATAATGAAATTCACTTGCAATTTCCAGCTTAATTTAGCAACTATATTTTTTACGTAAAACGATATCTCTTTATAACCTACATTTTCGACGTTTCTATATGTGCCTTTACAGTGATCTGTCACTCGCTTATATGAGCATGATCGATGAGACTCAGTTGACTGATAATGAAAAGTATCAAAGTCAGGTGAGAAGCCTGTCATCACAAATCGCAAGAACAAAATGCGAAGAGTTAATACCACTGCCAAGAAAGCCGAAAAATCGCCAAACACAAAAACAAAAGTGGGGCGTTGATTTTCGAAATAAAAACGTTGACGTCCAAATAAAATAGTGTTCTATTGGTCTAAAAATCTGTGGCAAAGATTTCCCAAAACTTCTTTCAAGATTTTGCAGAATCTACGTTATACATAAAGAAGGCCCTGTAGCCTGTAGAATTTCATGAAAAGTCTAAACATTTCGTGTGCGACCAGATAGTGAAATAATCCACACTAAACTACTCAAACTTTGTATAGTATAATTATACGAAGGTACAAATTCGCAAAAGGTTTCCAAGGTGCAAAGCAAAATTAGAGTATAATTGGAAAACTCCGCTATACTTGTAACAATTTATTTATCTCGTCCTCCCCTAATAAAAAGAACGAACGGATACTAAAGTATAAAATTAATTGTTACAGAAATAATTAACAAATCAAGAACGAAATTGAAATAAATATTTCCGATTATTAAACAAGTTAATTAAAATCGTAATCAACGTAATAGGGATATAATTCCTAGAGAAAGGTTTAATCTAAATAAAGTTCCAGCTTTATTTCGTCCTTAATATTTTCATATTTTCGTCCAACTTGGAACAAGTTGAAACCCTAAATACGTCGGTCTTTACAAGGGAAGCAATTTGCTAAGGTCGCACAATCTCGTCTTGTACGTCACGTCCGGATACAAATTAATCGAATCCTTCATTGCACATCGAGCGCGTGTATATAAATTTAGGTTAAAAAAAATTAAATTAGGGAAATTATATAATACGAATTTAGTTTACTCACGTGCCTACATTGACCTAAATTTCGAGCAACTAGAGGTAGGCTGTATGTAATAACATCGCACCGAACCGTAGATAACCCCCAGGAACTGCTCATCTTCTCTTGGCAATGACGAGCTATAACCATTCATCCCGGCAGCCTCATCGGTAGCGAGGAATTCATATCACCCAAATGTTCATATCTAAATTTCAGTTAGTATCAAAAATATGTTGGCGAACGAGATGCTTGCGTATCACTTAGAAATTCTAGAGCAATTTTTATACTTTTTAAAAATAAAATTTGACTTTAAGATGTACAAATTTCTAGAGCTGCACGCATTAAGAGAGAGGCGCGTTAGCCATTAAAAACGATTTATGAATAAATGCTTAAAGAGTGAAGTGTGAGAGATTCTAAAGTAAAATAAAAACAGATGGGCTAATATATTTTTTAGAGTGCAAGCGAGGCCGGTCTAATTTAATCCGCGCTATTATCTCCAAGCACAGACCATTTGCTTTTATTTCTCTAACTTTTACAACTACAATTACAATTTCAAGAAAGCATCAGCGCAATCCAATAGTCGTTATTGTTTTACTAAGTCGTAAGTATTGCTACAATCTTGATCTTAAGATGTCTTAAGATTTCTTTTAAATTGCACATAATTAAGTTTGGGCCAACTATGAAAAAGGCAGTTTCCGTCTGTTCTATAATTTTCATTTTATGAATAATTCGCGCCCGATCGACGGGGCCGTCGAAATCGTTCGCTCTAACGATTCTCATTAATTTCGAATAGTTCGAAACGTCCTAGCGGAGTATTCCAAAACTATTAATTTAAGCAATTAAAAATTCGGCAATAAATTAAAAAAAAAGTATCAGAACGTATACACTTCGTTAAGCTCGAAGCTCGACGTTGCATTACACGAAGCCTGGAGCCTTTTGACTTTTAAAACAGCTTGGCCACGCACAAGCCTTTCTAAATATTAACTGTCATAAAGTTTATTATAAACGTATCAAAAACGCACCCCAATAAATAAATAGTGTTTTTCCTAAATAACTTCAAGTATTTTGAACTGTAATAATAAAATCTTTGTTAGTGAGGAAAGGCTAACCAATTTCCATAATGTAATGAGATTGATCAAATACCCGAAAGGGTTTCATCCAGGTTTGTTATCTTTTCATCTATTGTAAGTTTATCTAAATACAAAAGTGTATAGTGGCTAACAAAAGAGCCGAATCTGTCGAGGCAAGAATGGCGAACGGGAAAGGGATGCTTTACTAAAAATAGTTGCTATTGAATTCGTTTTTAAATCCTTATAGGGTAACCCTTAACTAAATTTTTTTGGGTCTAAATTCGAGATGATTTCTTTTAGAAAAATTTTGATTATATCTGGGAGATAAACCAAAAAAGTTTTATACTAAATGAAAAATGCACTTTTAACCCTCTGTTTGATATAGTGGAAAATCTAAAGTCAAATCTTCTTTATGTGTCTGCATATTCTTCTAAAACTGTTAAATGAATTTCAAGGCTGCCAACCTGTCTGTAAATGTAGAAATTTTGCATTCTACTTTATTCCTTATAGCATTTGTTATAATATAAAGAGCTGATGTGGTAGTGACAGCAAATGCTTGGGAGAATTTTCGTATAACTCGAGTCGGATTTTAAACTTTCGCTACTATTTCCAACTTGGAAAAAAGCTATTACAAATTAATGTTAAATTAGAGAAAATTCAATTAAGTTACCCAAATTCTATTACCGTCTCGAATCGAGAAACAAATCAACTTCATGTTATACATTGTTACGTGACTTATGCTTCAATTTGCATTTACATTTAATTCCTCACCAGACATATAAATTACTTACGTTTACTGTTTATGTTTTAATATTTATTGAACACGATTTTTGCTCTTTATCAATTAATAAAATAATACGACGGTAGAAATGAAATTTCGTTAGTGGAAAAGTCATAATACAAATAAAAGTTTTTAGGAGTTTTCTAATGACGAAAATTCTAATACTGAAAGGGTTGCTCTTCGACATTTTAAGTCTCCAGTGATCGAAATCCTCCGGGATACGTGTTGTTCAAAAACTGCACAAAAGAAACGTGCACTGGCGTAAATTCGAGTCTCTCCGTAATTGAAAATGATAACAACTAGGGCGGAATAGATAAAGAAATTTATAGCGACAAAAAACTGCAAATTATGTTACTGTGAAAAAAATGCGAAAAAACTAAAATTTTTGCAAATATGTCCCTTGACAATCCATTTTCGAAAGCGCAATCTTTCAAAGTACTTACTTCGAAAAATGTCTTGTTGATCTCGTGCAACTGAGAGTGTTAACAGTGTACAAACTGTACAGAGTGAGATCAGATCGATGAGCCATTAGTTTAGGTCGAGTTCTTTCCTAAGATTTGGAAAGTAGTGACGAATTTCATTTAAATTAAACCCGAATGCCTACTTTATGTATGTGGTCTAGACTAGAATTATTCATGGAGGGGTGAGAAGTGAAACATCAAACATCAGTAACGGAAGGAAGTTACTCAGTAAGTGTGCGCGGCCGAGTACTCCAGGGTTATGTTATGCAACTGACAGCTTGTTCTTCGTCAGGCGCCTCATGTTCTTCGCGCGTTTAACCCTTACACTTATTTTCTATTTTCTTACTTAGAACCCTCAAACTCCTAGGTAGATACTATTCGTAGGTCTATAGTTTAGAACACCGCTAAATTTTAGAGACACCCTGTAGCTTAATGTAGTAGCTTACCCAAATGTGCTTTCATTTGCCCGTTCTTTTTCTTGAACTGTTGTGCTTTACCGCTGGATTAAATATGTAAAAGTAGTTTATTTATAGATTACCTCCCTGTTGATCCAGTCGAGCTCAATTTTATCCTTATCACAAAGCAAAATACAATAAATTTCATACAAGTCGAGAATAATTCATTTTTTATCATTTGTTGTAAAAAGTTCGTAGCATGCAATACGTTTCTTTCATAATTCATAATTTCATAATATGCATATTCATGCAGGTATGGAATACCTACGGATATAGGTGGGTAAATACATCTAGTACCCCACTCGAGCTGCAAGGCATAATTTTGTATACCTACCCTATTACTATATTTACATTTAATTAAACTAATTAATTTGTTTTATCTCCCATTTGCTAGACTTTCTATATAGTACGTATTCAGTCGAATTAACAAAAATTGTTTTTATTTTAATATATTCCATTGTTTCGTCGTCTAATATCAAATAAATAAAAGCCAATTGTTATGAGGGTAGCAACATGATGTCTATCTAACTTAATTTAGTATAAGACGTAACACCCGCAGTTTAGGGGAGGATGTTTTTGTTCGATCGCAGCGGTGGTTAACTGTATTAATAATAATAGCCCTGATGAGAGCCAATAACAAGTCAATTATAAGCGATAAGTAAGTATAATACCTATTTATTCCCCTCGCAAGAAATAATGTTCTCCCCCTAGCGCACACAAACTCGCGAAAATTTCATTTTGATCGATATTACATTAAGAAATACGATTTTGTTCTTTTAACTTCCATTTTTAAAATTATCTACAATTCTGATCGCAAAAGGTAAAATTTTGCATCTGCTAGAAACTTATTGGCGTAGGTAAAATCGATAACAAATTTTCGGTGCTCACAGATTTTATCGCAGTTTTGGTTAAAACTGTAGAAGATGGTAAAGCGTTATGCGGAGTAATAGATTATAAGTTGACACTGCATCTGCCCTTCTAGAGACTGAGGCACAAAAACAACCCCCTCTGGGAGTGTCACAATATACTTTTTACCCCCCAAGATGAACATTATTTACTCTCTTGGATGTAAAGTGAATATAAAGTAACACGGTTTTACTGAAATATTTAATACGTCGTAATCTGTTACAATTTTCTTTAAACCGCGTTAAAATATGTTTGCCATCGAGACTATTTTTAATTTTGATGGTGCCACAAAAACATAAACGTTAACAATCAATTTATGTGTTTAATTTAAATAAATACGACGCAATATCATCCAGTTTTATAGAACCACCCTTACATAAATTGCAAAAGATACCTTCAGTTTGCTTTGCTAACCCACCATGTCTTTTGAAGAGCGATTATAATAGGAGATAAGCGACAATAGATTTTTTGTATTGTCGGTTAACCATATAACATAGGTCCCAAGTATTTTCAAACATTGCCATTCTTTTGTACGTAATAAATGTCATCCTATCCATTTTAAAATTGTTTGAAATTCAGACTTTTGCTATGAATGCAGATACGATCAATAGAATTTTATGAAGAGGTAAAAAAGGCGTGTATGTGGGATGTACGGAACATGCAGTAAAACGGTTTGCAATGAAAATTTGTTTGAAAATTCCAGATGCCAAGATGTATTCGGGACAATACTAATTTAACAACATTTGGAATGAATAACTATTTTTTAGAGACGATTAAAATTTTAAGCGAAGGAATGTAAAAGTTTCATACAGCTAATTAAATTTTAATATGTAGTTTTAAAATTATTTTAGTACCTGACCGTTTTTAATTAAGCTTTATTCAATAGGATAATAAAAAAATATAAAATATTTTATATTGTGCGAAGCATATGTGAGTTCCATAAAACTCCATACAATATGCTGAATAATTTGTATAGAATTTTTTATCGCTTTATTGAATTTTAGCGAAAATCTTCAATATAAAAGTAATTGTCAATTTTATACAGCAACATGTGAAAAGTATAGCATTTCAGGAAATAGAAAAAAGAATGGCAACCTTTTAATATTTCTCGTTTTATAGAAACTGCGAGAAATTGGAACAGTCTATTCCGAACAGATACTATAACAGTTTTAGTAGAAATACTTACTACCAATCTAGTTCAGACTTTTCTAATTTCCAACAACTCTTTCGTCGTTTGCAGTTAATTCTTACAAAACTTGTGAAAACGTACAGGGTACTCAATTTAAAAAGACGTGGATAACTTCAACATTTCGAAAACTATCCGGGAGGCACTGAGCACTTTTACTATTTTTAACGATGCAGGTTGAAAACATTTATAAAACTGACCTTTTTCCACTCAAAAGTGGCAGCATTTCCTTGGGGGTAGCTCCAAAAGGGTGGGATTTTACTTCTTTTTCGGTTTTTCGCTTATAACTTGAAAACTACGCACTTTATGGGACAGCTGCTTTCAAATAAATATAAACTGCCTTAAATTTCCTACAAATTACATTTCTTAGGTTTATTTTCTCAGACGCACGGTTTAAGCGCTAGAGCGCGTTAAAGTTTTACAAAAATTCCAAGATCGGCCAAAAAATGGTTTTGTCGCTTATAAATAAAAAACTACGCACTTTTTAGAGCTAAATGATTTTATTAAAAAAGAAAGTACTTTCAATTCCCTACTAATTATATGCCTCTTAATTTTTTTTCGTCAAATAAACAGTTTAGGTGCTATAGCGCGTTGAAGTTTAGTGAATATTAAATTTAGCTTGTCCGAAAGGAGAGCAGATATAACATATCTGCAATGAGCATATAATATATTATATGCTCAGTGCTAAAAAACAAAAAAAGTACGTTGACGATGCAAACTGAAAGAACATAAAAAAAGAGTAATAAAATGGGCAAGAGAAGGGCGAGTTTTTGCTCTTTCTTCAGTTTTTCGCTTATAACTTCAAAACTACACACTTTTTGAAAAAAGTGCCACTATATAGAAGTGAACTACATCAAATTTCTTACCAATTACATCTAAAAGGTTTTTTCCTTAGATAAACGGTTGAGGCGCTAGAGCGCGTTAAAGTTTGACAAAAACTTAAAAATCAACAAAAAAACTGTTTTTCGGTTTATCGCTTATAACCCACTTTTAAAGAAAAGTGGTTCTATACAAAAATAAACTACATTTACTTTCCTACATACTACGTCTCGAAAATTTTTTTGTCAAACTAACAGTTTAGGCGCTAGGGCGCGCTGAACTACAGAGCCTCGAGAAGGGTGGGTTTTTGAGAGGCAAACCAAACCGTAAGGATTGATACTAGGAAAATTTATACTAAAAATTGCATGTCTTGTGCAGATTTTAAACATATTGTGACAGAGGGTTTCTACTGCGCAGCCTTCGTGGTCGCAGACGCCTTTGAAATTGAAGAAAATTCGATCTTTGACAGACGGCCAGTTTTATTACTCATTTTCAATGTTCTTTCAGCCTTTGTACTTTGTTTAGTAAGCGTCTCCCGGACTATTAATGTCAAACAAACGCAAAATAAACAATGAAATTAAAAAAAAATTATGAAAGAAACAGTAGGTACAAGGGTCAGCACCAGGGTTTGTCATTTTCATGGTTTGAACGCCAAAACGCCATCATATTTAAACTTGCAGATACTAATTTTTCAGGAGCTGGTTAAAGAGGACATGATTACTCTATTAATTTCTTATCGGTTTTACTTTAAATTTACAAACATAAAGTGTGGGATTACCGGATCACACGCAAAGTACTTAAGATCGGTGCCACCCCTATTTGAATTTGATATTCCTATATCGTTTCAGATTTGACGCGTCAATTTAAATGCTAATAAATAGTTAATGACGAAAACAAAGCAAAAATATTCAAACATATATACCCTCTATACTGCCACTCAAACTCGTGACAACCATCAATTTTTTATTCCACATATATTTAAAGCCATTTTTTTTATAAATCACAACAAATTTTAAACCCTTCAGTAAAGCTTTTATACAATTTTTCAAATGGGAAAAAAACTTTTTTTAAATTTCATGTATAGACGCGCCCTTGTGTTTCGATATTTTTCGAGGATCATGAAAAAACCACCATTCAAAATAAAATTCATAGTAAGTTTATTGAAGTGAAACAACGACTTCCTTCACGATAGATGTAACTTTCAAGTGATGGATGTTGCAAAGCAACGAACTCCTTACGTAACCAATGACCCATCTTTTGCCGAGTGTTTCCAATGACAAAATAAATATGGGGAGATCCAAATATAATTTTACATTTATATCGTATTTTAACAAAGACGGATTACACAAATAAAGTCGCTTATTAGTATTATTTTCTCTTTTACAAGTAACTTTTAATTTAAAAATTAATTATCCGACTTAATTGAGTTATTATTGTGTAGGTAGAATTTTTTAGGTTTTGAGCTTTACGCGGAAAGAACTAAATCATTTTTTAATTAAATTTAAAAACTGATTGATTTTAATTAGTTTTTACGTTAATTATAAAAATAGCGAAAACTGCATTTTCAAAGAAGCCCTTTACTTCGAGCTTGGCTTAGTTAATTTTTTGAATTTCACAAAGGAATTAATTAAGCGCAAAAATCTTGCTTTCTGTTCGTAATTCCAAATTCTTTTTATCGCAAAAAAATCCCATCAAGTTCTGTAACTTATCCATACATGAAACGGCTTTTGTAGAGAAGTTCATAATGAAATTCGTAACTATTTTAATTAAAAGATTGATATTGAATATCAAGAAGCGCGTTTCGAGTCAAAGTTGTAATCGATCAGCAATTAAATTGTAGTTCAAAGGCCAAATCTGCACGTGAAGGAAGGAATCCATCATAACACTTAAATATGTAAACGACGAAGCTCTGGCGATGTAAGCTTATAATCTGGCATCCTGTATCAATCACAATTCACAATGTAGACTTTATTACCATTGACATATATTATAAATGATGCCTGGTTAGCCATTCGATAATCACTTACATCTGATTACGTTTTCGATTAGAAAAAGTATCATTTGTGTTAATATCGACATTGCCCATGTCAGATTACATAAAAATCAAACTGTTAAGATTCTTATCACAATTAAAAGAATTTAAATCTCGTACGCTCTTAGCCGTCCGCTCTATGACTGTCAAAAAATGAAAGTTCCTAAAATTATACCAAAACCCGACCAAATTCACGCCTACAAACTTAAACCGATTTAGACAATATTTTAACTACAATCTCGTTAGTTTATCCGATTACTAAATAGTAAAAAAAAATTTGTCACACTTCAAATAATTATAGACCTGTTTTTAAATTTCTCCCGCGTCCACTTTATAGCCACATTGATTTTTAAAAAGCTTATTCGAAACGACATACTTTAGGATATTGAGAAATTAGCATCGATATTGGTGCCATAAATTAAATGTTTATTTCGGAAACGCATATTCTTATTTATGTCTTGTGGAATTAAGTTTTTGTGTGTACTCGTATATTAAAAAACGAGAAATATTTAATAATCAATTCAACAATAGTTCTTATTAAAAATATTCTTCGATTCGCCTAAATACGTCGAGAAAAAAATCGTGAGAATTAAATTAAGCGATGGAGTGCAAAGAATGAAATTTCGTATTAAAGCATAAAAATTTGACAAGAGAACGAAATGGCCAAAAGTGTGCATTTCTTCGCTACCAGTATTATCAAATATACGGTTATTTTTTTGTAATGAAATTTTTTATAAAAAATAACAAATTTGTGTCGTTTTTGGTCTAACGCGAAGTACATGTTAACAAACAATTTAAGGCTTAAACGGATCTCTTCAATGGTAAATATTGCGTGTTAATCACCAAATGTATGATATTACAGTCACATTAATTACACCTATCTTAAGCAAACATGCAAATATCGAATTGTTTATAATGTAAAACTTGGTAGCCCCCTATTTTACGTTCGAGACGTAAAAATTACATTTTTGCGCTTTCTCTCCGGCAATATCACGGTGATAAGTCAAAAACTTTTTATCTAACATAATAAGAGTTCAACAATAATACTCATATAAGCCTCATTCTTAATTACTTAAGAAATAAATGGCGTTTATATAGCGTTACAATTATAAATTATTTATCTAACGGTTGTAAGTACAAAAAGATTGAAAATGTACCATCTATTCAAGTATAGGTAAGTATTTCGATAATCAATAGTAAAAATTTTTTAAATGTAACTTTCATTAAAATTTATTGTTGTCATATTCCCAATCGATAATTAATCATTGAGTTATGACTTGTCTTTTTTTTTTAATACTTCGAAATATTTTCCTACGCTTAACTTATACATAATACGTATGTAAACATTTTAAATAATTTTAAACAAACTCGATTAGTTATTTAACACGAAAAGGCAACTTGATCGTTAAGGCAATCAAAAATAATTTTAATTCGCTATCTCTGGAAACCTTCAAAGATCAACAGAATAACGACCGAGTCTTTACGACAGCCGCGATTAAAAAATTAGTGCATTGATACAAAAATCGCTCTAGAATTGCAATACTGCACTGTTCGTTCACTCTCACGCTTCAAATTTAGCATAGTGTCAACCAGAGTGCAAGAACTTTCTGGGTCACTCTACTCAAGCATCATGTACTTGAATTGAACTGTGGCAACTACTTACCGGCCCTTAAAACGAAGCAACACAGATATAACGTTCCAATAAATGAGTCGACTGTAAAATGCTATCACACATCAGTTTCTGATGGCTAGGAAGACCTGCAGGTATCAAAAGATCTACATCAGTTATCTATTTGAAGGTATTGAACAACTGATGGGATAAGTGTAACTTTAGAGGGCTGTTAACTCCGTAACAAAGCAGTTTTTTAAACACACTGTACATTATAGTAATAATGAAGATAATTTACAATCTGTTGCCTAACAACATCAGTTGTAGACACAGCAATTTTGTCAAATGAAACGGTGCCTGCAGCATTGTGTGTTAGCATTGAGAGGGCAAGATATACCCGTATATTACTCCCCGTACAAAAGTTATACTGGTTGGCCTGCAGCGCAAGCTTTTTTGTAAATCCAATTAAGAAGGTTTACCTATATGTCAGTAAAATAAAACTGCAGCTCTTTGTTAGTTTGAAAAAACTCAATATTGAAGAGAAACAAAAAATTGAGAACTTTTTGAACCTGCCCCGTATTAAAAAAAAGTCGAGTTAATCTGTTTTGTTGCTAATACTACTTATATTTTTATTTATTTCAAAGTTCGATTCAAAATTGAAATTTTCGTTTAGGAAACAAATTTGTACAGGTATTTTCTATTAAGGGTAAGGTGGGTAGGTGCCTAATACGTTACATGTAGCCATCAGTCCCACTTTCAGAACAAAATAACTTGGAAAGTTCAAACTCTTTTTATACTTATTTAAACAATTTGCTTAAAATATTCAATTTCGTTAATTAAAAAAAGCAATTTCTTTCATTCTAATTAATTTAAATGTGTTTTAACGTAACCTCGACTCTAGTAAGTTTCTTTTTTTTAATAAAGTACAAATCCTCTTTAAGACAAATAGGATTAGAGACAAAATCGAAATAACCAATGTGTAGTCAATTTATATTTGACAGTTTTCTTGCAATTTCCCGGGAACTTTTAATGCAAATTTTTTAAATTAGATGTTTAAAACTTTCGACTCGACTATAAGGCTACGTGTGTTCATAAAATAAACCATATAGGCTTTACTTATTTGAGCTAGATTCAAAATCAATGGCATCGGGTTCAATTACCGGGAGGTCGTGTCAGTTCTACGGCCTGGGGGACTTATACTACCGTAAGTTGTAAGGAAATCACGGTTATTGTAACTATTCACTTTCTGGGTAAACTTACCATAACCACCATTTTTATAATACACTATACACATAATAGACTTTTGTATTACATAAGGGGAATTTAAATTTACTGAAATAAATTTAAAAGGTTACATAAATTTCTTACGTCCTTTTAAGAAATTAAAGCATTCGCGTTCGGAGAAATGTTTAATTAAATTTATAAGTTTGTATTTGAAATCCAAAGAGCTGCAGTAAATGAAACAAAACTATTTGTATAATTTGTAAAAATCAAAGAAAATCGCGTCGAGTATCGCTAGTAACATTTTTCTTAAAAGTGTCAAAGAGCAAACTGTAAGGATCGAGTTTAATTTAGAAAAAGGAAATATAGTCCTAAAGGAATATTACAAAGTGCTCGTGTCATCATAGTTTTCTTGCTCTATTAGTTTCGATTCGCGTTTCGTATCTGATTAAAGGAATGGCCGGTTTAGGACGGATCCACAGACTATTAGACAAGTGCCAGACTGTCGAATGTCGAATAGAAGAAGAATTCGATCGCGCCAACTATGCAAAATACAATTCAAGTACGAAATACAAGAATTCGAGTGAAAATTGGGTAGGCCGTTTAAATGGATAGAATTTCCAAATGTGTTAAGACACTAATTTGGATACAAAAGTCATTCCCTATATACCCTCGGAGGCCGAGAGCCCGAACCTTAATCAACTCAAAAGTTATTAAGTTACGGCATGGTTTCTTTCGTGAAAATTGGGTTAAATTTTCTCGTCTTCGTCCCACGTTTTCTTTCGGATAACTGCACAATTTATCAAAATGACAATGAGTCGTTGATTTCCATAAAGTTTCCTTAATATTCTTAAAAACGTCAATAGAATTTTTGGTAAAACACGTAAACTATTTTATCGATAATTACAACGTTTTTGTTTCGTGAAATGAGTTCGTGA
Source organism: Malthinus flaveolus (assembly GCA_950108345.1). NCBI lineage: Eukaryota > Metazoa > Arthropoda > Insecta > Coleoptera > Cantharidae > Malthinus > Malthinus flaveolus. The sequence goes on from OX467286.1 coordinate 5,053,333, forward strand.
TACGATTTCAAATTTTGCTCGAATCTAATCATTTCGTCACGAAATAAAAAAGTAGGTAAATATAAACACAATCTATTTGTTTTATTCAAATATGTTAATATTTTGTTAGGAATAGTTGTAAAATAAATTACGACTTTTATCGATCTGACTTACTACTATTACTACACTACCTACAGCCGTTTGATTTTACCAATTTTCCATTGCTACGATAAAAGAATTTTGTTGTAATTGTAGAGTATATCATTACTTTATGTAAGTACGTAATTATTTCAAAAGAATTCATCATCTTCATCAATCATGATTATACAATTTCAAGGCCAAATGAAAACGTTAACACCGTCAAAAACCGGACGCAAATACATAAACGATTCGTTATTATGGATCACGATAACTTGTTTTTATACTTTTGTAGAAGAGGCACGGTTTATAAATAAATAATTAAGCTATGGGAGGAGCCACTACTTCCCAAATTTGCATTTTTACCAGAATGGCTGTAAAATAGACATGTGCAGGTGAGAGTAATAGTTTCGGTAGTCGGTGCTTGATGCTGCCATTTTATTTTTGTGTAACCAACCGAAGCAATTAATTCTTTTTAATTAGTCTACTATACTAGACTTTGTTTATATTCACCAAAATAAATAATGGCCACTTTATTACTATGATAAATTTATTCAAAATCGCTACAAATATTGGAATGAAAAAAATTTTTGGGGCAATTTTGGACATTTAAGAAAGCGAAATTATTTTCCAATTCACTACCTATTTCATTTTTTAATGTTTTAACAATTTTAAATGAATCAAAAACTGTTTGCTAACGCTAACGACTAACGACACACTAACGAAATCAAAAACACCCATTTATGCATGTTATGCACTTCAAATTTAAATTATATTTGATGCAGAATTCTTGGTTAATTATTGGGTAAATAAATAAATAATCAAATCGATAAACTGTTGAATTGATTGAAAATTTAAATTAAAGTAAGTTCTATTTCACTATTTGTAAGAGCAACATTGGTAGATATAGCTAGGAGGTAGTATACTTGCAACTCCCTCTATCGAGAATTCAGCTTTACAATTAAAGTGCTGTTAAGTTCGTGTTTCTTGTTACCTTTTAATCAAAAAAAATTAATAACACAACTAAAAATAGTAAAAATATTTTAATTTGGTTGTTTTTGCTTCAAAATTTTTGAAATAATTCAAGTGCATTTTCACAGCTCCATGAACTTGCAAAAATAAAAATAATGAGTTTGTCGAGAATAAACCAGACTTCTAAAACTCTACCACTTATGCAAAAAAACTTCAAACTATACATTAGCAGAAACAATCCAACTTAACAACAGTAAATTGATGATTTATTAACCGATCCAACAATAACCGATTAGTTCGTTCGGGGAGTTTATAAAACTTTGACTTACTTACAAGCTTTTGGACCACCCTGTACGCAAATATTAATTGTCAAAAAGTTTATTTTTTTTAATATTTCGCTGTTTTCGTACTCTTTTTATAGACCCAGTAATCACAATAATCAGCCTATTTGAGACTGCTCTTGTTAGTGAACAAGAGATTTTCTACGTCTCTAGGAGGATGATACTGGTCAAATAAATCGGCACAAATTCATTAATTTTCAACTTCATTATACATTATACTTATACAGGATGTTTTAGATACAGCTCTTTTTTTTTATTTCATCGTGAAACATTCACAGTTAAATGTTAAACCTAAAACCAAAATAGTTTTACCACACAAGAAACAAATTAATACCTTCAGGGGAGATGGACCGGCCTAGTATTAAATTAAACATAAGCCATTATCTCGTTAAAATTAGTGAAATATTGCCCTTAATTTTCCAGTACTCAATTTTAAGACTATAAGGCTATGCATAACAAATTAAATAATTTATTATAAGTACCTACTTGTAAGCAGTTGCAAAACAAAAAGGGTGAACATCAAAGTGAAACGAACCTATCAAAAGGTGAAAGAACAAAGCCATGCCCCTAAGTTTGAATATTGTATTTAGACGAACACATGCCCAAATATATTTTATTAAAGGCGCGCCCAAAATATATAATTGATCCACGTTTCTCCCCTTTCATTATTTTTCCCCAATTATTATGTCTAGGGTAAGAAAGTGACCATATTGTTACTCGTAACTTACCTATCCAAAAATTTTGAAAAGGTAAAACGTTCAATTAAAACCACCCTTTAAATAAATCTCTAATTAACAAAATTTTAAAAGCAAACACAATCAAAATCGTCGGGAAATCATAACTCGCGATTGATCTTAATTCAAATAAACGCCTAAATTTGTAATCTAAACATATTTTAATTTTTATTAAATCGGGTTACATAAAATTACCGAGTAAAACCGTGAACATTTCTCTTCATCAAAGGCTCTGATTAGAAGTTCATTATCCACGTAAAGTTGAAACTTTTAGATGAAAAGTTATAGGAACGAGAATCTTAAAATGTGAAAAATAATTAATTAGACGAAAAGTTTCAACAAGAAGGGTATGATTAAAAGAAGAGAAAATTTGATTACAAAACTTGAAAAACTTGAGGGTTAGAGATACTAAAAGATAAAAATTTATAAATTATATCTTTCTTTATTTATTTATTTAAAAAAAAGTGTAATTAGCGAGTAGTTGAAAATGCTGGAACGACAATTTTTTCTTCTCGATTCTCTCGTAATTTAATAGATCGAACGAGTGGTATTGTGTGCTCAATTTCTGAATAGAAAACCTATGTTAAATGCTGGATGGGACGTGGCACAATAGAAGCTTTTTGTGTCGTTGTCGCATACACGACCTAAGCAAGAGATCTCGTGTGGTTTCACACAAAAGATTAGTGAATACCTTGGGCATAAAGTTCAGGATATTTTATCTAATCGCGAAATCGCATCACGCAAGCGCAATGACAGCCGGCTATAAGTTCTTATCTTTCATCTTCTCTTCGATAAGACATCTAGGGTTCACTGTGTAGAAGCTACATCTGCTTTTAGAGAATTGAGATTAAAGCTCCTTTAAGTAAACTGCACAGATTAATGGGGCGTTTTTGAGTTAAAGTTTAACCACAAGAAAAATGGAATCTCGTGTATCTACATTCATTTTCTTGCCAATTTATCCTTTTATCTACTAACGTAACGTATGTGTTGAATTTGCAATTTTAATTCGTTTTATATTTTTCTTTAGCTGCAATCATTAACTTATTTAACACTTGACAGGGATAATTAGAATAATTTATAGCGATTTTATCTTTTGACGTAATAAGAAGTACATTTCTAATGTGCAAAAGTATCAATTTAATTACCGAAAACCTCCTATTATAAATTGTTTACGCATGTTCCACGATTGTTATTCTCGAATAAGCGGCAAAGATCGCTATCTCAACTCTCGAGGAAGTAAAATAAACTTTGCACGGTTGTGAAATTTCGAACCACCGAAGTAACCACTTTTATATAAATACTAATTCGAGTTTAGAGATTTGTCGGAGGTGTTTTGATAGGAAAGACATTGTAAACTAGAAACTAGGGGAACTTAGAATATTGACCTAGAAATTGAAAGGGTTTAGTTATACGTATTGCACATCTGTCGATTTCATGTTTATTACAAATGTTGGGAATGAAACATGTTTCCTTGTTTATGTTACTCGAGCATTAGGAAATTACTTTAATAATGCCATTTATTTTTTACGAGGGTGGTTGTTAAAGGTGGGTACTTAAAATGTTGTAAAGAACAGCACAACTATCGTCGTCTACAGACAGACACGCTTCGTACTTTTCGAATTCGAATGTACACTCTTTCAACACAACAACACGCAATCGAAGAAGCTTTAGTTTCGGCAAACAAAAAAGGTACAAAAAGGCAATTTTATAGCAGGATGGAGTGTACGGCATGAATACGATAAACTTTATATTCACAGTCGAAAGTAATGAAGAATAAACAGATAAAATGATAACTGCACGTTCAAAAGCAGGTATCGTGTTTCCCAAAAAATTTAACGATAATGCACCCAAAACTAAGAAAACAAGGAGCAGTTGTGACTAAATGAAATATATTTCGGATACGAGGATAGAAAAACTTAAAATTACAAAAGTTCAGTCGATACACATATACACTCTCCCTGTATATAGTACTAATACCTACATGTAAATTTAAAGTGGATAAAATCGACTGTTTAACAATTAACAAATGTAGCTATAAATAAATTGGAATATTTTAACAAAAACTGAAAGTTGTTAAGCGTTAGGGGAATGAATTTAAAAAACTCGAAACGCCTTCATGTGAACCGTGTGTATTCTAGACATGTGATGGGTGATTGGTATTCGATATTAATTAATTCATATGTTTACTTTTAATTTTGTAATCCTTTCGAATTGGGCAGAATTGGGTAAATTAAATTTCTGGAAAAACGGTTTCGAAACGTTAAAATAATACACTCATTTAATGCAAACATATCATCAAAAAGTTTTGTTTACCTACATAATATTTTACGAAGTACTCGAGTTTAATACTTTATCAACCCGCGTGGTTGTTAAATTCGTTCAAAGTAGATACGTAATTTTGTATATTTAATGGGTTTTTTACTCAATTTGATTACTCTTTGGTTTAATACGCGATACCACCACCAGTTCCAACTCCAACTCCAACTGTTAATATTTATTTTAAAAATTACTTTCGGTTTTAAGCGGGATCGTATTTACGACTCGATTATTAAATAAAATACTTCTATGAATAATTGTCCACGCAAAAGCTGCTAGCGGGGAGCCCTCTCGAGAGTTCGAAGCGAGGCTAAATCGACTGAAATCTAAAGCTTGCCCACAATTGACATCGTTCACAAAAGCGCGAATTTATAAACTGGAAGTCGCTTTTTGCCCAACTTTATTATTCCCAGTTAAGTTTATATTTTTTAGAAAATTTCTTATACTAACCCGCTTTTCTGGAACTAATTCCAAAATCTTTTGCATATCTCGAGTATTATTGATTTCTCCATAACGATTAGATTAATTTTTTATTTGGAAACCTGTTACGCCGTCGATGTTCGCATTTAATATTCAATTTCTAGTCAGCATATTTATTGTCTTCGCTAATCCTACTAATGCTCGACGTCAAAATAAATGTTTAAAGAAATTTAAAACTGTCTAAGCTCACTAGGTGTCCTTCATTCTATTATGGGATAAATTTCTTAAAAACTAATCCTCCTAACGCCTCATTTTGACGAGTTGACGTTTGATATTTAGAGATAATTAGAGGATATACCAAAAGCCCACCTACTCGGATAGTTTTCATTTCTCAAAAATTATAAATTAATTTTATTAAAATTAAATAAAAAAAAATCTCTTCCCCAACTTTTGCTTGTTCAACATTCAAGTTTGCAAATTCAACCTCTCTGTTAATGACTCCATTTTTCAGCGCTTTAGGCAAACGAGATATACGAACATTTTTATATTATTTGTTAATATGATCTACTTTACCACCCCGAGGCAATTTTCCAACGAAATAAACATTTACTTAAGACTTGTAGATTTGATTAAAATTAGAAAATTGTAAGTGAATTTTTGCAAACCAAAAAGTTTCGAGTGACTAATCACGCAAATAAACGTATTTGTTTAAATTAACTTGGAAAATTAAACAGTATGCTAATAAACTTAAAATGGATAATATTTTACATATTAATGGTTTACAGAGTTATGCAGATTAATAATTCAGCTTGGAGTAAATGTATTAACTCTGTCGTAATTCGCATTTAACCTTTCTACTACTTGATAAATACTGATATTAGTTAATGGTGTATGGCTTAATTTCAAAAATGATTATTAAAATAAGCGCCCCATAAACATAGAAGAGTCTAGATGAAAATTTAAATATGCAGTAAGTGGCGTCGAGGTTAATGTTTTGCTTTTATGACTAATTTGGGATATAAAATACTAAATTAAAAAATATATTGTATAATGCTCTACCGAAGCTTCTACCAAAGAGGCGGTATTCATAATTTACATGAAACTTTTGTGTTTAAATATTTTGCCGGAAATGGCCGAGTTGAGTCCGTAACTAATCGTACACAAACAATTTTCATTTCTTAAAAATAAATTCTGAAACGTCCTGAAAAATGGTTGCAGACCATAACTCTGATTTTGCGTATTCGCGAAATTACCCCGTTCGCCGCCATCTTGGAAAATGCGATGTGGCCCATGCCTCACGTTCTATCCTTCGCAACTTGATGGTTTTGCAGACTTGAAGCGTCCCTGCCAGAGCAAGCGCCCCGATGAAGAGAAAAAAACTTATTCGGGTTCAAAGTTGATATTGTTTTTGTGAATTTTTCTTTCAGGAGCTTTTTTGCAAATCGTTTTCTTATTATGCATCGTGTTTGAACTAAAATGGGGTTTTCACGGCAAAAATAAGTCTCCGGAGAGCATCATCACTAACTGTTGAATAAACAAATTTCCCAATAAGGTCTCTCTGGCATTGAAAGAAAACGTAACTTAATTTTAGTATCTTCCTGCAACTTCAAGAACGGTAACCTAATTATGTACAACAATCCGCTCCTTAGAGACAAAGTAGATATCAAATTTGAACCGTAAGTCGAAATAAACAACGATAATTTTAGCCCATCAATCAATTAAACATTTTCAGCCAGACATAATCGAATTCACAAAATATAATTTCAACCACTATATTATACCTAGAGAGGAAGAGTTAAATTACAAGATTGCACTTAACGACCCACCCTCGACTACAACATCAGATCATATTATTTGGCAGCTTGACGGGTGCAGCGAGAGAAAACAAAGCAGCTGTCAGCCATTGTTTGTTGCTTAGTACTATTGAAAATGGTGGTTAATATAAGTGTGAATTATTCCAACACTTTTGTTTTGAAAAAATACTATACGAAATTGAGAAAATATATTAACACAAATTTGACGCAGGTTCATTAAGTACCCACCTATTAAGAGACAGCTAAAACGCCCCCAAAAATTCTAACTCTTCAAAACGTACTGAAACTGGCTAAATTTCGATTTTATATAATTAAAAAAAGATTAAAAATAATCGATCTCGACACATTCCCATATTTACATACTTATGGTCGTTAATTTATTATTAAAGAGCCAGTTTTTGGTCTCTCGACGAGCAAAGTTTGTAAGCTTTAAATATGTATACAAAATAGCATCCTTTATTCTTAATTCGATGCTGTCTATTAAAAGTCTTGAAAGGTGAATCACAATCCTAAACTAATTTAAAGAAAAATATGTCAGTTAAATATAAGATTTTCTTTTACTCAAAGTCATTTTGACATGTATGACGAATTCGAGTTAGTTGAAACTGCTTTTTCGGCAAAGTGTTTATAGCTTATGTCAAAAATGCTTCTTCTCGTGCAATACGTGCACATGGTTTTACTTAGCACAATATCGAATTTTCAAAATTTGTCACGGTTGCATGTTAACATATGTTTTAATATAATTATGGTGTTTCGATTTTTTTATAGACCACCCTGGTACTATTCTATAGAGTTGGCTTTAAAAATATTTTTAGATGTATAATATGATGATCCATCTACAAGACAATGATCAAATCTCTGTTAATGCGCCTTTACTAAAAATGTCGTGTTAAAATTTCAAAACTAAATAATGGTAAAAATATAAATTTTGCGACATTTACCTCCTTTATTTTCTAAAAATGTAAGAAAATAGAAATAAATTGTGTACTAAAGGGTCTTTCATTAAGCGTGTCCTATCTTTAAATTTAAATAAAAAAAAGTGTGTGTGAGATATTATCAAAATTATTTATTTATTTGAAAGATGTAGTGATGCCATTATGTGTGGAATATGAGATCATTCAAATGTCCGCCACGGCTTCTCTGGGTGGAGCGCATGCGAGATATCCAATTTTCCATGACTTTTGCGCATAAATCAGGCTGAATTTGACCTATGGCATAGGTTATGTTGGCTTTGAGGGCCGCTGTGGTTTGTGGTTTATTCGCATAGACCTGCGACTTAAGAAAACCCCACAAGAAAAAGTCTAGCGGGGTTAAGTCACACGATCTCGGTGGCCATTTCACATCAGCTTCACGTGAGATGACCATGCCCTCAAATCTCTCATGCAGAATATTCAATGTGGCATGAGCTGTGTGGCACGTAGCGCCGTCTTGTTGAAACCACATGTCGTTGGTGTTCAGATGATCCAGTTCATACCAAAAAAAGTTGGTAATCATCGACCTATAGCGCTCGCCGTTGACAGTGATGGCCTGGCCAACGTTGTTCTCAAAGAAATATGGCCCGATGACGCCGCCAGCCCAAAACCCACACCCAACTGTAACTTTTTCGGGATGCATTGGACGCTCTTGGATCTCATGTGGATTGGTGTCGTCCTAAATTCGACAATTTTGTTTGTTTACGTACCCATTCATCCAGAAATGGGCCTCATCGCTGAAGATAATTTTTCTGTGAAAATTACGGTCAGTTGCTAACTGCTCCAGTGCCCATTCAGCAAACACACGTCGTTGTCTATGGTCGTTTACCTTCAATTCCTGGGTGAGTTGAATTTTATACGGGTGCAGGCCCAAGTCACGACGCAAAATTCGCCAAGTTGTGGTCTGTGAAGCGATGCGAAATCGACTGCCTCGGATTCTCCTGCACACTCTCACGGACAGCGGCAATGTTTTCGGCGGACCTTGCGTTTCGTTGACGTACGGGTGTTGATCGATCATTTACCGAACCAGTGGACTCACATTTATCCACCACACGACGAATAGTCCTCTTGGTAGGACGATTATGGCCACCGTAAAATGGGCGAAGCGCGCAGTGCGTTGCCCGAACAGAACACTCATTTTGATAAAACAATTTTATCATTTGCACGTATTGTTGAATGCTATAACTATCCATGATGATTTGGCAAAACAGAATGAATAAATGACATCAAATTTGACAGATGTAGCTTCAACAAGATGGCCGCTACCAACTGTCAAAGTTCGGACGTGCCTATTGGAAGACCCTTTACTATTGAGAACCAAATTAAGAAAACTCTTTCCACGGCCATGTTGGAAAATATGTGCTTAGTAACGAAGCAAAAATAACCAGGTGTGTACTAATAAGAAATTCTAAAATTACCTTTAAGAAAACAAATTTTCTGGACTCATCGGTCTTCATGATATTTTCTAAAACACAGAGTCGAAAGTTTATAGGTACCTATAGGGTGTTTTAAACCCTCCAAATACGACGATTTTCACAACACTCCACTCGCGTAATTACCGTACTCTAAATTAAATTTAAAAGAATCGACTAAAATGCGCCGAGATACAAGTTCAAACTACGATAAGTTTAGTGACGCGCTTATCGCTTTCAACACCTGATCTGCAATATGTGTATTCAAAGTTGTCGTTTATAAAAGTTTTAATTCCACGAAAACAATGAAATTTGATTATTTTAATGCATTGTATTCATAATTAAATTAATGGGCGTAAAATGTGTACAGAGGGTGTAATTACCTTATATTAGGAGAAACACAAAAAAGTATTAGCGGACAAAAAATTAAGATTTTCAGTAGTCAATTCAATCACTCTTTTTAAGCCTTAAATAAATACCCATGCTATAGTAAATGGTTATATGTGAGGGAGCTCTAAAGAGCTCTCCCGAATTTGAGGAGTTCGATAATATATTTTGTATAATAAGGAAATATTATACACATATTTATACTATGGTGCTCGTCAAAAATCGGTATCATACTATGAGAAAAAATTTTTATTATCGAATTTAGGGGGAAATCGATTGGAGAAATGTTGGATTAGGACATGCCAAATGGCGACTGAAGCACCCAATGTGCAATCCACTAAATTCTAAAAAAGATTTTCTTTTAATAATGATGTCCACCTTTTGGCAGACTTTGTACAAAATTGTAAAATTTAGTGGTAATTGAAAGACCAACTTTCTTGCGAGGGTTGTTATTAAGTACAAAATCGCTTTTATTGACATTAGCAAATAATATGAATTCTAAGGAATTTTATGTTTGAATTTATAAGGAACCGAACATTTGTATCTATTTTGAATTAGATTTTAACTTTTAACACCCCACAACCATAAAACAGAGCCGTTGCGGTCCCACATGGTCCCTATTTGTTACCCATTTTTTATCAGAGAAAATGGAAACGCCTAAACAAAATATGTCTTGACCTGCCTAAAATGTTTCTGTGATTTTCACCCAAATTTCAAAAGCGTTTCATGAGGAATTGCTAAACTGCCAAAAATTGCTAAACTGTACAAAAATAAACGCCGATATTTAAGTTCTACTATAGCATCTAGTATCTAATACAAACTTTTGATTAATTGTATCCAATCAAACTTTAATTATTAATTAATTGAATACACTATGATTGGCAATTTATTATCTATCAGTCAGATGGTTGATTTTCCTATAATAACCTTTGAAAGAAGTGATACAAACAAGTAAATTGATTTACCTTTGTATAAACGAATTAGCTTAATGTAAAATTAATTAGTTAAATTTAAATGATTTTAATAAATAATATCCCACTGTAATTTTTATGAGGAGCTTCATCGAGCACAGTTGGGATCCTCGCGGTACGATTTTGGAGGCAAGTTTTACAACGCAACACACGTATAATTTACAAAAAATATATTACACAAACAACGAAATAAAATAAAATGGTAAAAAAATGTAAGAAAATTATTAAAACTCGCTACTTTTAAATTCAACTTACATTGACATGTGGTCACGCTAACTTTCGAGCTACCTTTTTTCCTCCGATATTAAATTTGCATATCACATATATTCACAATTACAAAATAAAGCAAAACCGTACGGACAAATGAAAATAAACTTTTATTATATTAAGTAAACTGTAATTATTAACTTTAGACATGCAACATCTTTTAATTACAGGGAGCGTTGAATTCCTGAAATTAAACACGCGCATTCCTCTGGAAACGTTGGAATATCTTAGATATGCAAAGATCTATTACGATAACATAATTACAGTCGAGATTTTGGGCTTATTTTTTAATAGCGATCGCCTACTTAATATGATTGAATACAATAACACACTAGTGGGAAGAGAACTCGATATAATACACATGGTAGTCAATAGAACAATATTGTAATTCGAAATATTTACACCAACGGCCTTTCTTATCTATTCTTATTTTCTTCCGGGTTAAGCAGGATATTGTTCAAATGTACGTATGTACACATAAGTAGGACTCGAAAAATATCTAATTTTAATATTAAATTACGTTTAACAAAAGAATAATAAAATGTAAACTATTAGAGTGGTTATAGGTTAATGTATACTAAATTGTGTAACATATTGTGTTCGGTTACACCAACAATTACTAAATCACATCATTAAAAATTACAATAAACATCTGACACTACTTATAGAAGGCTTCGGTTTTGTTGGAGTCTATTTATTATAATTTGCTGTAATTTTAAAAAGGCTTTAGTCGACAACGTACACAACGTTTTTCTTTCGCTTTAAGCAACTACAGTAAGTTAGTGAGCATATGTTGACTAGAAATGATTGTAAGGATGTAAAGACCATGCAAAATGTAGTAATTGGTGGTTTTAAATTATCAAAATGTTTTCAACAACAAAATAAGTGAACCTAATTAGTAATAGTAATAATAGTAATAGTAATAGACACTATCGTATGCTCTCAGCTTTCGCTGTGGAAGGAAAATACTGTTGTAGGAAAATACTGTTTATACGCGACATAAACGTAGTCTATGAATAGGCTACGTCTATTTTGTCATTAAAACATAAGATAAGAAAGAAAATGATAGGAAATGATAGGATTTTGAGGGGAATGAATTAATTAATTTCAAAATCAATAAAAAATAAAAACAAAAAAAAATTGGTAATATCTGATATCAAATTGAATTAATAATGTATTATGTAGTAAATTATGTTCCGTTTTAAAAGGTATGCCACTGAAGAAGCCCGAAAGTAAGGTGAAACGTATGTGATAAATAATAACAATAAATATGGTACTACCAGAAAAATTTTTTGTTTATTCTCCCGTATCGTGAATAGCAAAAATACAAATTAGCTGATAACAAATTCCAGATTTTAAAAGTGAATATAGTGTTTGAAAACAAAAATGATAATGAAAGAATAAAAAATAAAGAAATAAAAAAAATACTAGGTAGGTAAAAAAAATGTACAAAAATAAGCATAAAGTTTAATATTCTTTTAAAAAATTAAAAATGAAATTGAAGTTGAACTTATTTTATCGTTTTTAAGGAAATAATCTATTATGTCTCTCCTTTGGTTTCATTTCTTTACAACTTATTTGTATAATATGCTCATTGGCTAAGTCAGCAGGAAACATTTGCGTGTTAAAGAGTGTTAAAATCTAATCATCGACTTTTATTTTGTGCCCAAGCCATTTACAAATTAATAACAATGAACCAATGATAGATCCCTGTGGTACATCAGGTGTATCCAAATTAAATCTATTTTGAGTAAAATTCATTATTGCGAATTCCAGACATGTACAATGCACATTGCACATACCTATATACCAATTAATGTTATATAATTAAATTCAAATCATTTAAAACAAAACATAAACCATTGTTCATCGTCTTTATTGTTTAGATACGGCGTAAGTTTGCGTTTTCCAACTTTTGACATCTAGTACGGATTTAATAAAATTTTACGAGTTTTATTCTAAGGAATGGAAAAATTATGGGGCATAAATTTCAACTTAAATATTCTAAAGACATTGAAAAATCGAAAATTTCGTATTTTTAAATGAAAAATGACAAATAAGGTTAGATTCGATCTACGGCAAATTGTCTGAAGATATTGCCGTTTCAATGTCTAAAGAGATCTCACTTGATATGTTGGTAACTTCAATTTAATGACGAAGCTTGATTCTAGTCTTTTATTTGAAAAAGATTTAACATCATATATTTTGTTTTATACGTAGTATTGATATTATTTATAGATACATAGTATTTAAACATTCAGAGAGCACAAAAGCATATTATAACATGACGTCGTTACTTTAACAAATTGATCATGTTTGTGTTTTCTTTTATTAGAGATAATGTTGTCATTTAAGCAGCTTGGTCAAAATAAGCAATTAAGAAAATGTTTGGACATGGGTTTTTAGGACTAGCTTTCAATCGAAAAACTTCAAAATATTCTGTATTGCCGGATGTAGAACTATAAACCAAAATAGATACGTACAAAGTACAACATCTCAATTTCTATCAACTAAAATTGAAAGCGTAATAATTTAATACCCACATTCTAATAAATAATAATTAATAATAATCATTAAATACAAATTAATGTAAATTTCGTTACTTTAAATTTTTTTTACAAAAGTTTGCGCACTTCAAGTATTTGTAAGATTATAATGCCTGAAACGGTTTTCTAAAGGATTTCCTTGAAACTTGAAGACTTGTCAATTGTGTACTTAAATTACAATTCCAAGTGGCTGTTTTTATATAAAGGACAATAACTCTTTTAAGAAGTGGCTTAAGATAATTTGAAACGTAGCATTTCTAAACAAACGAGAAGATATTTTCCATTTCAGTAAGACATTTCCTTTCATCTCGATTGTTCTAAGTTTGTTTCATTGTACGGCTATAATATTTATTTTTTTATGAAATAAAATAAAGATAGCAAAATTACGATTGGCAAAAATGAAACTCGATGCAATCGAACTCGGAAGTTCTTCGCACACCCTCGAGGAAGGGGCGAAACACGAGGGTCTTGTCTTTTTAAAGTAAAGCTTAATTAATAAACGTAATACTCTGTGAAAATCGTAAAAAATAGCTCAGTGTAGTAATTTAAAAAATATTTAATAAGTTCTATACTCATCACGTGAAAAAATATTTACAATCCGTATACAGACCGGTAACTGATATTGGATTTTCTATAACAAATTTATAACGTTACCTATTTATTGTTTGTTGTAGTAATTACATCCGCTTTATTTTGCTTTAACTTTATATTTTTTAAATACCATATTTTTTGTAAATATTGTGAATTTTTTTAACAGTAAACGGTTTTGATTGATTAAATTAAAATAAATTATGAAAATCAATACCCGTAACGATACTAAACTACTTTTTATGTTTTGCGTCTGTAAGATCGCTATTATAGAGGTCCGTGAAGCTGGCCCCACCCATTTACGCACACTTTTTTTTGATAGGCGGAAAAAATAGTGCAAAAAGTGTGCTTTCAAATGGTGTAATTAAAAAAAGTGTGCGCTCATAATAGCCTCAAAATCTTAACTTCAAAGTTACGCACACTTTTTTTAACCTAGTGGAAAAAATAGTGCAAAAAGTGTGCTTTCGAATGGTATAGTTCAAAAAAAGTGTGCGCCCATCCTAAGCCCTTTTTTTAAATATCTATTTTAGGGGTCAGCCCTACCCAGTGACGCACACTTTTTCTAACCTGGTGGAAAAAATAGTGCAAAAAGTGTGCTTTCGAATGGTATATTTTAAAAAAAGTGTGCGCCCTTCCTAAGCCCTTTTTTTCGATAATATATTTTAAACGTCAGCCCCACCCAGTGACGCAAACTTTTTCTAACCTGGTGGAAAAAATAGTGCAAAAAGTGTGCTTTTGAATAGTATATTTTAAAAAAAGTGTGCGCCCTTCTTAAGCCCTTTTTTTCGATAATCTATTTTAGACTACGTCAGCCCCACCCACAGTGACGCAAACTTTTTCTAGCCTGGCGGAAAAAATAGTGCAAAAAGTGTGCTATTGAATGGTATACTTTAAAAAAACTTTGCGCCTTTCCTAAGCCTTTTTTTTGAAAATCTATCAATCAAACCAACCTAAAATGTAATGTACCAGCTTCACGGACCTCTATTATAGCATCCATTTGCGTATCGTAATGAGATTTAGCGTGCTGTAATAATTTTGGTAAAATTTGATGTTCGAAGTTGGTAGTAATATTTAATTTGACATATTTTGTCAAATCGGGGAAAGAGAAAACGACAATTTTTGTAATTAACATGTTCTATTTTTTAACATAATAATTAAAATTAAATAATTAACGACCAATTCAAACTACAAAACAATTTATTTGAATTTTAAATTACGAAATGTCACTTTACAATTAGTACTGCCAACCAGCCAACCATCACAAAAATCCCTAAATTTTTATATTTTGATTTTTTTCTTTGAAAATGGACTTTGAAAGGCGCAAAATAGAAAAAATTGTATAAAGAACTCATTTCATAAGTCATTATAGCGATTATAGCACTCCTCCATTAAAACGCTCCTGGCTACGCCAGTCGCATTTTAAACTTAGAGTCGTGCTATAATACGTGACTTATGAAATTCGTTCTTTAATATACTTATTATATTAGGATTGGACAATTATAAACGTTTTATGAATGTAGAGCAAAATTTTGCTCCTTTTGTGAACTTGCCCCTTAGTTTACCCATTTCACGGATTAGAGAAAAGGCGACTTCACAAACTGTCCATTTTATATTTCCCCAATAGCTTAGCTGATGAAAATTGCAGTCTATTCTTTGATCTATGATTAATACCGAAAGTTCTTTTTCTTTTTTCTCCGTCGCACTTTTGACAATTACTTACTACATTTCTTGGCTCAGCTTTTAAAACTCTCAAATTGCTTTTAGGTAAGTTTCAAAAATTAAAAACAATCTGCATTTTAGTAAATTTAATTTTCAATAAAATTCACGATATTAATTAAAATTAAATGTGGAAAGTTAAGTTTTATTTAATTTGAAACTTTGGAAACTTTTGATTTTTTATTTATCACACTATATAGCTACCATACCAACAGTTTTAATTTAAAAAATATATACAGTATGAGTTAACTTCAATTTCAAAATTTATTTTTCACCTTTGTGATAATACCAATTGATAAAACTGTAATCGAAAAAACAATGAGTATATTGTTAGCAGGTTGGCAAGCAAAAGATTGAGATTTAATTTACTATCTTGAGATCTTCTAGTAAGCTTTCTAAGCTTCCCTTCACAGCGCCCTCTAAACACGTAAGAAAAATAATATTTTTACTCAACTGTTATCTAAAGAAATTACTAAATATAATAGCCAAGGGACATTAGGTTGTAACCTTAGGATAAGGGTAGGTAGTACATAAATTAATGCAAGCTCTCACAAAAATTTAACTGTAGGCTAGAATTTGTAATAAGTGAACTATAACGGGTGGCTGATTTGTTGGTTTCTTTCTGAAGTGGGTGGTATTTTAGCAGTTTGCGACACTGATGCGCTTGAAATTAGTAATAGATATTATCTCCGCTGATGTAAAAAATTGATCGTTTTACGCTTGTGAACAAAGCCAGAAAATATTGAAAAATTAGTTCTAAAGTAAGTGAGTGTTATGTAGAAAAAACTATACGAAACTGAAATGAGATTTGACGCACTTATGGAAAACGTCCTTAGGGCTATTCTTGAGATGGAGCCTGAGACAATCAACAAAGTACTGCAAAATTAGGTTAACAGGATGGAGTACTTTCCATGGGTGCAGCTTTAAAAAAAAAGGCCCACCCCATACTTAAAGCAATTTGAGCCGGTATGTATACGCAATATAATGCGTTGTACAAAGACCACTTTAAATTATAATTTTTCTAGGTCCACCCAGAAGACAATTTTTCTTTTAAAAAAGCGCTATTTGAGCGAGAGCGCTGTAGATGGAGCTTCTGCTAAACTAATTCGAACAATGGCCATTTCCGCGTAAGTTTTTACAAGTTTCAACTGATCTTGAGTTCTAACTATTGTGTTATAAGATCACTATATACTACCCGAGTTTCCGAAGATCGCGTTTATCTGGACACCCTGCATATGTGAGTAAAATTTAAAACTATAGTCGGATAATAAACAAAAAAATATATTAATGTTTTGAAGATAAAAAAGCCAATGATAAAATAAATATATAATGGCGCGTTTCGCCTTACGGCTTCATCAGATGAAGGCGTAAGGCGAAACGCGTCATTATATTTTTATTTTATCATTGGCTTTTTTATCTTCAAAACATTAATATATTCAACAAGAAAGCTAAAAAACTATTATAAAAAAATATATATATATGTACCTATTATGTATAGGGCTCTGGTACTTGCGTACCCGCTATTACTCTCCCTATTAATTGTATTGTATATTTTATTAATTTCTATCGACCAAGCTACATCAATGTACAATTATTGCAGAGTTGTAAGTTTGAACCCCAATGAAACAATATTAAACTATAAGCATCAGAAATATTGATATTTCTTTGAATTTCCTCCCCAATTTCTTCCTTTCATATTTTAAAGCACTCTTATCAAAAATAAGAACATCTGTAGACGCCTCGTCCCCTACACCCTATTATGGAGAGAAAATTGAGGAATTCTATGCTGTCAATTTTTTAACTGTTACTTTGTTGTCTTTTACAATAAAATAAAATGGTATTGTAGGTATCAGCTTACCAATCAACTTCTCTGGATATCCGATGGCATAAAACTAATAACTTTTCAAAACGGAGTAGAACGCATCGAAATGACTTCCCGGAGCTGAAAGGGTATAAAAATACACAGGGTTGATTTTGGAAACCAAGTGAATTTAAATTTGGGTAAAATAATAGGTAGTGGCACATCAAACAATTTATGTATTAATTCAAAATTTTTGCTTAGGTATTTGAATTCCCGAAATTTCATATGAAATAAAAAATATAAGAAAATATGAAAAAATTACGGAGGATTATACTACAAAATACAGTTTACAAGATAACGAGCGAAGTTTTAAGCTCGGATTTAATCATTCAGGACTTAAAATACAAGAAAAATTTGGAGAAAAACGACTTTTCAACTGCAATAAAACACTTAACCTCTAACGCAAACCGAAGAAATAATAACGACAAACTGAAACAATTCTTTTCAGTTGTGTTTTTTTATTTAAAAGAAAAGCGCTTTAAACTAACGAAAATCTAGAAGAAATTCTTGTTACACGAATGATTCTTATTGCAAAAATATACACGAATAGTATTTTAAGCAAAAGATTGCAAGTGAAAAACTTAAAACTAAAAACTTTAAAAGGAAATTGTTGAACGTAACATTTTATATATTTTTCAAATTGAGACGTTTCCCTTATTTAATTTTTCGCTAAAACAATTTTTAATAAAATGAAAGTTTCAGTAAGCCATACGAAGCTTCCGCCTCTTTTTAAAATGTATTATACGTATTAAGTGTTGCTGGCTTTTTTTAAATTGAGAGTTTGAGAAAATATAAATTGACGTTTCGAAGAGGTTTTGGTAGTTAATTTATCGAATTTATTTATGCATAATGCATATATTAAAGTTTTTACGTGTAATAAAATTAAAACAGTGGCTCTACAATTTTAGAAGTTAAAATTATACAAAATTAAGTTAATTTGAATAATTAATTGCTTCCTTAAATTTATTGTAAGTCTTAAAATGCTAACAGTTGTTGTTAACTCTAGCTTTTACTTTGCACTTAGCATTATTTAAAAGTGCAGTTAGTACCAACTATAACTATATAGTTAGATTAATTATGGTAACACAATTTAATTTGTTCACACAACTATATTATTATTTTTGTATTAGCATATAATGTAAATTACCGGAAAAAATATTATTAATGGATTTAGCGATATCCGAAGATAATGTAATCGAAATATAAATAAAGGCTATTAAATTTATGATTCTCGAGTACAAAAAATGGGGAGCACCTGTAACGCTGGAACACAAATCGGGTGGCTTAATTAATAAAGTTAAGCGTATGCAGTAGGCGTTCGAAGGTAATTAATTCCACAGATCTTCAGATAAAAGTGATTTTATTTTTTACACGTCCTAGGACTAAATTTCTGCATTAAAAAATTTAAGATTTATATTTCTGTACTAAAATATAGATTACATTTTGCGATATCTTAATAAAGCTACTAGAAAATCGTGACCAAAATGTTTAGTACGTACAGTGAGCTTTGTTCGACTTGGAATAACTATCTCACGTTTTTTTGCATTTCGTGAAGTTGTCGTATATATTATTAAAATTTGCAAATGGCTGTTTATATTAGTTTAACTATAGAATAAACTAAAATGGCTTGTATGGTGTAGACCTGTCGATTTTTAGCTTATTTTTTGCATGTCGTGCGGAGGTCGCATGTTTATGGCACATATTTTAACTACTGTTGATTTACCAACATTTAACCAGTCGAGACTGCTTTATATTTAAAAATAATCTTTACTTATAAAATGCTACTTACTACTTACTACTACCTTAAACTTTGCAGCAGTTTTTAACAAGTAATCGTTTATTTATTCAAAACTTAATTAAAGTTTCGTATTTTATTTACATTAATAATAAAATTAAAAATAACGAAGGAGCTAATCGCTTTTTAAGGTGATGGGATATACGAGCTGGCTCGTAACATCCCAACTTATATGTTTTATTTGATTTAGGGTCTTGCCCAAGGGGTTAACATTTTTTTGCTTACATTCTAAGAATTTTTATTGCCATCTTAGATCGGAAGGAGTTTAACATCTTTATTTCTATAGAAACGCATTAAATGTCATAGATATACAATATACTGCGTTCAAGTCAATAACACTGATCTCATAGTCAAGTTTAACAAAACTAGCTTCCAAAATTCAAATTTAGTGATGTACAGTACCTACTCAATATACTCAATCCACTAGGTACTCCCTCAGGTTCGACAGTGGTAACGTTTTGTTCCAATGTTATAATAATATTATTATGTAGCTAATAGCTATGTTCTAATAGTATAAGTTCTTCAATATATAATTTTCCTTTCGACAAGACATGGGCTGTTTTCTTCAACGACATATACAGGATGTTTCGAAAAAGCATCTAAGATGTAAATATTCATAAAATAATCCCTGAAATTAACGCTTGAATTTTCTCTGCGTGTTTAAGCCCTCCCCCCTCTACACAAGAGAGATTTCACTTATCATAAGAGATAGAGACTTGGTTAAATTTTGATTTTATTTAAGCATAAGTCAGGGATCATTTTAGTCCATTCAACCAAGTCTGTATCTCTTATGATCTTATGATAAGCGGGATCCCTGTACTTAACACGTTTTAAAATATATTATGTATATTGATCATTTAAGTTTCTTCCGGCAAGTCATCAGGGTGGTCGAGCGGCTAAGAGCGTTGCATTCAGATCTGAATGCTCTTGGTTGGCACAACTGGATTTTTTCTATGAGTCAAATACCTTAATTGGGTCGGATCTCACATAAAGTTGTCGATCCCATCTCCCGTCTCCCACCTGTTAATAACCCTAGCAGTTAACCCTTGTCGATATCTGCTACCATTTTCAGGAGTTTGGCGATGAGGATGTGAATTTTAGGAGTGGGATTATTAAACCTTCGCTAATGCAATTTTCCTGCATATATTTGAGTTAGAATGCCTTATAATATTAAAACCCCAACGTACCTATATTTCTACCTGTTGTATGTGAGACTCCAAGCACTCAATTGGGAAGCTCTACTAAGCAATTCTGCACTTGATAGGCTGCTATTGCCTTTGCCTCTGAGATTAGGAATCGACACTCTGGCGCTAGCCTATCAGAGAATAATTATTTACTTCATGGAAAAAAATAGGGGAATAGTTTAAGTTCATTATAGTGGTAATATTCATTTTTACCTTCTAATTGATTAAGTGTAAATACCTGAGTACTAGTATATGCATTGCTAATCACACTTCACACTAATCACAGTAATCGCACTTCACAAAAAATTCACAAATTAATCGGCTTTTCATTCAAAACTTTCATTAAAACTACTAACGTTGATATCTATTATTAGACAAAATATTCCACTTTATAATAAGCCAAAGGCCATAAATAGGACGATTGTTTCAGATTAATTTATTCGAGCCTCTTTACCATCGTTATTATATTAATATGTTAATTTTTGATATTAATTTTATGAGTTACACAAAATTAGTTTCTTAAAACTGGTATCACATTTCGACACACCCGAGTGATGACAATACGCATAAACTACATTAATTAAATGAAGTTTTTGGTGCACAAATGATTATTTTTTAGCACGCACACCCGATATCGTTGTAATCGATACGACCATTCATTTGCTTAACGTTAACATTTAACCAATAATTTAATGGATATGTGTATTCAAAAATGTCGTTTTATTCATTTTATAAGTTAAGATTTAACTTCTCTACATAACCTTATCATTTAATTAAATCCGGAATATATTACAATATGATTTGGAATAAGTGTATTCGGGTTTTTTACAATAACACCTTTTTTGATTAATGAATTTCAAAGAAAAAGCTAATTAAAGATATCTCCGAGGGTGTTAAACCAATAACTAGAGTAAATAATTAAATGGCGGTTCATTTATATCACTTAGATTGATGTGTTTTGATTTACAGTCTCAAATTATTTTCTACGAGGAAAATTTGAGGGTTGTTAAGTCGTGCAGTTAAATGTTGAATCTCTTAAAAATTAATTGCGAGCTTTCAGTTTGTGCCTCAAGAAAAGTAAAGGAAGCGAACATATTACCTTTATCCATTACTTCTGAAACTTGCTTAGGGTCTTTTTGTTGTAGATTGATGCTTCTGAGATGGCTCCCAATCCCCCTAAACGAACTACTTGTTTTCCTTAAATACTGGAACGGCGCAATGCTATACATTTATTATTCGTTTGCTGAAAACACGAATTAAAAACAGAATAATAACGATTAACACATAGGCGAGCAATGTTAGGGACTTAAAGTGCACAAAATTATAAAATTCTAGATTTTTGTGGCTATTATTTATTGTCTCAAAAACTTCTCGTGTTAGCTATATACCCACGACCTGAATTGATGTTCAAAAATCGAATTCTCGGCGAAAAAACCTAGGCACCTGTTTAAACTTTCATTTTCGCCTATTTTATGCTCAGCCACCAAGTTAAGTAATTTTTTTATTTAGAGTCAAGGTTGCGTTCAATTTTTTTTATTCGTCATCGATCAAACAAACAGCAATTCAATGAGCAAGTAGGTATTATAATTTGAATAATTTGAGCTCACTCCATATCTTATTTAAATTAAAATGATTAATGATACTAATCAATTTTCACACTACCGATTATCGCCCATTTATTTTATTGCGTCCTGCCAAAAATTTATAATTAGGAAGAGCGTTAGAAAATAAAATTTAAAGCACGTGATTATAATACAAGATATCCTCCATTTTTGGGGGTTGTCAAAATAATACACATTTCGACATTTCCGTTATAAAAGGCGTTCGAAAGACAATTAACTAGGGCATTTTTTAAGACCACAAACCTTGCTGTCAATAGCACTAAAATAGACACTACGAACCTGTTTCCCCTAATGCACGACAATAATTAATAATCTGAAATATGGTATCATTAACACCCTAGTCATGTGGTTTTCGACACCCTACCTTTACCAACCACACAAATGTAAATTAATGTTCCTTTTTCTTCCTTTTAATGAAACGGAAACAATTTTAAATTAAACACTTTTTTGACTTAAAAAAAAAAGTTCAAGCAAATATTTTAAGCTCAAATTTTTTTAAATAGACACATTAGAGGTGTATGAAAACTTTTTTATACAATAAAAGAGATTTCACGCAACTTAAACAGTAATTTTATTTCTAGACACAGCAATTACTCACAAAATAAATTAATGTTTGTATTATGCGCATTTAGTGTTATCTAAATGCATATAATTAATAAATATTTTTAACGATTTTCTTTTATTACCGTATAGTTTATTATACAGAGTGTCTCGATATGTCCACCAAGCGCACTAAAAGACCATATAAACATGCAGTATGTTCTCGGAGTGAGTTACAAAGAGGAAAAACGACATTAAATATTACCAGTAATTACTATGTGGTATTTCTAAGTCAGAAAAACCTAAAACATGGCGATGTACAAAATTAAAGCTGATAAAATTTTCTATAAAATTGAATATGTGCATTTTTTTTGTATTCCAAAAGTTTACGAGTTATAGTTTAGTTAGAACCTTGCTCGAGTTGCGACAGTTATTAAAGGTTTTTGAAAAAAGAACCATGTTTAAAACCCTACAACTCGGTAGTTACCAGAAATACGAAACAAGAGCATCTGATGGATTTTGTAGCAGTTTTCTTTAGCTTTATTTCTTTATAGTCACCTTTAAGCTCTGACCAATACTTTTTGGGATATTAACAATTAACAAAAAACTATAAAATGTAACATGTCTTCGGCCATTACCGCTAAAGCTCACCTCTGGCTCATCAGGACTTTTAGTATATTCATCACTAGACATCTCCAAACGAGTGTGTAAAATTTCAAAACTATTGGAATTTTTTGAAGGTGAAACCCATATTGGATATTCTTTGACTGGAAAACAAGGGTTTTTATGACGAGTGATATTTCTTTTTGTAACTCAATCCAGGCACATACTGTATAGTAGTTAGACCGTTCTATAATATTTTACCCCAATTAATAATCTCTCTTTAATTTAATTTTAATCAGTTGTCCGAATTTTTCTACAATAGTTAATTTAAATTTAAACTTATCCAAGAACATGGGTCATGAGGTTTTCCAGTACCTATAGTTGCTGACGTTGGTATTTTCGTCAAAAATAATAAGCAACAACAAATTTTGTATTAACTAGTTTTATAAATCTATAGAGTATAACTACGTATTAGCTTTGTGGAAAAGTTGAAGCTTGTGCCAAAAAGCTTTTGAAAACTTAAAAAGAAGGAAAAAAATTAATTACAATATTTCTCACGCGAATAAAACATCCTTCGGTAAAAGTTTCACTTATCGAACGAACGAGATATAAAACGAGTACGAATTAAGAGCTCTCCTACCAGATACCCTTTGTGTATGAGAGATAAATAAAACCTAAAATATGATTAAAAGTTATATTATAAAAGGTAGGAAGGCAAATTATCAATTCAAAATTTAATTCCCAGTAGTATAAGTATATGCAGGTTTTTGTGGCGTTCGGTAGGACAAACAATGATAATGGGAAAGTTATGCTGTGAGCTGGGTATAAATCTACCCACGTTTGTAAGTGTTATTGCGACGGGTCACGCCAAGTCTCGGACCTGCTACACCCTGCGAATTGCAGTAGGCAACAGTTCGATACCAACCAATTCACCCTTAAAAACACAACATAAATAATACCCCACATTTATTAAAACACTCGCGAATTAATTTTATTTAATTCTTTTTCTACATAAATTTATTAACCGTTTTCGGAGTGCTTATAGAAAACCACATGCGACGAAAAATTGGTAAAAAGTTACCCCCAAGTTGGGAAGATTGCTACTTTGATGGCTGTCTTACGTTGTCAACGCTCGGGGCGTTTAATTAGCTCGATTCTTCTGCAAGTTGACAGATTCTAACGAAAAACTTTTACTAACGATAGCCTAAAGGAGATTTAAGTTTAGTTAAAAATCGCCCAAATAACGACCTACGAAACTATACGAAAAAAAGGCCTCGTTTCCCCCAAGTGCAACTTGTAGACAAACGATCCGTCTATTTATTGCGATTTTTTTACTCGAGGGTGCATCGAATAAAATTTCCTGCCAACTTAGCAAACATTAATAAGAGTTAGTATACGCGAGTGTACTTAAGTTTTGGTTTTGTTTAGAATTGTTTCCTTTTACATTTTACTTTAAGTTAAATTAAGTTTAAGTAATTTATAGCAAGTTTTATAATTTATGGTTTCGTTTTTATTCAGTCTATCTTAATACATAAAATGTGGCGGTTGCATGTGGTCCTGCGGCGACTACAAGCTCCCGTTTATTTTATAGGCTCGTTAAATCAAACGGCGGTCTGGTAACCACACCGTACTTCTTTTTATTATAACATGTTACCCGATATAGTGCGCCACTGAGCTATAAAAATCTATGAGAATTGAACTTTTCACACCTCATTTTTAGAGGAAAATATTTTTTTATTGTAAAAAAAACTTATATCAAATTCCTTAATAATGTCAATGTTTGCCGAAAGAATTTCGCGATGTATATCACACAGGTAATAACCGAGTATACCGAAAATAGCGTCTAAAAATAAAAAATTTTTAATAACGTTCTTGGCCTATATTTAATAAAAATTTATAACTTTCGGTTTCGAGAGAGATTATTTATTTTTCTAATTTGGTGTTATGTGTGATTTAGGTTCTCGAAAAAAAAACAAAAGCCAAATTTAGCCAAAGCATAAACCACATATCTTTAATTTTTGCCCCTCGAGAGACTTTTCGCGTTTACCACCTTTAAAATTAACCTAATAATTTTCGTCGACTTACTCCTCTTCGACTTCTTTCCGACAGTTTTCCTACTCGCATCCATAGAATAAATATTGACAGCTCATTTTTAAAATATTGGGTCACATTTTTATATAGACATCTATTAAAAAACCAATATAATCCGACAGAACTTTAGGTTTATGCTTTATTACATTAATAAAATTTTCAAGAGGTTTTTGATATATTTCTTGGGACACTGTAAATCTTCTTGGCAAATACTTTCGCTTAAAAATTTAATAATTGAATAGCTGCCCATTTTCATTTCTTCGGGGTTAAAAGAGCTAAAATTAAGCCCGCTATTTCGCACGTCCTTGATTTACAGAGCGAGTTAATAATTTTACCCAAATTAATTTAAAATGCATAAATGCTGACATTTACAACTTACTTTACTCGTAAATACATAAATTTAAGAAATTACATTACAAAATAATGTGAAGTAACAAGTACAAAGTTTAAACGAGGACCTCCCACCGATAGTCTACAATAAATTCTAATTACCAACCCTTTCGTGACCGCAGCTGAATTGTTCCTAAATAAGTTAGGTTTAATTTTATAAGTTTAATTGCGTCAGGCCTTTTAAATGTATCGATTTTAAATAACTCGTTGAAAAATGCTCACTTCACCTATTGGGGATGATAATAAATCTCGTACTTGGTCTATGGACTATGGATCTAAATCGACGTCGCCCCGACAATTTTTTGGTTTTACATTTATCTGCGCTATTCTAATCGAAGGTTAACGCACCCCGACCTATGCCAATAAATTTTACTTGTACAGTCAGAGCAATAATTATTGGCCACTATAGGTTGTTTGGTGACTTAATTTGTTCGCAACTTGGTAATTTCCGCACTGCAATTTTTACGAATTTCAAAAATGGGATGTTTTATCCAATATCTGCTAAAGTGTAGCTGTACGTACGTAAGGTCTTATGTGGAAAATGTTGTAGGTACATTTGTTATGCCTAGTACCTACACTTTGCTAAGCTCCAAAATTATTTATTTAATAATTAATTAGTATCTACTAAAATGCCGTAGTGTCTGTACAACGAACAACAATTAATAGATGGTCGATTGATTTCAATTTCCATGCACATATTATAATACGTTGCGTTGCAAAGGTTTGCATATTTCAAATGTTTAATTAGGCTTTTTCAATAGTAAAATTCGTAATTATCGTAGTTGATGTAATATCTATTGTAATTATTTTATAAAAGTTAGCCAGCAAATAATTGCTACGAGTTTATTTCATCTAGAACTATATTTGGCGATTTAAGTAGTTACACCGCGTTTTTTTTAATTAGGAGTCTTACCAACGTTACAGAATTACACATTAGGTCTTTCTCTACAACTCAGACTAAGAAAAAAATTATCGAAAAATCGTAAATAGATCAGTAGTAGGTAGGTACCTACTTATAACTTAAAAATTCATAGACTCGGAATTGTTCTGCAAAGAAAATGAAAGAGTATTGTAAATGATTTCGGTGGTTCTCAGAGAAGCCACCTCAAGTTGTAAATCTTACGACCGAATGAACGTTGAGGTCATCTAGTTGGCTTTATTTTAGAATCTGCAGCTTTGTTAGGAAAAGTACAGCAAGTACAATTTGTCAAGAATTGGTTTTATGCACTTGTTCTATTTATAGCGAGGAAAGCTTGGAAAACACAATTTTATTTCAAAAATGACTCAAGCAGCAAAATTTTAAGAGAATGAAAAGTGAGTAAGCTCGTAGACTGTTTATTATAAAGCCAAAGGTGCAATTTAAAAATCCAGCATTAAATTGTTTTTAATAATTGTAATACCAACCTATTAAAAAGAACAAGAAGTAAACCAACTGGCTGTTATACATACAGGGTGTTGATTCAAGAACTTCCAACTTCCAATATCTTCGTCTTAGTATAAAGTACTATTGAAATTCCGCGACACCCGTCAATTTTAATACCGAACGGGACACTTTTATCGAATATTTGCGTTCTCCTTAACCGACCCCCACAGAGGGCTATATTTAACCCCTTAAATCTTAAATAGGAAGGAGGGTTGAGTGGCACCTTTTCTGAAAGCCCCGCCAATCCCCTTTACAACAATATGCTAATTTTCGAGAAGATAAAAAATGCATTCTAAAAGGTAAGACATTAAATAACTGAAAGCAAGTTTTTCTCACCTTTTTTCTGATGAGATAGAACGATGGGAAGTTTGCAAATCGACACCCTGTATAGCAGCGACCGTTCTGTCCATCGCTCTATTTGTAGAGATATAAGCAAATAAATAAGTTTTTGGAAAGCGTCTCTACAAGGTGTCGATTATTTTACGTTAAAATTTTATTAGTAATTTATAAACTGCACCTAATATTTGCCATTTCGTCAGTTGCCCAGCGCACAGTGTGTGACGCTATATTGGCACTTTTGAGAGTCCATGGGATAGATTGTTTCGGTGGTTAAGCTTTTCACTATCTCAAGAATAGTAAATAAACAAAAATCAAATGAATTTAATGAAACTAAGAAAAGGACAGAAGAGTATACGATATAAAAAGTTAAAAATGAGGCAACAGAAATTTTGTGCGAGTGAAAATAAACCACCCTCCCCTCACCTACCGGTTTTATTGAAAATCTGACAAATATCTGTTAGAATAGGTTTATACAAGCTTCTAGAGCAGAACGAAAAAATAATAAGTTAAAAAGGTAAAAAGGAAAAACTTGACCTTAGAATAAAATATGTTCCTGAAAAATTCATTTTCTATATTTTTTCCATTTCCATATTCACTAGTTCCTTTACGACAGTAAACTTTCCTAAACTTTATGAAAAAGCAAAAAAAAACTTTATGGTATTTTATTTTGTCTTCGGTAGGTAGGTACTTGATTATTTCGTTAGATTTAACATTTCGCGAATAAACATGTCACCAAATGAATGTAAAATAGTTACAGTAATGATATCAAGCAGAGCCTACTTTGTAATCTGTCAGCTGAACGGAAGTGCGAGCCGTTGTCCTGATCGATCAACACAGGCACCTGCGGATTCGCCGACTTCCGTAGAATACGTTTTGTTGTACGCTTTACAATTTTTTACAAAATATTTTCTTTCACGCGCTCGTGTAAAGATAACGCTACAAAATTAAAAGTATCCCGGCATATTGAGCAGATCAATCATTATTGGAACAGTAGTAGCCAATGAGCTTTTTAGTTTATTATTAATTTTTCGCCAAATAATTGATCGATCGGCTCTCAAAGTCGACGGTCAGTTTTATTAAATAGTACTTTCGCACTTTATCATCTAAAATTGCCTTTAAAATATGTAACCAACAATTAATTACTTTTGAAGTATTATTTTGATTTAGTGTCTTGAGCTTTGGGATCTATACTTCGCCAACAAGTTGGGAAGTTCGAAAGTTAATAACCGCAGCGAAAATATAAACTTGGATCATTGTTCTTCATTAGTTAGAAGTTCTGATAACAATCACTGCACGTAAGTCGTAATAATTCTGCTAAATTACTTCATATTTTTAAATTAAGTTTTATAAAATACCTTACCTTTAAAAAGTAAGCGAATAAAACACCTGTAAGATTTCAATTTGTAACAAGAAACTTGTGCTTAAACTTAATCTACTTAAATTCGATCCGTCCGGTAGTAGCCCAACTAAATGTTTTTCCCACGAACACTTTTAACATTTTTTTAAAGAGACCTAAATAATTTAATAAATAAACTGCGCGGATGATACCGATGATGATATACGAATGTGTTAATGTATAAATAATACAAAATGAATTTTTTTAAAGCTCGCTCAATACGCGAGCTGGCATATTTTAGTTTGAAGTGTAAATGGAAGCAAAGTTCTTGTTTGATTTTGGGCTTAGTAAGCACATTTTAGGGTAAATTTGTGTTTGGCTGAGTAGCACTTAGAATTTACAAATTTTAGATAAATAAAGGTTTATTTTAGATATAGTCGGTTAGTGGTAAATCTAAAATTCTCTATTTACATTTGATGTTAAGAACTTAATCTGCTTAAATTTCATTACATTATTGTTTTTTCAGTTTCAAATAATAAAGAAGAAAAATGAATTTCACTATAGCTACAGCTGCATAAAATAATAAAAACTTTTCTGCGCTTTTACATCTTTATTCTTTAAAATTTCATGACGGTTATAGGATATTTAATATTTTTGAACACACGACTTAATCTTATTTCGATTTTTATTTGCCGATTTGCATTTCGTACCTCAAATAAGTCACCCACAGTAACATTTTCCATAAATCACTCAAGACCTTTTATCGTCAAAGCGAGTAATTATTAACATTTCCTTTATAATAACAAACATACACGAGCTACATAATACTTTTCCGCTTCAACTAAACGTGCGTCCATAGAACCAAATTAATTGATTTCAATTAAAATTTAAACCATTACGTTTTACATATAAATTTCTCAAACCCTATTCAACATTATTCGAGCGACTTTTTATCCGTTTTACATTCAATTAAAGCTGCGTTATTCGAACGTTTATTTCGTTTAATATTTACTTCAAACTACAATTTGTTATAACTCGCGTAAATCAATTAATTGGAAAATACGAAAACATAAACGATCGCCGTTTGCTTTTTTTTCGATTGACGGTAAGGAGCATTTCAACGTTGTTTAATTAATTTTAAATTTATTTTTCTTTAACAAAGCGCACCACACAATATCTAGGATTTCACTCTATATTACTCTTCGATCGTCAATTTTCCATTAAATTTACAGGTTTACACTCACAAAGGCAATTCAGAAATCCAACGTCTATAAAAACCAACAATATGTTTGCAATTCAGTTTATATTTCGTCAAATCGGTTCGATAGACGACGTCGTTTTTATTTTTTACCATTTATATGTAAATTATTGTAAGAAGTTTTCGCAAAGTGTGTTGATTTAATATCAAGTTTGTGGAGAAAATTTATAAATTTGCTTTAATATTTTATTATGTAACGTTCTTTTAAATCTAATAAAATCTCCCCATCTCAGTGTGTTTTTTCTAACTTTTTTTTTCTCATTTAATTTTTATGTATTAAAACCATTAATATTAATAAGCAAAAATAACTCGAATAAAGTGTATTAATATACAATTCAAAATGCGAAACTATTAAATTCACTATATGTTTCATCACCTTATAAATTTTTAATTTGAAGATGGAATATCTAAATTGATTGTAACACGCAATCAAATAATACAGGAATATAGGTAATGTTGATTTTAGTGATAAGATAATTTATGATTACTAATACAATTGTTATTGAGAAAATTTATATTTGTTTTACTCCGAATAGGTAATCAAGTAATTTACCATTAGGTACTACTAGTGAGTTCATTACGGCAACTAATTAATTGATCGTTAGCAGTTTCACAGTAGGGAGACTCGAGTAGAAAAATTACCAATTAATTAATTTAAACATTTAAAACTGTTTTGATATTAATAAATAAAGAGATACTTTAGTTATTCCGGTTTAAAAAAAGAATAATGATATTCAAGCAATTGTACCTAGTTTTAAAAATTCATAATGTAATACAATTATTATTAAAATAAATTACAGTACATTGAAAAGTTAGTTTCAAGGCTCATTAAACTTTAAAAATGAAAACTACGTAACAGCAAAGTGCTACTTTCGGTATTAAAAATAAAAATACGAAAGAAAAAAAATGCACTTTGAAGCGTTCTGAAGCAAATCCTAGGAGGTATCTTTTGTTTTTAAGAAATGTATTATTTACTAAAATTCGTTGTAAAGTACGTAAAATAATAAAACAACATCAAAGGTGAGCTCTGAAAATTTTTCAAATTTTCCTAAAATAAAATTTGCGTTGTTTTTATTATATTCAGTGAATATCTGCTAACATAAAGCTTCACATATCAAAAGACAAATCGCCATTAAGCAATCGATTTTCACTTCAAACAAATTGTTTTAAAGGCTTGCTATCTCATTGAATTTTCTTTATGGAAATTTTTGTTTAGATATTGGCACATCAGGTGCTACCACGTTTTTGAATACCCGTTATACACAAAATTTGTAAACTAAAATATACACATTACCGCTTTACTTTGAATTCGACATAAACAGTATATAAAAGTGCAATAAATTAAACATTTAAAAGTGTTCTTATATAAAAATGAACTACATTCAAGTTCCTACAAATTATATCTCCTAGGTTTTTTCTGAAGACAAACGGTTTAGGCGCTAGAGCGCGTTATAGTTTGAAAAAAGACCAAAACTGATTTTTATAGTTTACCGCTTATAACTCTAAAACTACGCACTTTTTGATTAAAGTGTTTTTATATAAAAATGAACTAAATTCAATTTCCTACAAACTATGTGTCCTAGGTTTTTCCTGCAGACAAACGGTTTAGGCGCTAGAGCGCGTTATAGTTTGACAAGAAGACCAAAACTGATTTTTATAGTTTACCGCTTATAACTCTAAAACTACGCACTTTTTAATTAAAGTGTTCCTATATAAAAAGAACTACATTCAATTTCCTACAAATTATATGTACTAGGTTTTTTCTGCAGACAAATGGTTTAGGCGCTAGAGCGCGTTAAAGTTTGACAAGAAGACCAAAACTGATTTTTATAGTTATAATATATATATAGCTTATAACGTATATTAACCCCAAAACCACGCACTTTTAGAGAAAAATGATTCTATAGAAAAATATAGCCCGTTTAATTTTCTACCCGGCAGACGAGTAATTTTATATTGGCTATGGAAAGTAGGTATAGGTACTTTAAAATAAAAATAATTAGAATAATATCTGTCTTGGCGACGGGCATATGTATATGAGCAACTCGGTGACGGTGAGAAATTTATGTGGCTGAAATTATTTTGAAAAAAATGTGTAGAAGCTTTAGTATTCTGTTTGCGCCCGATTTTCATTACTTTTCATCATCCCGAACTAGTTCGTGTACCTTGTACATTTGCGGACTATATTATAATTTAGTGACTTATTCAAGTACAGCACATAGCAACACGTTGAGTACCTACATGTGTAATTCAACGAATCTTCAGACTCTAATGATGTTTACTTATTTATAAGCATGTAGTGTGCTAAGTGCTTCAACTACTATTTTAAGTCTTACCTCTCATTTCCCCCATTAAGTAAGTCTTTTCTTGAGGATTTAATATCTGTTAAATTATAAAAATATTCTGACCCATGCTAAGGGTTGCCACTGAAATTAATACATTGATAATATTGTTTACCCTACATCATACATTATTTGCTTAGTACTTGTAATCTTGCGTGCATCATTTCTCACGCAATAAATTTCACTTTTTTAAGGGATGGGCGACACCGACACTGAAGTATGTTCCTTACTCGAAGTTTTCTAGTTTTTTAATAAAAGTATAATTTTGAAAAAACGCAACTTCTTTTATAAAAAATATAAGTTATAAAAATGAAATTTAACCAAATAGAAGTAGATTAGTTATGGTGTTGACAGTTTCAGCTCTGTATATTTTATTAGTTAATTTGCCGCTACCCTATACCCAGCATTAGCCGTAATCTACTTGCAAATTTATTAGGGACAAAATACAAATCTAAAATATACATTTTAGTTTCGGTCTCTCGTTATATTTTGTCAGGTGCGCCTAGCTTATAAGCTCGGCTTTATTTTGATTTGCTCGCATATTTACTACGAATAAAAAAACTACTGCAAGTTTCGATATTTATAGTTACTGTATACCTCCTGTATAAGTTAGGTATTGTACCGTTTGGTATTAGCAAGTGTAGTACCTTCATTAATAACATTCGAGGCATATCAAACTCAAAGCGATATTCGATCTTGTTCCCTAAATTCCCTAATATGTTATTCTAGTTATATAGCGTATGTTTTATGCAACAAACCTCCTTTACTAACATGGGATCAAGACAACAAAGTTGTCAATTTATTCCATAATTATGTTGCAATATATTATTATAACTATAACCAATCATGCATTAATAATTTTTATACAATAAATTACCATTTCAAAGGTGCTTTGATACCGTAACATCACACCTCGGCAATTCTAATGTTTTGAGGTGTAAATGTGAGACACAAACAATTAAAAATCACTTACATAATATTTTCAATTGTTCTTCTTGTTGTCCTCGGACATAAATCGTAAATTCCAAGCAGCGACCGTGTGACCTAAATCCAAATCTCTGTCTAAATGATGGAAACTGAAAACAAAATTTAAAATAATTATAAGGCTCATAAAACACACAATACGTCTAAAATTGGTGATTTAGTTTTTAGAGACGTAATACGACAGTCTAGCGTAATTTAAATACGAGCATCAGTTGAAATAATTATAGGCGTCAGATCTGGATAAGACTCTGTTAGAATTTCATAATATACACGACTCTTTATGTGACCCCATAAGAAGATATCTAATGACTATAGAAGCTCCATAATAAGATTCCCCCCCTCCCCCATACATTTAAAAGTAACAAGTTAGGCTAGGTTAGGTTAGGTTAGGCAACATGAAGGGACAATAGTATTCGAGCTTGCGTCGAGCATCATAAAAGAAAAAGAGGAGATATAACGGCAACAGTAGCGCGAAGCAGAGCCCTAGAATCCTGAGCACTAAGTTCTCCAACTTAAGGTGTAAGGACGACACTGAACGTGCTGCAAACCTCGGACGCTAAAGGGAAAAATGAGTATAAGCACAGGCAAAAACGATCCACTGTAGAAAGAAGTGCCAAAGACAAAAGACGACAATCGGCTTCGAAAAAAAGCCTTAACGTCTGGCGTGAAGGACAGGACTGGATACTTACGCGGATTCCCAGCCTTTACGTAGTACAGATCCTCATAGAAAGTGGGAGATCGGGTGGATTCTTAGCGAGTCGGACGTTCTTACTCCAACTTCACACTATCGCCATAGAAAGTGGCAATGTCTTTCTGAAGATTTTCACAACTTAAACCGAAAAAAGGTTAGGTTCGGTTAATTTAGGTTAGGTTAGGTTAGCGTTAACTAAATGGCAAGAGAACTGAGAAACCTCGACCAAAGGCAAATGGACGCATACGCTAAAAACGGCAAAAAATTGTTCAACTGAAAAACATGGCCAACTAAGCTACTACATAACACAATTTATCACCAGACATGGTGCATAAAATATAATCCTAAATAAAAAATAAAAAATCTTAAATGCAACCACTGCAATGAATCAGACGATACCGAGCCCACCTTATTCGTATGCAAGAGTTTGGCATGTATTAGGATGAAATTGCAGATAGAATACCGAAGACCTCCGAGAGCAGACAATCTGTTAGACGAAATTACCAGCGACTGCCAGTTGTTGACTGCGACTGCCAGTTGAAAGACCTCAATAAAGCAAAAAGAGGAAGATAAAAGACTACAAGAATGAGAAGAAATCCACAAAGCCTAAACGATCCGAAGAATACTATGGTGGTACCAGCCCGTTATACAACTTATAGGCTTGAGGGAAGGGTTTTAGCTGGTAGGCGTAAGAGACATTTTCCCTGGCTAATCGAGCACTTCCCTCCGCATAGATGAAGCTAAGGGAGTCTTTTCAAGTATTGAATAGATTTGGCTTTTACTGTGTGCAATTCGGGATTGATTTTTGTATGAACTAAATAATTAGAATCGCCATTTGCACTAATTTTGTCAGTTTGGTTGCTGACAGCTGTTTCGATACACTGTATCATCGAGTTTCGAACTCGCTCTGAAGATGATACAGTGTATCGAAACAGCTGTCAGCAACCAAACTGACAAAATTAATGCAAATGGCTATTCTAATTATTTAGTTCATACAAAAGTCTTTTAAAGATTTCACAAATCTCAAGATAGGTTTGGTTAGGTTAGGTTAGGTTTAGTAGTATTTTAATAAAGTTACTCGTGTAGGTATACACAGAATATTATGATCTTCAACAATACCAGCCCATACGTTAATTGAGAACTGAGAACCTTTTATAAAGTCTTCTCGAGATCGTGCTATAATGGTATAATAGCATAGCTCCTCTTTCAAGAGTTAAAGATGGGTTTTGTTAGGGAAAGCACTGTAACAGTCCACTCTATTTACGTTGGTCTAAGGAATATACTACTGCAGTGCAGAAGTTTGTAGGTGTATTTTAGAAATATTCTGTATAGTGCATATCTAAATTAATCTGAACCTTAGTTCCTCATAAAATACAAAGTAAAATAATAATAGGTAGGTACAAGAAAAAATTTCGTACTTCAATGATTCTTCCGGAAAATCGATTTCAAACCCGTCTAGATACTTTCGAAACAATATAATTAAGTAATACTTTATTATAATTAAGGAAAGTGACGCGTGACTCCGCCGCAGAATTCACTACTTTATCATCGGTATCGTGTGGGTATAGTAGGTACGTTATTGCATAGGAAATTGAAAAATAAAATAAAATACAGGGGGAATTAAAAATGATATTGTTTTAAATTATATTTTTAATAATAAACTTTAAAAAAATATCGATATTTTCTTACGTATGGTATAACATACAGAAATTTCAAATTTTTTTTCAAAAGACAACAAAGTGGTAGTAAGACGTAACTAAATCCGTGGCAACCGAGTATACTTACTCTAAAAAGGTTGTTCTAATAACCGTGGATCTCTTCGACAATCTGTGTATACTTTAGCTAAACAATCTCTGAAATACATAATACAAGTAAAGCCGATCTAATGATAGCGTTTAAATTCTTCCTTACATCCTGTAAATAGAAAAGCTCTCATTGATAAAAAAGCTCGCTCGTCTAGAGATTCGTTCGAGTCGATAAACATAAAATAATAGCAATAAACATTTTGTAAATACGTTTAGCGTTTAGAATACGGCAGGTGTGTAAGGTATAAAAAATTAATTTATTAAACAAATTATCGCTTATTGTATTATTTAAAAAAAAGTAACAGGTGCCTTTACCTATAACTTTTGAGGTTTGTATATTGTATTACACAAAAGCTTTTACACTTTATACATAAATCACTGCTTCGTATAAATTTTTAAGTTTATCCTGTACTATAAAACAAAATCCAAATTAAACATTTTTTATGTAATATATGTTTATCAACCGTTTAGAATTATTTATAATAATGAATATTTATAGCAAAATTATAAGTTTAATTCTCGTAAAACTTTTTGTAAAGCTTTAAAATCGCTCGGGTTTGCGTGTTGCAAGCGTTTAATAAAATTCCCGCATAATCAAATTAATTTTAATCCCAACGCTAACATAAACAAAAACTAATATAACCTCCCCTATATTAATCTAGAAACTAAATTAAATTCAAAATTTAAATCGTGATCAAACATACAATAAGTAAGAATATTTAACTCTTAATAAAAAAAGAACTGCACGCTAGCGAGGGAACCCCCTAAGAAAATAAGACCCTTTAGAACTAACTAAAAAACACACAATAGAATTTAGCCATTTAAAGGGCAATATCTCACCGAGAAAATATTTAATTCTAATTTTCCTCTAGAACCCTACAGTAAAACGTACAAATTGAGTTGGTTACGCTAATAACACACTGTAGTAAGCCCCCAACAGTGGCAGCTCGTTTAAAATGAAATACAATTGCTTTAAATGCAAAGCTAAACTACTTTTCGACTTTATATTTAAATTAAAATGTTTCGAAAGGATATAAATTTAAATTCTATATGCGAAAAAGTTTTGAGTAAATTTTTTTTAAATAATATAAAAGAATATTCGCATATGTACGCCATTGTAATAAAGTACGTAATATACTTAAAACTTATAGCCCCTCCGTTGGTTAGAATAATACATAAATTTAAGGGAGAGAGGCATAACCTAGATTTGTTTCTTAAAATTGATCTATAAAACTGATTTAAAACATAAAATGTTTTCGAGGGTACATAAAAAGAAGAAAACTTTAATCAGATTTTCGTCCTATTAGAAAAATTATGACTAATAGGAAAATATATTTTAGACTTTACATACAAAAATAGCCTTTTACCTACGTGTTATTTAAAGTTTACGATTTGCGATAGGTTACGTGTTTGGAAATAGCGAGACTGACCGCAGTAATTCATATGTGACGTCAACGCCGCCCTTTTTTTTACCAACAAACCATCGTTTTCAATTTACACTGACCATTTAGATTTCACAGTTAGACAAAAGGCTTCGATGCTTCAAATAAGATTTATATTAAATTTGTTTGCGTTTTAGATTTAAAAAAAATAGAATGCCTATACTAAACACAAAAGTATTGTTTGATTTCGATTATTTTCAAACTTTTATTCGTTCATTCAATTATTAATTTAATCAAAACATATAACGGTGTAAATCGGCTATTAGTTTACTATTCAATCCTTTTTCAATTATTGTAAATTATTAATTTATTAATGTAAATTGATAATGAAAAACATAAATCATGATTTTTTTGCGCGATAAGAAAATTAAATTATTGCTGATTTATCTGCATTGTAAATTGAAAATGGATTTATGTGCGTGAATACCGTCGTCAATAGATCAACTCTTCAATGGCCAAAAAGCAGTATACGACTGTATAAGGTAGTTCATTCATTTTATTCTATTAGGCTCTTTGTAGTAATATGTGAATTCAAATGCAATGAGAAGAGTAAGCGGATATAATGAGGATACCCCAAGTGTACTGAAATAGAGCTATAAAATTGGCTTTAGTGAAGATAATCTTCGATGATTACGGAGCCATTTGCAATTTCCAAACCTGGGTTTCAACAAAGTCTCCAAAATTTAATTAAAATTAATTTTTGAATAATTTTAGAGAAGTTTATATAAACTATATAGCGAAATATATACGAACGCATCAAAAGATGATGATGCAAAATGTACTAATCTACCGCTATCGACTACCTAAGGTACTCCTCAGTGTTCACTGAGGAACTAACTGCCATCTGTAAAGCTCTAAAACTTGGAAAACATTTACCATCGATAATATAATCATGGCTGACTCTCTTAGCTCTCTTTAGGCTATTTCAAACGTTTTTAGCCCGAATATTCTGGTCCAGAAAGCTCTTGAAATTATCAAAAAGCGTTTATAATCGAATAAATTAACAATTTCCGCCTGGATTACCTCCCATACCGGTATAACAGAAAACGAAATCGTAGCGGAAGCTACTAGAAAGGGCACCACCAATAATTTGTAGTATCGTGATCATATTGAACATCTAGAATCAAGGGTATAAAGCTACACAAAAATTAATCCAAGTGGCTAAAGCTGTAAAACCATAATTTACAATTTTTAATTCTGTTTTACGGATCTACGTCTGTTATATTTTTAGAATACCTACAAACGAACCGGTGACTTTTGGCTTAATAAGTCCCCTTAAGAACCAAGTAGTACTTATTATAAATTTAATGATCTATAATTAAATAAATAAATGAAATTTAATTTTATACTATCACAATACAAATTAACATAAAACGCAAATTAAAAAATCCACTCTTTGAATTAAACATTAGAATTTATTAAATAAAACTTTTTCGTAAAAGTATTGATATTCTAAAAAGGTATTTGTCCGAAAAGTGTATAATCAACGATCCAAAGTTTTGTTCCATGGAAAAAGGAAACAAAACTTCAAACCATGCAAATAATATTTTCCGGGCAATTTTCTTTGCACAATCAGTGTAATCACGTCAAACATTTTTTTGGAGAATTCGATTTAAAGTGGTCCAAATGTCTCTACATCGTCAGGAGCTTTTGTTTTTCCATTTATTTATATGTAAATCAAAACTAAGTTAACCAATTTAATAGGGAAATATTTTCCAAAAAAGTAAAAGAAGCGATAAGATTCATAATTTATAATAAAAGTTATATTAAAATTTTCTTATAGTAGCACTAAGTGACTTTTATTTCAGTAATATTTATGTAATGTTCTTAGCACATAGTACGATAATATCGTACACTTTAAAAGTTAGTTACGTACCTATTTTATATGCAAGCGTTTTATGATACTATTTAGCACTTTAAACGTTAGTTTGCGTTTAAAAATAAAATAGGTGTTGGGACTTTGCGTGTGCGATACCTTGTGATATGGTGAAATAATGACTTCATTCGAAGCTAATCAATCAGAGACTGTCATTTGTATTAGGCTACATGTTTTTCATTTTTAGTTTTAAGCTCACTTAAATTAGTGTTGAGTATTTAGATGTTTCATGTACTAAATTGCAAATAAATTCGTTTCGTTTATTAATAAAAAGGAGGTATCGCAGTCGTAATTTATAAACAACATCCTGAAATTACCTGCAAACCTAAAATACTCATTTGCGTATGACCATAATCACATTATACAAATCGTTTTGACTTTTAGAACTTCGTTTGTATATGCTTTACGACCAAGTGTCACGCTCTTTAAAAACGATACATCATTTTCCATATCCATCTGTCAAGTTTTTTCACTTTTTCCTCTATAAAGTGAAAATTTTTAATAAATTTTTAGAATTCTCATAAATTTCAATATTTTCTTTTAATCAAAAATAATCCCTTTTACCTTTATCGACCCCTTTTAGAAATATACCTTCATGTTTTCTTTACAATATTATATCAAAAATAGCTCACACGAAAATTTAATATTTTAAATATGCCAGATTTGAACTCATCCTCTTGTCAGATTTTCGAGCACTTTTGGTGTGCGTATAAAGTGCTAAATAATAAAGAAATATTTCACTTCAGACACATTGCCGCTTAATAATTATAGGTTATATCCACCATAGGATTTTAGATATTTCCTGTTTAATTTTTAATTTGACCTTCGCAACTTGCTATTAATTAGTCTACACGAAATCAAACAGCTTTCAGAAACGTTATTCCGTGTTTAAGAAAATTTACTTCCTGCTCGGAAGTTCAACACCTTTAATCCGTGGCTCTCAATTCATTTATAAGATTCTTATAACGATTCAAATAAAATTATCTACGTAAATGAGCTAAAGCGCCATTTTCAAGATTATTAGATGGGGGCTCCCAATCTCGTCGATAAAGTGATTGAAACGGTTTCTTCACTATAAAATGTACTTGGGACTACTGCAATAAAGCACAACCCATGTACGTTGTTACTACAACCAAATTTACATTTGACTCAAATATCACGTTTCAATAATTTGAGTGCAATGTGCTCAAAATGAAACACCAAGTTCAATTTAATAGTAATTTTGGTAATCAGATTTAAAATAACTTTTACTAAAAATAAAGTTGCGTGCAATTTAGTAACGAGGTTTCTATTTTTGTTACAATAACCACTACCACTATTAAGCGACTGTCTTAAAAGAAAATTATTTTAACTAATACCATCTAATACTTACAGAATGAAAATTAAGAATTTGGCGATGTAATGGTATTGATTAAAAAGTTAAACTTGTAGTGTTGTCTAAAATTCAAACAAAAAAATAAAATTGTTTGTATTTTAGCTATAACGTTTACTTTCTTTATGATTACTTTCCATTTTCTGATTACTCCGTTTTATTTACTTTAAAACCCTTATTTGAGTTTTTTTCAGTTTGAGTCCTAAAAAAGTACTTAGTTTTAAGTCGAAGCGAATTATAAAATTTAATAGTTAAAGCTAAGACCATCTATTTTTTCGTAGCTCTGAACGAAACACAGGTACAAGACGAATTAAAAAGAGAATAAAATATTTTATTTATGCTCCTATAAAATGAAAACAACCCTCCAACATTGTTTGTGCTATACAGATCAGATTTCGTTAAGCAAGCGCCTATCATGTAACTAGTAATGTCTTTTAATATTGCGACCAGAATACTAAAAAACTTATCCTGTATAACACAACTAGAAAAAAACTAGAAACAATTAATTGTAGATAGATGGATAGATTTTAAACTAATCTATTAAGTATATCTTCCAATCTTAGATTGATCTACTACGCTGGAAAAGAATCTAATGTGGAATTCAGATAATAAAGTAATTTAAAAATGTTACTGGCGAATTCATCTTCTACAGTCCACTGATTTACAACAAAGATATACAGTTGATTATATCTGCTTTCTACTCAACGGTTACGATCAATAAATATTTAAAACAAATTCGATTATTTGAAGTATAGTTAAAACGGCGAAGATCCGGAAGAAATGTTTCAGAGCCGAGAAAAATTTAGCCTTAGAAAACTCGACGAAATTGCAGGTGTTGTAGGTAATTAATGGGTACAAAAACGCAAATATATTTTTAGTAAATCACTACTTTACATGTAGTGCCTCTTTGTAATTTGTATACAGTTACGTCGACATATAATAATAGTGGGCCTTTAATATCACCCTCTGGAACCATCTCACTTGGTTGAAGACAACGGTTTTCTGCTTTTCTATAGCAGGATCCAGTCTGATGTCTCAAAGGGAATTCTCGCACAATTATTACTTGTATCTCACGTTTCCGTTGGTCTACAATAAAACTAAAAAAAACATCAAATCAAAGTTAGTAGGTAGGTACTCTCTGATCGGTTTTGAACTGCATAGTTGCGCGACTGGTTTTGGTGTTTCAACGCTGTACTCTGTAGTGATTTGCGCTCATGTCGGATTTGCTCCCTTGGGTGGCATAAAGAATTATTCACAATAACATAACAACAAACAGGAAAACAAACGAAAGGAAACTAATAGTTATGCTTACGAACATGATCGAGTAATATTTTAATATGTCATTTATACGGCGACGACAAGGAACATTTATTATTTTATAATAAAATAAGACAGTGGTGAATTCCTTTTTACATTAAATAAGTTTGTAACGTGATATTATTTAATACAAAAAATGCATAATAAATACGAGTATACAAGTCGGGCTGACAGCTGTTAAGAGTGTTTACTAATGGTGCATTATAGCGGATATCAAAACCTTCATTCTAATTAATCGTTTGGCGCTAAGACTTCTGATTTCGAACACCGATTAAAAATTTATTTTTTATGAACCTGTCGGTATACTTGGGACTTGGGACTGCACTAAAATTGCACGAATTTAAAAGTTTCACACAACTTAATAAAGTGTTTATATTTTGGGTGCAATTTTGTTGAAATGTTGTTCCAACAAGGTGATGCATGTTCACATACCTTTCATAATGATTTCGACATTAAAATATTCATTTTTTACGCCAGAATAACTTCCAAACCGACCCAATCGTTTTCAACTTAAGTCCCTGTTTTTGATTTTTATCTCGTAGTATTTTAAAAACGAACATCGG
The DNA here is from genome assembly GCA_950108345.1 of Malthinus flaveolus. NCBI lineage: Eukaryota > Metazoa > Arthropoda > Insecta > Coleoptera > Cantharidae > Malthinus > Malthinus flaveolus. The sequence goes on from OX467286.1 coordinate 5,095,739, forward strand.
CAAATGGCAAACACAAAACGCTTGTTTAGACTTAAACTAAAAGCGCCCAACTGTAAACTTGTAAAGGTAAAAGTTGTTAGATGGGTGAGGTTATTAAAAAGTTAATCTAATTATTATTTTGAATAATAACGGGTCTAAAGTACGTAGCGTAAATTAATTTATTAATTTCAATATCTCAGTTAATAAAATGAATATAACCATTCATTTTATTGTTGCCGGTTTAATAAAAGAAAACTCGACTCACTCCCATGGAGCCCGTAATAATTTCAATGATAAGAACTTTCAATTAAAGTTAACTTTCAAAAAAAAACTTTTTCTCGAGATTATTTTTCATTAAAAATGTTTGTAATTAAAGTAAAGAAATAAAAGTCTACTAAAAAGTATAAAAAGCATAAAAGCTGCCGATTAAACTTTAAACGGAAAATGCAAAATTGGCAGAACAAAATCGTGCTTCTTTGAAAGACCAAAGAATGCAAGTAATTATGAGCTAAATGGGTGTAAAGTTTGCTCACTATACAAAAGTTTTTAATTGTTTTTCCAGAGTGCTTTATTTAGAGTTGATAAAACAACACCCCTGAATACAATATGAGAAATTCCGCTTTTTCTAATTTTTTAAATTTAATTGAGTGAAAACTTTCGACTGTACGCAATGAGTGGGCTTTTGAATATATAAATTAAAGTTAGTATGATGGAAACAAATAAAATGATACTTAAACAATATATTGTATGTAACGGTGTTTTTATTGTCTTTATAAGGGCACCATTTATGTATTTCTCTTATAGGGTATTCTGAAAAAGCAATATAAGCGTTTACCGCCACAATATATCCCCTGCACAAAATTATATTGAATTTTCTTATGTAAATAGTAATAAAATCGTCTCGATATCACTGTAACTAAGTATGTATAGTAGTAGCTAAAGTTATATGAACGAGCTTATGAGACTTTCGAGATTAGACAAATTCAATTCTGTTATACTGTATGTAAAAGCAGTAATATTACATTAGGGATATAAAGAAACTGAAATTCCGATAGAAAGTGCACGAAGATAATGGAAATGCCGATACTTGAATACAGTTTCTTGTTTCATACACTTTCCCCCATAAATAGACCAACTTTGCATACATACGAACGAAGATGGTTATTAAATCATAACAGATAACAGAATATATTAATATTAAATGGAGCTTCTATATCATGCACTAAATTTTTTTATAGTTCTCTTTTATTTTTTGGAGCCAATCTCGACAACACTTAGTTCACCGATACGTTTTACGAATAACAAAAAAGTGTTGATGCAGCAGATAAGGATCAATTCCGGTGAGCATTGTATGCAAAGACCATAGGGATACATATTTATAATACGTGGACAACATAAGTTGTATACAGCTGACGTTCTTTTGTTTATCTTACCAAACGAATTATATTAGTTTTTTGGATGCAGGATGCTTCCATATTTAAAACCGAACTCTTTCTTCTCGTTGCACTTTACACGATTCGTTTTGCCAGTGGCGTAACTTTTAATTCTAATCACCCCTAGATTGATTTTTTAAGTAGATATTGAAGATCAATTTTGGGAGGTCTCTCGTGTAGACATAAACCCACCTCAAATTGTGGGAGCAGACAAGCACTAACAATTAAAATAAATTAATTTAATTCGGTCAATTGTTCGTCAAGTTTGTTCGCTCAAAAAATTGCATTTTGAAATTGAGTAGGTGCAGTTGAGAGTGGAGACGTCAGTATTATTATTTAATTACATATTATTTAATTCCATATTATTTAATGAGAGCAGCAGCCGTATCATAATTTATTTAAATCTTCCTGTAGCGATTAATTATTTTAAATTGCGTAGGATACGTTAAAATACAATTTTAAATCGCTCTTATAGAAGTTGAAAACATATATTACTTTATGTATTTTACCTCCCACATGAGTGTCGTTTGAAATGCAATTCTCTGATTGTACACACCCAATGCGTTATTTAATGCTTATACATAAATATAAACAATAAAGTAAAGTACATCAGCGTATACGTATTTTAATACATTTTTATTTCAACACCGACTTTGTGATAAGTGATAAGAGGTAACTTTATTTGCCACTAACTTTTTCGTTTTAAATGAAAAATCTTTATTTAACAAAGACTGTTTTAAACAAAGATTCTCTAAAATTTCCGCAACGGATTTACTACTCGATTTTATATCTAGATCAAAGAAAAATACGTATTGGAAACCACAATAATGAGCTTGCCGCCGGATATTGGGTAGAGAAAGAAAACAAATTTGTAATGTAATTTTTTCTTTAAGAATTACCCACCCCGAATTCTGGAAAATGCTCAAATTTAAATTCTTATATCTTAATAGTGATGTGTAAATCCCTACCAACTTAATTAAACTCCAGCCTTCTACCCATCGAATGGGGGATTGCAATCGTTGAAGCCAGTTCTTTAAAAGCGCAATAGATTCGATGGCAATAACACTAACCCATTAGCTTGGCGATCTCCAAATTCTAGTCATTTCCCTTGGAGATTCTCTGGAAATAGTGCCGTAGACCAAAATTTTTGATTGTTCAAGGCTAAACGACCTAAAACGACGTTCAGTCCGAGACCCTAGGCTTTAGCTTAGTTAACTCGATGGTAAATAATTCAGGTCTGTTACTTGCTTTAGTCGTAGTTTTGTATCGAATTGATTAATAATGTTTTTGAGGGTAGCGAGCGCTAAACAAATATATAGTGAAATTTTAGATTTACTTAAATATATTAGAGGCGAAGCTCAACATCTATACTCTATACCCACTATAAATTGCTCTAGTGGCCGCGGCTCCCTAACAACATTCCCTCAAGTCTTCTGGAACGTTTATGGTTAAGCTCGCTCGTTTAATAAAAACATTCAAAGATGAATTGGGACGATCCATTCTCTTCCCTGCAGCTTCTACATGTAGGATAATCTTGGAGTCCTATAATAGTAGTATGTAGGATTTTGGGGCGAAGGTCCACTTTACGGTCCATCATGGTCAAAAAATAAGCTTTTAAACTGGTTTCCAATCAAACACAGCCCACCCCCATAGGGCTTGATTAATATGGAGACAAGGCTCAAATATAACAAGAGGTGTCGTGGTGTCTCAAGAGGAATGTTTTAATAGTGGTATATCATTCATGTAGTCACAGATTTATCCTAGAAACAACAAAAAGTTACGGTTTGCTTTCTGATTTTGATATTTG